>JAPXFQ010002328.1:600000-1200000 GCA_028564705.1 Apricaphanius iberus | reverse complement strand
TTTAAAAGAATAGTGTCAAAGGCAGCGCTTAGATCCAGAAGAACCAACACTGTCACCCTTCGGGCATCATAGTTGACTCTAAGATCATTTAAAATCTTCAGAAGGGCCGTCTCGGTGCTGTGGTTCACCCTAAAACCAGACTGAAATTTCTCCAGGACATTATGATTGTTGATAAAATCATTAAGTTGAGTTAAAACAAGCTTTTCTAAAGTTTTGCTTAAAAATGGTAAGTTGGATACCGGTTAGAAGTTGATTAAATCATTAAAATCTAAATTGCTCTTCTTCATCTCACCACCGCCTGTTTAAAAACGGCAGGAAAGACCCCTGCCTGAAGGGAGCAATTCATCAGAGTTAAAATCTCATCTCTAAAGGATCCGTAAAATTGTTTAAATTGTTGAAATTAAAATCACCAGCTAAAATAATCCTGTCAAATGAGCCTGCAAAATTGATAAAAACTCTGCAAACTCTTTAATAAAATGTGCACTCTGTTTAGGAGGCCTGTAAACAGTGACACATAAAATCTGAGGAATGCTAAAAGCGACTGAAGCATATTCAAAAGTCTTAAAATTATCAAATTAAAAAGGTTTTGCTAAAAGTGTTGAAGAACTTATAAAAGCAGTCCTGCCTCCTCTTTTTCCATTCCTAGTTGAATAGTTGAAATTAAAATCTGGTGGGGAAGCCTCTGTGAGAACGACAGGGGCATCAGAGCTCAGCCATGTTTCTGTTAAAAGTAAACACTGAAGATTAAAATCTAAAGTCAGGTCGCTTATAATAAAAGTTTTGTTCAGCAGAGAGTGAACATTAAAAAGAGCCATATTAACAGTGGCTGGAGTTGGAAGAGCTGTGTGACTTTCTGAGGTTGAGGTTTTTGGTAGCTGTTTGAGATTAATGAAGTTGTGTTTCCTAGATTTATTTTTGATTGATCACTCTCTGCTGACAGGTATGAGATTGGTTTGGCAGGGGCCAAGTCCGATATGTGAGCTCCTATTAAAATCAAGGTTGGGTTTGTAGGTGCTTGGACCGGGTGAACCTCAGGCTTATGCTTTAATCAATGGTATTAAAATTTGTTAAAACTAATTACAATTGGTAAACTAATTTAACTTTCATTCCAGCATCTGCAAACCAAGCCTTGTTTCTTAAAGGACCCAGATTACTCCAGAATCATATCAGAATTCATGGTTTGTATTTTTATTGCATTCACTTTTTTATGAATTTGGGTTTTATTTGTAGTGATTGATTTTGTTGCTCAGTAGTATGTGGGTTATTAGTTTGAGTGATTCAATGTTTCTTTTCCTCCTTTTGTAAATAAACTTTGTATTTTGTAAGTCACTGTGTCTCTTTGATTCAACACACATATGGCAAGGTTTCATGTCCAATAGACGGTAAATAATTCACTCCTTCAGATTATGAGACTGAGACAAATAGTTCCTGATAACAGGTGGTGCCCCAAAATAATAATAATTTTTCAAAAACTACTTATCTCATTGACTGCCATAAGCAGTCCTTTGACTATTAATTGCCAAATAGCTGCATTTTACCTTAAATCCGCAACAACAGTTTGTTACTTTGTGAGACGTAGTCTTACCTTGCAGCCCTCACACGCACTGACACCATAATGGTATCCAGAGGATTTGTCCTGGCAGACGAAGCAGGGCTTGTAGACTCTGGGAGGAGGCGGTGGTGATGGTGGGCTGGGAACGAGCTCCTCAGAACTGGTGCTCTGTGTTTCAATGGCTGCAAACCAGAGGAAGAGGATTAAAAGGCCTGTCTCAAATTATTAATTAATTGACTTAGTGTTCTAGAAATCAAAAACGGAACTTTTCTTTTAAAACTTAAGGGCAAGAAAAAAGTTTGTTTCCAAGTGAAGAAGGGATATAGCACCTTTAACATGAACATTGTCACTGCCTGGTGACATTCCTGCATCTTCTCCTCATTTTGCCTCTTTCTCTGAGCAACAAGCTTAAAAGGGTAGCGAGGAACTAGCAGCCTGAGAGATATCTGTGTTGGGCTGTATGTCATCGTTGATAAGATCAGCTTTTAATAGAAATATATTTTCTGTCGGACTATCCTGCTCTTGATTTGGTGTGGAGGTTATTTGACTAGAGAAATGTGAGATATAATCTAATTCTGTTCAAGCAAGGTGGACTACAAGGTGTCCAAATTAATCAGCTGTGTTAACTTAGACGAGAATTTGTTTTGGCACCCTTTCCCGAAAGATATACTTATATGTTATCTTAACTGTACTCTCATCATTGTTAACGTTTGACTTACTATCTGAAGCCCGGTGCATGAGACGGAGCTCATAGCTTCTTGCAGTTTCTCTGAACATTGAACTATCAGACCTTGGGGTGTAATATTTGGGATGTCCACTCCTGGAAACATTGCCTGCTGTCTTAAATGTTATTTGATTGTACATAATCATAAGAGTGATGGACTCCAAATAATTTTTAAATTATCTTTCCAACTTAATGAGCATCACCGGTTGTTCTCCATTGTTTTTCCTCCTTGGCTGTGTGTTAACATGCATCAGTAGGCACCAGACCCACTAACTGCTCAAAGGCGCTCTTTATAGAGGTGCTCATGCTTACTGATAAGAGAACATGGCTTAAAGCAACACATGGCTGCTCCATTTATTTTGAATCCTGTGGAAGCAACAAGGGTGCACTTAGTTTCTCCTTATAGCTGTGTGAGATATGATAGTAAAATATGATATTGGAAGAATCTGGTGTTTTTTTGTACCATTGAGGTTCAATTTAAATAACTCTATAACCTAACAAAGATCATTTTATTATGCTCTCAGATGTAAAACATCTTAAATAAAAAAATGGTGCACATCCTTTTTATTATCTGTTTGGACAACAAAAGCCGGTGTCTGCAGCGGATCTCCAAGCCGCTTGTGTTTCAGGGGACAGTCCATTAAGGTTAGCTATTTTCTCTAGAGTTTCCCCACATTCAGTCCGGCCTCCAGCAGGGAGTGTGTGCTTTCCTGTCCGACCCCACCGCAAGGTTCAGCCAGACGCTAAGAGTTCAAGAGCCACTGAAATCATACCTTTTTATCTGCCTGGTCCAAAAAAAGCCAGGCTAGTAATGTATGTTTGTCTGTCACCACTCTTCCTTTGTCTGATACAGCTTTCTCTGTGTGTTAAACTCAAAGTTTAATCACCCAGAAAATGGAAAAAGGCTCCCTTAACCTGATATAGTCTATACAGGTACCCAATGACCTTACACATGCATAAACACATATGTATTTTCACACACACAGGGTGATGCAATGCACTTATGTGACCCATCTGTCTGCAGGTGGCCATGCCGCCTTTTAGAAGCAACCATCAGTTTCAAATAGGCAGCCGTCTTTATTGTTGCCCTGTCTCTCGTCAGTGTAGAATCAGCCAGCCGTTACAAATGTACCAAGGAAATATCAGCAGCCAAAAGTATTTTTCCACTAGATGTATGTTAAAGTGCCTGCACCTCCTGGTGAAGGCTAATGCACATTGCTGATGTGTGGTCTTGGCCATGCATCATAACCACCATGTGTGCACACCCTGTTTCACGTACTCCTTTCGTCTGAAAGGAGACAATCAGTGGCAGTGAGAAAACTTTGCATCGCAGTTGTTAAAGAATTTATACCCATTTTTTCATTTGCTTTGATCAGATGATCGCTCAACAAGAGGAAATGCAGGACTGCATATCAACTTATTAAACTTTGGGTTTTTGAGACCATTTTCATGAGCATTAACCTGCAAAACTATTTTCTGCTTTAAACATATAACAGATATGCTGGAAACATTTGCAAAATGACATGAGGATCAGGACTTTGTCTTTTTATATTAGTGTAATGTGCACTCAGCTTTTTTTGGATTTTGTATCAGTTTCTCCTTTATATTTTTGGGACTGTAGGACTTACTATTTGTAAGTTTCTAGTAACTTTACTAAATATGGCTAAAAAAATGTATTTGCACAAAGTGAGAACACCTTCCTAAAAGTTTTTTAAGTATTTTAGGTGAAATATTTTTCTTAAAGTTGTATGCAAATTTTGTTCAGATGATTTACCTTCCGTAGGATAATATCATGGCTTTCTCTCTTATCTAGTGTAACAGTGATAGTTTGTTCTGACATTAAATGTACACAGTTATGTACCAATTAGCTTCTCTCCAGACCTCATACTTCATTACCGTCTGGTCCTGTTCTGTTTTGTGGCTGAACCAAGTCAGAAAATTCTGGATGGGGACGTAGGTGCTCAGGTTCGCTTTCCCTCTGGCAGTTGAGCAACTAATCCACCCACCATCTGTAGATAGACTTTTCGCAGGTCTGGTGCTGATGGGTTTTGTCAGGGAGAAGATGCTCCCCAGCCTCATCTGCTGGTCCCCGCAGTCAGGAAGCTGGTGATTCACTGATTGTGCGCTGGGTGAGTTTTTTTTATGCAGATTGCCTGGGTTGATGGTGTTAAAGACTAAGCAGAAATCAATAAACAGGATCCCAATGCATGTTTGTGGACGGTCAAGATAGATATCGATTGTAGTTGCATACTGTCAATAAAGGGTTATTCTATTCTATTCTATTCTGATAAAAGGTGTCAAAGACACTCTGACACTCTGAACCACTGTGACAACAACCTCTATGTTGGTGATGTTTGTCACTATGTATGAGGTTGGTTGTCTCCATTTATTTCAAAGGGGTTTTGCTTAGATTTGGTTTAAGTACAAATAATATTCACTGTTTCTTGTATTTGAGCCCTAAAATTTTGTTAAGTGATCATTGTGATGAGTAGTACAGTGAAGTGATGTATAGTGCAGCTGAATAATATTAATATTAACAATAATAATAATAATAATAATAATAATAATAATAATAATAACATACAGTAACATAAGCTAAAAACACAAGATATTTTTTTGCAGTTTCTGTTCACCCAGAGTTGAAGGCTAATTTAAAAAAATGAGTGAGTTAAAATCTTCTAGCAAGCTAGCCTCCTTACACTGAGATAGAGAGCTTTCCAAAGTTTGGGAGCGGTAATAAATACGGCTCTGTTGCCTCAGCTAGTTTTGGTTGTTCCTAGATCTGGCTTGTAACCTGAGTGCCAGATCTCAATTTTCTATTGGGAGCATGTTGGTGCAAGAGCTCAGACAGTTAAGAGGGTGGTAGACCAGTCAAACATCAAGAAACATAAATTAAAATCCTAAAATAAAACCTAAAATCAATGTGGAACCAGTGCAGGAAGGAAATTATTTGAGTAATATGATCATTATATTTGCAGCCGACTAAGATAAGAGCAGCAGCATTCTGAACAAGATGCACATGGTGTAAGAGAGTTATCTAACCCAGAATAAATAGAGTTTCAGTAGCCAAACCGAAAAAGAAAAAGGGCATGGATCACCCGTTCATATCCAGAATGAGGTAGGTATGGCTTGATTTTATTAATTGGCCTCAACTGATGAAGCTAGACTGCACTACTGCAATAATCTGTTTGTCAAATTTAAAACTATCATCACATTTCAATCCAAGGTTCCAAGCAACAAAACAAAACTATTCAAAAGGTATAATGGGCTGGTACCCCCAACAACTGTTAAAAAAGACTGTTAAAAAAATAATGCCATCCAGGATTCAATCTCACTTAAACGTTTGATCAGGTTTTGGATAGACTAAGTTCCTCCATTCCTTTAAATTTCTAATGATAGAACCCAAGGATAAAAAATACAATAACAAAGAATTGGACCCGAAATGGAGACTCGGGCAACCTTACGCTTCAAGAGCACTTTAGAAGAGGAAAACGGGCTCATATTTACAGAACAAGTCCTACCAGACAAGTAAGAGTAAAACCAGTCTTTAATTATGCCCTTAAATGGCCTATACTTATATAGTGCTTTATCTAGTCCAGAGGACCCCAAAGCACTTCATACTATACGCAGTCATTAACCCATTCATGCACACATTAACACACACGTGTGATAGCAAGCTACATAGTAACCACAGCTGCACTGTGATATACTGACAGAAGCAAGGCTGCCCAAAATTGGTGCTATTATATTTTCCTACCTTCCAATTTTTTTTGTAACGTACTAATGTTTTGTAGATATTGTAAATAACAAAATGGATAACAGTTAGGGCTGCACGATTATGACCAAAATAATACTCACTATTATTTTGATCAATATTGTAATCACAATTATTAATCACGATCATTCATCCAGTCCTGTAAAATATCTATTTTTGTTGCACCAATTATAAACGTACAATGTTGCAACATTTGTTTGCGAAAAATAAAACTTTAGATTAGAATAGATGATAAAAATGCAAAAAACAAAAACAAACTCCAATACTTTTATATATGAAAGTACAAGCTAAATATGTTATTGCAGAGTGCAATCTCAAAGTGCAATTTAACAGAAACAATTACAGTTTATACAGAAAAGGCCTTTGACATTCCCTGCATCCAAATCCTTAGTATTTACTTTATGCTACTTAGCAACTATTACTCGCCCGTTAATGTAGTAAATGCTGCATAGCAAACAATCGTGTAAGAGACATGAAATCAGGTGTACTGCTCTACATATTTTGCATGTCCTTTGACCCGTATTGACTGTTCTGTTGACCCAGATGTTTACATTACGTTTGCCTGTGGTCCTGCCATCCTCTAGCCGTTATTTTGTCTCGTATGACTTAACAACTTAAATGTTTGATCAGTCGAAAAACTATTACAGTAATCAGTAACATTGCTTCACGTACATTTATCTGCTGGAACTGCGGCGGTATCAATGGTTGACAGTTCGTCTGTAGCCATTTTTAGCTAGGTCCTTCCTCTTCTATGATTTCGGGGCTGAATTGTGGGATAGCGTATCATCCACCGGCTGCTTACTGTGGCGGTAATAAACTTTCGGGAACTTTCTTCTTACTAGTCAGATCTATAATGGAGATTTGGACCTACTACATTGGTCAAATACTGTTTCTCATCTGCTACGTAGCAAGCGTAATGCAGCCATTATGAGTGCTGAGTGTCATGTGCGCGTTTTTTATTTGGGCAGCTTAATTAAGCTTTAGCTATGCGTTTGCCCCCTGGTGGCTCGTAAAATATTGATTGAGTCGATGTGTGATAAAGAACATAGCAGAGGAGCTCGCATTTTGAATGTAAATAACATTGACGATCAGGTTCATTTAATTGTGGCCACCAAAATTGTGATCACGATCAAAATCCGATTAATTGTGCACCCCTAATAACAGTGAATCCACAAAGTACATAGGGTTGGGAAATAAAGCTAAAATGTACCAACACCTAAAGTTATGATAGTAACCAAAGTAATTTTCCCCACAGTTTCAGTTAGCCTTTTAATTCAATAATTTGATTTTCTAGTTGTTTCTCTATTTCTTAGAGTCTAAATTAGACTGAGAAACGACGTCTGTTTACATCTGTCACAGAGAGGCAACCACACACAGTGTTAAGTGACTGAGGGTTTTTACTTAGTGTGTTATCATGCATTTTAGACAAAAAAAATGTTTACATTTACATCCAAACACAGGTAGGATTAGCCAGTGCTCGGACGCAGTAGCCTCAACAGCTGCCTTACTGCAGCGGGTGGACTGGCTGCCTGCTAGCGCTCTGGGATGAGAAAAAGCGGACCACAGCAGCACCACTGTTTGAGGAGAAAAGTAACAGTGATACTTGCTTCATTTCAGAGTCTCCAACAACCAAATCCATAGATCGATAAATCGATAGATCTGTTGCTAGTCGCTTTTTTGAAAAAGAGTCACTAGAGGGGGGCTGAAAACTCCCTAAAAATAGCAACAAATTAGCTCAACTGGCAACACTGTCAGGGGTTACTATCTTTGTGAGGAACAGACCCAGGTGCAGACCTTGGATAAAGGTAAAAGAAGATTTAATGGAGAGACAAGAACACAAGAACTAAAGACCTAAATAGTGGGAGAACAAAGGAGAACAGGTGAGTCTGATCTCACAGGTGCAGTCACTGAACTAATAATTAGGCAGAGCCCTGCATGCTCTGACAGTACGCCCCCGTTTCCAGGTCGGATTCCAGACTACCTAAAACAGAAGTAGTTCTTCACTCAGGGTGGGCGGAGGGGGCCACCGGAAGGTGGGCCTGAGTCTTTATGTGAATGCCCTGATGAATGGCCCAGATTGCGTCCCCGGAGTGGACGACAGTCAGGAGGTCGATCCGGGTGGCGACCTTCTCCAGGACGAGAGTCTGGAGGTCAACCTCGGTGGCGTCCTTCTCCAGGATGAGAGTCTGGAGGTCGACCGGGGTGGCGTCCTTCTCCAGGACAAGAGTCTGGAGGTTGACCGGGGTGGCGTCCGCTCACTGGCGGGACTAGAGTCGGGCGGACGTCCCAAAAGGCGTCCTGCCACGGGACGGTTGTCGGGGTCACGTCGGGCGGACGTCCCGAATGGCATCCTCTCACGGGACGATGGTGTCCCTTCACGGGACAAAGGCCAGGATGGCGTCCTTCGGCAGGACAGGAGAGGGGCGGACAGCCCAGCGGTCCCCTCTCGCGGATGAGGCAGCGGTGCTTGGCTAGTTGTCGGCGGAGGAGCCTGGTTGGTCGTCGGTGGCGACAGAGGGACCTGGTTGGTCCCCCACTGACGGGGAAGATGGAACCTGGCCAGTGAAGCTGGGCGCTCCGTGGCTGGCGTGCCAGAGACTGGGCTCTCCCTGGCCGGCGGGCCTGGAGGCTTGCAGGCTGGCGTCAGGTCCCTCCTGATCATAATGGGGGGCTCTAGCTGCCCACAAGGAGACGGCGGGTGTTGTAGGGCTGTTGCGGTGATGACCAGGAGGATTGCAGCAAAAATGATGTCCGGCTCTGGGACTTCGACTGGTTCGGGGTCTGGGAGCAGCAAATTCAGCAACTCTGGTGGCAGCAGAGGCAAATCCAGCAGCTCTGGCGGCGGCAGCGGCAAATCCAGTGGCTCTGGCGGCGGCAGCGGCAAATCCAGCAGCTCCATGCTTTGCTGAACTAGGGGGAAAACCGAGCAAGCTGAAGCAGAATCCAACTTTGGATCATACAGGATGAAGCAGAATCCAACTTTTGGGGCCGAACAGGATGAAGCAGAGGCAGACAGGTTGATGTGCTCTGGATGAAGTGATCCTGCAGCTGGGGAGCTGAGAGGAGCTGGGAAACCAGGAATTGGAGGTTGACTGACAGAGGCAGGAGCTGCAACAGTCTCTGGGCTGAGGTCTGGAGCTGCAACGACAACTGGGCCCATAGACGTAGCTGCAATGGGGACAGAGCTACAGATCGGAGCTGCGACAGGAAGTGAGCAAGCAGAAGTGGGAACTGCAGCTGCAGCTGACAGGCAGGTAAGGACGGGGACTGGCGGGGCAAAGCCGGGAGATGGCTGAAAAGGCTGGGTTTTGCAGAGCCCATCCGGAAACTCTAACAGTTTCTTTACAGGTGTCAGAGACGGGACCTTGCCGGTTCCTTCCGGAGGTTCGGTTCGCGGAGCATGTGTGCGCCGGGCCGGCACGGGAAGCTGAGCCTTCCAAAGCGGTGCTGGTGTTGGGCGCTGGACGAAGCCCGTTAAGGGTCTGGGATCCAAGGGGAGAGGAAAGGCTACCACCCTCAGAAGACGACACCACAACACGTCCATCAATGTTTCCGGGCCGGGAACGTCTGCTGGGTCTTTACGTGGCCGGATCATTCTGTCAGGAGTTACTGTCACTGTGAGGAACAGACCCAGGTGCAGACGTTGGATAAAGGTAAAAGAAGATTTAATGGCGACACAACAACACAAGAACTAAAGACTTCAATGATTCGGCGAGGACTAAGGCACACGCCAGAACTTAAATAGTGGGAGAACAAAGGAGAATAGGTGAGTCTGATCTCACAGGTGCAGTCACTGAACTAATAATTAGCCGATTGTCTGTAGAACGGCTGTAGTTTCCTAATACATGAGCAGGGCCAAACTACACAGCTCTTTTATATTTTTAAATCACTGAACAAATCGACATGGGCAGGAAATGCCTGTATTGTTGGGCTGTGTAAAATAGTTCCACCCAAAAACACTGCAATCAATGGGTTAAAAACAATTCTGCTAAAAGTATAATTGAAAAAAAATGCTCTTCCTCTTCTACAGTGCCCATTACAATTACAGGCGCATTATGCAAATAAGACTTCCGGATGACTGAGCATCTCACGCTTTCTCTAAATTTCCTTTCAATAGTCAATGAGGCCATCAGTGCCAACATTAATACCACCATCAGAAAGGTTTTTTTGGTCATTCATAACTGCACATCCAACAGATCATCATAACATAACCTTCTGTTGCGGCAAGGATGAGCTTGATTCATAAGCCCAACGTTGTGGCAATATCGCAGTAATATTACCATCAGGTTTGCCAGCACAAATGCCGCCATATTTCCACAATGCTATGCCGCTGTGTCGCATTCATAAGACAGACAATGATGGGCATATATCCCCAAATTTCCCACACGGAGTATCTTATGAAAACACCTTAAGGGAGAGCCCAGACCACCCTGCATAAGAAACTCAATTTAGTCACTTGTATATTTGATCCCGTTATTTAAGTCCAGAGCTCATGACCATAGATGAAAGTGGAAAGATAGATTGAACAGTAAATCGAGAGCTATGCATTTCGGCTCAGCTATTTCTTACCACGACAGATTGATAAAGCAACAGCATCACTGCAGATGCCTCATGTTCCAAATATTTATTCATATTGAAAAGAAAATCCTTGAGACATACATATTTCATTTTGGAAGAAAAATTACTCTTTTAGAAGAAAAAATTATAATTTTAACTGTTTTTCAACAGATCTGGTTTTATATTCAAGAACAAGAAAAACCTGAATGAAATAAAATACTTTTTTTGTTCAATTGTAATATGATAGTCAAGTCAAGTTAGTTTGGCAGGCAATATATTGGCCGCTAAACTAAGGTTTTGGGTAAAAAAAACAAGAAACCAAATATACAAGATATGTATTGACTAAAACTGAGCCTTTATTGAACTACTACCTTCCACCAGATTTTTGTTGGGGGCATCATGTGTTGTAGTGGTAGAGCAGGGGCCTCACATGCAGAGGCTAAAGCACTCAGCACGGCTGTCTGGGGTTCGTTTCCCTGCCCCGGAACGTGCCGCATCTTTCCCCCCCCTCTCTGTCCCATTCTTTCTGTCCAACAACTTCTGAATAAAGGCCACTAGGGCCAAGAAGAAAAAAAAAAAATTGTTTCCATGACAACACCCTCCAATGGGTTTACCAGCACATGTTGAGACACTGAATTAGCATAATTGCTAATGTACTTAGAAGTTAAATGTTGATCTCCAATGTTGGCAAAAGAACCTAAAACAGAAGTTTTTGTTAAAAACAAGACTACCCACCAACAATTCAATTCAATTCAATTCAGTTTATTTATATAGCGCCATTTCACAACAGATGTCATCTCAAGGCACTTTACAAAAAGAGTTATTACAATACAATGTTTAGTGTAGAAATTACAGAACCACAGAAGATTGCGTCGTGGAATTCTCAGCAATCCCTCATACTGAGCAAGCATGCAGCGACAGTGGGAAGGAAAAACTCCCTTTTAACAGGAAGAAACCTCCGGCAGAACCAGGCTCAGCACAAGCGGTTATCTGCCGCGACCGTCTGTGGCTTGGAGAATACACAACAGAGACACAGAAAGAGCAACAGAACCGATGCACAAGTTTGTTGCAGGACGTGGAGAATTTTCCGTCACTGCAATGCCATCTTAGTCAGGGTCGTCAAGCAGGGCTAATCCGGAGCACCTACTATAATAGAAAACAGGTTAGTGCTTGAATTGACAGCACATCATGCAGTTGGGGAGAAGTAGGAGAGAAAGTAGTCACAGACCCTAATAATGTCCTCCAACAGCCTAGCCTAAAGCAGCATAGCTACTAACATTAACCTGTCTCCTAGCTACTAGGAGACCTGGCTACCAACACTCTGTCTTAGTCCTCCTGACCCGTGGACGGTGTAGGGCCGGTAACGGCCCCCGTCATGCCGGGGTCTTCTCGGAGTCGGGTTGTTTGAGAATGCAGCCCAAAGTGGGTGGTAAACTCCATCTAAGGCTAAATACCGGCACGAGACCGATAGTCGACAACTATCTTAAGGAAAAATAGACAGAACTGAGAGGACAGAGTTGAAGAGGGCGAGAAACGTTTAAGAGATAAACGGGTGGGGTCCGCACAGTCTGCCCGGGGGATTCAACCCGGCAGGTAATGGGCGGCCGCACTGTGCGGGAGGATCCCCTTGAGGGACCTCTCTCCGGCGCTGGCTGGCCCCTGTGGGGCACATTTCTTCCGCGGCGGTAAGCCGCGACCGGCTCCGGATCTTTACCTGGCTTACATTAATCTATCTCTACCTAGCTACTCTACCTCTTCCTAACTTTTGACACTCTGCCTGACTACTAACATTAACCTGTCTCTTCCTATCTACCTGTCTGACCTGACTCTAACTACCTATAAACATATCTCTAACTGTAAGCTTTGTCAAAGAGGAAAGTTTTTAGCCTAGTTTTAAAGATAGACAAATTGTCTGCTTCACGAACCAACCCTGGGAGCCGGTTCCATAGGAGGGACCTTTCATACATTCTATCTTCAGACTAATCTTAACACCTGCTCTCCATCCCGTTTTGTTATTTAAACATGTTGGAGTAGCATTCTTAAAGAACATACTGTATATCCTTTGGCATCAGACTAATTATGTACCTGCCCATTGTAGCAAGTATGATTCAATTCAATTCACTTTTATATATATATAGCGCCAATTCACGACAAATGTCATCTCAAGACACTTTACAACAAAAGTCATCTCAATACAATTATAAAAACATTCCAATTAAAGTTTACAAAGTTTACAAAATTACAGTTAAAAATTTACTATGTAAGGAATCCCAGCAGATTGCGATGAATCATCAGCGTGAGGTTGTGCCCGGATCATGCAGACTCCAACCACAGCTATTCCTCAGCAATCCCTCATTCTGAGCAAGCATGTAGCGACAGTGGAGAGGAAAAACTCCCCTTTAACAGGAAGAAACCTCCAGCAGAACCTGGCTCAGTACAAGCGGTCATCTGCCACGACTGTCTGGGGGTCTGAGAAGACAGAACAGAAAGCATAGAGAGTGCTCTGTGACTTTGAGTATCATCTGGACCGATGTTCCCCATCCAACAGGGGACTTTATAGTTGAGCAGGGTGCCATACTGAGAGAAAACTTAAAAATCATAATAACAGCACAAAAAATATATCTGGAGAGCGGTTAAAGAAAAAAAGTAGAAGAGAGAAGAAAAGGGGTCAGTCTGTCCTCCAACAGTCTAAACCTGTAGCCGCATAACTAAAGAAATGATCAAGATAACCTAAGCCACTACCTATAAACTTTATCAAAAAAGAAGGTTTTAAGCCTAGTCTTGAAAACAGACAGAGTATCTGCCTCACAGACTAAAATTGGGAGCTGGTTCCACAGAAGAGGAGCCTGATAACTAAAAGATCTTTAAATGAACCGATCAAATCTGTTTTAAGAAAACATTTTGTAATTGTAGTTGGTCTATTATAAGTTGGTATGTGAAAAATAAATCAAAACAACTTAAAGTCAGTGCTTCTAAAAAGTATTTACACCCTTGGATGTTTTATTTTCTAAATTGCTATTAAAAATCAACCTGAATAAAAAAAATTGTTATCTCACAAAAAAAAAACTGTATAATGTCAAATTGAAAACAAATTTTTACAATATAATGACAATTAAATAAAATATTTAACATGGAATAATTGACTACATAAATATTTTCCCTACGGGTCTCCTTGCACAGTCGGTCAGTGTGTGAGAACGGTCTAGTCTAGACAGATTGCCACATGTGCTTTATTACTTCCATTTTGTGATAACTGAGTTTAACTGAGTGGCTGCACAGTAGTGCAGTAGAACTGTTCCACAAGGAGATCCTGGGTTCAAATCCCATCCTGAGGTCTTTCTACATGGAGTTTGCATGTTCTCCCAGTGCCTGCGGGGGTTCCCCCTGCGTACTCTGGCTTCCTCCCACAGTCCAACAACATGACTGTTACGCTAATTGCTTTTTCTAAATTTCCCTTAAGTAAGAAGCACCATAATAATAAGTCAGAGCAATATGTGATCCCAGATGAGGAGCTGTAATGAGCTGTTTTGCTTCTGTTATAAATAAAAGAAATCCAACCATCATTCATTTGTTTTATCTTTTAATTAAAAAAATACTAAATTTGCTCAAGATTTCATACTGAAAAATGCATTGTCTGTCCTTTTTTGTCCTCTGTATGCTTACCAGTGACATTTAAAATTGTGCCCACATGCTCTACACGACCAACAGATGGCAAAGAACCTGAAGCAAAGTCTGTCACTGCACATAGGCAATTTTACACAATGATGCCACTTATCAAATTAGGACAAAGTTGCTCTTCTGCTGCAGATAATAGCAGGATGAGTGTGCTTTAAATCAAATGCTGACTTTAATTTAACTGAAAAGAAATTCAAAGCTGCGAGCAAAAAAAAAATATTGAGTTAAACCTGACAAAATGGTAAAAGTTCTCCTAAAGCATACCAAATTACAAACAGCTTTAGTCCACAGAGAGGGAGATTCACTCAAGCTCTCACACAAAAAATTTAATTGGAGCCATATCATTATATGAAGTAAAAAGTGGGGATCAGAGAAAATCTGGTTTAATTCAGTTCAGGTTTTTTGATGTAGCACCAGTTCACCGGAAAAGTGTTTACAATTAATTTTCAATCATAGAGAAATACACAATGAATTAAATGTATACCACTGCACTTAAATCTAACAGCCTGATTAGAAATAAAGACACTGAACTGATTCTAAATGCAGGAGATGATAGTATAATTAGGTGTATATTGTCAAGATGTTATCTGAATAACCTGAGAAAGTTACATTAAGCCATAGGCTTTACAGCATTCCCTCCTCCTGGGTGAGTACATGCTGGCAGTTGAATAAAAATACCCTTCATTTTCAGACTATAAGCAGCTACTTTTTACACAGGTTTTTGACCTGTGTCAAGTACAATGATGTTGCTAATTTGGCTTATGGCCTTTTCAGGGTACTACAGCAGAAAGTGCAAAAGTGAGACAGTTGCGGGGAAAGATTATGCACTTAAAAAGAAACTGGAACAGTTTATCTGTTCCAGTTTGTTATCATAAAACAAACATGAATAAATTAGGGGTGGGACTCGATAAAAAAAAACACATTAATTAGAGGCTTTGTAATTAATTAATATGAATTAATCGCATTTTAAAAGTACAACATTTTTGCCCATGAAAACACAATAATTTAAATATGAAAGGATTTTCGAGGATGACATCACAGGCGTGAATACTGTTGTCTTAAGGTCTTTTAATGTTTGAAAAATTCGTTTAAATGCATGCCAATTCAGAAGAGTATTAAAATAAAATATATATCCTTGGCCAGACTGTGTAGCCTCAGCGTGTCAGGGTTTGTGCTGCAGTGTGGGAGACGAAGGACCCAGACGCAGAAGCAGAACTCAGGTGAGGTGGTTTTAATGAAGTGCAGCAACAAAAGGCATGACACAATCAATGATCCAGCGAGGATAGAAGGCCTCGCTGGATCTTAAATGAGGGGAGAACCAAGGAGGAACAGGTGGAAACAATGATTAATCAGGGGCAGAGCCCAGGAGGTTCAGGATAACACAGGTGCAAATGAAAAAGGAGTGTGAGTGGGGAGTGAGGCCTGACACAGCGTTTCATTTGCCAAATCTTCCTCTGCCAGTTTATAGATAATCTCTCTTCGCACAGCATTAGTAAAGTTTCTGTGTCCATGTGACCTGCGGATTCTTAGCAGCTTTTTGTCACACACAGAAAAGCATGTGTCAGATATATTAATGGTGCTCGCTGCTCGTTTGTTGCAGCTAGACAGTTTATCTTATTTGTGTGCTTTATCTTGTGCTTTAATGTAAACAGCCCAACACAGCGAAGTGCAAGGGGAACTCATATTGACGTAACGGGGCACTACCTGCGGTCTGTTCAGTCTATGAACGAATCAGAAGCAGGCATTAAGTGGCCGCTCGTGGAGGATGTCAGATGAGAAAAAAGAATGTCCTCCTGCATACATGACACCAGTCATGGTCCCCATGGTCCCCTGATAAACAAAGAAAACCCCTCAGAACCCGAGAGCGCTTTAAAAGTGGAGGTCACCTATTATATTCATAGTCTCACATTATAACCTCATGTGTGCATTATTATGATCCGCGTCCCAGGAAATCATGCAGTGAAAAAAATTTTCCGTATTGATTGGAATGAAAACTGTGATTATATGGGTTAACGTTTTTAACACGATAATTCTTATGTAATTAATTGATTGTAATTAACACGTCAAAGTCCCCTCTAGAATAAATGCATATGATGAAGCTTTAAAGTCAAAGACAAATGAACTGGCAGTCAAAGAAGGAATGTTTTTTGTTGTTGTTGCCCTATTGTTTTGACAACAAATGTCATCTCAAGGCACTTTACAACAAAAGTTATCTCAATACAATTATACAAACATTCCAATCAGTAAAGTTTTCCTAGTAAGGAATCCCAGCAGATTGCGTTGAGTCATCAGCCTGAGGTTGTGCCCGGATCATGCAGACTCCAACCACAGCAATTCTTCAGCAAACCCTCATACTGAGCAAGCATGTAGCGAAAGTGGAGAGGAAAAACTCCCCTTTAACAGGAAGAAACCTGCAGCAGAACCTTGGCTCAGTACAAGTGGTCACATGCCACGACCGTCTGGGGGTCTGAGAAGACAGAGAATAGACAGCATGAAGGATGCTCGGTGACTTTGAGCATCGTCTGGACTGCGCCCTCTCCAGAATCTATGTATTAGAGAGATAATATTATTGGTAAGTGATATAACTGGAGTAGATAAAGGCCCGATCTTCCGAAGACTCTGGCATTATCTTTGTCCATCACTTTCTAGCCTTAAAAGCTGGTGTAAATATTTTTCTGTCCTGACTCATGATTCAACCTTTGTTCAATTCTCTAATCATTTTATTCTGGTAAATTAATACATTACTGTTAGAAATCGGAGAGGGATTATAAGGTTTAGTGTCTATATAAGTAACTATAATCTTTATCAAAAAGGAAGGTTTAAAGCCTAGTTTTAAAAACTAGACAGAGTATCTGCCTCACAAACTGAAACTGGGAGCTGGTTCCACAGGAGAGGAGCCTGATAACTAAAAAATCTGCCTCCTATTCTACTTTTTGAAATCCTAGGAACTACCAGTAGACCTGCATTCTGAGAACGAAGTGTTCTGTTAGAGCTGTATACTTATTGCTGTTTAATAAAATTCTTTAAAAGAGACATGTTGGTAAAAAAATTGCTTTTCCTGGGATATTGGGTGTTATTGTGTGTCTCTGGTGCATATAAATGCATGCAAATTTGAAAATTACAAAAAAACATCCATGCTGTTTTGAGTAAGATAAGGGTTTCTTAATTGATCCTGCATTCAGTCTCTGAGTGAGGTGTTCAACATCTGTCCGGCTTTCTACGTCACAACCTGGAATATTGGAATACCCACACCTCCTCAGAGCATTGTCTCCACCTCCTAGGAGCGCTGTCTCCACCCTACTAGGTACAGCATAAAACAACAGTTACCGTTCAGATTAGGAAACACCATGTTGAAGCACCACGCAAAATGCTCAGTTTTTGGCTGGTCAAAAGAGCTCAAAACACTTCATCAGGTCCCAGTCGAAAAGGACAGAAGAGCGGCATGGGTTGAATTTAATTTTTTATGGTAAGATGCTGGCGGTAAGGGCGGGGAAGATGTGAGATTGCCGCCAAACTGAGCTGCTGAAAACCAGGAAGAAGACGAGAGATCTGCCACAGGACAGCTGCATAGGTTGGATTTATTTTTATGGTAAGATGCAGGCGGGAAGGGCGGGAAAGACTGAGGACTTGCCGCTGCAAAAGGCTACTCAAGAGACGCCAGATGAGCAGCCAATCTGAGCTACTACAACCCAGCGGAAGACTGAGGATATCAGCTGCTCGCTACTCAAAGAGTGGGGTCTCCATGGTCCTAGAGAGCTGGAGTCAGCGAGATCGCCGGCGTCTCAGGAACATATCGGAGTGCCAGGTAAGCAGTTAATATATAATATTATTATAATTAATTATAATTATAATATAATTTTAACTTGAAGTAATTTCTTCAATAACCATTCAAAAGTATTTTGTCGAATTCTTTGAGTATCAGGTTCCCTTGAGACTCCCCTCCTATGTGAGCAGATTCTGGTTCAAAAATGTATGTTTGAACTACTTTTTTTTCTTTTTGTATGGTTGAATTATTATTTTTTTTGTATGGTTGGACTACTGCAACCATGTCTGTAACTTTCACACATACTAATAACAGTCACTATGTGAGTGGTGGGTGTGAGCAAAGATTGTAGAAGCGTTGGGCGTGGCCAAGTTAACAGCAGCTCATTAATATGTAATGACCAGCAGAAAACAGCACAATCTGCAGGGGACTGAAACAACTTTCCAGGAAACAACTTCAGAAACATGTTTTCTGGAACTATTAGACCTATTTTAAATAGTAAAAATCAGTCATAATATTTAAATAAATAAACAACCCAGGTCCTGATATATATAAATAATAACCCATGACCCATAGAATAGCCAAAAATGGGTTAGATATTTCATAACACAGTTGGTTTGATTAAATAACCCAGCATTTTTGTGTGTATAAGCTTGCCGCAGCTCAGTCTCCTCCAACACCCATTGAAGCGTCAGTTTCTCCTTCTCCTCCTTTGTCGCGATTTAGGGATGTTGTTTCTCCGACCCCAGAACCCTGTTCTGGTGAGAAAGTCAGATGTGGAGGGTTCCTTCTACAGTGCTCCTCAGTGGTCAGCTGTTCCCCCCAGTCCTTTCCGGACGGCTCTTTAAAGATTTCGTATGTTGCTTGACTGCTTCAGGGTAAAGCCTTAAATTGGGCTAAAGCAAAATATAGTCGACGTCTCCTCCTTAATCAGACTACAGATACAGATACAGTCTAGCTACGGCGGAGGGATCTATAAACAGCAGCGAGCCTCTCATAAACACCGGCTCCTCGCCGCCTGGAGAACATGACCTGCTCGCCCAGTTTGTGCTGTGAAGGTCCAAGCTTGGCCTGCCGAAACACCAACTACATCTCTGAGTAGCTGTCCATCTGTCTGCGGTTCGTAAAAGTTTATAATATTTGAGCAGCGTGGGACGTGGTGCGGGAGCTGCTACCAGGAAACCAGCTGAGGAGGCTATTTCAAGGCTCACTTCTAGGCCGAGACTTGCTTTTACAGCAACAACGGCTATAAGAGATTAAGAGCCACCCACATTAACATTAAGAGGTTTCTTAAGAGCATTCCTGTCTAAATAGTTTATTTTTTTATTCCTGTCTCTGTATAGCAAACTGCTTGTGTCATGTAGCTCGGGGTAATTAGCCACGACGTTTTTCAGTATTTCCACCATGTCCTGCTGAGGCTGTGACTCCATGACAGTCAGAGAATCACTGAAACTCTGTCCCCTGATTGGTTGTGGCGGCGCGATTTGACGCTGGAGTTCAGATCTTTCCAACTCGAGCGATAGACGCCATGAGCGCGAATGCACAAAATGCACCACATAAAATGCAGCGCGAATTTTCCATCGCATCTGTAGCGCGTATTGTTCGCGCAAGTCAGGCAGAAAAGCTTTTCGCGACGCAAATCTGCTTCTGAAGAAGTTGCGGGACCCCAAGTCGCGCTCCTCCATTGATTTTACATGTAAACCTGAAGCTCTAGTCGCTCCTATCGCGTTTGGTCTTGACAAACAGTAAGGGTGCTTTCATGCATCCCTTAATGAGACTCTAAAAGATGAATTAGCCTGTCTTAAAGGACCCAAGAATGTAGAGGATTTAATTTCCCTTACTATTCGTCTGGACAAACGTTTAAGGGAAAAGTCCAGAGAAAAAAAGACAAAGGACCTTCCTTCTACAAGCTCCAAAACCATCAAAACCCAGTTTAGATCTCCTTAGATCTCTCAAGGACCTACAGAGGAGCCCGTGAAGATTGGTCGAGCAAGATTAACACCTGAAGAACAAGAGTGCAGAATGGAGTCTCGGGTCTGTCATTAGTGCAGTCCAATTGGTGACTTCATTGCTACTTTCCCTGTTCAGCCAAAAGAGGGTGCCTGCCGGTAGGAACGGGAGTACTGGTGGACAGTTTGAGAGAAAGTAGTCATTCCCGTCTAAGGTTACCCTGCACTCTAGTGCATAAATATAATCCTTTTTAGCTTCATGCCCTGATTGATTCAGGTTGCAAACAGAATCTGACAGACAATCATTTGGTGATAAGGCTCAGGATTCCTATGATTCCTCTTCCCCCCTGTGTTAAAGCTGCTGCATTAGATGGTAAATCTTTGCATGAGATTACACACAAGACGGAACCTGTTGACTTGATATATCATATCTGGAAATCAGAGAGAAGGACTAAACTTCTTTGTAAGGTAAGGTATCGCTAGGTTAGCTTAGGTTTACTGCTAGCATGACTACGGCTGCTTTACCTCCTGTCCCTCCGTCTCTCTCTGAATCTCCTCCTCTCTCCTGCTCTCTGTGTCAGATTTTTAGTTACTCCTCTGCCTCCTTTAGCGAAGATGGTAGGTGTAATAAGTGCAGCATTTTTGTAGCCTTGGAGGTAAGGGTTTCTGAGCTAGAGGCCCGGCTCCGCGCTGTGGAACAGCAAGGCCCAGCAGTAGCTAGTGCAGAGCCAGTTAGGACAGGACTCCTTAGCCGTCCTCCAACAGCTCCCGTGCAGCC
This sequence comes from Apricaphanius iberus, assembly GCA_028564705.1. Lineage (NCBI taxonomy): Eukaryota > Metazoa > Chordata > Actinopteri > Cyprinodontiformes > Aphaniidae > Apricaphanius > Apricaphanius iberus. The sequence goes on along the minus strand of JAPXFQ010002328.1, from coordinate 1,179,227 downwards.
GGAACCTCAGGCGAGCTGGGTGACTGTTCGTAGGAAGCTTAGCGCCAGGCCCCAGCACGCAGCCAACCTCCAGCCCCATTCTGTGAACAATAAGTTCGACCCGCTCAGCGACACACCCGCTGAGCAGGAGAAGCCAATTCTTGTAATTAGCAGCTCCATAGTTAGGAACGTGGCTCCAGAGATACAAAAGACCACCGCCAGAGGCCTTCCAGGGGCCAGATCTGCGGACATTAGGTCCCATCTAAAGCTTTTGGCCTAGGACAAACGGTGGTATAGCAGGATCGTTATCCATGCTGGTGGCAATGACACCCGGTTACAGCAATTGGAGGTCACTAAAATTAGGGTAGCTTCGGTGTGTAGGGCAGCCAAAAAGATGTCTGACTCCGTCATTTTTTCTGGTCCCCTGCCTGATCATACTATCGATGACATGTACAGCCATATGCTGTCGTTTCACCTTTGGTTGTCATGGTAGTGTCCAGAAAACGATGTGGGCTACATTGATAACTGGGGGACCTTCTCGGGAAAACCTGGACTGTTGTGAAGAGATGGCATCCATCCCACCGCGAACGGAGCTGCCCTTCTTTCCAGGAACATTGATAGGGTTATCTGTAGTTCCCCATTGCCGTGACAACCCAGAGTCCAGGTCAGGGAACACCACCCACCCACTACCCTATAGAGACAGTTTCCCGTCCACTACCCAAAACAAATGAATTAAAAGTTAATGCTACTAGAGCAAAGTATAAAAATCTCATAAAGATAAATACAACTCCGACTGAACAGAAAAATAAATCTATTAAATGTTTTTTACTAAAACATAAGATCTATCTCCTCAAAAACACTTTTGGTGAATGAAGTAATTTGTTATAATAATATTGATCTGTTTTGTCTTGCAGAGACATGGTAGCAGGAAGAGGACCAGGTTACAATAAATGAGTCAACCCCCCCAGTTACTTAAACTTTAGTGTCCCTCGGAGTACTGGTCGAGGAGGTGGAGTAGCCACCCTCTTTCATTCAGATTTACTAATTAATCCCCCAAAAAATAATAGTTACAGTTCCTTTGAGCATTTAATCTTTAGCCTTCCTCATACACATAACAAAGCAGTAAAGCCACTTTTATTCGTGGTCTAGTATTGTCCACCAGGCCCTTCTCATTCTCAATTTTTAGATCAGATCTCAGATCTTTTATCTGACTTAGTTTTAAACACTGAGCCTGTGAATATTCTCATTCATCCAGGTCATGGTTATCTCAAGGAAATTTCAATCAAACGCAACTGGACTTGGTAATTTGTCTTGGAAGACGTTTCACCTCTTATCCAAGAGGCTTCATCAATACATGCTCGCCGCTGACCAGGCTGGGACTGGTCCAACTAACTGGTGTGGAGACTCAGCTATTTAACCTCTTGGAGGGCTTTTACAAGAATTATTATGTCATTGGATCCTTTGTGCTCCATGTCTTAACGACGGTCGTTGGCGTGTCGCCTATTGGTGGAGGTTAGGTTTCAGCTTCATTAGTGCCCTATTGTGTTATAACGACAGTCATTGGAGTCACAGTTGTTTCTGTTATTAGAGGCTAAGTTGTTGAGTCTCCTAGGGAGGGATGAAAGTGCAGCATTGTAAATTGGAGATAGGTGATGTCTCAGGCCTCCTCCTCTGTTTAGCGATGGTTTCTCTACTTTTACATAGATGGCTTCTTTTACTCCTCTTTCAAACCATCTGTCCTCTCTGTCTAATATCTGGACATTGCTGTCCTCAAAGGAGTGGGCTTTCTCCTTGAGATGTAAATGAACAGCAGAGTCCATGCCTGAGGAGTTAGCTCTCCTGTGTTGATCCATGCGTTTGTACAGTGGTTGTTTGGTTTCACCAATGTAGAGGTCCTTGCATTCTTCATTGCATTGGATTGCATACACCAGGTTGCTTTTGTGTGCGTGTGGTGTTCTGTCCTTGGGATGTACTAGTCTCTGTCTGAGTGTGTTGCTGGGTTTGAAATACACAGGGATACTGTGTTTGTTAAAGATACTCCTGAGTTTTTCAGAAATCCCAGACACATATGGAATGACTACATTGTTTCGTTTGTTTTCTTTTTCAACCACTTTGTTAGCTGTCTTTCTGGAATTAGCTGCAGTTTTCACAAAAGTCCAGCTGGGGTAACCACAAGTTGTGAGGGTGTCTCTCACTGATAAACACTGATAAAGTTATTATAGTTGGAGACTTCAATATTCATGTTGATAGTGAAAGTGATAGTTTAAATACAGCTTTTAACATTATCTTAGACTCAAAAGGCTTTACTCAAAATGTGCAGGGACCAACCCACTCTTGTCACCACACTTTAGATCTTGTGTTGACTTATGGCATTGACTGTGAAGAAACAACAATCTTTCCACATAACCCTATCCTGTCTGATCATTTTCTGATCACTTTTAAATTCACTCTGACCATTTCAAACCTGAAGGAAAACTTCATTATACCAGAACGTTATCAGATCACGCTGTAGCACGTTTTAAAGAATCTCTTCCAACTTTAATTTCCTCAGTATATAAAAGTACAATACAAAATAGTGATTTAACTCCTGACCCCCTAACAACATGACATTTTAGTTCATAGCGTTAATTCCTCCCTGCGTCTGGCAATAGAAAAAGTTGCACCCTTGAAAAGGAAGGTGGCTAGCCATTGAAGATTAGCTCCCTGGTTTAATTTAGAGCTACCTACCCTAAAGCAGAATGTTTGAAAACTAGCGAGAAAATAGCGCTCCACGCATTTACAGGATTCTTATTTAGTGTGGAAAAATAGTCTATTGCTATATAAAAGGACCCTTCGAACAGTCAGAACAGCATATTTTTCAACTTTAATCGAGGAGAATAAAAATAATCCTATTCTTTTTAATACAGTTGCCAGAATCATAGTTCTGTCGAGCCAACCATTCCCCCAGCTCTTAGTACTGACGACTTCATGCAATTTTTCATAAATAAAATAGACTCTATAAAAAATAAGATAAATGGGAACCTTCCCAATATGCTTGCTTCTTCCTTAGTGAGGCAGCATCAAAAATGGTTGAACCTAATATATGCTTGAACTGCTCAAATGCAGCTGAACTTTCAGATCTACTAAGATTAATAGCTTCATTAAAACCTTCAATTTGTATGTTGGACCCAGTCCCAACTAAACTTTTAAAAGAGTTTTTCCCTTTGATTGCCGCTCCAATTTTAGATATAATGAATATATCCTTAATCAATGGATATGTACCACAGGAGTTTAAGATTGCTGTAATTAAACCTCTACTTAGAAAAAAACTATCTCTTGATCAAAATGACTTAATTAACTATAGACCGATTTCTAATCTTCCCTTCTGATCTAAAATTCATGAGAAAATAGTTGCACATCAGATGTGTGAGCATTTAAACAATAATGAGCAGTGTGAGAAGTTTCAGTCAGGCTTTAAAGCTTATCACAGCACTGAAACAGCTCTGGTGAAGGTTACTAATGATATTCTCAGGCTATGTCCACACTAAGCCGATAAGGTTATACGGGGAGTTAGATGCCTAATGTTATCCACTCAACACGAGCATTTACGCCCCGTTTAAGGTCCGTTTAAGGTCCCATGATTGCGCAATCCCATACCGACCTGTGCATAATACTGAGCATGCGCGAAAAGACGCGTATAATCTACATGACGCCAGCGCCTACATAATATATACAAGAAGCTCTACAGCACAGTACATATCTGCTTTTCCCGTTAACCGAAGAGAACAATAGCTGCTCAGAATAAGAGAGAGTTTTCGGTGTGGACAGACGACGAGATCGATTTATTACTCTTCGGTGTTGTCTTTGTCTTAAGTGTTGTATTGTTATTGACACAGCATTCATTGACGCCACTTCCTTTCATTATCCGGGGAAGCTGTTCACACTAGCTCGTTTAGCCGTTGAATTAAGATTTACACGGCTCTCTTACCCGGCTATTAGTTATCCGGCCACAGACCTTAAACGACGCCGTTAGTGTGGACGATAGGGGGGTGTAGACTAAATAATTATACGTTTAACGCATTACCCAGCTTAGTGTGGATGTGGCCCTAGAGCCTCAGACAGTGGACTGGTGACCATCCTGGTCCTGTTAGATCTCAGTACTGCCTTTGACACTGTTGATCACAATATTCTCATAGAAAGGCTTCAAAGTGTCGGTATAATAGGAACAGCACTAGGCTGATTTAAATCTTATTTGTCCAACAGATTTCAGTCTGTTCAGGTAAACAATAGATCTTCCTCTGCCTCAATGGTTACTTGCGGAGTACCACAGGGTTCAGTGCTTGGGCCGATCCTTTTTACTATATATATGCTTCCTATTGGTAAAATCATCAGGCAGCATGGGATAAATTTCCATAGTTACACAGATGATACACAGCTATATCTATCCATACATCCTGATGAATCCAATCAGTTAGGTAGACTACAGGCATGTCTGGAAGACATAAAAATTTGGATGACTCCAAACTTCTTGCTTCTGAATAAAAATAAATAAATAAATAAATAAATAAATAAAACAGAAGTTGTCGTCTTTGGACCAGAAGCTCTGAAACAGAAACTACTTAGTCAACCCCTTCACCTGGACAGCATTAAATTAACCTCCAGTAATAAAGCAAAGAACCTCTGTGTTATTTTTGACCAAGATATGCCATTTAAATCTCAAATTAAAGAAGTCTCTAGGATTTCGTTTTTTTACCTTAGGAATTTTGCAAAAATTAGAACCATCCTGTCCAGGAGTGATGCTGAAAACTAGTCCATCATTTTATTACTTCAAGGCTGGATTACTGTACCTCTTTATTATCAGGTAGTCCACGGAAAACAATTAAAAGTCTTCAGTTAGTCCAAAATGCTGCTGCAAGGGTTCTAATGAATAAAAGAAGAAGAGATCACATTTCCCCTGTTTTAGCTTCTCTTCACTGGCTCCCAGTAAAATCTAGAATATAATTCAAGATCCTCCTTCTGACATATAAAGCTCTTAATAACCTAGCTCCGTCATACATAAGAGACCTGATTGTTCCATATGTTCCTAACAGAGCGCTTCGCTCTCAGACTGCAGGTTTACTGGTAGTTCCTAGGATTTTTAAAAGTAGAATGGGTTGCAGATCTTTCAGTTACCAGGCTCCCCTCCTATGGAACCAGCTCCCAGGGTCGGTTCGTGAAGCAGACAACTTGTCTATCTTTAAAACTAGGCTTAAAACCTTCCTCTTTGACAAAGCTTATAGTTAGAGACAGGTTAGACAGGTAGCTAGGAAGAGACTGGTTAATGTTAGTAGTCAGGTAGAGTGTCAAAAGCTAGGAAGAGATAGGAAGAGGTAGAGTAGATAGGTAGAGATAGGTTAATGTAAGCCAGGTAGAGTGTGTTAGTAGCCAGGTCTCCTAGTAGCTAGGAGACAGGTTAATGTTAGTAGCTATGCTGCTTTAGGCTAGGCTTGTGGAGGACATTATTAGAGTCAGTTCCTACTTTCTCTCCTACTTCTCCCCAATTGCATGATGTGCTGTCAATTCAAGCGCTAACCTGTTTTCTCTTAGTCTCTTCCTACAGTAGGTGCTCCTGACCTGCCCTGCTTGACGACCCTTACTAAGATGGCATTCCAGTGGAGGAACGTTCTCCACGTCCTGCTACCAACTTCTGCATCAGGTCTGTTGCTCTTTCTGTGTCTCTGCTGCCTTCTCCAAACCCCAGACGGTCTCAGTAGATGACCGCTTGTGCTGAGCCTGGTTCTGCTGGAGGTTTCTTCCTGTTAAAATTGAGTTTTTTCCTGTCCACTGTCGCTTCATGCTTGCTCAGTGTGAGGGATTGCTGAGAAGTCATGACACAATCTTCTGTGGTTCTCTAATTCCTAAATTAAACATTGTATTGTAATAACTCTTCTTGTAAAGTGCCTTGAGATGACATCTGTTGTGAAACGGCGCTATATAAATAAACTGAATTGAACTGAATTACTTAAAAGCATATCAAATATTTATTTTGTTGATTTAAATAAATATGAAGTAATAAAATGTAGTTACAGTAACTGTGGCTGTTAGCTTGTACAAGCACACATATAATCAAAGCAAGGGGAACTTTTTGTTTTACTGTTCAATTAAAAAAAAAATCAAATGCAGATATTTTGGTCAGGTGAAGTTGTAAAAAAAATGTCGATCACTGTTTTACTAGCACCACAGCTGGAAACATTTATTGGGGAAAGACTGTATGTCTGATCCATAGAACTCTTTCTCGGTGCCACTCCTACTTCCAGCTGTTTGTATACCAGAAAGAGCAAGTTCCAAACAAGGCAAACCTGAAGCCATCGTCATTCACCATGGCAACTAAGCCTGCTCTGTGGCAGGCAACTGCAATGCTTATCCTAGCTTGATGAATATGATTAGACAAGCCATGTGATGTCACACTGCAGGGCTGGTATTCACCTGCTATTCTCTCACTCACACACACTCACCCTCCAATATAGTTATTAAATGTGACTTTACATTTTAAAGGCTTGAAACTGTTCTAATTTAATTGTTAAATATTCTTACATCCTTTCTTGAATCATGTTCTAACACATTTAACCCGTCAGCTATTTCTGTCATCTAGTTTTAATAATTCACAACCAGATTAACTTGCCCTCCCCAACAAGGTAAAATTTATTAACAAGAAATTAGGAGAATATAGTTAGAAGCACTTCTTAGCATTCACTGTGTCACACTATAGACCGTCTATGTAACAACACCACCTCATTTACAATATTACACAAAGCAGCCTCATAAGGTTTTTAATTTTATTTTTATTTATGCAACACAAATACATCATAACCCTTATTGGTTATGATGTATTTGTGATGATCATGGGCTGCATTGATTCTTTCTTAGACTGGGAGAAGAACGTCGCTCTTTCCTTCTCTTCCCTAGCATGGGTTAACAGGGGCTGCCTTTAATGTAGCATTCATGCACATAAGTCTGGCTTGTCAAATCTTGCTTGCGGGGACTGAATCCACCTGAGCTTTATTCATGAAACCGAATAAGCCAGGCGTGAACTGTCACGCTAATTCAGGTGAGGATATTTAAAATCATCCTCGATTTCTCGAGCTCACGTGTGGAACAGCTTGTGGAAAAGGTTTGGCTATATTATATACATATATATATATATATGTAATTTTGTAATCTGAAAGTTTTAGGTTTGTTCCAGCTTCCCCTGCATTATAACAGTGTTCTTACCTATCTGCACAAAGCTATATGACCATGTGAGCATTTGTGAGTGCAGCTGGTCAAATGTGGTTCTAGGGTAACAAGCTTGGAGTAGTCGATATTACTAAAAAAAGCTTTAAAGAAATTCAGTGCATTTACCCTTTTAAAATATTTTCTGTTCATGAAAGAATAATAAATATTAGGTTTGATTAGTATAAGTATTTTAGATTATGAACAAGAAATAATCTGATGTAGCCCCGTGTTATTTGAAAAATCGAACAAAGCCCTTCTATTTGGCACTTACTCAGACATCCTCATCAGCATCCTTAAAACTGATGCATTGCAAGGCCAATATTTATTTTAGCGATTACATGATACATAACAGGAATGCCCACGTTTCTTTAACAAACCATGTAAATAAGTGATACGAATATAGTTTGGAACTCAATTGACAGATCCTTTTTTTGTGTGTGTTTGTGCCAATCTCAATAGGCATTTTCAGAAGAAAAAACGTGCCAGCAATATTACCCTAAATTGCTGGTGTCTTATAGCAGTGGTGGCATTGTGAAGCTGGAATATTGCAGCATCTGTGCCGGCAAGCTTGACAGTAAAATTCAACCAATATTCCAGCAATTGTGGACTTATAATTGAAGACCACGTCTTGCTGCAACAGAGCGTAATGATGACATATGGAATGTGTGCTGAGCTATTTAAAATGCAAGTAAACATTGGAAACACACCTGATCTTGCTTCATTGCTGCCACAGGCTGACCATTTATCCATGACCAATAGGCTCATTCATTGTCATGCTAATGTAAGGATACACTGGGATTGAAACCATTAAAAAAAACATGTTGTTAAATCGAAAACATTTTCCTGTTAGGGAAACCCCTGTTAAAGTAAAGTATATGATCAAACCAGGCCTACATGGTTAAGGTTTCTGTGACATCAAAGACAGTAAGAAGCTCAAAGATGAATCTTTGTGACTGTTCTGAAATGTCAAAATACGCACAAATATAAAGGCTGTTGGTTTTTTATATTTAATAAAAGACTGTAATCTACAATTGATATACTGTATATTAGTATATAACCCTGGTGGAAACCCAACATCATCTTAATCATGCTGATTAAACACGGCGCCAGAGAGCTCTCGTTTCATTTTATTTCCCCCAAACCGCCTTTCATTTCACACACCCACTAAATTAGCTTGGTGTGCAAGCTGTGCTAAAGGCCTCTCATGTCCACATCAGACACGCTTAAGCCCAAAAAAAAAACAAGCCCCAATTATCCCATCACACACATCACTTGCACCATTCTCATCTCTATGCAGCCTCACAGCCTATTTAAGACAGAACTCCTCTGATTTATATAGCTTTATCTTTAGGTGTATTTTGATGCAATTAAATCATGTTCATCCTCCTTACTATTTTATGAGCATCATACGCAGACATTCTTCAGCCCGCAAAGCCCATTTCATCTACGTTAAGGAGGTCCTTGATCATTCTTAATTAACATCCAAACTGGATGAGGAAATGTATTAATGGTTAGCTTGTTGTCAGACTGCTAATTAACACCCAGGAGGTTTCCATTATCCCTAATAAATAAACGAAGAAACCAACAATCCTGGGACCCTGAGAGTGAGGGCTTCTCAATCAGTAGATTCATACTACAACAGAACACACCGGAGTTTAATGTTCTCTAGTTGAACAGGTCAGTAGGTCAAAGTGGGGCTTATATAGACCAATAGGGCCTTTTATTTCCGGAAGTAGAGCATGTTCTCATTCTGCACTACTTAGCTCTTTCTTAGACCGGCCTTTAAAAGCCTATGGGTATAAAGTAAAAAAATACAATGAGTCACTAACTAAACAGGAAAGCTGTACCAAATAAAAAAAAAAATCAAGGACAAAATAATCTTAATGTCAGTACAGAAATCCACACTGAATGAAATGCTAGTGGCCTCCATGGCAAAATAGTCTTCGCTTTGTGGTCCAGATTTTAGGAGTAAGGAAATAGAGTAACGGTTCAATTTTCAGCAAACTGATTGCATTAGCATTTAATGAGGAAGCGATTGAGCTACTGTTATATATATTTTCTGTTTAGATTTAATGTATTTTTATTAAAATTCTTCTTTTTTTTCACACACTGTATAACCTTTACTGCGCTGTTAAATTCTGTTTTGTCAAATAAACACACATCATTCAGAGCTATCGGTCAGCGTTTAAAGAAAGGGATTTACTTATGCAAACTGCTCGGCAACCATAATTCATTTTAAATTATCATTTTTTTATCGTTTTTTAAATTCATTTTTTATTATTTTTTCTATTTTAAATATTTTCCTAAATATTTTCTTGAGGACAAGACATTACATAAATATCTTATGTAAAATAACATCAAAATGTAACAAAAAATATATATTTTAAGATACTGACATTTTCAATGAACATTTCCAAAATGTCAAGTATTGTCCTTCGCTTTGAAAATACTTGGATCATATTTATTTGTTTTTATTAAATGAGATAGATGATTTGATGTTATTTTATTAATTTTAAAAACTACAATAACAGCAAAACACCAATAGAGTTATGCTTTAACTTTATCTCAATGGGTAAGAAATACTGAGAAGTATACAGCTATTGCTATGAACGTTTATGACATGAGTATTTGTGAAATGTACGGCTCTGTTTGATTAGGAGGGACAAACTACATCATTTACACATTTTTTTTTCTGAGGTAATACAAAATGGTTTTAAGAGTTCATATTCTAAAAATATCTTATATAGCAGATGCCATTTACACAGCTCAAACTTTAGAAATCCTGTTCATAAAAATGCTAAAGTTATATTGAAATTACATTAAAATAATAGTCCAATTATTTTAAAACTTCAAAGTGAGAATGAATTAGATTTTCTTTAGTCTCTAAAAATGTTGTATGTGGAAATAAGGTGGAATGTTAAAAATGAATCCTCCTTGGCCAGGAGAGATGGCCTCTACTTATGCTTTCTAACGATCTATATAGAAAATAGAGAAAATCAGCTAAAGACCACATATAGCAAATTAAAGTATTTCAAACTTTAGTAAAGCATTGCCTTTCCATCCAAACACCGTTTTCCTCATTCATTGTGCCATATCTGGATTACTGTGTAGAGTTGTGAGGCAACACACACAAAGCACTGAAACCGAAATGCAAATTTCAAAATATCACAATATGTCAAAGACTCAAGTAAAACACAAGCTTTCTCCATTTTTTAAAAATGTATATGGTTAGAAAGTCTCACCTGAACATGCCAACTAGCTAAAGGGCTGTAAAATGTCGTGGGATAAATTCTGTATTTATGTAATATAAAAATGTGAGCACCCCCGAGCACCATGTTGGGCAACTGCAGGTTAAAGGTCGCAGCTAGAACTTTTGCACTTTTCCACAGCTGATCAGAAGCCCTCCTGACAGGAGAGCCCCTGCGCAGAAGTTGCTTGAGGAATGACGGCCGGAGACCAGGCATTATCAGATGGGGATAAATCCCGCACCAGCAGCATTGGCTGACAGCCGAGAGTAAACACTACGAAGTGGTTCTAAAGCGCAATAATCTCGTCAGCATAATACTAGATATCATTTCAAACATTTGTCACGTTTGCCCCTAAAATAAATCTGCATGGCTACAAAGTGTTTTTAACAAATATATAGCTGAACAGAACTGTTTCAGAACCGTTTCAACAGATAAAGTCGTGTTTCCCCACTTATTTCTTTGGCCTCGATGCATTTATTTGGTGTACTGGACTAGGGCACTAGGGCTACACAAGCAGCCACCCATTTATGACCCTTGGCCAATTCCTGTTCAATAATAAGCCACTAATCGTGCTGAGGAGTTCGCGGCGTCATTTATCTAAATCAGTGTCATGGGGCGCAGGTCGCGGCTCGCCCCCTCCTGCCAGGCACCTAGGTCTTGCCTCTGGACGTGTTTACGCTCTGCATTCCTGCAGCCAGCGTGGTGCTCTCAGCTCATCCGAAAACACACACAACAGCGGCTGGGAGCTGCTTCTGCTGCCGTGGATTTATGGAGACTTGGAAAAATGACATTTTGAGTTCATATCTCTGTCTCACTCTGCAACATGCACACCTTTTCCTCGACAACTGTTTCAGCTTTACGGGATGTTGCACCTATGACCCTTTGTAAGTTTGTTTGTAAATTGAGTTGGGGTTTTTTCTTTGAATTTATTTGCGAAAATAAAACCAGTGATTTATGTTCCAACACTTCTCTGATTCTACCATCAGCAGGCCCCTTGAACAGCAACATGTTGAGAATCCTTTCGATGACACAGTCAGGGTTCACTGGCCTATCATCATTAAGAGCTCATCCTTACAAGATTAAGTCACAGAAACAACAACAGCAGCAACAGGAACAGAGGATGAGAAGTTGGACCTACAGTGTGCGCTCCGCCGGTGTTGCCACTCTCTGTGCGCCAGTCCGCTGATGCAGGCTTTCAGAGCTTTCTCCTGCAGCATGCAGGACGAAGGGCTGGAAGTGTAGAAGTCCAGCATCTGCCCGGGACTCACGGCCAGCATGTCCATGCAGTCAAACATGACCACTTTGTTCACTTACTCGTGTGCGTTCTGCAGAATAATCGCGGGCATAAGCGCACACAACTCCATCGAAGTCCTCTTCTTCACCCCTCCTCCTCTTTTTTCTTTTCTTTTTCTCGGCGCAGTAGGTTTCTCTCCTCTTCTTGTCCTCCGTCCGGCACCGGAATCATGAATAATGTTTGTCCCGCAGCCTCTCCTAGTTGCCCCTTCGCCGGTCGCTGGCACCGGTAGCAGTCAGCGCGCTGCAGCGGACCTCCAAACGGGATTCGTCCATAATATCAGGACTGTTCCACCGTCTTTGCAGCGGATCGCCCCGTCCCGATTGTGAAGCGCTTCCACTGCCGCCTGCCCGAAGCGGAGGTTCTTTATTATTCTAAGAGCAGAAAATAACCACGGACGGTGTTTAAAAAGCACTCGTTCCCCTCAGCGATGACGAATGGGCTATCCGTTCCACCAGTGCTGCTCATTTCCAACTAGTTTTGCCACCGAGAATGAAAGATTGAATTGCCTAATGTATGCGAGTGAACTTTGGGTGAACCCTTCCGAGGCTGCTGACCTTCAAATGACCCAGGCAGTCTGACATCACTGCAGCTCTGCAGCGCAGAGCAAGGCGGAGAGAAGAAGCGCAAGGGAAAGAAAAGAAATATATTATCTTTTGGAAAAGAAAACTAAACAGTTTCCAAAACAGGAAACCTTGTTTTTATTATTGATACCAAACCGACTTAACAATCCTGCGCGAGTTTTCCCCATCATGTTTCCTGTTCATTGCCTTTACGCACTAAATAGTAGCCTAGTCTCTCGGAACATTTAATGACTTAAAACAAAACAGTTTCTATTTATGCCTTTATGTACAAATAACGTTTCGCAATATTATATGTTGTCAGGAAAATTATTGGATGGAATAACAGAAAAGTTTCTGATAAAGCAGACTGGAAATATTCGATTTATTCACTTATGGTTGATAAGGGGAAACAAATACTATAGAATAAATAAACATTATGACATTTTCTCTTGACTGTCAATATGCATCAGTCAATAAGACATAGGTGGCCACTTTCGGATTTATCTTTGATCAGCAAATCTTTTTATTAAAAGCAAAAAAACTAAGAAATTTATTCATTTTTCTACATAATGCATTTCAATACAGTTTGTTTTTACAGAAGCAGGCTATTGAATACTTGGGAATTTTTGCCCATGTTAACTCATTACAACTGCGAATTTCATTGTAATTTATATGGATTTCCAGTTTTTAAATTGTTTGGAAAAACAAAAATTGGAAAAGCGTGCCATGCGTGATTGATGTGCCCCCTTGAAATAATACTTTGTAAAACTTCCTTGATTTAATATAGAATAGGTTCTAAAGGAACATGTTCCCTGTCTGAGTGATATTTTAGGCCAGGTGGCTCTTTGGGCGGATATAATTAGTGAGTATAATCCACTCTTTATACATATGACAGGTGTTCTTCCCATATTATCATTTTCAATTAAATATGACTACCTTCCCCACATCACTATGATAAGACCCCCATGTTTATTCACAGGAGGGGTGATGGTGACCTGAGTGACTCTTGGTCCGAGTCTCTTGTCTTAGTACCATTTTTTAATCTCATGTAGGGAAGAGTGAAAGGAAGACAGCATGCTAGGCGCAGCTGCTGTGCATGTTTTGCTATGAAAGCAAGCGTTTCTTTTTCGCCCAGTGATGTTGGTGGATTATTATGGAATGTTAATGGCCCATAACAATCTGATTGTGTTAGCTGTAGGTTCATTATAATGACCCCATGAAAGTCTTTTAAAGTAAATGCTGCATTGAATGACTTTGGATAATGTAGGTAAAAAAAATGTCTAACTTACCTAAATTAGTTGCTACATTCCTTGAAAGATTGCTAGAATTCAGGAAAACTCTGGGATTTTCCAGAATGAAGGACCCATTTAGGGTCATGACAAGAATCTCAGATCAGATTTAAATCTGGGCATTGAATACGCCACTACAAATTCTTCATCTTTTGTTCCAATTAGAAGTGAACTTGCTTTTATGGTCCGGATCATTTTGCTGCTGCACAAATGTTTTTAATCTTAACATCACAAGCAAGCTGAATTCATGGTTCCATCAATTATAGAATGGCATCCAGGTACTGTGGCACCAAAGCCGACCTAGACTGTCAAACTACTAAACCCATGTGTGACTGCAGGTAAAATGTTCCTCAGTTTTACATAAAATGTAACAGAACACATACTGTCCTAAAAGTTGAACTACTATTTCCTCAGTCTACTTTATATTTTCCCAAAAGTCTTGGAGATTAATGTTTATAGTATGGGAGATTTGCCTTTACATCATGGGTCAGCACCAGAGGGGGGTAACTAGTTACTTTCGGAAAAAAATACTTTTAAGACATCACTACATCATATTTTTTACTTTTTTGATATGGTATTGTAGGGTCAGTACTCTTGAGTAAAATTTCTAGATGCTTCTAGAAGCATCTTTCAGGTTCTATGCTGCCCTTATCTGAAATTAACTTCCTGATGACTGCAATGCAGCTCAAACACTGAGCTGCTTTAAAGCAAAACTAAAAACTGCCTTTGCGTAAACGATCATGATGCTTAATTGCTCTCTAATCTTTTCATGTTTTATGCTTGATTGCTGTTTTTTTTATTTTCTCTGTTTTATATTTTATGATTTTTGTGTTTTATTCTTAATTCCTGTTTTTAATTTTCCATGCTTTATCATATGCTTGGTTTCCCACGGAATCATGTAAAGCACCTTAAATTACCTTGTTGCTGAAAGTGTGCTACACAAATAAAACCTTGCCTTATCTAGAGCTGAGAGGACGTGGTTGGATAAGGTCATCAATAAGGCCAGTTCTGTTCTAGAGCGACCCCTGGATCAAGTACAGGGGATGGGAAGGCGATCTTCATGCATGGGAAGTTACTTCCCATGCATGAAGATGTTGCTGAACTGCAGATCTCCATCAGTGACAGACTGCTGCATTCTAGATGCATGAAGGCACGATATCTTACGTCCTTTCTCCCTGAAGCTGTTAGACTTTACAACCAGAACTTTCCCGCCCAATACTTGTGTCGAGTCAATGATTCACGCAAGTATCAACAAATTTGAAACATCCTGCAGTAGTGATGTTGAGAAACTAGTCCATGTATTTCTTATTTCAAGGCTGGACTATTGTAATACTTTCCTATCAGGAATTAAAAGCCTTCAGCTTATCCAAAATTTTACAGAAAGAGTTTTGATTAATGTTAAAAAGAGAGATCACTTTTCTACTTTTTCATCTTCTCTCCACGTTAAATCCAGAACAGAGTTTAAGATCATCCTCCTTCCAACATAAAGCCCGTAAAGGTTATTGTTAGAGTATCTTAGGTCATAATCTCTGTAGTTATGCTGCTATAGACTTAGATTGTTGGGGGAAAGACTTACCACTTTTTTTACTCCGCTACTTTTCTCTCCTACTACCCTCCAGTTGTATTTTTCTGCAGGTATTTTGGCTGTTAACCTTTGTTTTTATGTTTTTCTCTCCGTGAATCATTGAATCTGATTAGGCTGTTAACACCTAATGCTAATTGCTAATGGTCTAATCCGATTCAATGATTCATGCTGAACTCAAGTCACATATGGGGTTTTCAGACTCAGAGAATGGCTGGATGAACAGGGGAAAGGTAAAATCAATTGTTTAACTCAAGGTGAGGTGGAAAATGAGTAGATTTGGCCAAATGGTGGTGTGTTCCTTTAAAAATTATTCAATCTCCAAATCCATAAATAGGTTTTTATATTTGCATTTGTGGCCTTACGAAATGTTATCCTGACCATTGTTTAAATAAAAAGTCAAATGATGCCATAGTGTCGTGAAATTATTTCGAAAATTAGGACAAAATAAAATTGATTAGCATAAAACGATTTAATTAAACCATAAAAAGTATATTGATCCAATTTAGAATTTTAAATTGGCCCAGATATCATAATTAATGATTTTAAATTGAACTTTTGAACATTAACCCAACTAGAAATGTTTCAATTTTTTTAAATGAATGTTTTATTAATTTGCTCTACAAGAAAAAGTTCATTATGTCAATTAACATTTTCTTGTTGAGCCAATTACAATATTTACATGTAAATATTACTATACAAATTGTAGGTTAAGCCAATGTTAATTTTTTTTCAGTGCACTGTCTCTACATGCTTGCTCATGTATGAATGATTGTATTGAAATTACTCTTCTGGTAAAGTAGCTTGAGATGTAATTTTTGTGAATCTGCGCTTTATAAATAAACTGAATTCTGTTTCTATGACCTGCCACTTTGCTTCTGTTACATCTGAATTTTCACTTAGTGGGACAATAAAGTATTCTATTATAATATATTCTATTATATCACAGGTCTAGAGAAGAATAATGGGCCAAAATACAGGCTAAAATGTGTGCAAACCTGGTGAAGACCTACAAGAAACTTCATTGTCATTGTCAACCAAAGTTACATTACAAAGTATTCAGGTGAACTTTATTTTATATATATATATATATATATATATATATCACCTCATGTCCTGATGAAGACCAGGAGGCGGGAGCACATTACACCGGTCCACACTACTGCGTTTTCGTTTAGAAACGGAGAGTTAAAACGAAAACTATCTCCGTCCACACTAGCGTTTTCCCTGCGTATTAGAATTGATCTCCATCCACATTAAAACGACTGAAAACACGGATCACGTGACCATTCTCCAACACTGGGCATGCGCGCGCCGGTATAAACAGGAAACAGATTGACCATTCCTCAGCTGCTAGCAAAGACATCAAAGCCAGTAACACTTGTAATCCGTTATCCATGTTGCAGTTTCTAACGTAATGTACTCCAGGCTGTTTTTGTATGTTATCTTCCGGGGGACGAATCAGGGAAGGATACGCCATGACTGATGACACCCAATCATAGAGCCGAGAGTATTCTGCTGCGTCCTCCGTTTTGATACATCCACACCAAAAAGCCCTCCGGAGTTTCAAAACGAAAAACGGGGTCGGCAGCGTTTCTAAAAACTCTCTGTTTTGGGTCTCCGTTTTTGCTGTTTTAGTGTGGATGGGAGGTGCAAACGTAGCAAAAGGTCTCAGTTTTTAAACGAAAACGGATTTGTGAGGATAGGGCCTCAAAATCAGTGCGTTGTCTCCCCGTATTTTTTAGGATTGATTTTAAGGTTCTTTTAATGGTTTTCAAGTGTCTTAATGGTCTTGGGCCTTCTTATCTTTCTGAAATGCTTTTACCATATGAACCCCTCGCGGTCTCTGCGCTCCTCTGGCAGCCGTCTCCTCATCATTCCCAAAGTCACGACACGGACTCATGGTGAGGCGTCCTTCAATTATTGTTGGCCCTCATCTCTGGAACAGGCTGCCAGAGAACCTCAGGGCCGCAGAGAACGTCATGTTTTTAAGAGCAGGCTCAATACTTGCCTTTTTAGCATAGCCTTTAACTGATTATTATTTACTAATATCTATTTTAATTGCTCTGCATGCTTTATTTGATTGAATTTTTAGTTTAGCTTTTAACTGTTTATTTATTAATCTGCTTTGCATTTTTATCTTGATTCTATCTTATCATTGTTTTACACTTATTGTTTTACGCTTCATATTTTATACACTTTATATTTTAACTTATTTTACATATTCTATTTATTTGCTTCCAGTGTTTCCTCTCTGGGGGCCCCCTGCATTGGGGGCGGTGATCGGCTGTGGCTGCCTGGGTGCCCCCCAGGTAGTGCTTGGGTGGAGGTACCATCCCTTCCTCCTCTGGGCGCCCTGGGTCAGTGCGTTGGCTGCGGCTGCTGATCTGCTGCTGTGGATGCAGATGGCTCCCATGATGGAGTTTCCTGACTCATCTGTACTCAGGGGGGGTTGTGGGGTCATTTTAAATCTGTAAAGCACTTTGAGAAACTGTGTTTAAAAAGCGCTTCATAAATAAAGTTTGATTTGATTTGAAAAGTTTGGACCTTCTTATTTAATGCATTGTCTTTATTTTCATAACTACATTGTAGAGTCTCAATTAAGGGCATCAAAACTATGAATGAACACATAATGTATAGAATTACTCTATGTACTTGAACAAAAGGGTGAAATAACTGAATACATGTCTTATATTTTAGATTCTTCAAAGTAGCCACCCTTTGCTCTGATTACTGCTTTGCATTCTCTTGAGCTTCAAGAGGTAGTTGTCCAAAATGGTTTTCCAACAGTCTTGAAGGAGTTCCGAGAGATGCTTAGTACTGGTTGGCCCTTTTGTCTTCACTCTGCAGTTCAGCTCACCCCAAATAATCTCGATTGGGTCCAGGTCCGGTGACTTTGGAGGACAGGTTATTTCAAATTTCTTTGTAAAAGTACCACATAATTCCATGTGTTCATTCATAGTTTGAGTAATTTTTTTGATGACTGCTTTTTACTTTTACTTGAGTAAAAATATGTATAAGTAGTGCTATACTTACTGAAATATTTAGGTAATCTACCCACCTCTGGTCAGCAGTGATTCTGGCCTTGGAATGTGGAGGTTATTTTTGCCCAGTCTCTCTTTCGTATTGTTAAATCAGGAACTCTGCCTTAATTTTAAATACTGAGGCCTGCAGAGCTTTCGTTGTCAGCCTCTGGAAAGCTTCTCAACTGTTCCATGTTTTTGTCATTTGTGGTTATTGGTTATCTCTGTGGTTCTCTGGAGTCCTAACATCTTACAAAGGCTTTGTCACTTTCTTTAAACTGATAGATGTCACTGGTGACGTAATCTGTTTTAAGATGTTAACATGTTCTTAGGTAAGAAATTGAGCCTCATGTTGTTTCTGATTTGTTCATGTTTCTGCTCATGGATGTATGGAAATAAAATGCAGACACAAAAAAATAATATGTACTATTGTATATTAAAGGGATCTTCTGGATAACTCCAGTTCTTTTTTTTTTTGGATGTGCATACAGTATTTTTACAATATATAAGACCTTTTTTACTGAAAAAAGAATTGTTAATAGTCACCTAGACTTAGTATTTACTTCAAGCATGTCTGCTGCATTCTTGGTAAGGAATGAGAAAGATACATTATATTAAAACATTTTTTTAGTTTCCTTTCAGGTTTTAAGCTTACTAAAGAGAAAGAAAAAAGACCCCTGTAACCTCCATTGTATATCAATAAAAATGCCTCAAAGACAGAAAAAAAAACTTTTTCAGATTGATCATTCAATTCAATTAAGTTTATTTATATAGCGCCGTTTCACAACAGATGTAATCTCAAGGCACTTTACAAGAAGAGTTATTACAATACAATGTTTAATGTAGAAATTCACAGAAGATTGCGTCTTGTAATTCTCAGCAATCCCTCACACAGAGCAACATTGTGTAATATTAATGAGTACTTATAAATTTGAAAGTTTTTTGCAGTGTATGGCGTCTTCAGAGACTGTAATGCATTATGCAGTATATGGTATATGCAGTCCAGAAATTTTGGGGGCTTCCGTTGAGAAGAGTAATAATCAAAAGAGGAGAGGAGATAAGATTTCGCTGAATATAACTAGTTTTACCTAAATATACTTATCAAGTATTTATTAGTATGAAAAATATGTGAACAATATTGTCTTTATCGACATTGTATTGGGATGAAATTCAAAAAGGTATCCAAAAAAGTATCACCAAACAGTGTGTTAATAGAAATGAGGCCATTCTTGCATTTTTGTAGCTTCATGCAGGAGTGCAAAGGTTGGGCATAAAGAGAGCTCCCTCAGACAGTTCATCCAGATGCATTTAGGCATCTAAGATCATGGTGCCTGAGGTGCCAGTTGGATGAGGAAGACCCAGACATTTTCCTGCCTAACGACACTCTAACTCCAACTAGGAGATCCAGCAGAATTCTGCGGCCAGAAGAGTCTATCTTTTCGTTTCAAGGAAGTCTGGGTTTACATAACAAGGTTATCATTTGTACGATAGAAGTATCCACCTCAGATGACTTATGTCAACATATTCTATATAGCTGAATGGCTTCTTCCTCATTGAGCAGGCTGGAAGCCAGAAGCTTCAACATCATAATATGCGCTTTTCCATGGCAACAGAACTCCCAGACTTCCCCAGTGATGACAGACCCCTTGATGGGGTAATTCCCCCTTGGTAGAGAAGTATGGACCAGCTAAGCCAGTCATCACTTTACCAGCCTAGTTGTACAGACATAGGAATCCCCAGACCACTTAGGACAACAGGCCCAAAAAATCTGTCTTCACATATATTCTGTCCAGCTCTATTTTTTTGTGTCTTTTGGGTCTTGTATTTCCATAATTCCATTTAGAAAGTTAAACTTTTATAGATTATGGATTCAGGGCCCAAACCTTAAACAATTTGAGGTACTTAGTTGTTTATTTGTACATTGTACATGTTGCGTGGCATTGAGGGAATCAGCCTTTGGCATTGCCTGGGAGTTACGGAAGCCCAGATGTGCTTGATGCTTGCTGTCAGCTCTTCTTTGTTTTTGGATAGGCTGGCCCTAATTTTCCACTTGACAATACCCAATAGATTCTCACAGGGGGGTAGGTGCAATGACTTGGCTGGCCAGTCAAACAATGTGATTACAAGGGCATCAAACCAGTTTTTGCTTCTTTGCGGCAGACTTTACTTTCATTGGACAAGAGGACCTTGGAACACAGTCCAATTCTTCTTCTCCTTGGCTCAGTTGAGAAGCTTTCTACATTGGCTCATGCTCAGAAGTGGTTTAACCCGAGGAACCCGACAGTTGTAGCCTATCTTCCGGATGGGTCTGAATGTGGTGGTTTTTGAAGCTATGACTCCCGTCTAATTCCACTTTTTCTGTATCTCTCCCATCTCTTCTTTTCCTGACACATTTTGCCCTTTCACTTGATTTCCATTGATATGCTTGGACACAGCACTCTGTGAACAACCAGCATGCTTAGCCATGAACTTTTGTGGCTTACACATCCTATGGAGGGTATCAATGCTGGTTTTTTGGCCAATTCAAGTCTGCAGTATTCCCTATATTGAACCTAACTGAGACCAAAGTGAAGCAATTTAGTGCCCTGTAAAAGTTTGTCTAATTTCTTCACAATATTCTAATTTTTTGAATTCCTGTTGTCGTGGGTTTTATGAGCTTGAAGCCCATATCATAATATGGGAAAATAAACAACTAAATACTTGAAATCGTTTAAGATGCGGGCCCTGAATCTATAATCTATGAAGGTCTAACGTTTTGAATGGAATTATGGAAATAAATAAAAATTTCCATGACATTCTAATTGTTTGGAAAGGGTCTGTATACATCACCTGATCTGCTTCAATCCAATGAGTGTTCAAGTTCATACAGCTTGGAGTTTTCAATATATTAATACAAATTAGGGGTGTCAAATTGTTGTGTTAATTGTGATTAATTAGGTACAACCATTTTTAGCACGCTATGTTTTTTAATCGTGTTAATCTATTTTTAATTTTTAATCTTTAATGTCATTGTTTTTGTATGCCACACCCTGAAATGGAGATCGAAGGCTGTAAACCTATCATAAACTGATTGGTTATTGTAGTGGGGAGGGTGAAATGAGGAGGAGCAGGGAATTGCAGACAGTCTACTTAGCGTAGCTATATTTAGCGAGTTTTTAGACCTCTCTAGTGTTTCTCTTTCAAAAATAAAAACAAATAGCAACAAATCTTCTTTCGGGGTTATTGGAGACTTTTGGGTGAAGCATGTAATGTTGTTACTCTTCTCATCAAGCAGCGTGGCACTCTCCCATCTTAGACCGCTCACAGACACAGAAGGGAACCTCTCTGCATCACAAGCTGCAATTCAACCCAGCCACCCAGGTCTAGTGTATGGCAAGCCATTGTTGTAAAAAATAAGGTTTATATTACATGTTGTTTTAACCCATAATACAGCTGGACTTAGAATAGATATACAACACTGAGTCCAGAATGCTTATGAACTGGGCATGTTTGAAGCGCAAGGTTGCAGTCACCTCTTGGGACTAGTCAAAAAAACAACATAATGTAAATGCTGGGACTGCATCTCTTCTAGTCTGTTAAATACAATAAATTACTTTATAAAACCAACTTTTTAAATTATCAATATCAAACCTTTGTCAGACCATACTGGTGTAATGAGTTTAATGATGAGGGTTTTTTCTCAGCAATTATTAGCTCAGATTAAAAATGAGATTAAATAGATTAATTAATTACAGATTATAATTAATTTCAAAGTTTTTTTTAGGATTTGTCTTCAATTCAGATAACAGAAATCATTTTGGGTTAAGCTCATAGCTTATTTTGTTTTACGACTCTTACTGGTGAATCCAAAGAGCCGAATATATATCATACAACCTCAGCGGACACCAAAAAAATGTTTCACCCTTAAGGGCTTACGGACTCCGGTTTGGGAACTGTTCTAGAGGCTAAATCCATGCTCTGCTGCCACATTAGAGACTGAAACTACAAGCTAAACTTCAGCCAAAGTTTTGAAATCAGGGAATATCTTTCTAATAGAATTGATCAGAAGTCGTAAAGTTTAGGAAAGACTCTTGAACCCAGGTTCATATTGCTTCAGATGCAGAAAATGAATGTGCTCCTTTTGCATAGATGGTTGGGATGACACCAGGCTCTTTGAAGGAAGTCTTTAAACAGATGCATCTGTAAGAGTTGCATTACAAAGCTTCTCATTTAACGACATATATATGATCCAAGATCCTGGTTTAAGATGATGCTCAGATGCCTTCATGAGAACATTTTTATTATTAATATATTTTATCAGTAACCTGTACTCTGAGTGTAAAAAATGTTAAAAGTACCAGTGTATCTGCACCAAATGGTCAGGGTTGTAAATTGTAGTCAAAATCGTGAGTGCCCTTCAGATTTCTCCGTCACCGTTCTAAAAAACAAATACGGACAATATTTGGTCAATGTGAATCCTGTGTGTGCAGCATGCAATTAATTCAGGGTGTCAGAAAAGTACATGTTTAAAACTATTATCAAACGACAGTCAAATTCTATCCAGTTGCTGCATTTTTTGGATAGTTTTTTTTGTGTGTGTTTCTTTTTAATAAAATGACAAGAGTATGACACAGGAGTAACGTGGCTATTTTTTAAATGTAAGGAGTAGAAAGTACAGATAATTGCATGAAAATGTAAGGAGTAGAAGTAATTAGTAGGCCAATCTATAATTACTCTAGTGTAGTGCAAATCTATAATAACTCTAGTGAAGTATAAATAATCAAGATTTTCAACTTAAGTAATGTCCCGTCCACACGTGGCCGCAGGCCCGCCCCAAACAATTTGGTGTCCTAGGCAAGATTTTAAGTGCCGCCCCCTTGCATTGCAGTACAGTACTTGCACTGCTAATGTACATATACTCACAAGAAACATTATAGCTTTGTTTTAGACATTCTTTTATTTAAATAAAACAATGGCACATTCAAAATACTAATAATATTAAAGAAATAAAAAAAAATGAACTCAACATATTGAATACAATATAGATAGCTTACATAAAGTATTAAATTTAAATACTCCCGAAACGAAAAGTGTAAACAAGTGACATTAACTTAAATACAATAGAAATACGGCACTGTGCAAAATAAGACATTAGTATCTTATCTATCTTCTTATCTATCTTCTTTTATCTATCTATCTATCTATTTAATTTTATCTATCTTATCTATATATTTCATCCATCTTATCTATCTTCTCTTCTCTATCTATCTTATATATCTTATCTATTAGTATCTTTAGGTAGGCACAAAAATACAACAAGGATTTGAATAAAAAAATGAAAAGATGATCTTTAAAAGAGCTCTATTGGTGTTTTTGGTCCTGCCTTAAATTACTTCAGGAACTACACCACCACCTCCTTAATCTTACATGACTTGCTACAGCTTGACTTTCCTGGATTTTCTTGAGGCAAAGTCATCTACGACATCATCCTATGAAAACCTCGGTACTAGGGACACGGTCCACGGTACAGTTCGGTACATGTTTTGTGCAGAAAGAGACTGCTTTTTTAAATCCAAAAACAAATATTAATTTTTTTGGGAAGTGGGAACAAAAGCAGAATGTCACAGTTAACTTAATCTGCCCATAGTTACAGGTTTGGGTGGGTCAAAGCCATGAGAATACAACATAAATGTGCTGTACGTCTCTCTGGGATTATTGTTCACACACAGGGCTGCAGTAACAGAATGTTTTCTGTATTTTACCGGTTCTTTAAACAAGAGCGCATCTGACCACACTGACACAGGTGGCGGATAAATATTCTTCGTGTGCCCGCTGCTCAAATGGCATTAGTGTGTGCATCAATGAATGGAGCGCAGCACATCTCCTCTTTGCTTCGTGCTCCGGCATACCGCAAATAGGAGATGAACACAGCGCAACCCGGTGCCCTCGGATGCTGGAGCCCGCCCGGGCAGAAAGCGCTCAAGTCGGGGAGAAATTTTAGCTGCACCTAACACCAGGGATGATTTCCGAAAAAAGCACAACCGACACGTGTACATTTTTTTGCTCCTCACTGCTCCGTAATGCGCGCAGCCAACCAACTGCTGGAGCGGGGAACAGCGAGCTGGTTGTTGCACCTGTGTCTGGGAGAGCGGCGCAGTTTGGTAACGTCGGGCCGGCAGTAACTAATTACCAGCACAAAATCAATGGCAGTACCGAAGTCCCACGGTACAGGAGGACGAATTGTCCCGTGCAGGGCGTACCGAACGGTCCGGTACTTTACCCTGTCCCGTTGCATCCCTACTATTTATAGATTAGCTAACCATGTATGCTAATAGTTAATGGCATTATTGATCATCATCTTTCTATAACATCAAATAATATCATCAACATCATCTTTACTGTAACATTACCTTTGCCTTGGTCACGTTTTTCCTCCTCTTCTTTTCTTTTCTTCCTCCCCTGCGCACCAGATAATTTGGGACCCTTTTACATATTAACTTTTTTTGACGCAATAAAAACAAAAAACGAATGCCGGTTAAAAGAAGTCTGATTGGTGGAGGTGGTGGTTTCCCATCCTGCTTTGTGGCACCTCATGTTTTGTTCTGCACCGTGAGCTAAGTTTATATGTGATCCCTTGAACTCCCCACTGGTCGTATTATATGCCATGTAAAGCTGTAGACTGTAAACCCTAACTGTGATACATTTGTTGCAGTGTCAAGTACATTAACAGCAGAAAATTCTTAACGCGCCTCTGGCGCCCCCTGAGTAGGCGGCGCCCTCAGCATTTGCCTATACTGCCTATGCCTTGGGCCGGACATGCATGGCCGAGTATCTCACAAACCTGAGATGCTTTTCTACAATTTGTCCCTTCATCCACACAGAAACACAAAAAAAAAAAAACATTTTGAAAAATTCGAGCCAAACTGAAGATATGAGTTTTCTCCATTTTAAGCCTTTGTATGTGTACAGATGTGACTGGAGTTATAGGTGTCAAGTCACTGTTCGCAACAGAAAATGCTCCAGCATAACTTTGCTGGACCTGTGTTTACACACAGAAACAGCATTTATACCCTCAGAACTGTGTTGGCATCTTCGATTGTCCAAGCGCTTTTTGCACGCTTGTTTTTACAAGCTTTATTGGTGCTGTGTAAACAAGATTGAGAGTTGAAATTTACTCTGAGTGGATAGGATTTGGGAGAACTTCTGCTCCCTATAGGTTTGGTATGTCTATGAATGTACTTAAAAAAGGACTTATCCAGTTAAAGCTGCATTCCGGAGAATTTATTTATGTAATAAAGTTTTATAAATCTTTAGAAATAATGTGGGGTTCAGTACTACAACCCCTGGCAAAAAGTATGGAATCACCAGTCTTCGAGAATGCTCATTCACTTTCTTAATGCAATAGAGAAAAGGCAAAACACAAACATGCCACAAAACTCAGATTTCTCAAAAGGGCATCTTCCTGGCTTTTAGAAACAGTACAAGAAATGAACAGAAACTCAAGTGGGAATAAATTGCAAGTGTTTCTTTGGAATAAGGAGCTGGAAACAAATATGGAATCACTCATTCCTGAGGAAAAAAATATGGAATCACCCATTAGAATCACCCAATTATTTCCCATTTTCTACACCATCACCTGCAACTCGTTATGTCTGTGGATTGGTCTACATTTAAAAAGGAGTGCTCACAACTTGGAGAGTTGTTGCAGCAAAGTAATGGACAGGAATCATGGCTCCAAGACCAGAGCTCTCAATTGAAACAAAGGAGAGAATTATCCAACTTCTGGAAGAAGGTAAATCCTCAAGAAATGTTGCAAAGGATGTTGGTTGTTCTCAGTCAGCTGTGTCTAAAATCTGGACTAAGTACCAACAACATGGGAAGATTGTCAAAGGCAAGCGTAGTGGTAGACCAAGGAAGACGTCTATGCGACAGGACCAAAAACTTAAAGCATTATGTTTGGAAAACCAAAAATGCACAGCAAAACAAATGCGTAACAAATGGGCACAAACTGGAGCAAGAGTCAGTGACCGAACTGTTAGGAACCATCTAGCAGAGATGGGATTTTCCTACAGAAAAGCCAAAAGAAAGCCAGTGTTAACTTACAAACATAAGAAAGCTAGACTTCGATGGGCCAAGGAAAGGCAATCATGGACTGTAGATGACTGGATGAAGGTCATCTTCACTGATTAATCACGAATCTGCATTGGACAAGGGGATCATGCTGGAACTTTTGTTTGGTGCCGTCCCAAAGACATGTATAAATACAACTGCCTGAAGAAAACATGCAAATTTCCACTGGCTCTTATGATATTGGGCTGCGTGTCAGGTAAAGGTCCTGGAGAGATGGCTGTCATTAAATGTTCAGTAAATGCACAAGTTTACATTGAGATTTTGGACACCTATCTTATTCCATCTATTGAAAGGATGTTTGGGGATGATGACATAATTTTCCAAGATGATAATGCATCATGCCATAGAGCCAAAACTGTTAAAACTTTCCTTGAAGAGAGACAAAGAAGGTCCATTGCATGGCCTGCAAATAGCCCGGATCTCAATCCGATTGAAAATATGTGGTGGAAATTGAAGAAATTGGTCCATGACAAAGCTCCCACATGCAAAGCAGATCTGGCAACAGCCATCAGACAAAGTTGGAGCCAGATTGATGAGGACTACTGTTCATCACTTGTTAAGTCCATGCCTCAGAGACTCAAGGCTGTAATCAAAGCCAGGGGTGGCGCCACAAAGTACTAGTGGGTGGTTTTAGTTGTTTCTGTGTTTGTTTATTCTTTGTGATTCCATATTTTTTTCCTCAGGAATGAGTGATTCCATATTTGTTTCCAGCTCCTTATTCCAAAGAAACACTTGCAATTTATTCCCAATTGAGTTTCTGTTCTTTTCTTGTACTGTTTCTAAAAGCCAGGAAGATGCCCTTTTGATAAATCTGAGTTTTGTGGCATGTTTGTGTTTTGCCTTTTCTCTATTGCATTAAAAAAGTGAATGAGCATTCTCGAAGACTGGTGATTCCATACTTTTGGCCAGGGGTTGTATGATAAAAGGCTAGTGCTTCAACGTGGAGATAGGCTTTTGACACATTTCTGCAGAACAGATAAGACATTCATATGTTCAGTAAAGAAAATCAATATAATATTTTATTGATAAAGTACACAATGACATGCTGTGAAAACACAGGTGATGCATGCCCAATTGTATGTGGGACGGGGTAGATGAAGTGGAAAGCTTGCAGGGGGGGATGTTTTGGGAGGGGCTTTCGCACGGTGGTTTAAAAAAAACTCACTCCCCGAAATAATCCGGAATGCGGCTTTAAGTGTGGATGGGGGGATTTTTTTTTTTTAAACAACTATGTGTGTACATGTCCTAAGGTAAAAAAGTATTTGTACTTTTTACTTGACACCATTGGTTTTCACTGCAGTCAAGATGCGGCAATGAATTTATTTTATTATTGCTAGTATTTAATTGTCATTGTGATAGGTGAGGCAGTGCTTTTGAGTACTATTAAAATCTAACAGCAAAGGATTTTGTCATTAATAACATCATAAAGCTGTTTTGATTGTATTTGCATAAAACATTTATAACCGTGTTTAAGGGCAGAACTGGCTTATTGTAAAACCAAAGATGGTAGAAGAAGCAATGAATTAAATAATATATAAACGTAATATTTAACTAAATTTACGTTCTTAATTGCAGTGATGTTCTTGATTGCAGCAGGTGATTTAATGGAGCCAAGAGGTGGCTTTCTTAGCTCCATTAAAACAAGAACTTTTCATAACAAATTACTCTTTGACAGCAGTAGTGTGGTTTTACACTGTATGGACAAAATAAAGTCTGACAAGAGAATTACGATTAGCATTTAACATAATCTCTAATATGTTTAGGGGAAATAGCTCTCCTAAGGCTTTGCCATCTCTGCTTAGTTAAAAGTATTCCTAAATGGACTCAGAATTAGGTTTGTATACTTTGTATACTAGAATTGTGTTTCTTGAGACTTATGGTGCGTTCAAACTTTGTTAACATCAGCAATGTACAGATTACATGTTAAATCTACGGTAGAGGCCATTGGAGGAGTGTTGCGGTCTCTTTACAATGCTTTGGCTTCGTCAACTTTTCAAGCTTTTCCTGCGTTACAAGCTTCAAAGCTCATAACGCAACGCAGAACTTCAGCTAGTTGAACTTTTGACGGTCTTAACGCTCTTGACACAGCACGGCAACCAATCAGAGCGTCTCACTGTAGTGACGTTGCCCGACGTTGACGCTGTCTAGCCAACCACGATCCGTGAGTGTTTAAAACATCCAGCAGAGAAAAGCCCCCCTTTGAGCTTTGTAAGCTTCACCTTTAAATGTATCTTCTGTATATATGCGTCGTGAAATGCGTCGTATCTTCTGTAAATATTGCTTGACGCTGTCAAAGCTTGCGGTCTGAATGCACCATTAAGTTGCCACCAAAAACATCTATCCATAATGCATATTGGCTCACAATAATTCAGCAGGATAGAAATGCTTTGGACTCTACATGTAAGGGAAAAAATAAAATTGGATAGCTAACCTTTCAAATCAATATTAATTCAGTTTAGTTTATATAACCCCAACTGAAAACAGATGTCCTCTCAAGGCACTTTACAAGAAAAAATAATTTCATACATACATACATGGGCGCCGTAAAGGGGTGGAAGGTTAGGACGATTCTAAGGGCCCAGGCTGATGAAGGGCCCAGAAGAGCAGACCATCTTTTTCTTTTCTTATTTCTTTTCTCTTTTTTATACATACGTTAAATGTGCTTGGGGCCTTCATACACTTAATGTGTATTTTGTCCGTTTTGACCTTAGATTTAATATTTAACAAACAAATAATGTATTTACTGTTTAAGTCACACACCCCTCACAATGGTTCATTCCACCTGCGCTGTTCGAGCTACACTCGCTAGCGTAACCAGTGTTGCCAACTTAGTGACTTTGTCGCTAGATTTAGCGACTTTTCAGACCCCTATAGCGACTTTTTTTCAAAAAAGCGACTAGCGACAAATCTAGTGACTTTTTCTGGTGTTATTGGAGACTTATCTGGTGTTTTGGAGACTCTGGCGTGAAGCACGTATTGTTCTGCAGTTACTGTCCTCAACGTGAGCCCCTCCCCCGTCCCAAAGCACTTACAGGCGGCCAGTCTCACAGTAGCCTTGCGCAGCAGTCCCATCTACAGTCTATGGGCGGAGCAAGAGAGAGAGAGAGGAGACCCTCACCACTCGGCGTCCGGACTGCAAATGAAATGCGCTTGCGCAAAAGAAAGCCGCCGCTGGCTTGCAGAGCGGGATTTAAATGTAAACGTTTCTTTGCTGTGACGCTGTCACACAAATAAATCACTGCATTTGACTCACACAACCTCAGCAGCTCAGTCACTTATTCACCTCGTCCACTGTGTGTGTAGCCTACCTCTCTGTGACATAAGATCTTGCTAGCTAGCTCAGCACAACTTAAAAAAAAAAAAACTTAAAAAAAAAAACCTAAGTAACTCTGCCAGAGTGTGTCTTTTGGGTCACTTTGCCGGTCCCAAGCCCGGATAAAGGAGGAGGGTTGGTTGTAGAGCTAGCAATTTCACCCTACAGAACAATCTTTTGATTAAATTTGCTGTTATAACATTTAACAATACAGGACAAAACTGATGTGTGTAATGTGGATCTAGACAAAGCATTAAAATCATTAAATGTTAATGTTGAAATTATTTTTGTACATTTGTAGTTCTAAACATATTTAGGGTGTTTTTTACTCACTTTTGTCTCTCCCACGACGTTATTCCTCTCTCCTACAGCGTCCGTTACAGTTATTTGCAAATTGCCAATTATGCAAATTAGACGATTACGTCATTTAGCGACTTCTAGCGACTTTTGGGACAGCCAATAGCTACTTTCCTTACTGAGGAGTTGGCAACACTGAGCGTAACGTCTCTTGCTTATTGCATTTGTTATGATGCAGTGCAGATAGTGACACACGCAGGCATGTCAAATCAAAAGTCAGGGCTTCAAAAACGGAAAAAAAAGAAGGAAAGAGAAGACCGAGAACGCCGAAGTCGACAGTATGTCACACAGTTTTTCAAAAAGAAAGGTAGCTTGCCCTATTCCTGTATTCCAAAACTTTCACTTACTTATTTTTGTTGCTACATGACCTGCTTTTATCTAGCTAGCTTAGTAAAATAATTACTGAATTATGATTTACATCCAACAATAATAACATCTCTGCTGTCTCCGGGTTATCATGTCTCGTAGACACAGATTCAGCGGCCGCTGCACACCCACGTCTTCCTTCCCCCGCGGCCCCCGTCCCCGTCTCAGCCAAACAAGGTGAGCCTGAGCGCAAAACTTCACGAAGATTGAAAGCTCTAAGCACGTCTTATCTACTGTGTTCTCCACATGATGATAACTTTACTAAACAAAAAGTAATCTACACGCTTCAAAAATTACAAAATCAGTTTGCCGTGTGTTCTGTGAAGTGACAGTGCTGCTGCTACGATCGATGCTGTCAAACTTGACGTTCTTAATATGAATAAAATGCCCCTTGAAAAAATAATATAAAGTGGAATAAAAATGTGTCTGTGGTAACCATTGGCTATAATTAGTTTACAGAATAGATATTTAATATTTTATATTAAGAAAACTATACAAAAAAAATACAGTTTTGGATTGTCTAATTTTTTTCTTGTGTTGTATAGTTATCTATTTCATATTATTCAACAATGCAGGTGGCGAGAGAGCATTCAGTAAGCTCAAACTGATTAAAAATTATCTTAGGTCTGCTATGTTGCAGGACAGACTTTGTCACCTTGCCATACTGTCCATTGAAAGCAAACTGGCAAGAAAGCTGAACTTTGATGATTTGATACATGATTTTGCCAGCAGAAAGGCACGCCGCTGGGCCATTATAAAGTGATGTTGAACATAACTTGTTATACCTGGATAACAAACAGTTTATGTCTGGTTCAGTACTTGTTTAGTCCTGGACTGGTTTAGGCCTGGCATTACTCCTGGTGTGTCTTGATTTTGAGCCCTTTTGGCCTAGTTTTAGTCTTGGACTGATTTAATTATGGGTTAGTTGTAGCTGATGTTTCCTGATTGAGCAGTTGGACCCAGTTAAAGCTTGTTCACGTAAAGTATATGTCAATATGTGTACATTATGTTCTGTTGTGTTTGCAATTGCAATTGAGATAATAAATATTCTCCTTTTATGTAAACAAGTACATATTTCCATAGCTTTTTCTTGTTTTTGTAGGCTTTTACTCATCAGACATTTTAACTATGCAATGTGCTAAGTATCTTTTTTAAAGTATACAGGGCATGTTTATTGGGTTACATTTTATCTGTAAAAAATGTAGGGGGCCCAGAAATTTTTGTTTCCATAGGGCCCAGAATTTCTGGCGGCACCCCTGCATACATACATTCCAATCAGTTTAAAAGTATTCCATTTGAGGAATCCCAGCAGATTGTGTTAAGCCATTGACTGTTAATTGTGTATTGTTGAAGCAGACTGCAATTACAGCAATCCCTCATACTGAGAAAGCATCTAGCAATAGTGCAGAGAAAAACTCCCCATTGACTAGAAGGAACCTCCACCAGAAAGTGTTTCATTATGAGTGGGCCAGAACGCAGCTGACTGCTGTCCTTGATGTGAAGCAAAGAGATCATCTTGTACATTTTTCATTAAATTACCAATTCAATTGCATATTACTTTCAACATGACTTAGTTTTTTTTATGTTGTAAATCAGGACCAGGAAACCAAAATGGAAAACATCTGTACACAAAGAATAAAAAAATATTCTGAGCAAAAAAGGAACAATATTTTTACTCAGAACCCAGTAGAGTTCAGGTGGCCAGCGAAAGCTGCACTGGTGAATCGGACCTTGAGGCTTGAGGCGAAGTGGCTTGAGAGCAGACCTAGAAGGAAACACCGGAGGTAAAGATCCAAAATGAAACCCTGGAAGCCAGGACCATGAAGAAACACTGAGGTGGATCAGCCATGATCCCCTTAGAAGGGGCTGAGACCTAGAGTTGGCGACAGGGCTGGGGAGGTGCAGTGATCAGCTAGAGCTGAGGAGGAGTTGTTCTACGAAAGTTGCTCTCGGAAACCACTCTGCTTCCTCCCATACCACCTTAAGCCCACGGAGAAAAAGGACCACTGAAAAATTTATTAAACCTCAACTGGTGAGTCTAACAACCCCCTAACCATCTTCACCAGCCCTTCCCTGACATAAAGCATTGCTGGGTCTGCAGCCTGGAGGCCGAGTGTAGTGGATTCCTCGGAGGCTTAGTGGTCGATGAGCGGACCCTACATCCTGAAGGCCATGTTGGGGAGCAAGTCTTGCGGGGCAGAAGCTGTGGCAAGGAGCTTATTCTGTGGCCTGAAAGCCACAGTGAGGAGTGGAATGAAAGACCTTGTGAAAAAATACAGTGGCAGTATCCTGGCACCCCACCAGAAGGCTGACAGAGACCAGGGGCCGTATTCACAAAGACTCTTACCTCTAGGTGTTACTCCTAAACGGTCTTACGTAGGAATTGTCGTCTAAAACCGATTCACAAACAAACTAAGAACTACTTTTACGTAGGACAAATCCCTAAAAGTAAGCTAAGAGTGACGTCCCGTTGCTATGGAAAACGTCACTTCCTATGCATGAGTAAATAGACGGACAGAAGTGTGATTGGTTGTTGAATGACACGTGTGAAACCAGGAAATGGAAAATTTCAATGTCAATAAAAGCGTAATTATGAACAGCGCAAATAGCAGAAATAATGCATGATGATATCTTTGTGTCGGCCACGAGACTGACACTTCATACAACTTACACACAATAGCCCACTTACAGAGAGAGTGAAGTTTAAAATGAAAAAACGTGAAATGCATCACATTATGCGCCAGACTGATGTCCTATCCAGGGTGTACCCTGCCTAACGCCTGCTGATAGCTGGGATAAGCTCGAGCCCCCCCCCCTCCACGCGACCCTGACTTGGATGAAAGCGGTATAGATAATGGATGGATGGATGCATCATATTAAGGGGGTGACTGCAAGTAGGCTGTAAACAACTAGGCTGTCTAATGAGCACATCAGCCACATCTTAAATAGACCCCCCCCACTACCGTGAAAAGCTAGCCAGACGTAGCCATACTCAATTCTAATCAGAATATGAGTCTGATACTGCTCCATTGGGCTGTGATTATGGGGCGTGTTTTAAACGAACCAGGAAAGAAAATGCCTCTGAACTCAATTGGATAGACCTATAACCAACCAGAGCAACGGAAGTCTGTGACATTGCTCTGCAGAGCAATGGACGTTATCTGTTCCTCTTTTAAAATTCCTTTTTTTAAATTGTCGATATCTTCTAGAACAAACTCAATAGCTACGTTTACATGCACCAAATTTCCTCAATCCGATTAAAAGCTTGGCTGATCAGAATGCCTAAATCCCCGTTTACATGGACACTTAAAAAAAAAAAAAGATCTGACGACGGTGTGTGAATGAGCATGTGCTGAGCTGTCTAATTTCTGTGGAAAAATGTAAACAAACACCACGTTGTCCACGTGTCCTCTCCCTCACATTTTTTTCTGTTGACTTACATTTTTCTCTTTTATGGAGCTTCCACGCATGTTTTCCTGTATGCTTTTGCGGGTCGGTTTAACACCGCTGTAAAAAGTTACAAGTAACGCTGCCGCGGTTGCTGCAGCAACATTAATAGCCTAACGTTAACACCGCAGTAACTTTTTACAGCGATGTTACAGCGGAGGACAGGGGAGCGGCCCTCCTCTCTTTTCCTCCTCATCCTCACTCCCCGGGGCAAATGCGCACCGGGCGGAGCACCTTCTAGGAGGAGAAGCGCCTTATGTGCGGCTTTATTTCACCCCATCAATCCGAATAGGTGTGTACATGAATGAATGAAGGAAATTTTGATCCGAATGAGTTTGATCGGGTCAGAGCAATCTGAATGGCATGTTTACATGAAGCATTTTTTTCCGATCAAGCTTTTAATCTGATTACTTGTGTCCCTGTAAACGTAGCCAATGGCAGAATCTACACATATCAGTTCTCCAGCGGCAGCCATCAGTGTTGTAAACAAATTCAACCCAGGCGCTCTTTGGTGACGGTTAATTACGTTACTGTTGTTCACCTGTCAATCATCATAAGCCCGATTTGATTGGTCCGAACATATCTTGACCGGGCATAATTGCTCCTCAACGGAGGACTGCCAGACCGAACTTCCACACCATGTTGTGGGCGGGACTAAGTTCGGCTGGCATCCAGGCTAGTGAAAAGCACCTTGTGAACTGAAAATGAGTGGCAAGAAAAGAACAAGGAAACCTAACTGGTCGCAGGACAAATCATTACTACTGGCACAGTTGGTATTGGAGAGGAGGACGGTCCTCACAGGGCGATTCGGAGCCGGGATTACGAATAAGAACAAAAGGGAGGCATGGGTGGAAATTTGCAGAAACATAAATGCATCTTATCCAGCGGTGTCTCGAGCGGCAGAAGACTGTGAGAATAGATTGTATTCTCTACAGTCCCAGTCTTGGCTCGAGATCGCCGCTTATAGGATGCTGCTGCAACAGGTAGGCAATGTCCATCATATAGGCATCCCTACATATGTTGCATAGATTGTAAGACGTGCATGTTTTCTTCTTTGTGCACCCCCGGCATACCTGTTTGGTTAATTCAGAATCATCCAGAGTGTCCAACACATTGCGTCTGGCTGCAGCCATTTTGGAAGTCTTTGTGAATAGGTCTTAGGGGGTTAGGAGTCCTCTTGACTTCTTTTAAGGACTCCCAGACTTAGGAGCTACTTTTAGGCCTAAAAGTGGTTGTGAATTATTTTTATCTTAAGAAACTAGGAGCCCTAATTTTAAGAGTGACACGCCCACATTTTTTAGGAGTTACTCCTAAATTCGGCAGTTAGGACCTACTTTTAGCCCTAAGATTCTTTGTGAATATGGCCCCAGGTCTTTGGTAGCTTTTTCATCTCGGATGGGGAGCAGAAAAGTCTTACGCTTCCTTGGAACAACTCCAGGGGAACACATCACTCGTCTGGTTCCCACCATTCCTCCTTATGCTGGATCCTTGTGGTCAGTTTGTTCTGTCAAGTTCTGTTTTGGGGACCCAGGAGCAGAGAGGGGTGTTGATGTTAGAAACTTTATTGTGATGCTTGACTGTTCAAACGTAAAACCAAACTCAAGGATTCAGGAACTAAAACTACAACGACGATAAATACAATGACAAAGAACAATGACGATCCATCAAAGCGTCATCACTTGCTTTATGATCTGGTGGCCACACTTAGGTGTTGCGAAGTTCTGCATGTAGCATTCGTCAAAACAATTAGGCTCTAAAATAAAATCAAGAATATTGAGTTTTAGGACATCAGGAATTGGGTAAGTGATTGTGCACCAATCTGGCTGGTATTGTTGTTTGTTCAATGTTTTCCTGCTGATGACCAGATTATTTTCTCTGGGATCTTTAATTCTTTTCTAAGTATATATATATCTTTATCAACACTGTCCAAGGACACTCTTTCTCTGATAACAAATAAGAGTAAAAGAGTTGATTTGAGAGGCAGATTCAGGCTGGCTACGCAGCACACTAATCCCCACAGAGCTAATGAATATTGTAAGGAGCCTACAGTAGAGCTGAAATAGGAACCTCTGGACCCCCCGACACACACCAGCTGACCCCCTGCAGTTCTACCAATGTAACAGTAACCCCTGGATGAACACATACACACCACCCTGTTCAGCCCAAGTAATGAATACACCTGAAAATCCACCTGTAATTAGAAGGTGATAATGAATCCATCCATCAAGATACCACACTGCCTGTGGCAGCCGAGGCCAATACGCACCAGTCTGTGACAGTACATTGCGTATACGATCAGTTATTAAGGCCAGGTAAAGCCCAGCAGCTCTAAGGAATGCACACGTGTAGAGGCTTTGGTTTTCCTTGAGCTTTAACACTAGCAGGAAGTTAATAGCTCAAACCAAACAGCGGTTCAGCAAAACTTTTGATTATGATTTCTCTTACACAAGAAAGCCTGATTTCATGGAGTATTTATGAGCACGTCTCAATTTGGTTCTCTCAGTTCATTGCTAGGTCAAACTCTGTTCAGACAGCTATATTTAGTTACACTTGCACTTATCCTATTGGTAATTTAATTTAAGCTGTGTGGCAGAAGCAGCTGTATTTTCCACTCAGGTTGAGTATCGTGCCAAAATTTCTATTGGAATTAAGCCTTTGTATTATAACAGGATGCACAGTGAAACAGGAGATAAGGATTAATTTTGGCACACATCCATAGCACAATTTATTCTAATTCTAACAGGAATGGAACGTTTATGGATGTTAATTTATTTCCTTTTCCATCCATTCCTTTTCTGAACTGCTTGATCCTCAAGGGATCGCGTGCCTATCTCCAGCTGTCAATGGGCAAGAGGTGTGGTACACCCTGGACAGGTCGCCAGTCCATCACAGGGTCCAGCCCAGAAAGACCCTGGGCTGGGACACAAACCCACAACCTCCTTGCTGCAAGGCAACAGTGCTAACCACTGCGCCACCATGCAGCCCTTTATCCCCTTTTCAAAAATAAGAAATCCTTTTATAATACAAACCACTCTGGTTTACATAGAACATGCATTGCTTTTCAAAAGCAGAAATGGCTCTAGAATGTCTTCATATTTTTATTATGTTGCAATGACAAATGGAAATCTATTTTATTTGGGGCCTGCACTAGTTTGTTTCTGGGGTTTGTATTAGGTATTACTGCCCAGCGAGCCCTGCGAAATGTCACTTGTCTGAACCGTAGACTGTATAATAGGGCAAGGCAAGGCAATTTTATTTATATAACACACTTTTATCACAAGGCAATTCAAGGTGCTTTACATGATTCAGTGGCAACAAAACCAAATACACAACAAAAATATGAAAATAAAAACAGATCATCACCAAAAGACATGCATTTAGTAACTGAAGCATAATATAAACTAAAATTTGTGTGAGAGTATGAAATTTAAAAACAGATAAAACACAAGAATCCATAAATAAAAAGAGATGGTATAAAGAACAAAATTATACAAAAGAATATAGATTCAAAACTGATAAAAACAGAATCTGTTAAAAAAATATGAATAAAAATCAAACCATGAGAATCAAAGAGTGTTTTTAAAAAAGCAATTTAGATAGAGTTTTATAGATAGATAGATAGATAGATAGATAGATAGATAGATATAGTAGAGTTTTAATCTTTGATCTAAAAGAGCCTCACGATTCAGCATTTTTGCATTTTTGTTCAAGATTTGTGGACCATAGAAGCTGAAAGCTCATCAACTGTTTTTTACTTATGCCTAATCGATTTCTGATCTATCAAACTTGGAGTACGCATAGCTGGACGCAATCTCCTCTTTATAAATCAGACTCTTCGTAGAAATGTGCTCAGCTGTGTTTTTTTTCTGCCATAAACGGTCAATGCAAAGTGTCCTGTGTATTCTGAATCTACTTAATATGGGGCTTTTCACGGGTAACCATGGTAACCAAGGCTGATCTATATAGAGCTTTACTCAGCCAAATGCTTCACATAAAAAGACAAAAATATAGTTACCAGGAAATGTGTTAGACGACTAGAGTAAAAAATAAAAACATAAAAATAAATACAAAGTAAAAGCAGTAGCACAAGAGATTAAACAAATAGGAACATTAAAGGGACTATATCATGCTATTTTACAGCTTTCTACTTCTGGGATAGACAAGTATATGATAAGTATATGTTACCGTTGGCGTTATACAGTATTAATTGGTCCTGAAATTTAACTTGTATCCTGTTGTTAATGTTAGACCACGAAGTGAAACGGCTCTTTTTTCAATATAAACCTGCCTCCTGCACCCCAACACTACGCTCCACTCCGCTGTGCTGCAGAGCCAGGAGCAGATCAAACTGAAGCAAACAGAGCTAAGCTTCATCACAAACAGTATTCTCTCAAATCATTTGAAAAGCACAGTACCACAGTGAAAGTCTGTTATATTAAGGGTTCAGATGTTTGGTTAATTTTATTTTTTTATAAAAAAGGAGACAAAGCCTATTTCATTTGCTAAATATCCAGGCTTTAGACGGAGCCCAAACCAGCACAGCTGTGTCCAATAAGCAAATCTTTCCAGCCCAGTATATTAAAAAGGTGTTGGTGTTGTTTGCTCCCCTTTACTGAACATTCTGAGATGCTACAGATCAATTAATTAACCACAAAATGCTGTTATAAGAGCACATCAGCAGCTTGATAAATGGCTAACACACATTAGCATTAGCATTTAGCAACTTAATTCTCTGTCCATCAGACGTCTTTGTTCTTTGATACAGCTTCTGTTCTTTAGGAATGTAGAATAAAATCCTGTAATCCATGCAGCGAAACAGAAGTTTTCACAGATAAAGTAAAAAAAAATCCAACAAAAAAAGTGTTTTAAGCTGCCAAAAACCGAAGCAGCCATTAGCTGTGAGAAGGACGAAGGTGTGTTTGAAAATCTACCAGGGGGTAAGCCTCAAATTGCACTACCATATGGTTGAAAACTCCAAAAACTTGGGCCCTTTAAATATAAAGTTTCAATTATAGGCTATGATTATCTGGAATCAAAGCAAATTAAAATAAATTAAACTAAATCATAATAGAACATAATAAATTTAAGCACTTCAAGATATTTTAAGCCTGGTGAAAAGAAGCACTTCAAAACTGCTTTTAAAAAGAATAATGCATGCAAAATGTTGATTTGGGGTCATAAAAATAAACGGAAGAGCTGAAGGTGAAATGGGCCGGACATAAAAAAATAATCTTTAATGAGTGCCAACTCATCCATTGTGTAGAATTATGGTGGAATGCTGCATCATATTTGTTCTTCACACATGCAGCAATACATGTAATTGTTATAAAATCTGAAGACATACATATGAACATATGTAATTCTTAAATCCAACATATTTTCAATTAAATTCTCATTTTTATTCTCAGTTCCTATAGACGGGATGGGGGAGGGGTTTGTGTGTTGTTTGTGTGTGTAATACTCTACAAGTCTGAAAATGTGCCTTAAATTCACAATTTTGGTATCTGTCCTGCTGCGCTCAGTGCCCTCCGTGTCCAAAAAGTTTGTAAGCAGCTTTAAGCTTTAAAGCTTAAAGTTGCGCACATTTTTCCCGACATGACTTTTTCTATAAATCCCAAACTATGCGTATAAAGTTGCTTACGTAGTTTTCCTACCCTGTTTTGTGTGTAAGCAAGCTTTACAAATGAGACCCCTGATCAGTAGTTTTTAGTTGTTTTAGCTGAAGCTGTGTGCTGACTCTTGATCATTCCTCCTTAGGTCCAAAAATAATTAATTCCGTTTTGTTTCTGTTTAGCTGAAGAAAGTTGTGTGTCTGCCTGAGACTACTTTAACTTTGGTTGGAGCACTGGTATCAATGATGTCTGCGACTTTAGAGAAAAAGTTATCTACAAGCGTGTTAACAGAGTGTGTGTTGGGTAATGGGTGGGGGTGGGGGGTGTAGAGCAGTAAATAAAAAACGAGAGATTGTTTTTTTTTTCTTACTATGGTCGCAATTTGATTAGATAGTTTAGCTGGGATCATGCTTTCAAAGAAGATGCAGAAATGGTCAGATAATGCAACATCCACCTTGGAGATGTTCGAGATGTTCAGTCCTTTCCTAATGATTAAGTCTAAAAGTGTGTCCTTGTTTGTGTGTTGGTTGATTGACATGTTGGGTTAGACCAAAGTTATGGAGAGTATCACTTAGCCTTTTAGTTCGTCTATCCTGGGGGTTGTCAGTATGAATGTTCAAATCTACCACAATAACTAGTCATTGGTCATACTCACTGCATATTACAGATTGAAGTTCATTGAGGTCATTAATACCATGAAAAACAAGGACCGTAGACATTACTCGAAAGTCTGGCCTCATTTTAAATTACAAAAGGATTGATTTGCACAGTGCAACACCGGTGATAAACTTATTAGCGCCAAAGGAAGATGTACAACAAACATGAAAAAACACCTCCGGCAGCTGCGCGGTATAGTGTGGTAATGAGTGTACTGAATTTTATGATTTGCGCGTCGCTTTCCTATTCCCGTCGCTTCCTCCACTTCAGTCAGTCAACCAGCAACTCCTCGTTGGACACGAATCAGGTACATAAAAATTATGATTCTCGTATCC
Source organism: Apricaphanius iberus (assembly GCA_028564705.1). NCBI lineage: Eukaryota > Metazoa > Chordata > Actinopteri > Cyprinodontiformes > Aphaniidae > Apricaphanius > Apricaphanius iberus. The sequence goes on along the minus strand of JAPXFQ010002328.1, from coordinate 1,138,820 downwards.
TTCACAGACTAGCTTAAGTTTGAATATACTACCAGTTGCTAAAACTGTGTCAAATCTGTTCATTGTTGGTAAACGCTCGCAGAGTGACGCTGGGTCAAGCTGGGTTTATGCTTGACGCATATACATTCTGCACGTAAATGAGACATGCGGGACCGCCTGAGAGACCTTACAACATGGCGACACCCGTGAGATTAAACAAAGAGGAATAACTTTTTACTACTTTTAGGAAACAAGACGAAAAAGGAGATGGTCCTTTCGTCCACCAATATTTTGATCACAGTGATTTCTTTATTTACAAACTGTTTTCACTGTCGCCGCTTTCCCTTGCAACATCTGTAACTCTTCACTATGACAACCAGATGTGTATTAAGTGATCAATATGCCCCATAATATTGAATTATGCCTCCTATATTATTAAAAACAAGATAATGCATTACCCAATTTTGTACTTACAGATAGTCAGTCTGCCACAATATGCATCTCCCTGATAACTTTTTTATTCATTGACAAAACCTCTTCATATTTACAGGATTAAATGGTCATAATACAGGCTGAATACAATTTCTGGCCGGGATGAAGACTCATTCACAATATTATCTGAAAGTATCCAAATTTTGATTTTTTTAAAAACACAACATGATGTGTTTACTTTGAGTTTCAAAACAGGAATCTAAGTATTTTTGTTGTAGCAACTGGTGAATATAATCCATATTACAGTAATATAAGATGTATGTTCATTAACTTTTTGGAACATGTTACATACTGTACATAGTAAGCAAATTCACACATGGAAAGTAACAATGCGAATAAATCGTATGACAGACCTTCCACATCAACTCTCAGGAACTTTGGCTACAAATAATGAATAATTTTGACTTACGGCTTTGAATTTCGATGACCAAATTACAGTAAAAGTAACCAGGCAGTAAATCTTTTTTTTCTTTTTTTTTCCGGGTCATTAGGTTTGAAACTCATAGAAGACTTTTTGCTAAAGTTTGATGTAAAACCTAAAAACAGAAATAAAATGGTGGCTCTTTATGAACTGCAATACATTTTAAGTTAAGTTTTTCTAAAGTTCATGTAACAGTTGTGAGTCTAAATGAGGGTTTCTGAGTTTATTGTTGTGTTCTGTTCCTTGTACATTCAAATGTATTTTTCTTAGTTTAGTCTCTCTAGTAGATCCTTGAGTTCAGCTCCTCCATTTTAATTAGACTCCCCCCCTCAGTTCTCCTGCTTTCTCTCGGTCAAAGCTGTGCCACATGTCTTCTGATGATTTCATCTGGTTCTATTGTCACTATTACAATCCTGCATCAATATTTAATCTCGTTATTTTTCATTGCTCAGTGCTGGATTCTTTTATTCTGCTTCTTACTTGATTTTCATTCCATGTTCCTTGTCTTGTTTTGTTGATGCAAAAACATGCACGTTTTTTTTCTTCCTACATTAAACCATCAAAATGCATTTTTGAAATGGTTGTGATCAACTTGCCTTGGACGAGGGAAGTCTTTGCTTTGGTTAATATGGAAATCAGATTGAAAAACATCAAAATGGCTGGTCATTGTTTGGAAGCTATTTAACTGTCAATTATCTTATTGGTAAATGGAAGATTAGAGATTGGCCTGTAGTTCTGCAATAAAGTGTTGTCCAGGTTGTTATGCTTTAGTAGTGGTTCGATAACTGCTGGATGAGTTAACTATTTTAATCAGAACAGGCCCAATGACAGGAATAACTTTCTGTAAAAAAGCTGTGGGTAAGATAGTTGGCAGCAAGATGAGGAGCTTTATTGGTTAAGGATTTCATAAAGTTATTTTTTTTGTTTTTATTAAAAATAATCAGACATTATCTCTACATCTGTGTTGATTGGGGAATACACTGACAGTAGGTTCAGTACTGAAGTACTGACGATCTAATTGTTAGTGTCAAAGATGGCAAATTCATTGCAAGCCCCAGTGGCATTTAGTTTAGAGGTACTGTCATTGGACAATTAGTTGATCTTGCTAATATTGCAAACAGAGTCGCATATAAGAATAATATCAATATTTCATAATATTAATAATATAATTTAAATTATTATATAATTTCATAATAACATATCTCTATTGTATCAATTCATGTTTTTGTTCATCTATCTAAGGGGTTGTCAGTATGGATGTTAACGTCCCCCACAATGATTAATTGGCCATAGTTGATACATATTTCGGAGAGAAAGTTGCTGAAATCAATAAAGAAGTTGGAGTTAAGTTTTTGGTTTATGTAAACTTAAAAATAAAGCTTTGTCAGGCTCCATCTGGTTAGCTAGATATTCAAAAGAGTCAAATGTGCCCAGGAATACCTTTTTGAAGTTTAGTGAGTTATGAAATATTGTGGCTAGACCTCCACTTCGTCTAGGTTTCCTGTTCTTAAAAAAAAAAGTAATTTGGATGAGAAAATTCTATCTATGCATGTGTTTCATTATTTATGTCTAGATAGGTTTCTGATGAAAACACGGCGTGTAAATCATGTTCAGTGATGAAATAATTGATTAGAAATTACTTCCCTGACAAAGATCTAATGTTTAATGAAATTATTTTAAGTAGTTTTTATGATGGGCAGCTGAAATGTCTGACAAGTGGCAAATTTGAAATTTGAATTATTTTTTCTTCTGATGCTTATAAGCACTGGAATACTATTTTCAGTGATGCTAGGCAACTTTTTAGAGACGATGGGCGTAGAATTACTTTCCGGTCCCCTTCTATATCAGATGTCTGTTATATCCAGTTGGGGCATGTGCAAAATACATCCAGTATCATTCCGAGGAGCCTGATATAGTCCAAGTTTTAGTGTTGGTTGTGTCTAGAGCTGGGCGATATGAGCTAAAATTAATATCATGGTAAATTGAGCATTTAACCTTGATAACGGTAAGTGGACGATAACAACGACGACCCACCCCCGTTTTCTTTTTTTCTTTCACAGGGCGACTGTGGCTCAGTGGTAGAGTAGTTGGCTTGCAATCGGAGGGTCGTAGGTTCGATTCCAGCTTCCTCCAGTCACATGTCGATGTGCCCCTGGGCAAGGCACCCCCAAATTCTACATTGTCCTACCGAGCCATGTTGGGTGTCGGTGTATGAATGCGAGTGTGAATGGGTGAATGTGGCTTCAATGTAAAGCACTTTGAGTGGTCAGTAAGACTAGAAAAGCGCTATATAAGTTCAGTCCATTTACCATTTCTTAAATCATGTCATTTTCTGTATTAAATGTACGGTAGTGGCCAAATTCGCTTAATGTTCTTCAAAATATAATTCGCTTCTTGCTATTGAACGGCTTCAAACAGCTTTTTAATTCAGTGTTTGATTCCAACTCAGAAGTGATCACACAGACCAGATGAGGTGAGAAAGTTACAGGGGCCGAGTGAAATCAGTGATTTTAGTGTGCAGTCATTTATTTTAGAAGGAAAATATTTTACAACGGAGCATAGGTGAGAACAGCGCTGTATCAAAAACAACAGCGGATTGAATATCTGCCCCTCCGTCTCTGCGGGACCTGGGCGGGTGGAGCTGTTGAAGTACAAACACTGCATCAGCTGCAGTAACAAACACATGAGCTCCACGTTAGTCTGAGTATTCAATAACATCATAAAAAAATAAATGTATTTGTCGCTAGTCGCATTTTTCTGAAAACCAGATGGTAGAGAAGTCTAAACTCTTGCTAAATATAGCTACATAGTAGCTGCATTAGCCGCGCCAGAGCTTCTTTAGCAGCGCTTCCCCCCTGTGCCACATGACTGTGCGTAGTCACGTGACTCAAAGCAACGCTCCCTTCTTAAAGGGGCAGGAGCAGTTCTAAACCAACACACATGTTTTCATATTTTTTCACATACCGAATTTACCGGCACGGGCAAAAGGACTTCGGTAGCGCTCATAAATTTCGGGATCGGTACATTTTCGGTATACCGCCCAGCCCTAGTTGTGTCCCAATCCACATTTTTGCCATTAGTCTATCAGAGAACTTTCTAAAGCGAGAATAATTTGCTGTAGAACACTGTGGTGAATCTATATGTCTCTGGTTGCTTCTGGTGTAGTCATAGAAGAGATAGGAAGTGTTTCTTCTCTGTTAATCCCTGCATCTGTGCATCTGTTTTGGCTGGTGGCATCATCTTGACTTGATGCGTGGGAAGTCTTTGTTCTTTGGCGGTATCTACAGGCTGTGCTTCAATGTTAGTCCTTGGGTGCTTTGTTAAGTGTTCTGAGACATCCAGAGCTTCCTGATTTAGATAAAAGAGCATGTTCAAGGTCAACAGTCTCACTTCGGCTTTAAAGCAATAACGTGGGGTGAAGGGTGGTGATGAAGTCAACCTGGGTGTCTAGTGTCTTGTATTTTGATAGTTGTCCAAAAGTCGTGTGGGTTTTAGGTCTTTTCTGGGATGGGGATGGGGGGGACAGCCTTGGGATTCACTGGGCTTGGTGGTAATGTGGCTTTGGGCCCTGGAGTGGAAATGCCATGGCCTCCCTCCCCTTGTGGATCGTGGCGAACGGGGGTGTCTATCCGAGTCAACAGGGGAGCAGGCATTCTGTCCCCCAGTTATTTCTTCCCCATTCCCATATGCCTCTGTCGACCTGATCCATCAAGGTACCACTCATGTAGGGTCTTGGAATGCGGGCACATCAATGGGGTACAGGGAAGGCCTGGTCCCAATTTTATTGTGCAACTTAGACACTTCCACTTATAATATTTTCAGGAGACACACAGATGTACAGACATTATGATGGGACCCGGCTCGGTCCTGGTGCATGTCGGGCGGGTCCTGGGTGGTCCGGTGTGTCGGGCGGCCGCTGTTTCGGGCCGATGTCCTCCTTGGATTGACTGGGGCACCTCTTATGGGGGTGCCGGGTTTGTAGAATAGGTTGGTGCCGTCCGGTGGATCGGTGGGGACCGTGCCTGGCGCCCAATCCTCCTGCCGGTTCCAGGACTTCAGCTGGCTGGTCTGTTCGCCTGGTGGGGCTGTCCGGCATTGGCTGGGCCCCTGATCTTGGCGCCCCACGTGGGGCGGGATCTGGACCCTGGAGCTGGAAGATCTGGATGTCCAGGTGCCGGCTGGGCGCGGCCTGGGGAGGGCGTACATCCGCTGTGGCTCCCTGGCGTGTGGATGTGTGGGGGCGGGCCGGGTTGTTGGCGGTGGGTACTGGTCCGGGGTGGCGGCGGCGTGTGTTGTCCGTCGGTTGGCTGCGGGTCCTCCTTGCCTGCGGCGGCGGCGGGGGACCCTTGTCGGCTGGTCACTGGTTGGGGCCCCGCTGGGGGGTGGGGTGCCCCTGGTCCCCGTGGCCTCCGGTTCCTGGTCCGGGCCCGCCCTGGCGTAGCCGGTTACCGGCGGAGCCCGTGGGCTCGTCACTGCGATCTCTCGGGCCCCAGCATCGCGGCTGGTGGGTGCTCCCCTGGGGCTTCCATCTGTTCCCCTCTTGGCGGGTGATCGACCCTGCGCTGATCCGCCTGTGGACTCTGTACTCTGTGGGACGCTGGATGCATACATCTCTTGCCTCCTCCATGTCTGTGCCGATTCCTGTAGGACGGATTGACGGTTCCTTACACCAGCTATCAATCACTTGCATGGGGAAACCTTATTCCGACCTGCATGCTCGCACACACATAGGTGTGGGGACATAGGTGAGGACGGACAAATCTTAGGCTGAGGTTATCATCATTAGTTAGTTGTTCACAGGAGCTTACCAGAAACATTTGTATTATGTTCATTAATCAATGCTTGTGTGTAGTGAATGTGTAATTCTTTGTTTATTCTACCAGATCCGAACTATTGGTTTGGTTCTGTACACTTTGTTGTTTTTGTATTACTGTTTCTCTGCCGTCCGGCAGAGGTGGAGGACTGGGATGTTTTGTGTTCTTTATTTACCTCCCTGTCGTGTGTCATCGGTTCGCCCCTCTGTTGGTCCGGTTTCTTTTCTTCACCTTCTTCCTTTCTCCCTTCTTGTCTCAGTTTAATGTCCATGACGTCAGGAAATTGAACCCACAGTAATCACTAATAAAGATTTTTCATACATATACATCAAGTGGCGTACTACAGCGAAGCTGTAATACTCTGCTTGGGAAAGTAAAACTGTTGGGCTTGTACTTGGTACTCAGACACCAATTCTGAGTAGCATACTGCTAGACAGGACACGTTAAAAGAGAAAAAAAAAAAAAAAAAAAAAAAAAAAAAATGATGGGCACACTTTTCGGTTCCGGGGGGACGGGGACGGGGGGTGGTGGTGTTTGGGCATTTCCATGCCACACCATGCAACAAGACCACATCCGAGTAGGGGAGAGAGGCTAGGGGTCTTTGCACACCCCTGTTTGCTGCCATCCTCAGGGGTTGGGTTCTGGGAGGTGGGACAGGCTGTCTGGTTTGGGGCTGTTTGGATGCTCTTGCAACTGTGGAGCTTTGGTGGTCTGCTTGTCTCCTTCCTAGAGGCTTGGCGATACTTCTCCCGGGCCCAAGGCAGGTTGCTATGCTGGGGCATCGGTGCCTGAACCTGGGAGTATAGAGTGTATATGGGGCGTATGAATGATTGTATGGCGACCTCTCTTTGTTGTCTTAGTGTGCTGGTGTAAATGTGGTGCGTAAGAGGGAGGGTTTGTATGTATGTTTCCGTATGTCTCTGTCTACCTGTCAGGATGGGTCCTCAGCTCCGCTCTCGCCTGGTGCATCTCAAGCCCTACACCTAGTGGGGGCCTATTTCCCCTCCATCACTCCCTGCCAGTAACTGATGCCTCCGTCCGCTAGTGCGTTGGTGGCTCTTGCTGTCTGGGGCTGATTTATGCTGTGAATCAGTCTTAATAATGTAAAGAAACTTGAATTGCTCTGTGTTGAAATGGTGCTTCTGACTGGGATTCCCTGCTACCTCTTCGGGCTCTCCCAGGTCCTCGGGAAGGATGTTCTCCGTGGACCACACCATATTGCTGCTGGTCTCCCGTGGGCTGAGGAAGGGGTCCAGAAACCTCAGGACCGCGGAGAACTTCCATTTCCTCCCTGACCCTGCTGCTGACACACTCCTCTTCTCCTTCTCCATCCTCTTCTTCTTGGAGCATTTGGCCCTGAGTCTCTTCCACTTACTCCTGCAGATCTCCTCTGAATAAACACATTATCTTGTTAGCGGAAAAGCATTTGTACATCATTGGGAAAATAGCGGGACAGTAGTCGGGCTTGCTAGCTTGTGCGCGGCTTCGCCGAGTCAGTGGAGATATCAAAAGTAAAATGCACTTACCAGGTTGCCCAATATCTTCACTAATCATTCTCCAAGCTTGGTCCTTTTTATTCCTGTCCCTGTATAGCGAACAACTGGTGTCATACAGCTTCAGGCGGTTGGCGTTGATTATCCTCTCCTCCATGTTGAATGAATGGCTTTGGCTGGACCTGTCCCTGTAGAATAGGTCAGAGCATCACGTCACCAGGCTCCTGATTAGTTGTCATGGCGCAACTTGAAGCTGGAGTTCAGCAGTAGACGCGATAAATGCGAAATCACATAAAATACAACGCAAATTTTTGATCTCATCTGTCATGCAAATTGTTTGCACAAATCAGGCAGAAAAGCTTTTCGGGATGCAAATCTGCTTCTGAAGTTTCCTGAGACCCTTAAGTCTGCTTTATCGCGCTCCTCCATTGACTTTACATGTAAACCTGAAGCTCTGGTTGCTTCTGTCGCGTTTCATTTGTACGTACCGTTAGGCTTTTTAATCATTCTTCTTTGACCAGGTTTCCTGATCCTTCAGTTGGGTGATGCTCTGCAGGCTGCACAAACTTTTACTTTTAGGAGCTCCATCAGCAGTATCTTAAACCTTGTGGATAAGGTTTAAGGTAAAGCACACTTAGAGTAAGTTAGTATAAAGTTATTATACTAAGTAAAACACACTTAGTATAAGTTAGTAGGATATAATTTTTATACTAAGTAAAGAACACTTTTGCACAAGGTTTAAGATACAGCTGACGGAGCTCGTAAAGGTGAAAGATTGGGCAGACCATCAGCTGATTAAAAAGCCTAAAGGATTTTGCAAGTGGAGTTGAACCCATAACAATAGGCTATCTAAGCTAGACCCTTAACCACTAGACCACCATAGAAACAATGCCCAATTACACCTGTGGCACCATTTAAACCAAATGAAAGGACGCAAATGGCGATTGACTTAAAAGTTGTATCAAAATGAACATTACAGAAGCTATAGTAGTTGATTTTGTTGTTGTAAATTTTAAAACTAAAAATATATTAAGGAACTACAATGACCTTTACTGGGTTTAATGGGTGTAAACCGGCCAGACTCACTGACAGCTGAAAGCAAGCACCTACAGCTCTGAAGCCCCGCCCCCCGCGTGCGTGCACGACATGAAATGAGTATCAGCTGAATGAAGCTGAAAAGCAACAGCAGTGAAAAAAGTTTGGCATTGAAAAAAAATATGAGTGTAAAAATTTGATTGTGAGTTAATAGTTTTAATGCATATATTTTGAGTTTCATTTTATCCTGCTCTCCTTGTGTGTGTTTGCTACACAATTCAGCAGTAGCCTAACTCCACCTGAAATACCGTGCAAAATCAGGATGCAGTGTCCGAACTCCCTTTAATCAGTACACATTTCCTCATGGAGTAAAACTGAAATACAAATAACATAGCTACAATTAACTTAGCATCACTAGCACAGCAAAAATGGATTCCAATACTCATCCATTAGTGTTAGTATAATACTTCCAAACAATACATCTACAGCACATATTTCCACAAAAAATCCATAAAATATAATTCTAATATTCAATACAAATGAAAACTTACAGGCGGTGGTGTCGATGGCACAAACAAAAGACAGATGTTGGTGGATAAGTCTTCTTCTTCTTTTGTTTATTGGTGGGTGGCAACCAACTTTAGGTGCATTTCTGCCACCTACTGTATGTGAGTGTGAGTCGTAGTGGGGAGTATCCTATTAATATTTTTACTAAATTCTATTTATTATTCCACTTTTCCTTAAGAACTCCAGTAATAAATTATATATATATATATCCTCCATTATCTGTTTCTTAATCCATCCATCCATTTTCTTAACCGCTTAATCCTTAATGGGTCGCGGGGGTGCTAGTGCCTATCTCCAGCTGTCAACGGGCGAGAGGCGCGGTACACCCTGGACAGGGCCACATAGAGACAGACAGGACAAACAACCATGCACACACACACACCTAAGGACAATTTGGAGAGATCAATTAACCTGACAGTCATGTTTTTGGACTGTGGGAGGAAGCCGGAGTAACCGGAGGGAACCCACGCATGCACGGGGAGAACATGCAAACTAAAGAAAGACCCTGGGCCGGGATACGAACCCACAACCTTCTTGCTGCAAGGCAGCAGTGCTAACCACTGTGCCATCGTGTAGCCCTGTTTCTTACTAACTGCTTCAATTTCTTAATTTCTGGCACACTATATGGTCCCTCTAATATAGATTTTAGTTTTGTTGCCTGCTTTGCATAATAATCATCTACTTCATTACCCTCTACCCCTCTATGTGCTGGAACCCACATAAATCTAACTTCTGAATTATTCATTATTAATCTGAATAAGCATTCATAGATTTCAAATAAAATATCTGATCTTTTATCTGCTGACATTGCTTTAATTGATAATAATACTGACATTGAATCTGAACATATAATACTTTTTAATTCCATTTTATTCTATCCACTGTAAACTAAATGAAATTGCTAACATTTCCACTGTGTATATTGGTAGATTATTAGATGTTCTACTTTTATTATATATACCTAATTTTGGCATCCAATAATAAAGTCCTGTTGTTTCTTTACCTGATTCTTTTGATCCGTCTATATATACAGGTATAAGTGTTTTATGTGTTTCATTTAACCTCTTTGTTGCTGCCATCGAAGGCAGCTCTAAAATGTTCAGTTCATTATTTTTTATATTCAGTTAAAAGGCTAATAAATACTTTTTCTCTTGGCATTTGATATCAAACATTTAAGAAATAAATAATGCTGCAGTAAATTCATGTTGATAAAGTTAACTTACTATGTTACAAACAGGTTAAAATACAAGGCGGAACCTATTTTCTTTTCCATGTGCCACATTGTTGCTCCTGGGTAATGGACACGCTTAGAGAGGCACACGCCTGGCATGTGTGAGTGTGTAAGAGACTGAACGCAAGAAGTTCCCTTGAAGAATCTGTAAGAAGTCACCTCTATTCCTCTGGAGTTAATGCGGCCAATGAGGTACAATTTTGTTTATTTTGTGTGTTGATTATGTAAAACGTGTATTTCGTGTCAGCTAATTAAAGATTGTTTTTCTTTTCTTAGTTCTGACGGCATTTTTCTGGGCATTGTAAAGACACATTGTCCACAATAAATGTCTGTTGAAACCTAAGAACGATTTTGAGCCTGGAATAAACTCGGGAGGAGTAACACTCTTTTCAACAATATTATCCCAAGTTCCATTACCTTTCCTCCTCTCCATTTCATGTTGAATATAAAAATCTACAACTATCTTTGGAAATAACCAAATTGGGGTAGGTGAATATAAAAAAAAATTAACAAATGTTTTATCATTTTATTTAAATTCTTCCGCTAGTCTACATGATTTCCAGATAATACTTTCATATTTTCTATTAATATATCCCCCTCCTGCTTTTAAGTCACCCTTAACCAGATGTTCATCCTCTTTACTTCCCTGTACACAAGCCCAATAATTCAATCTCAGTTATTTGAATCTTAGATCCAAAGGCATTGCTCCCAATGATACTATTGGAGGGGTTTTGATTTCTCCACAACATATTCTTAAAGCTTAAATACTCTAATCTTTTTTAATAATGTTTTACTTGCTGAACTATATACTATACTACCATGCTCAATAACGGACCTAATCATCCATTTTCTTAACCGCTTAATCCTTAGTGGGTCGCGGGGGGGCTGGTGCCTATCTCCAGCTGTCAACGGGTGAGAGGCGGGGAACACCCTGGACAGGTCGCCAGTCCATCACAGGGCCACATAGAGACAGACAGGACAAACAACCATGCACACAACTAAGGACAATTTGGAGAGATCAATTAACCTGACAGTCATGTTTTTGGACTGTGGGAGGAAGCCAGAGTACCAGGAGAGAACCCACGCATGCATGGGGAGAACATGCAAACTCCATGCAGAAAGACCCTGGGCCAGGTTACGAACACACAACCTTCTTGCTGCAAGGCAACAGTGCTAATCACTGCGCCACTAGCTGGTAGTAGCTCCCCATTCATCCCCCCTTAAACATCCCATTGATATTTTCTTTCCAAATAAATCTTTCATCAAATATAATCCCCAGATAACTGAAACTATGAATTTGCTCCAATTACTCCCTATATTATTTAAGTTCAGTTTTTACATTCCTTCTCCTTGTAAAGACCAACTTTTTGTTTTTTCTACTGAAATTGTAAACACATTCATATGACCGATTTTCTACTTTTATTATTGCTTCTTGAATCCTTTTCTGCAAATATTGGAAGTTTTGTTCCTCTTTTCCATATCATTCCATCATCTGCAAACAATGCTTTCCCAATATAATATCCTATATCTTTAAAAAGAAAAAAGAACTGGACTTGTGGTGTCCTGTTATCTACTTTAAAACTCTTTGACATTTTATTTCCTATTTTTAATTGAGTATATCTATTAAACAAAAAAATCCTTTATCCAATTATATGTTCTTCCTCCAATCCCTAATCTTTTTAATTTAATCAGTAATCCCTCCTTCCACTCCATGTCATATGCGTTCTCTATATCAAAATAAACTATAGCTAAACTTTCTTTGTTGTTTTGTGCTTTCCTAATTTCATTTTCTAAATTTACTATTGAATCCATTGTTCATCTACCTTTCCTAAATCCATTTTGATATTTCATTAACAATTTCCTACTTGCCTATAGTTCTCTGGATTACTTGGATCTTTCCAGGCTTTAATTATCGGTATTATTATTGCCTCCTTCCAATTTTTTGGTAATTGCCCTCTTTCCCAGATTTTATTATATATTTTATGTATTTTATAATTTTACCTTCATCTTATCTCTTAACTGTTTAAGCATCTCATAATTAACATTATCTTTGCCAGTTGTTATTTTATTTCTCCACATTGCTCGCTCTAATTCAAAAAATGTAAATGGAGCATCTATTGTTATCAGTCTTTTTCCTCTATCACATTCTACATTATTTTTCTTTCTGGTTTCTTCTCTTCTACTCCACCTGTCCTCTTATAAATTATCATTACTATTAATTCTTATAAATGTTTTAGCAAACATTTCTGCTTTCTCTTAATTTTGAATAGCTACATATTCTCTTATTTTAAATACTGGGTATTTAAACTCTCTATAAACACCTTTCATTTTTCTTATCATTCCCCAAACTTCACTTACTGATTTTGTTCCCCCCATTTTATCACAAAAACCCCTCCAATTTTCTCTTTTTGCTTTTAATTACTCTCCTTGCTTCAGCCTGTGACCTTTTATATTTTACTAAACTATCAAAATTGTGTCTTTTTTAACCCTTTCATTCTTTTATTTCACTCTTTAATTGCCTTTTCACATTGTTCATTCCACCAACGAACATTCATCTTTTTCATTGTTCCTCTACTTTTAGGAATAGATATTTCTGCTTCTTCAATTATTACTTTCCTAAATGTTTGTTCCGCTGTTTCTATATCTTCCTCCATATTTGTCCTACCCTGTTCTTTTTCACATATATTTCTAAATTTATCCTAATTTGCTTTTAAATACCCATCTTCCTTCCTCTCTTTCCAAACTTAATTCTTTATCCCCATACATTTTGGTGAAAATTATATATGATCCCTCCCTAAATTATTTTCCTGAACTACCCAGTTACATTCTCCTGCTATTTAATTTGACAGTAGTTTGAGATCAATAGCATAACTTTTACCTGTATTTATATTTATCCTTGCCCCTCTTCCATGATTTATACATACTAAATTCATATCTATTAACTCCTTAATTACAGTATCTCACCATTTTTATCTACTTTATTTCCTCCCCACAATGTATTATGAGAAATGAAATCTCCACATGATACCACATGCTTATAATTACCTTCTATACTTAGTTTAAGATTTTTAATATCTAATTTCATGCATGGATTATAAGAATTAACTATATATATATATATATATATATATATATATATATCTTCTCCTTATTTGTATAAACTTCTATTCCTAAATATTCTTCTTTTCCTATTTTATATATTGTATAATTCAAATTATTATTAATAAAAGTAGCACATCCTCCTCCAATACCAACCTCCAATCATCTCTCTATCACATCTAATTATTGTATATGGAAATAATTTAAAATCTAAGTTCTTATTTAACCATGTTTCTTGAATACATATAATATCTAGTTTATCTAATAATTCATCAATATATCTTTTAAACTCATGACAATTAGCTATAAAACTCCTTCTATTCCATTGTAAAATGAGTACCATTCATTAACCCAAACACACCCACCCTATTGGCTTGTATGTGCGGTGAGATTATTCCTGATCACCTCCAATGACACCTTGTTTATGTCCAAATGATTTACTGCTGCTTTCACAATGTTTGTATTCTTTCTGCGTTTGACTTTGCTTCCACTGTCACATTTATTAACCCTGCAAAGTTACTAGTTTTTTCACATCTATCCATATTTGTCCTTCTCTTCCCATTCCTTGAGATGATTATTGTGCTCTAATTTCAGTTCTTTTCTCTGGAACCTTCCCCACCATTCTAGCTGCATCAGCATATGAGACTGCTTTGAACTTTAGTTTGTTGTATCTGCATTTCTCTCCTCATCACTTGACATCCTGCATGTTTCTTAATATATAAGTTAACTTCACAGTATTCACTCCATTTCCCTCACTGAATCTCAATATGATTTTGAACTCGCGTTCCTCTTCCTCTGCGCTTTCAGTTAATGCAACCCTTCTGTGTTTCCTAGTTTTATCTTCATATGAATTATTACCTCTCTTTCCTTTCAACGAATCCTGCCCAAAACTCATCTCCATATTACTATCCTCACTCTCATATTCCTCTCTTCTCCCCACTCCTTCTCATTCACCACACAGCCGTGCCTACCCTCTGTCGTTTGTCCTTTTTTTCTTCTTGGCATGTGTCTGACCATCAGAAGAAAAATACTTTTATCCTTAGCTTATTATTTCTCAATGAATGTCCTTTTACCATTCGCTTCTTCAATCAAACTTTTCAAACTCAAACCGCCACCAACCTTTCGCGTGCACACAAACATGGAGCGGCTCTCAGTGGATAAGCTTCACCACATGTGAGTCACTAGGAACTAAAACAAAATGGCTGACTTCCTGTCACTTCCTGAAAACTGACCTTCAAAATAAAACTAATTTCAAAATAAAATGGTTCACTACATCGTGTGCCTATATTATAATAAAATTAAGAGTGGAACACTCCCTGTCTGGTATCTGTTAAGATGCCACATATTCATACTCAAACCACAACATAACCCTTTCAGTCCTTTTTTTCAAAAGCATGACAACCTCTGCTATGGGCCTAAGGAACACCTTGCCCACTCCGTCTTTGATGACCCAGATCTCGATCTTGCGGACTTTTCCATCACTGCTAGGGAAGGTGTTCCTCATTAGAGCCATGGGCCAATCGTTCCGGCACGTATGATCATCTTTCATCAAGACGAAATCACCTCTTTCGATGTTAGCATTGGATTCTTACCATTTATGATGAAGTTGTAGTGTCTGCAAGTATTCTTGTTTCCAACGATTCCAGAATTAGTCGGCTAATCTTTGCACTTGTCGCTACTGTTGTTTATACAGGTCCTTCTCAGTGAACATCCCTGGAGGAGGTGGAACATTCTGCTTCTGAGTAGGAAGCATTGCTGGGGTAAGTATCTGAGGGACCTCTGGATCTGAAGAGATGAAGACAAGAGGTCTGGAGTTGATGATGGCTGTCACCTCTGCCATCAGGGTGCACAAGACTTTGTGGGTAAAACTGTTGGAGGGAGTGCGCATCAGCATTGAGTCTAAGATTCTCCATGCAACTCCTATCATGCACTCCCACACACCACCCATGTGTGAGGATTGAGGTTAATTAAATTGCCATGTACATCCATTATTGTTGGTGTACCTCTGAACTTCTGACTCTGACACAACTTTCTGAAACTCCAACTCTTTGCTAGCACCAACAAAATTGGTTCCACAGCCTTTTCTTAAGGAGTTGATGAATGAAGAGGTGTCTAAAGACTCTCACTTCTATGTGGTTTTCACGTGTGCTCATGCAAGGGAAGAAAACAGCCCAACGCTCCTCTTGTGCACCTGGCTGTTACTGCCCAAGGACAGAAAATATCCACACCAGTGTAGGTAAAGAGTGGTGAAGTACTTAGTCTATCCTGTGGTAGATCCGACATCCTTTGTTTCTCTCTTTTCCCATGAAGCAGATGACTCATCCGTGAAGAACATTACTCACGCATCGCGTGCCGCCAACTAGCCATATACCAGCAGCTCGTATGGCCCCTTCTGTGATTGTACGACTTTGATGCTCGACCTGGTCATGGTAGTGTTTGATGAGTAACATGGACACGTGGTGTTTGCCTGTAAGAATGACCGGGTGCTTTTCTTTGATGCTTGAGTCAGCTATCATCAACCTACCTCCAATCGTTAGCAGACTATCTGCATCTAAGATCAGGGTGAACTTAGTTAGAGAGCTTCTCTTGGAAACGTTGGCTCCCTTAGAGAGAGTATCTAACTCTTCAGGGAAGGAAGCTTGTACAGCGAGATGAATTACTGTAGTTGCCTCAGACAACTCATCAGCTGTGGGGGGTTTAGGACGCCAATGCCTACCATTACATCTGTTGGTTCCTCGGCTGGTTGACTTAAAAGAACAAACTACATGAATGAGTGTTGCAACTCCTCTCCGCACAGACTTCCAGGAAGAGAATTTTGTGAATCTCTCATATATCTCTCATATTGCTTTTGTTGAAGCGTCTGAAAGGATGCATATCTCTTCATGACTTGCATTGGAACAGGAGTTGGTGGTATAAGCTCGAGGGATATCAAGATGTTGCAGTTCCTGAAGCGAATTTTTCCATGTCTCCCAAGCCTTACATTTGTCCTGAGGGAGTGGAGTGTCCCAGTCGATTCCATCTAAGGTCATCTCTCTCAGCAATGGCTTGCCTTGAATGGTCTCTAGAGTGTCGAAGCGGAGAGCTTCGAAATGACTGTTAATGGTGGAGAGAATCCCACGTTGTGCTTGTCACTGATTGACACTTGGAAGGTGAATGTGTCCATTTTGACATCCCATCCAAGGCTTTGCTGTGTGGGTACTGCATTCCATCCAAGTAAAGATTTTTAATGTCTTTAGCATGATCTTCTGTAGGAAAAGCTTTCAAGACATTAATGCTGTTGGAGGTGATCTTGGCAGTTAGTACTAATTTAAGTCCGAAAACATCACTTCAACTGAACAATGCGCACTTTAATGCAGCGGTAACTCACTACGAAATGTGCTGAAACCAAATAGTGAACCAAAACGCATAAACAACCATAAATACAGTGGATTTATACTCTTTGCATCTCGACATAGGGGCTGCTGGCTATCTGCAAGACCGAGTCAACGACAGCTGAAGCAGATGTGGGAATCTCTATGGAGCGCTTCTGAAGAAGTTTACAAGTACAGTCAAAAGAACAAAACATAAAACTGACAGCGTGTCAGTTGGTAAACAATCAAACAATTTTCCTGGCACTGTATCGCATCACCATGCCCAAATCACCCAGAAGTAAGCATTTATTACTTACCAATCAAGTAGTAATGTGGCTAGTTCAGCATCCATACATCCTCCTGTATCTCACAGAGGCTGACACACAAAACTGAAAAGTTGTAAGACTGGGTTTTAGAAGCTAATCCTACTTTGACCTAAATTGAGCAACAGTTTGACAGAAAGATCTTCCACAGCAGTGAAAATGGAAGGAATTGTTCATGTAGGCGAAGCTAGCTGTACACATTTCGCATGTGCCGCTGCCAGTGTCAGACAATACCATTCAGTAAGGGAGAGGGGTGAAATGATAACATCATATATAATTCGAGGATATTTATTATATCGAATCCCAACCATATATAATTTGCTTATTTTAACAGATCAAATGAAATATTTCATTTAAAAAACTTACACAAGACAATACATATTGATAGCCCTCAAAGGGCCTCCTGTCTGTGCCGGGCCCATAGAATCGTCCTAAGCTTCCCCCACCTGAAGGCGCCCATGGTCTCAGTAGTCTTCTCTCAGAACAAAACAATGAAACATCTGTTCGATGTCAACTATTACTGCTACTTGCTCTTTCCTGAAACGAATGAGGACTCACATTGGACTGTTATTCAAGTCTGGTCCGGTGAGTAGCACATTTCATCAGTGAGATGCCATTGTATTGTGCACTTGAGTCGAAGAGAACCCTGATTTGGTTAGGTTTCCTGGTATGATAGACCCAAACATAGGAAAATACCAGCACTCGTTTCCTTCAGGGAGTGGAGGCTGGTTAACAGACTGGTTCTGTGTGATTAAGATCTTTTCCTGACCTCATCCATCTCTGTCTGGTTCGGATCCGCCACCAGGCAAGACAGGGACAGACTGCAGAGAACAGTCAGGTCCTCAGAGAGGATCATAGGTTCTGATCTTCCCTCCATTAAGGAACTTTTCCGGGCCAGGGTCAGGAAGCGGGCCAGAAAAATCACCACTGACCCCTCACACCCTGGCCACAATCTGTTTAGGCTCCTCCCCTCAGGCCGGCGTTACAGAGCGCTGTACGCCAAAACCACCCGACACAAGAACAGTTTCTTCCCCCAGGCTGTCGCTCTGATGAACTCTGAATAGTCACAGAGTGTGTGTCCACTCACATGAACAATAAACTAAAACTCTGCACTGCTGTATATACTTACTGTATATACTTACTGTACAATAACCCTGGTTTGGTGTATATATTATCCTTTATTTCTTTTCGTTTTTTAATTTCACTTATTTAAGTTCTGTACTGGAGAGAAAAGTTGCCGGAGTCAAATTCCTTGTATGTGTCATACTTGGCCATTAAAGCTGATTCTGATTCTGATTCTGATTACGCATGAAGGCAATAAACTGTTGTTTCATCTTTGATTTATGCTCTAACGTGCGCAGTAATGAGAAGAGGCGGGTCATTGCTTGTTCACAATTTTATGGCAAAGATGGTCTGGGGAACCTGAAGGGAAGAGGAGGCACCCAACTGTTGGACTCATCCTGAAAAACCTAATTAGCCATTTTCTGTACAAACTGTTTGTCCTCTATGGAGAAGGCATACTTGTCATCATCCACTGTTCTTGTAAAGACTGTGATGTCAAGTGAGTCACTGTCCACTGTAGTGCTACGGCAACTGTGTGAGAGTCCCTTGATGTGGCTGGAGTTGAACGTTTGCTTGAGATGGACATGGCTCAAGCAGGGCCTGAACAATAATGGTCTTGCATCTTCTAGTATGTTTGTTTAAAATAGTTGAAAATGGGCTTATGAACCTTTCCCAATCTCACATCACCTACTAGAACCCATCCAAAGTCGAGCTTTAGAGTGAAGGGTGCATCGCCAGGACCGTCGATCTACTGCCTCACCTTGTGAACCCCGAGAATGTCTCTACCAAGCAAAAGAAGGATCTGGGCATTTTTGTCGCTATCAAGGCTCTTTAGGAGGGAAGCGTCAGGTGTCGGTATTTCATCACGGTTAACTGGTAAGTCATCAGATTCAATCAATGTTGGTAGCGGGGGGCTAACATTTACTGCTTCGATTTGATAGCTATTAGCTCTCCTTCCATATCTTGTGGCTCAGCCAGCACAAGTTTTCAGGGTGTAGGGATATGAGCCAGCTTCGATTTTGAAGAGGTTGAAGAACTCTGACCTGGCTAAAGACTTCTTGCTCTGGTCATCAAGCATAGCATACATTTTGATAGCTTGCTTTAGGCATTCTTTCGGATAAATCTTAATGAGACATATCTTGGGACAAGATTTTGACCTATAGCAGTCGCCACAACTTTAGTGCACAGAGGGCTTGCAAAACTGGTTCTGGGATGATGTCCTCTTTTTTTGGCTCCCCACCATCAACTTTTTTGGGACTTGAGGCCTTGGCAGACAATAGTGTTGGAGAGCTGTAATGTGCTTGTCACTGTTGCACTCATCACATTTCAGGACAACTTTGCAGTCTCGTGCAAAATGAAAAGTGGACGAGCAGCATTTGAAACAAATGCCTTGATCCTTTAAGTACATTTTGTGTTCTTCAATAGTCTTTAGCCTAAAACCACAGCATTTTTTTAAGGGGCAGGTTTTTTATGAATGGGACAATGCTTGGATATATCCTCTCTAGGATCTACACTCATCTGAAGGATTATTAGGAACACCATACTAATACGTGTCTGACCCCCTTTCGCCTTCAGAACTGCCTTAATTCTATGTGGCCTTGATTCAACAAGGTGCTGAAAGCATTCTTTAGAAATGTTGGCCCATAGTGATAGGATAGCATCTTGCAGTTTGTGGAGATTTGTGGGAATCACATCCAGGGCACAAAGCTACTGTTCCACCACATCCCAAAGATGCTCTGTGGGGTTGAGATCTGGTGACTGTGGGGGCCATTGTAGTACAGTGAATTCATTGTCATGTTCAAGATACCAATTTGAAATTATTTGAGCTTTATGACATGGTGCATTATCCTGCTAGAAGTAGCCATCAGAGGGTGGGTACATGATGGTCATGAACGGATGGACATGGTCAGAAAAAATGTTCAGGTAGCCCGTGGTATTTAAACGATGCCCAATTGGCACTAAGGGGCCTAAAGTGGGCCAAGAAAACATCCACACACCATGACACCACCACCACCAGTCTGCACAGTGGTAACAAGGCATGATGGATCCATGTTCTCATTCTGTTTACGCCAAATTCTGACTCTACCATTTGAATGTCTCAACAGAAATCGAGACTCATCAGACCAGGTTGCTCTTCTATCAGCTTGAATCAGTCGGCCCATTCTCCTCTGACCTCTCAACAAGGCATTTTCACTCACAGGACTGCCGCATACTGGATGTTTTTCCCTTTTCACACAATTCTTTGTAAACCCTAGAAATGGTTGTGCGTGAAAATCCCAGTAACTGAGCAGATTGTGAAATACTCAGACCGGCCCGTCTGGCACCAACAACCATGCCACGCTCAAAATTGTTTAAATCACCTTTCTTTCCCATTCTGACATTCAGTTTGGAGTTCGTGAGATTTTCTTGACCAGAACCACACCCCTTAATTGCATTGAAGCAACTACCATGTGATTGGTTGATAAGATAATTGCATTAAGGATAAATTGAACAGGTGTTCCTAATAATCCTTTAGGTAAGTGTAGATCGATTTGTGGGACATCAGAAACGACTTTGGTTGTATCAACTGAGACTGGGGTTCTTAAATTTGTTTGAAATGAGATAGGCTTTTTCTACGATGGGGCTGCTTCCAGAAAGAGTAAAGTTGGGATTGTTTCTTGTTTTAGCTTGGTAGCAGATGAATGAGTTAAAAAATGAAAAGGGGGGATAACCAACCTTGTAGTCCTCTTTATATTTTTACCCTTGAGTGGTCCATTTTTCTTGAAGGTTGTATGGCAACTTTTCCACGATAGGTTTGATGCCACGGGCAGTATCCAGGTATGCAAAGCCAGGCAGGTAGCCATCATCCTTTGCTGAAAGTAGCTCCATCAATAGATCTACAAGATTCCTTAACTTGATTGGTTTTGTTTTTTATTTTAGGAAAGCTGTCCAACTTCCTAAAGAGAGCACTTTTGATGACTTCTAGAGCACCATAGCATTAATCAAGCCTGTCCCAGACCATTTTCAGCGCAGTATGTGGGTTGTCAGTCTGAACTGCTTTTAGGCGCTTGATGTATGCAGAAGATTCCTTCCCAAGCCATTTATATTTTTTTCACTTTCAATTTTTACTTTCACTTTCAGTACAGAAATTTTTACTACATTTTTTTTCAGATTCAAAATAAAGATCTCCAGTTACAATTATATTTTTCAATGCCAAATTTTATTCTCAAAGACAATATTTCTTTTCAGTTTCATCTTAAGCTTGTATTGTTATAAACCTATAGATTTCTCCTGGTGACTTCGACTTGTCCAGTGGCTGCATCATCTTTCTGTGAACAGAGGGCTGCAAATCTGTTTTTCAGAAGGATTCCAGGGGTAATAATCTCTGTTGTTGTCGGTTGGAGTTTCTTTTGTTTCTCTTCCTCAGAGCAGGTGTAGATGTGCCGGTGCCCTTCAAAGCTGGCCAATGTTCATCAAACTGTAAATGTGGTGTTCTACCTTTTGAGCACGGGCTGAGGGGAGTAGTGTGCTCTGTGGCTTCTGTGTGAGACTGCTGGACTGAGTCAAAGATGGGGTGCCAGGCTCTTGCAATTGCATGTCATCTGTAAAGTTGTCTCATTCCCATATCCAGTGTTTGCTTCCTAAGCAAAGCACTAAAGCCACTTTGGATTGTGTTGTTTTTCAATGAAGAGGAATAAAATATTCTTGAAAACAAGAGAGGAAGGTAAATGGCGTGTTGGAAACATTACACAAAAAACTAAAACCTGAATTCAGACCAGAGTTTTGAAAACCCTTTTTTACTACTTTCATCTGTTGATAATAAAGAAACAATACAACAGAGCAAGTGAGCATTCTCAAGCTATTAGTGTCTCTTAAACAACCATGAGCTGAAGAGAACAAAAACAATGCACAGCAACAGCATAAGAGTTTAAAGTTTGAGGTAAAAAGGAAATCTTGTCAGTTATGAATAATGTTGTTCAGTGAAATCTCAAGGCTGTTGGTTGTAAAAATAATTAGAATTTCATAATTTGAATTGGCAGCTGCCAAGTAAGCTATGGCATTCATCTGCATGGAGATAAATTATTTCCATCTTCACCTCCTTGCAGTTCAAACTGCTACCAGCTCTGAGGGTTGCAAAATTCTAATTCTAATTATTTTTTTAATGAGTAAATACAAGAAAAAGCTAAGAAATAATGAGTAACTAATGGTGCAGGAACCAGGACAAACAAGCCTGTATGAGGTGATTGCCTGGTTAAAGATTAACTGGGACTTATTGGTTGGGGTATCTGGTGATACAGGAGGGAAGAATTAAACATATGAACTTTTATTAAAGTTTGAAGACATGTTCCCCAATCCGCGGAGTTTAAACAGGGGGATATTCAGTAGAACCATCCTGGTTTTTGTCTTTCAAACACTGCTTTGCAATAACAGTTCCAGTGTTAAGTTCATATAGACCAATAACTCTTTGGAGTGTAGGAACCAAGTATTTTAGCTGAATGAAATGTTGAAAATCTTCGGTTTTCAATTTGAAGGGGTTAAAAACTTTGGTGTAGTTATGTTGTGTCAGCTGAGATTCTTATACCTTTCTATTTTTTTAATCATACACATGGCACAAAGACAAAAATATATATTGTATTTTCCAATTGCTCAATGGTAACAACCTAAAAAGAGACGATACCAATTTTACTCACCACACTGAACATAATTTGAGTTATATGTTTAAATCAATCGTAGAAGAAAATGAAATTATAGTAATAGTAAACAAATATGAGATCAAAAGACTGCAATTACATTGATATGTCAGTAATCCTCTGGCAGCTGTCTCCTTGTGATTCCTAAAGTCAGGACAAACACCCATGGTGAGGCATCCTTTCCTTATTATGGCACTCGTCTCTGGAACAGGCTGCCAGAGGACTTAAGGGCCACAGAGAACATTCATGATTTTAAGAGCAGGCTCAAGACTCACCTTTTTAGCTTAGAAATAATTGTCATTTTGTTTTTATTGCATAGATTACTATCAGAGTGGTTTTAGAGCTCAGCATTCCACAGCCTTGGCACTTATTGATATACAGTTGAACAAAGATCATCTTATCTTGAGAACTCAAATCCAACTTCATGCAATAGGAATATTTGTGGATTTAAGCAAAGCATTTGATACTATAGATCACACAATTTTAATCAGTAAGTTAGAAGGTATGGTATGAGAGGTATAGCTTTACAATGGGTAAAGAGCTAACCACATGAAAGAACACTGTTTGAAATAATGGGAGTTCTAAATGTTTAAATATAAATTGTGGAGTTCCATAGGGGTCTGTATTGGAACTAGGGATGTGTATATTTTAGGTTTTATCTGATACCGGGGACAAACCAGTATTTTTGAAAGGTGCCGGAGCTTAAACGGTGCTTCAAACAGTGCTTAAAGAATGAAAAACATACAAACATCGTCCAAAAACCCTCTTGTTTTTAATTTTTAGTGGGACTGTGAAACGATTAGAAATTTTGATCTAATTAATCACCAATAGGTGTGAATTAATCACCATTCCTAAATATGACCAAAAACTAAAATTTTTAGAGTAAATAATGGAAAAAATCCAGATGCCATTGCTCTTTTTTTAAATATAGGAGAAATCAATTGAATTTTTGTTTGAACTCTACAATCACAATGTATGTGTGGTCTCATTTGAAAAATAATAAATACAGTTCGAACGAACCAAAATATGTGAATAAACGTAATATTTGGATATCACCAGTCTGTTAAACATAACATATATAACATTTTGCAATTTACCATTTTCCTATAAACATTCAGCAGATTATCCAGTTTATCACATCAGGTATCAATGTATGATCAATTTTCCAAACTGGAGTTGTAAAGGAATTGAATACCTGGAACACATATTTGATGGAACATACTTAATCCCGTTCAACACACAACACGGGATTAACAAGAATACATTCTTAGAATATCAACAAATTAAATTGATTATAAAGATAAATTTAGGCTTAATTAATACGTTTGAATTACAAATTCCAGTAAAAGTTTTGGACTTTCTTAATCTTAACTCCCCCAAACTGCTATCTAAAATATATAAAACATTAAATACATTAGACAAATCAGTAGCCCTTCCTATTTCAAAATGGGAGATGGATTTATCCATCTGATTTGACCAAAACCTCTGGTCTCAGATTTCTTTAAGAACCTTTAAATTTCTTAAATATCCTAATCTACGATTAATACCATATAAAATCCTTCATAGGGTACATTATACAGGCCAACGGATGTTCAATGTGGGTTTTACGCCGTCTAATACCTGTTTACAATGTACAGGGCAATATACCAGACAATTATATTCATGGTCTTTGGTTCTGCCCACCTGTTAAGAAATTTTGGCACCAGATTTTGAAGACCTATCAAAGTGTATGAAATGTAATCTCACACTTCAGTGGCGGCTGGCGAAATTTTCTCTAGGGTGGGCCATGACTATGATGGTTAAATGTTAGGTTTCCAAAGTTTGCGGTCTGAATGCACCATTACACACCAATTGACAGAGGTATGCTATCTCCTAAATCCTATATTTGATATATGTTTGATTGATGGTGTTGACCTCTTAAAGGGCTTCAAATATATTTTTCCACACAATTCAAATTGTTTTTGCCTATTAAAATCTATCGACATAGATTTCTGAATCTTTAGATAATACTTCATTAATTTTTAACACTTATTCAATCTTAGAATCTCCTTATTTTTCATCACATTTTGGAGAAGACAGGTGTCAAGTGTAAATACAAAATGCCGTTTACAAACACTTGAGAGCCGTCTTCCAATGGCAAACCGTATTTGCTGTACCTTTAACCAGTACCAAAATGAGTGAGAGAGGGAGTCATTTCTGCCGCACTTTAAGCAAGTGGAGGGGATCTTTGGGATTTAACAGTTGGATGACCTAAAATGAATGAAATACTTGCAATGTAATTTTTTTCCTAAATTTAATACCCATAAACCTAACAAATGGCACAAGACGACATCTCATGTCATTCTGCTCTTCAGTTCTATACACAATGCAGCCGACTGTATATTTTCTCTGTATGTTCATTCAGTATAAGGGAATACTGCAAGTCAACAACTTGACACAGTGTGCTGAGATTCCTAGGTTGAAAACATATGAATTTCAGTTTTCTACAAGTCAAATATCTCATCATGTTCTTTAGAAAAATACAGGAAAATATAGGTAGGACCTATGATATAAACATTTTTGGTATGGTAAAATTACTGTACTTTTACGCCTTTAATGGTCAGACGCTCTATCCATCGCAGTTCATTTAGTGCAGTGGCCTCCACTGTTCTGTTTGTCGATGTTTCCTTTGTTCAACACACCTAATTCGAATGAATTATTTTGTTATCAGGCAGAATTTAATGACTTTTTGTCTTTTTTGGCTATGTTAAGCCTTCTTGTTTGAGCACTTTTTTGCACACTATCACAACTCCAACTAAAGTAAACAAGTAAATCTAAAAAAGCTGATTTTTAAAAACTAAAACCTGTATATTGACTAACATTTTTTTCAATCCCCTATACTCTGATCCACCTAAATTACAATCCTTTGCAACCTAGTACCTTCAAAAAATAACTTTATTATTAAAGGGAATTCAGCTGTGTGCAATTTAGTCTCAGTCTAAATGAATACGGTGGGGCAAGAAAGTATTTTGTAGCCACAGATTACGCAAGTTGTACCACTTAAAAAGATGAGAGAGGTCCCTAATTTTAATCATAAGTAAACTAACTTTGACTGTTAGAGAAATAATGTTAAAAAGAAACCAGAATATCACATTATATGATTTCTTTAGAATTTGTTTGTATAATGGAGCAAAAAATTATTAACACTTACAAAAAAACAAGAATTCCTGCCCTCACCGACCTGTTAACACTAAGAAGCTCTTCTATCCACCACTCATTACCTGTATTAATGACACCAATCCACACCTTCACAAAGTCAGACTCCAGCGTCCACAATGACCAAGACCAGAGAACAAGAGGAACAAGATTATGCACCTGCACAAGACTGAGCTGAGACCATCAACAACAGGGCTGGGCAGAGACCTTTAGAGGGTTAGGTACTCTAAGTTAAAAAGTGGCACACAGGGCAAAGTTTTAAAACAGCTTACAAAAAAATAATTTAATATACTATAATGATTAACAACCACCAATATCCATGAAGAAACCAAAAGAGAACAGCAACATATCTCAAGGCCATCAGATGGGGAGCATGCAAAGCAACAGTAGCCTCTTTTTTATCTGATGAGGTACAATGTTGCTGTTGAAATGCTGCTGGGTTGTATTGATCAAATACCATAAACATTAAAAAGACCTTTGGAGAGTTTGTAGCTGAATAGGCAAATGTTATAAAGTACATCATGAATTTAGTGCATGGCAATGTTGGATGAATGGAGCAGAGAGCAAGCTGAATGTAGTTTGTATATGCTTTGAGGTGTGTTCCTCAGGTGAAAGTTGCAGTGCTGTTTCTTTATATCAAAGGAGGAGGAGTGGAGGCATTGGTTAAGGGCCTAAATTGTCATTAATAGCTCAATTTTGATGTTATGGGGCACATGCATGCAACTCAAATAAAATATATTGTATTTTTATTCAAACAACGGCACTTGGGGCATACTAGAAAGATATTCAAAATGAGAAAACCCAAGAGAAATGAAGTACAAGGAACTAACAGCGAATATTATGGCACAAGGGAAAACAAGCAAACAAGATTTAAGTCCACAATATCAGGAAAACAGAAGTCAAAGTATCTAAAGAATAGAGGTGCAGATATGGCAGAAAAAGCCAAAAATAATACAAAATGTCTAAAATCACATAAATAAACACTAGAGATGTTCTAATCTTGGTGGGGTTTTTTTTTTCCATTGAGTCAGAGTTTGAGTCAATTTATTTTGAGTATCTACAGAGTCCCGATCCGATACTTCTATAATACATAAAAAAAGAACAAAAAAGACCAAAGAAACAAATCCAGGATGTTCGAAATTTTTATTGAATGCGACTTATTTTAACATTTAACAGAGTACTTCTGTGAGGTAGCTTAAACAATCAAGTAATGAATTCATTTTTCACTTTTGGTATTGATGCAAAGTAAATATAAAAATGTTTGATATAAAAAACAAATAGGGATTGGATCTGGTCATCCCAATGAAACACTAAGAAATAAACCTAATGATAAGGGAATTAAATAACTAAAAACAAAAACCTAACATCACAACACTGAAGCAATTCTGCACGGTCTGAGTAGTTTTAGGTTTTTATGACTAAAAATAGAAAGCCCAAGTGTAATAGTATTAAAGTCAAGCTCACATCACTGTTTACAGGCTTTAGGACAGCAGCTAATGAACATGACTATGATGGGTTAAAGATGTCTCCTTCTGGCTAAGTGGAATGGAAGGAAGACACATCTAAAACTGAGAGGCAGTAAAATGAGCTTGTTTACTCCTAACAACCTAAGTAGATTCAGCAAAGTGTCCCTTGCTGAAGATTTGGGTCGACGGAGAAATAGTAATTAGACTTCTAAGTGTCTTAATGGGACTGGCTCCATTGTTTGCTTTGCTGTTTCCTATGAAGCACAGGATGATGGATCATTTTGATTTACAGTCAGATCTGTGTGTGGAGGTGCCTGAGATCTTGTCCTCAAGTGCATGAGTCCGAGTCAACATATTTCAGCAGAATGTTTCAACAAGTCAAATATTATTCCTTAAGTCCTAAACAAATGTTTTTGTTAAAAACCGTTCACATATGTTTTTAATTTACTCTTGTACAAAAAGGATTGAGATCGGTTACCAAGATATTGTACACACATCATTTTAAAATTAAACGTGTCTGATCTTTGAACGAACTGAGTAAGAATAAAACAGAAATACTGCAAATTACATAAAATCTCACAACACAAAATTACATATCTTCCCATTCTTTTAGCAATAGATCAGGTTTTTCCTCACCAGTGCCAGTTTATGTTTTTTTTCAAGTTCAGACCAGCTGTTCAGGTTGATATTTCAATCTCATGCAGATTCCATTTCAAGTACTATGGTGTAGTATTAGGGCCAAAATTGAGACTATTGCGAACCCAGCAGGGACTACTGTATTGCAGCACGAGGCCAAATCCATTTTGTAGCAAGCTAGTTAGCTATGATGCCTTGGCTGATAACCCACTAGACTGCCTACTCCCTCTGAAGTCCATTAGTGCAGATAGCTAGTATTGGAGAGGCATTGTATTGTTGACCGTGAGGCAGTCCCTCATATTGAGTATGTGTGTAATGAGAGTGCAGGGAAAAATATCCCTGTAACAGGAAGGCGCCAATAGAACCTGGCACAGTACGAGCGGCCATCTGCCAAGACTGACTGGGGGTCTGAGAAGACAGAGCAGACAGAAGCACTTTAAGAGTAGTTTCCATGGGCTTAACGCACGTGGGACATGTCCCCTGCACTTCATGTTGGTTCCCCCCTGTCCCCTGCACCTTTTTCAGCTGTTACCGCCATTTAATATGCGGCAACATATTTTCCCAATCCCTCTTTAAATGTACATTCAACACACACACGCTAAAGCAGGTATTGGTGGATCACAGACAGGTGCTGCAGAGCAGAACAGCTTGTTCAGCAAACCAGCCGGAGCCAGCAAAATTCAACAAACTTGGCAGATATTTTTCCAAACAAGCTGTAGATTGAGTTATGCCGTTGCATGCAGGTAATATGATGACTGCTTGTACTGAGCCAGGTTCTGCTGGAGGTTTCCTCCTGTTAAAGGGGAGCTTTTCCTCTCCACTCTCACTACATGCTTGCTCAGTATGAGGCATAGCTGATGAATTGCTGTGGTTGGAGTCTGCATGATCTGGGCACCACCTCACAGCGATGACTCATTGCAATCTGCTGGGATTCCTTACATAGAAAACTTTTAACTGATTGGAATGTTTGTATAATTGCATTGAAATGACTTTTGTTGTAAAGTGCCTTGAGATGACATTTGTTGTGAATTGGCGCTATATAAATAAAAGTGAATTGAATTGAAAAGTGAATTAATATTAGCTAAATAATAGCAAGGTAATACATGGCAATATATTTAAGCTAGATAACAATACTTATGTTTGTTATGTTACATCTCTTCCTATTTAGTTCATGCTTAGAATTAACCCAGTCCACTTTCATTTATGTGCGGAACCTGAGCTTACTAGTGATCTCACATTTTTGAAAACAATCTTTACTAACACAATAGAAAACGTCAGGTAGAAGAAATAATGTCAGCAGTAAGGAGGATGATGGAGTGTCTTCTACTGAGAGAAAGAGATCAATTACTGGAAGAAACCAAACAGTTATCAGGACAGGGTTTTCACCAAAGGGCAAACTGCACTGGCAAAATGTGATTCCTACCTGAAAGTAAAAAAAATTGCTTTTCCGATCTCATCTACTACCATCATCTACCGGCCTATCCCTAACCAAGAGTGCCTTGACAAGAGGAATACAACATCTGAATACAATGTCCAGGATTCCTCTGTGTGTGGTGGCTCTTGATGCACTAACTTCAGCCACAGTCCACTTCTTTCACTCCTCGTGAAGGTCCTGGGATAGTATGAATGGCCTTTTCCTGACAATCCTCTCATAGCTGCAGTCATCCCTGCTGCTTGTGTACCCTTTTTCCGTTTAACATAACTCTCCCTTTCCACTTTGATACAGCACTTTGGGAACCTTCAACTTCTTTTGAAATTTCCTTTTGAGACATTTCCACCTTATGGCAGGTGTAACCCACGTAATTGTGAAACCTGTAGCGAGCTCCCCATTTTTAGGACCTTCCCCTTTAAAGGCCCAGTGTGTATCAAATTCAGCTTTGTATTAATAAAAATCAATTTCTGCTTTCATAAATATGTATTGCACCGAGGTCTAATCACAATCGCACTATCAAAAAAGCGTTCCCATGTTTTAGAATACGTTGTTTACAGATACAGAGGGTGCACCGCCCCCGTTCTGAGGCTGCATGTTGCATCGCCATCTTTGAATACGTTAGCCGAAACGGGTTAAACTTGTTTGCTTTACGCGTTTTAGCCAGTGACGTCGGGGGGAGGGGGAGGGGTGAAGAGAAGAAACGAGCAGCGAGCATAGAGGACCGAGTATCATAGTTTTCAATTTCAATGGGGGACCATCTGTACTCTACCCCGTGAGAGGGAGGAAACCATACCACAGGAAAGAAAAAGAAATAACCTGGAGAAAACAAGAATCTACATCGGTGGAGCATTTACCAGATGGAGACTATTCATGAGGGACATGAACTTGAAGACGGGCGCGGAGGTTGCAGGCTTTCTGCTGGACAGGTAAGTTAATTTTATGAAACAGTGAAGTTTATGTTAGCATTGTTTGACACAGGACAGGTTAGTCCAGCAAATACTTTATCTACCGTTTAACTCGGACAATCTACTCCATGGATTCCGCAGTATTAATGACGTGTTATAACGGTGAGAAACCAGAGAACACTGCTCAGTTGCTTGCATTCACTGAGCGCAAAAGGGGGCTTTAAGAGGAACAAACACCCACTAAAGAACCAGCTGGTGCTCCGACGTGAGTGCTGAATCAACATTGCTCCAGTGTTCAGTCTTCTCTACCGGTCTTCAGTGTTGTGCTAACCTTGCTACAAGACTTCACTTTTACTTAATTGAAGGTAAAGTTGATCCACTGTTCTGTCAATCAACCTGTGAGAAGAAAGAGACTGACCGTGACATTTTTAAAGGGCAGTAGCTTCTTAAGTAATGGAGTGTTGGTAACCTGCATTTTTGTTTTCCCTCATTTGTAATTTGAGTCGTTTTGATTGTGCTAGTCGTTATTACTTGCATCACAGATCCTTACCTCCTTTTGTCCAACTGTGGTCAGTATCTGCATGTGTTGTCTCTACTTTTCGGTGAGTAATCCACTCCTTTAATCTAAAACGATTATGAGCAGCATGATTAAGTGATGCTTGGGATATTTTTGTGTCTTCCCTCTAGAAATCAGACAGAATTAAATTTCTTTTTTTCGTCATTCTTATTTAAAATATTTATTCCAAGTACTTACTTTCTGAAGGTAAAAGTTTTCAGAAAACTCAGCTGAGTAATTGATTTGTGTGAAACAAGGTGATTTGATATTTCAAACTTAAATTGAGAGTAAATACATAATTAAAAGATAAATGTGAATGTAAATTTAATGAATTAAATTCAGTTAAGAATTTAAATGGTACTTGGAAAAGTTTTTTCCGTATTGATATTGTATATTTGTAAATGGTTTGATTAATGATTTTCTTTCTAGCCTTGTTTTAGGTCAGGTTTTTTGTGGATTTTTTTTCCTTCAGTTTTTCCCTTCAATATCTTGGACTTTCCTTGGATGGCAAGGTACCCAATGAGAGCTAATCAAACCATGAATTTGGTATCACAAGGAGAAGAGACCTTGTGATTGTGGACTAATCTAAAAGAATTTAAATGAATAAAAGGAATAAAATTGGGAACTTTGTTTATTGGTTGTATTTTTGTTTCTTTATTTTGTAAATACAGCACTGCTTATTTTGAATGTATGTTTCACCTTGTGAATATTTATAATACACTTTAGAGCCAAAACCCATCTCCTCAGTTGAATTATTTTGCCCACACTTTGACTACTCCTGCCAAACTTACTTTTGGTTACCAATCATTCCATCTACTGTGTAAGTCAGATTAGCACACAGCTCATTCAAAACAGCGTTACACAGGTGTCAATGATGGTTTTCTGCACAACTGTCAGGTCAGCATTCTTCCCAATGATTGTGATTCCTACTGAACCAGACTTGGAGACCATTTAAAGGCTCAGGAACCCTTTGCAGGTGTTTTAGCTGATTAGAGTTTTAATGTTTGAGCTTAAATATTGAAACCTTTCAAAATATAAGATTTTGAATTTGGGGATTCTAAAAGCTGTAAACAATAATAATCAAAATTACATAAAAAATACAGGCTTGAAATGTTGTTGCTTTGCATAGTATATCATTATTTCACCTTTTAAGTTGAGTTACTAAATAAATTCAATTTAGCACGATATTCTAATTGTTTTCCTGTTCAACCTGTAAAGAACATAGAATTGATTGAAACATAAAACACAAATTCTACATTATTAATTGTTGTGTACCCAAATAACGATACATGTAAAACAATACAGACATGTATATATACCGACTATTAAAAATAGGAATGGATGATAATTCGATAGCAATTTCTATCAATGTGTGGTGCAATAGTTAAAAAAGGGTTGATTTAAAAATAAACTTTCCCCTTGTTTTTCTATTATAGCCCATCAGGTAGCTTACTACAACAATTACTTGCTTCAAACGAATCAGTAATGGTGACCCAGGCAGCTCAGTCACCCATCTCTCTTTCAAACCACAAAAAGAATCAAATGATTTGAGCTGCAAAACGCATCACTTTTTGTCGGTCAGATGTCACAGTAAGGGAACAGCATAGGAAGTTGTTCCGGATAAATGTTTCAGTAGCTCATGTAAATGCTGTATCCCGTTTTGAACCGATCCTCGACGCACTAAAACACTAAACTAGGAATAATGAACCAAATGAAATACTACGATGCGAAATGCTACAAATCATTGATACGAGAGACACAGGAAATGTACCAAGGTCGCGCTGCATGCAGCTTTTAAAATATCGTCCCGGTTCTACACTCGGTTCTCAGAAGCGAAAAATGCTTTAAAAAACAACTGGAGTAGGTTAGACCTGCTGGCTTCAGCTCTGACAGGACTTGGCTGCAGTGTTCTTGGCTCTGTCTACACTCTATTCAGTAGCTGGTTAGCTTTAGCCAACAGCTGAACCAGAGATGAACTGAATTAGAATAAGCTTTTTTGACAAACTCAACCAAAGGTTTCAGCCATTATAAAGTGTCATACAATGTTTAATAGATTAAAAAGCATCAAGTTATGCCATTAATTTAAATTACTAAAATAACTTTTAAAAACATATAATAAAATGATTAATAACATTACGTTGCAGATTTTAACAAGAATGTAGATATTTGGCTATTAATAGTCAAGGGACTGCTTATGGCAGTCGATAAGATCAATAATTTATGGAAAAGTATTTCATCGGGACATCACCTTAAACAGGAATTATTTTAACCCATAAGGACCCACAGTGACACTGGTGTCTCGTGCCCTATTAATGTTTTGGATGGTTCCATGTTAACATAGATTCTAGATTTTCTCTCATGAAGTCCCAGAGTAACACCTAAAGAACATTTATAATAGGTCATGTGACCACTAGGGTGATCATGTGTTTCGATACAACCAACCGAAAGTTGCATGTGGAAAACCCCGCTAGCCAGCTAATTTGGAGCAAGCTCTTTCTGAGGCTAAAAGGTAAGATTGATTCAATTCAACGGTTGTAATGTTTACACATAATGCTGTTTGTCAAAAATAAACTATTGTTTCCAAATTTCTTGAAGAACTTTGCATAAAACCATCAAGTAAATATTGGTGTGAGGCATATGTCACATCAATACTGGGCTGATTCAATTAAGTTTAGTCAAATATTGTATATAATAGCTTAAGTGAACCAATATCAGTTATGTAATTTCATTCATGGGTTGCAGTAAGACCTGTTGGGCACCAAGTAGTTAGCTAGGTTTAACACATAATTTAAGTAGTTAACGCACAAAGTGACATCTATGTCACTTTTGAGATCTTTGCCACCTACTGGTGTAATTTTTTGTTTTATTAGAAATGTGTTCAATGTGCCCTATTTAACCTGTCTTATGCTCCCCTTAATTTTCCTTGAAGTAAAAATGGGTCCGCATCTTTATGGGTTAATAGCCAAATGTCTATGTCAGTCTCATAATCTGAAGGCATGAATTATTTTGTCTATTGACCATATATGGAGAGAAAATAGTATCATATCTTTTGTGTGTGCATAATACTTGATTTGTAACTTGTGTCTGCCCTTTTATGTGTAACTTTGGATTTGTGTGTGCGTAATACTTGATTTGTAACTTGTGTCTGCCTCTTTGTGTGTAACTCGGATTTGTGTGTGCGTAATACTTGATTTGTAACCCATAAAAACAATTTGTGCGTAAGTTTGTGTACTTACAGTTGTGTAATCATATTTACACACAAATATCAAAAACTTACGAGTACGAAACACAATTTACGCATGCACAACTTGAAATTACACCATCTTAAAACTAACTATGAATTCAAAATGACTCCTACACATACAATCCTCATATGTATGCACCAATCGCCTGATACACACAGACAAGACCACAGATCATAGTTACAACTGCAAGAGGGGGGTTGAGACTCTTTTCACGTCTGGAGATTTGTGCGTAGATGATGCGTTTGAATGCTGATCGAATGCTGGGTTATATGAGTTTTCTCGCCACCATTTCCCTCCAAACGTTTGTACTTCTATAGCTGTGACTGAAGTGACAAATACTTGTAAAAGAAAGAAAAAATTTATGTGGCAGCACTCGGAATTTACTGTTTTAAACCAATTTATTTTTTATATTATCCTTTTCTAAAAAATAAATACATAAAAAACGACCACTAGGTGGTGGTCTGGTTGTGTTTGCTGAAGAAATCTGGTAGACTGAGAGAGTAATGTCTAGCTGCAGCCATTGCCCCTACAAAACACGTCCCCAGGCGACTCAAGCTCAACTGAAGCAACATGGCCGCCACAAGCCGTGTCTCTCCAGGCAGGAGTAATCACTCATAGCAGCTCTTCAGAGAGCTTCTCCCTCGGCCCCAACCCCTGGAATGATGGTAAGTTAAGCGTGTTTCCTTATGTATTTTGTTCTATACTTTTGGAGGTGCTAATACACTATAATAAAGTTATTTTAGGCTTGCTAACATATCAGTTCCGAAGGCTGCAAATTAATCTAGCAGGTGCTGTAGGCTACTCAAGCCACCTGAAATGTAGTTAATTCTTCACTCATAAACATAAATATAAGCATGTCCAGAAAGTATAACCGACTTTGGTTCACTGTAGTATCAGTTTTGAGCTTGATAACTTTGCTTGAATTAAAGCTAAGCAACGAGAGGGAAGGGAAACGTTACCATAGCAACGCGTAGGCACAGTCGATCTCTGTTACAGAGTAACGTGAGGTTACAGCCTTAAGTACATTCTTTATGTCTTGCTAGAAATCAAATCCCTATTTTTAAATTAGAAAGATACTTTGTCATCAGAAATTGAATTTGAATAACTACTTTTATAATGGTAATCTGAATATTTCTCATTGGAATTTTTTTTTTTTTTTTTTTTAACAAAACCAAGTTTTGGTGACCACACATTAAGTATCTCGTTCCCACACATTAATAACTGGTGGCTACACATTAAGTATCCCGTTCCCACGCATTAATAACTGGTGGCTACACATTAAGTATCTCGTTCCCACGCATTAATAACTGGTGGCCACGCATTAAGTATCTCGTTCCCACGCATTAATAACTGGTGGCCACGCATTAAGTATCTCGTTTCCACACATTAATAAGTCGTGGCCACGCATTAGTGTATTAGTAATGCGTTATTTATTTTTTTCCTCCAATGTTACCAGAGGGGCTCTGTATGTATCACTCTGACATGCACTTTGTTGCACAATAACTCCCAATCACCAAAATGAAATGTTTTTTTTTGTTTATTGAGGAAATGTGGTTCAAGGGATATTAATACTTTTAATATTAATACTTTTCCAAGGTCTGTCAACATAAAAGAACAGAAAGAGGTGAAAGCATCAGTCTTTAACGTTTGCTATTGCAAAGGTGCCCAGTATTTTTGTTGTTCTATTAGCATTAAAAATGCATGCATTTGATAAAATCTATGCAGTTTAAATGAATAAGCATTTACAATTAATGAACATTTCTATTCCCTCTACACATACAAATCTGCTCCCAGTGCTTGGGAGTTCTTTACTTCAAACCCAAAAGGAGGTAACTGCTACATGGAAGCTCAGCTGAAAGATATTGATTTTCTGGCACTGCCTTGCCTCGATCAAGAAATGCCAATACGAGGATTCCACCCGACTCTCTGGTTCATGTTGAGTTCACTTGTCTTTTTCTATAATTCTGACAAAATCAAGATGTTTAACCATGATGTAGTCAGACATGCCGGGCCGCCCTCAGGCTTTCTAATTGAATGAGGCGTCTGTGTTCTGCCATTTGGTACCAGTCTAAAGTATTCCCATGATTAAATCTGGGCAGAAGTTTAGTGTTTAAAGAGGGGATTGGGAAAAAACGACCAATACTGCTGTTCATAAATCCTAGAATTAGAGCCCTCTAGACCTTCTCACATCTAACATATTCATATGGGTTAGAAGAAAGAAAGAAAGAAAGAAAGAAAGAAAGAAAGAAAGAAAGAAAGAAAGAAAGAAAGAAGTAATGGAAGAGATAGATAGATGAAGGTTACATTCACAGAATATCTGTGGTGAAGAGGTTTGGAACAACCTAGCAGTCGAGTTCCTTAAAAAACTGTGTGCAAATGTACCTAGATTGATGAATTGATGCTGTTTTGAATGCTGTGGATCACACAAAAAAATATAAATTTATATTTCTCTTTGGTTCACTCATTGCATTTTTCCTTGAATAAAATGAATAAATAACACTTCCATTTTAAAAAGCATTCTGTGTTTACAGCATGTTTTCACACAACTTTCGCATAGTAGACTACTGTGTTATCTCCTTAAAGATATCTTCAATTTTAATCATTTGCCACAATTACATGTTTTACACTATCTTTAAGATAAGAACATATAAAACTCTACAGGGGATTTTTAATATGGTTGAAAATTAATTAATTTAATGGTGGGTGGATGGTACTTTGAATATAATATGCAGCTTTTTATTCGAACTAAACTAGGCCACAACAAAACGTTCTGATATGCTTTGGATCATTGTCCTGTTGCACTTGACCTTGAGGTTATCAAAATCAGAATAAAAAGGGTTTATTGCCAAATGTTGGGCAGATTTACAACATAAGGAAATTGCTGCAGTACTTATGATCTGATGCCCAAACTTTCTCCTTTAGGATTTATGGAAGGGAGCAGAATTTATAGTTCTATCAAGTTGTACTATGGTATCACGTACAGCAAGTTGTTCAGGTCCTGAAGCAGAACAGGAAGTTTCAGGCCATCACACTTCCAGCATCATCTTTCACTCTTTATCTGAATTGCTTTGTTAGTTTTGCACGGGTTGTAATTGGATATGCACCTTTCAGAAAGTTTCACCATTGTCTTGTCAGGCCTCAGAATATTTCTACAAAATTCTTGAAGATCAACATGATAGTCAGATGAGGCCAAAGCTGATCTCTTACACGACTTACACACCACATTTTTGAAGGGACAATGCAGAAATATAAGTCAGATCGGAACATTCTAGCCTGGGTGTCAGTCGAACTTAGTCCCTCCCACAACATGGTCTAGAAGTTCGGTCTGGCATTCCTGAGGAGCAATTATGCATAGATCTATATATACAAGATCTGTCCGGACCAATCAAATTGGGCTTATGATGATTGACAGGTGAACAACGGTTATTTAATCAACCACGTCACCAAAGAGCACCTGGGTTGAATTTGTTTACAGCAATGATGGCTTCCGTTCGAGAACGGAGATGTGTAGATTGTGCCATCAACTCTGTTCTAGAAGATATTGACAGCATATTAATTTTAAAAGAGGAATTTTAAAAGAGGAACAGATAACGTCCGTTCCTCTGCAGAGCAACGTCACACACTTCCATAGCTCTGATTGGTTATAGGTCTATCCAATTGAGTGCAGAGGAATTTTTTTCCTTGTTTGGTTAAAACACGCCCCATAATCACAGTCCAATGGAGCAGTATCAGACTCACTTTCTGATTAGAATTTATTATGGCTACTTCAGGCTGGATGGAAAAAAGCACAAGGACCGTACCTTGATACCAAGGAAACTCTTGGTACACACTCAAATTTCTGTAATGTTTGTGTGCATTGGCTCTTTCAACTTTTCAAGCGTTTCCTGCATTTCAAGCTTCAAAGTGCCAAACGCCAGCATCGCAGAAGTTCAGCTAGCTGAACTTTTGACGGTCTTAACGCTTTTGACTTAGCACAGCAACCAATGAGAACATGTCACTGTAGTGACGTTGACCGGCTAACCACGATCCGCTAGTGTTCAATACGTCCAGCAGAGAAATGCCCGTCTATGAGCTTTACAAGCTTCATCTTAAAAATGTATCTGCTGTGTATAGTCGCTTTGTGAGCGTTGACGCTCACAAAGTGTGGTGTGTGAACACACCATAAGTGTGTTCAACAATGGCGTCAGTTTGTTTGTAAAATTGCCGGGGACAATATTTATAAACTTGGATGTGGTTCTAGGATTGCTGGGCACAGTAATTCAATATTTATTTAGACTCTAAGTATTCATCCATTTCATGTTTCATTACAATATGCACTGCAGTCTATAAATGTGGTGGAAATCGCATCTTTATTAAATCAACCACTTTCTCTGGGATGGTTTGCAGCAGGGATTAGAATTAGCACCTTCAAGTCTAAGACCATGGTCTTGATGGTTAAATCAATACAAGTTAAAGGCCATAGCTTAACTTACAGAAGACAGTCCTGCAATAGGGCAGCTACCTGTGGGTGATCCGCATAAAGTTGCTTCTGGTGGAAAAAAACAAAACAAATTACATTTCACGGCTCGGGGGGAAGCTTATGCGAGCAGACTCGGAGTGAAACATTGTTGTTCTTGTGATTTTTTTTTAAAGACTCCCAAAGAGGAAAATGTTCATATGTTGTTTTGATAGAGGGAGAAGGAAGGAATTTTTCCCGAAGTTGTGCTGATGATGTAATGCTATCGCTATCTTGCCGTCCAGCGATTCCAGAGATTCAGGAATGAGCAATCTGGACTGTGGACAGTGTTTGATTTCTGCACAATATAAATTTAGGCTGCGGTATCCAAATAATGAAAGACTAATAATTCACTGCACTATAGTTTACTTTCAATAATGGATCATGTTATTTTCCTTTTTTTTTTTTTTTTTTCTAACTTTTTATGGAAATGTTGTCCACTCCCTGGTTCTCCGTTCTTGCATTGCAGAAGGGATTCTGGCAGCTGGATTCCGAAATAGCGAGAATTTTTCGCCTTCAGCACAAAGTAGTATTCTGGTATGCTCTCTACACAAACACAGCATATCAGCATAATTTCTTGAATGATCAAAAATAATACATGAAAATTTATTTCTGGCAACCCACCCGTAGTAAAGAAACCAGACCCATTAAATTAAATTTGCAATGGTCCCTCATTCATTTCACTTTTCCAGAACATACATTAACATTTACTCACATTTCTCACTAGTTTTAATACTCAAACCTTCGTAGATATAAAATATAAAAGTATTAATACTCAGTACGGTCTCTCCGCTGTTGGGCCGCTTGGGTACGTCTTTCTCCACTGAAGGTCTGAGCAGGTGTCGTTTCTGAGTGAGGAACATAATTAAAGGCAGTGTTTGTAGCTACTGCTTTTTCCTCCGGATTAGATTTTTATAACCAGATATGATAAATTTGGCAAGCATGGGAGACATTACAGGAGGAGATTGGCAACTACCTCCAATCATTTAGGACGCAGAACACAAAGCGCGTTGTGCGCTGTAAAGAAAGCATTTAAATTATGCTTTTTTTTAAATCCACCAAACAGCGAAGCAGCAAAGGTTGGACCGCGTTATAGCAAGGCAACTGTATAACTGTATTTTTTCCATCTTGAAACACGAACCAGTGACATTACAGGTCTCCACCCTGTAGGTGATTACCAGTCTTTTAAAACATGACATAACTGCAAAGAATGCTGTAGTATATGAGCAGAAAGAAACATGACTGCATGAGAAAGTGGAGTGATTTAAATGACATTCTGTTCAGATACTGATGCAGATACTTTTCTCGGAACAGAAGTGGCTGTTAGATCAGTGCTGGTAAAGAATTTACGCATCAGGTTAGGTGGGGACAAACCCGTCAATCATAAATATTGGTGCCCTCCCCGTGTAAAATGACGCCTACGGTGTTCAACACTTGGTCCTTTCAATACATTTAACGGAATTTTCTTTGTATACATTGATTATTTACATTGTTGCTGTCATCTTTTATGAAACTTATGTCAATGGTTCCATTGGAAATATCTAAACCTAGAAAAACATTGTGAATATTTATTTTACCCAATGTATATACAGTGTAAAACAGGATATACAGACGTGGACAAAATTGTTGGTACCCTTCATTAAATCAAAGAAAAACTCATAATGGTCACAGAAATAACTTTAATCTGACAAAAGTAATAATAAATAAAAATTATATAAATGTTGACCAATGAAAGTCAGACATTGCTTTTCATCCATGCTTCAACAGAATTATTTAAAAAATAAATGCATGAAACAGGCCTGGACAAAAATGATGGTACCCCTAGAAAAGAATGAAAATAATGTGACCAAAGGGACATGTTAATCCAAGGTATGTCCACTAATCAGCATCCTAGGTGTCTACAATCCTGTAATCACTCATTGGGCCTATATATAGGACTCCAGGTAGTCACTGTGTTGTTTGGTGACGTGGTGTGTACCACACTCAATATAAACCAGAGGAAGCAAAGGAAAGAGTTGTCTCAGGAGATGAGAAAGAAAATCATAGACAAGCATGTTAACTGTAAAGGCTATAAGACCATCTCCAAGCAGCTAGATGTTTCTGTGACTACAGCTGCACATGTCATTCAGTAATGTACGATCCATGGGACTGTAGCCAACCTCCCTGGACGTGGCAGCAGGAGGAAAATTGATGACAGATCAAAAAGAGACGGATAATCCAAATGGTAACAAAAGAGCCTAGAAAGACTTCAAAATAGATCCAAGCTGAACTTTATGCTCAAGGAACATCAGTGTCAGATCCGAACATCCTTTACTGTTTGAGCCAGAGGACAAAACAAATCAATCAAAAAAAACAGGCTGGAGTATGCCAAACTACATGCTGATGAGCCACAAAGCTTCTGGGAGAATGTCCTGTGGACAGATGAGACAAAAAATTAACTTTTTGCCAAGGCACTTCAGCTCTATGTTGACAGACGGAAAAATGAAGCATATCTAGAAAAGAACACGGTCCCTACTGTGAAACATGGGGGAGGCTCGGTTATGTTCTGGGGCTGATTTACTGCATCTGACAGAGGGTGTCTTGAATCTGTGCAGGGTACAATGAAATCTCCAGACTATCAGGGGATTCTAGAGAGAAATGTGCTGGCCAGTGTCAGAAAGCATGGTCTCAGTCGCCGGTCACGGGTCTTACAACAGGAAAATGACCCAAAACACACGGCTAAAAACACCCAAGAATGGCTAAGAGGAAAACACTGGCCTTCTATGAGCCCTGATCTCAATCCTATTGAGCATCTTTGGAAGGAGCTGAAATGTGCTGTCTGGAAAAGGCGCCCTTCAAACCGGAAACAACTAGAACAGTTTGCTCATGAGGAGTGGGCCAAAATACCTGCTGAGAGGTGCAGAAGTCTCATTGACAGTTACAGGAATCATTTGATTGCAGTGATAGCCTCAAAAGGTTGTGCAACCAAATATTAAGTTGTGGGTACCATCATTTTTGTCCAGGCCTGTTTCATGCATTTATTTTTTAAATAATTCCGTTGAAGCATGGATGAAAAGCAATGTCTGACTTTCATTGGTCAACATTTATATAATTTTTATTTATTATTACTTTTGTCAGATTAAAGTTATTTCTGTGACCATTATGAGTTTTTCTTTGATTTAATGAAGGGTACCAACAATTTTGTCCACGTCTGTAGAAAACTTGTAGTGTTGAAATGATTTTCATTAAACAATGACAGATTTTTCTTAAGAGTATTCGTCAGGTTCTGAAGGCTGGTTGTCTTCTCATATATTCTCAGCCTTTTCACAACAGTTGTAGTGACCTCAACTAGTGTTCTGAGAAGCTTTTTCATTTCTGATTTATCATCAAGATTAATCTTTACCCAGAATCTGTAGAATGACATAGCTTCAGTTATACAAAAAACAATTGTTCAATTATTCTTCATGAGGAATAACACACCTTGTAACTAAAAATATTTTGGGCAAACCCAATTTACGTATCATTTGTACATGTAGTAATTTTTGGAATGGTGTAGAACCTTTACCACTCTACCATATGCAGCAAGTATTATCAAATTCTGAATTTAGGTTGTTTTACAAATGCAAGTCAAATATAAAAGCTGATTCTATTGTTGCTAAAAAATTATAGCAGATTTTAGTACCATATGTTGAAACATTAATTTTTCAGACAAGAAATAATTTGATTAGTTAAGATGACATCAAATCGAAATCGATCAGGGACTTGTGGGTGACTGTGACTCAGTAAGTCTTGCAATTGAAGGGTCAAAGGTAAAATTTTCCTGATGGTATACATGTACATGTACTCCTGTTAAATGTCAGTGTTCCCCTGGGTAAGGTATTTAACCCCAAGTTGCCTACCACACTCTGAATGAATTAAGCTAATTATTCCAAAACACCTGGAAAGTAAAGGTAATTGTAAATTAGGTTGGATGTTCCCAAAGTGCTATATCAAAGCACACTAATAGATAGTTATTTGAAAGGGTAACATGTGGAAGAAAGAGGTGTACAAGAAGCAGGGATGGAGGAAGCCTGGAGAGGAATGTCAGGAAAATACTATTTAAGGGTGTTGGGGACCTTCACAAGGATTGGACTGGGGCTCGATTTAGTGCATCAAGAGCCAATACACACAGGGGGATCCTGGACATAGGCCTCAAATGTTGTATTCCTCCTGTCAAGGCACTCCTGGTCTGTTGCTCAGTGGTCCACAGTCATCTTTTATGATGATAGTAAATGTTGCATATCATTTGGAAACCAGGGTCCCAGAGTCTGGAGGAAAAATGCAGAGGCACACAATCCAAGATGCTTGAAGTCCAGTGTGAAGTTTCCATAGTCTGATTTGGGGAGCATGTCATCTGCTGGTGTTGGCAGTGTTCACTTTCTGTATGAACTAGTTATAAATTCAGTTCACACATTTTACAATTAACTAGTTCAGTTCATATTTCATAATTCACATTTTTAAGTAAATTCACAGTTTCAAAAATTAGCTAGTTCATAGTGTCTTGGTGTTTTCCCCCCAAAATGTAGTCCTCAGAATACCTGCCTTTTTTTATTATTGCCACCCATTCAGTCCACACATGACCAACTGCAGCTTTTACCCCATACAGTATACGCTCAAAAACATGTTTATCGTTTTTCAAAAAATTATTAAACAATCTGAGGTAGAAGTGGCCTAATACATTCAAAAGCAGATGCATCCTTCAGTGATCAGTTTGACTAAGTTTATAACATAAATTATTCTGCTGTCTTCCAGAAATAATCTGCTCTATGCGCAGTGATTATAAAGCACCAAAAGTAATTTTCTTTGCTATTTGTGTGTTTCATCACACTTAACGGCTGTGTGACAGCCTCTGAGTGTGTCCCATCATATTTATGTTTGAGATGGCTATCAATATAACAAGAATAGAGAGAGAGATTAGTTGAATTTATATACTTATCCCTGTGAAATGACAGGCCTTGGGGACGCTTTTCTGATCAGACGGACTGTGCTTCACGACGTGAAGCCCACTCAATGCCCATTAATCCCTCCCAGAGCCACAGAGAAGCTTGCCTGACTGATGGGCAGCTCCCCTCAGTGCAGGCAGTAGGCTTATGCCTTTAAAACTGTTGATCATAGGCAGGACTGGGAAGAAGGCTGGTGGGTTAAGGCACTAAGGGGTAAGGTGATAGTTTAGTGGGGAGAGCTGAAGAGAACACTGATCTCACAAAGCAGTGCTCCTTCAGGTTGTCTGATAAACTATATCGATAAATAAATTAAAAATATATTTAATATTTGAAGATTGCAGCATTCATAACACTGATTAAACCATGAGACTGAGCTCTAAAAATGCTTATTAAAAGTAATTAATTCCTGTTATGTGAATGGTCTTCACAATGTAAATCAACCAGGATATACCACGCTGTAAAAGGAGGGGTTCTCGGGGTAGGATAATTCAAGGAAAAGCATCTAAACCAATGACTACATCTTTAATATCAGCTTTCTTAAAATTGTCTTTGGTTTTATTTCAGTTGTAACACATAAAGGAAATAGTAATTAGGGAAAAGAAAGGGGGGAGAAATGGAGAAGAAAGTTTGTGTGATCCTCAAAGCCCGACGAAAGGTTCCCTAAGTTTCAGAATACAGAGAGAGACGAAGCTCAGTGCGGCCCACAGTGGGAGTTCGAACCAGCTGAGAACCTTAACCAACCTTGCTCTCACCTACGGTGTGAGAGCGTAGGTGTATAAAAAAGCATGTTTTCATTTTCTTTTCTTTTGTCCCACTGGTTTTTTCCCCATTATTTATCACCCAGTGTCACTACCTAATTCCAGTCCTGGGCATTGCTCTCCCTCTGCTAATCCCGGGAGGGCCCTGCACTGAGCTCAAGCCACCTTCTTGCCTGAGGAGTGAGCAGGCCCTTCTTTTCACCTGAAGGGGCAGGGTTTCCCCAGCTGGACATAGAGTGTGGAAGGAC
This sequence comes from Apricaphanius iberus, assembly GCA_028564705.1. Lineage (NCBI taxonomy): Eukaryota > Metazoa > Chordata > Actinopteri > Cyprinodontiformes > Aphaniidae > Apricaphanius > Apricaphanius iberus. The sequence continues at coordinate 1,094,387 of JAPXFQ010002328.1, read as the reverse complement.
CACGTTATTCCAGCCAGATCCTCCCCAACCCGTCAGGGGCCCCGGGTGAGCCAGGAGGAGGTAGTATACAGCCCAGGACTGGTGCATGTTTTTGTGGGAGTAGCTTACATTAGCTGCTCAAGGGAACACAAGGAGAACATGCAAACTCCACACAGAAAGGCCCACCCAAGGTGTGGGTGCTGATGATATCGAGGAACATACACACCCTCGGTACCCACAGCGTCCCCAGCAGGAATCGAACCCGGGACCTTCTAGCTGTGAGGTGCTCCCTGGTACCGCAAGCATGTTGAAATCAACGAGCATGTGCATGCCTGTGGTTGTGGTGAGAACGTTTGTGCGTCAATAGTCAGTGAATCCATGAAACACCCCCTCAATTAAATCTCAGAATCTGTCGTCTGTGATGTAATATACTGTACGAACTTGAGAGAGCTGAAACAGGCAGCTCAAAGGCTTCTGCTGGGGATGGAAGCTGATCAGAGCATCCTTTTACATGCACAAATGCCTACCAGGCCAAGGGGAGTAAGACTAGATAACACCAAATTGTTTCATTTCAAGCTAAACCCAGTTTTCATTATCCTTGCAGTCTTTCACAAAGATTTTCAGTGGACTATGGCAAGCCAAATTAGCATTTATTCAGATATCTTGATCTCAGGCATTATTGTAATGAACATGAAAGCCATTGCTGTCCACTAGTTAACTAGTGAGCCATGTTTGTGTGAAGTAGTTAACAAGTGATAGCAAAACTGCCCACTAGTTAACTAGTGAACACATTTTGGCTTCACTAGTTAACTAGTGAGAGCGGGAAATGTCCACTAGTTAACTAGTTACAGCCAAAAATGTGCACTTGTTAACATGTAAAGGCAAAAGTTTACTAGTGAAGGCATAACTCCTCAGTAGTAAACTAGTTGGAGTAAGTCAATGTCACTAGTTAACTAGTGAACCATAAATGGCTAACTAGCTAGCTAGGTGATGGCAGCAGTTCATAAATTATACTAGTAAACTAGTTCATGCCTAAATTCACGCTAGTCAGCTAGTGGCGCAGAATTCTAATTAGCAGGCGGAGATTTCCTCAAATTGAGGCTTTCTATTGGCTCCCAATGTCCAAGTAAAATATGACAACCAATCACAGTGCAGAATTTCACAAAATCCATCCCAAAACATTTGCATGCTGGCCAAAGGAACTTTAGCTAGTAAAATAGTGGCATCAGTGTGACACTACATGTAAACTAGTGAAGGCAGAACTGCTCACTAGTTAACTAGTACAGACACAAATGCCAACTAGTTAACTAGTGAGGTGCAAAAAATGTCACTTGTTTACTAGTGTGCCCCCAAACACCCACTAGTGAACTAGTGATGGCAATTTCCATTCAACTAGTTAACTAGTGAGGTGAAAAGATTGTCACTAGTTTACTAGTGGGCCCCAAAACGCCCACTAGTTAAGTAGTGAATGCCATTTCAGCACCATTAGTTAACTGGTGAGATGCCAAAATGGTCACTTGTTAACATGTAAAGGCAAAAATACCCTCTAGTTTACTAGTGAGGATGTTGGGGGGCCTTACTAGTTAACTACATGGCATCACACCCTGTATGGCATGCATATTTTGTTCACTAGTAAACAAGTTACACCTAAAAACACCAACAAGTGGAGCATTTTTGTCCAATAGTTAACTAGTGGAACAATTGAAGTCTCACTAGTTTGTGTGTGTCGCAGTAAAGCTGCTCACTAGTTAACTAGTGCGCACAAGACACACGCTAGTGGCTGTTTTTGGAGCTATCCAGTTAACTTGAAATGCAAAACTGTGCTCTTACTAGTTAACTAGTGACAAATTGGCCTTCACTAGTTAACTAGTTGACATGTTTGGTCTTACTAGTTCACTTGTAATAGAACAAAACATACTCACTACTTAACTAGTGAGCATATCTGAATTATAATGTCTTTCAGTAGCTTATAGTGTCATGGTTGTCACAGAACTGACTCTTAAGCATACACAGCTATACACAGGACTCCAGGAAAGATTATAAAAGTTTTATTTATGTTTTGCAGATCGGGTTCTGAGAACAGCAGCCTGGTTGGTGGAACACGGAGGACGCCACTTGAAAGAAGGATATTAGGTGAGATAGTGAAGAGGAGGATATGAGAGATTGAAAATGGATGATGGACTCACTGGGGAAACTGAGTATCCGAGCTGGAGAGGGAGGTTAAGATTAGGTAGCCAGGTTTGATTTCCTTCGGTGCTGAGGTTGGAAGGCTGAGCGTCGGGTAAGAACGACCAGGAGCAAAAAACAGCAGTGTGATGGAGGAGGAGCAGCCACACACCCTAGGGAGACAGACATCGGCGGTGAAGTGAAACGCTAGGAATCCAAAATGCGGGAGATTCAACAGAGAATCCAGGAGCATGAAAACAGCTCGGCAGGACAACTAGAGAACACAGAGAATGACACAGGTAAGTCAAGGCAAAATTACTCAAACGGGTAGTAAGAGTAGAGGTCAGTACCACTCCTTGGAACGGAATCATCTGACGCCCGTCTGGTGGCACAGCTCTCCTTAAATGCCACAGAGTTGATGAGGAAATCAGCTCCAGGTGTGGAGGAAAGAGGAAATGGCTCCCTCTGACAAAACACTGTCCATAGTGATGTAGCTGGAGAAAAATGTCCCTCACACTTGTAAACTAGTCGAATTTGAATAAATACACAAACGGCTGGCATTTGCAAAAATACCCTCTAGTTTAAACACTGCCCAATAGTTTACTAGTGAGCAATGTCGCAATTGCATGCAAATGAAGAAGGCGGAACCAGGATGTTGATTGGACCATTCAGGACTCAAAAACCTAGAAAGCATGGCTGACTTCGTCCAGGCTGTTCTTAGAGCAAATTTTATAAACTAAGGTTGTTTGAGCATAAAAAGATGTTTTGATAACATTTCTAGTGACAAAGTTGTGGTGCATTGCTGTAATCTTCGTTCAGTTAATGTGTAAAGTCTTTAGTTTTTAAGTTATTAGTCTGAAAAAGCCTGCGGTCTGAAAGCAGCGGCAGACAGCATTTCTGTTGACGTAAAAGTGCTGATATTAATCAGTTACTGACTACTAGGTGTGTAGCACATGTGGTGGAGTGGTAAAAATCCGCGCTCTGCATAGGTGGATTGAATCCTAGCTGGAGAGAGTATTTTAATTAAAAAAGCGTATTGATCCATGAGGTAACTCGCATATGTTGTTTTGGGTTCCTGCAAGAAAGTAGGCAATAAACGTGCATGTTATAATTATTAGAGTTGAGCCGGATGATTCCCTTTTGCCGAGTTCAACTATCATACGAGTAATACCAGTCAGTATCTGTGCTCGGATTGAATAAAAAAAAATCTAGCTGACTGTGTCTGCGTTCTCCCGCAGCCACGAAACTCCCGAATTACTCCTGATGTCTGATGGCATTGCATTTCATAAAGACTCTGTTTCTTATGAGAGGGAGGGAGAATAAGACATGTCAGACTTGCATTTTGACAAGGAAGATGCTATGGGGTACAGCTTCCTCATTCCAGTCATGAATAATCATCACCAGTTCGCGAAGTTTGCAGTTCTAATCCAAAATAGGTCACTTATGTGATTTGCGTACGTGACGTATGGTGCAGCAGCTAGCCGCAAGTTTTCAGAACCATCTTTATGTGACTGACAGAAGCTGTAGTGTCAATTACTATTTACATCCTCCCAGTAATTAAAGATTAAAAAATTTTTCAACCGACCTCACATCTAGTTTCCTTTTATTTTGGCTGCACGATGGCAGTTTATATTTTCCCCACAGCTATTTTGGCCCAAGAGCGCATTTATTGTGCTTATCTGAAAGAAAACGAAGTTACAGCTTAAAATCAACACTTAATGCTGAGAAGTGAGAAAAAAAAAAACTTTCTCACCCTCTTCTGACAGAGACTCCTATGAGTTTTATGAATGAGTAATAAGGGATTGTTTCTAAATCTTAAGGGCTCCTAAGCAGGGGCATATCCAGGAGGTTAATAAAGAGGGGCCAAAGGAGCCCGGGGTGGGTCTGGGACTGTAACAACAAGTTTTATTTATTTCATAATTTAAATAATGCTAGTTATGGTATAAAATTGTATTAAAAATCAATTAGCTACACACACATTCCTGGTGTGGATATAACAAATAAAATAAAAAAGCACAAAAAATTCATACAGATCATAAAAAAATAAAGTTCAAAAATGAAAGTTATGTTGCAATATAAATTACATTTTACTTCATAATTGCAACCGCATCAAGTTAGTATGTATGTATGTATAGTGCATGTGTCAAAACCATTGATCTGAAGATTAATGCTGATATATAAAAGCCTTTGAAACGTATGAAATGCTTGTAATTATATTTCAGTACATCACAGAAAAAAACTGAAACAAAGATCTAAAAGCAGTTTAACAGCAAACTTTGTGAAAACTAATATTTGTGACATTCTCAAAACATTTGGCCACAACTGTATATATATCCACGCTCCCAGTGTCCACAGCCGAGTATGAAATACGTGTTACAGTGCGTTCAGACAAAACGCTATGTCAGCGTCAAGCAAAGCTCACAAATCCACAAGTTTGACGCATATACACAGCAGATACATCTATAAGCTGAAGCTGGTGGGGATTTCTCTGCCGAAAGATTTAAACATGAGCAGATCGTGGTTGGCTAGACAACGTCAACGTCGGGTAACATCACAACACTCGTTTTGATTGGTTGCCGTGCTGCATCGTGGGCTTTAAGACCGTCAACAGTTCCACTAGCTGAACTTCTGCGTTGGTGACACATATGACACTAATGGTCAACGAACCATTAGTATCATGAACTACATTCTTATATAGCAGACATAGCAGAAACCGAATGAATGTGTCCAGACTGAACAATCTCATTTTCATCTCTGTACTGTAAATGGACCAAATGTTGTCACCTTCCCGTCCCGCAAATTTGTGTAGACGCAGTTGAAGCAGCAGGGGCACCGGTCTGTTATTGATCCACCAACTAGAAAGCAAGGAAAATGGACTGAAATGCTGAACATTATCAGAGCAGACTGTTTTTTTGTTGTTGTTTTTTAGACAGCACATTGCTAGGCTATGTCATATTTTCTCTTACATTGATATAGGGATTGTTTTTAAAAATTTATTTTGTATATTTTTATTTGGCACCTTTATGAGCAAATATGTCTGCAAATGAACTAGTTCAGTTCGAGTGCAAAATGAACCTACCGCCTTGGTCATAGTGTAAATGAAGTTAACCGACTGGCCTGCTGTTGTGGTCATTTCTTGTAATAAAAATGTTTCTCAAAATTACCCCCCCCCCCCCACAGTTTTTTCACACATCACACCCTGTATTTATATTCATATATATATATATATATATATATGGGCTAGTTTCATATTACTATTTACAGCCTCAAAAATGTAGTATGTTTGCATTACATATTACTGTCTCAAAAGTTTAACTGAGGTACACTACCTTAACTTACTTTTGGGAAAATATCTTAAATATTTAAGAACTTCTAAACACTGTAACTTATCAACTTAGATTTTACACAAGTGTGACACCACAACTACTGTGTTTTACCACTGTTTTATTAAAGTTAAGTCTCTAGTTCCTTTGCCTACTTTCTTTGATATGGTAATGTGTGTTAAATTGCATCAAAACAAGGCACTAAAAGCGCTCATCACAAAGGTGGTTAACAAAGATGAGACTCCAGAGACTGAGGTCTTGCAAAAGGTGTCTAGGAAAATAGTGCGAATAATGCCACCATGTAAATATGAAGTCAATCTTTTGCTCAGCCATCGTGATTCTCTGATGTTTTAAGCAACAAGAAGTAGATGGTAGATCTTGTTCTACAGTAACTTGTGTTACTGAAATTGTAACTCGTAATATATTGCTGTATATTTAATAAGTAATGCGTTACTTAACTCAGTAACTGAAAAAAGTTATATATTCCTGTAACACATTACTATTGTAATGCATTATATATATATTCACTATACTGCAGGCTCTGCTTTCTGTATCACCATTGCATAGCTGTGTATCACTTTTGCCATTAGGGGCACCCATCAGGATCTGATCGTGAGGCTATGAACAGTACATTAACATTTTAGAATGGGTGGGATTCATGATACCCAATAGGAGTCTTCTACCCAACTTCTCATTAGAATTTACATAATGACTGTGTCAGCAACTAGTTAACTAGTGATCTGCTTCACTGCCACACACGCAAACAAGTGAGACTTCAATTGTTCCACTAGTTAACTAGTGGACAAAAATGCTCCGCTTGTTTGTGTTTTTAGGTGTAACTAGTTTACTAGTGATCAAAATATGCATGCCACTAGTTAACTAGTAAGGCCTGCAACACCCTCAGTAGTAAACTAGGGGGTATTTTTGCCTTTACGTGTTAACAAGTGATCATTTTGGCATCTCACTAGTTAACTAGTGGTGCTGAAATGGCCTTCACTAGTGGGCGTTTTGGGGCACACTAGTAAACTGTCAAAACTGTGGCAAACGGAGATAGGGTTGATTACCATATTGCCTGCAATGGTCCAAAAGGCTACTACATGCAGGTACAAATTGGGATGCACTGCACAGGGCTTCAGCACTCCAAGTTGGTGATTTGGAACAAAACCAAGCACCTACAAATCGAAGTACCCTAAAACCAAGGCTTTGTCCAGGGGCATATCACAAGGCTGCGCACATTCTACTTTGCCAACATGCTCCCGAAAAATTGTTGATACTTGTTTTGAAAGAAGTTTACAGTTCTGCAAAAAATATTTCAGCATTTTAAAACTGTAATAAAACTGCCTATGCTGTTTGAGTGAAAATAAAGTTTGATGTCATTATTCCATTATTGCACTGAACTGCAATCATGAATGATACCTTATATTTATTTAGTATTTTTATATATCTATTTTATATTAAATATTTCTTTCTTTCGTAAGTAGCCATGGTATAAGCGGGGTAATAACGCCCAACGAGGTTTCCATTAACATAAATTAATGAACACCTCGTCGGGGGCGTTATCATCCTGCTTATACCATGGCTACTTACGAAAGACATATTTAATATATGTAAATACATAAATATATAATTCCTTTTAACACAGTTCATCATTCATAGTAAGCTCATACTGTACATAAGTAGCACAGGATGCATTAATTGTTTTGAGGAAATTAAATAAATGGCTTCAACAAGAACGATGTGTTTAATCCTATAAGATAGGAATGCACCGACACTGGTATTGGGTATCGGCCCCGATACTGCCTGATGTACTGGTTACTCGGCTAACCATGAACCGATACTTAAGATGTGGAAATGCAGCAATAATTTCACAGAAAACATTAATATTTAACTTTTTAATGTAAGTTATGTGTTCATTTTTATAAATATTTTATTTTTTATCTAATTCAACATCCTTTCTTGTAACAAGCAGACTCCCAATTGACAGAACTTTTTTTGTGTGGTAGAAGGATCAGCATTGGTACTTGGTGTTGGTATGGTATCGGTTTTGAAAAAAGTGGTATCGTTGCAGCCCTACTAACAGGTATTAAAAAGTCAAATACAAAAGCACCCAACACAATTACATCACATGAAAATAATCATATATAATATCAAAAAATACAATGCACACAGTATTTGTTGTGTATTTATATATATATATGGGGCGACTGTGGCTCAGTGGTAGAGTAGTTGGCTTGCAATCGGAGGGTCGTAGGTTCGATTCCAGCTTCCTCCAGTCACATGTCGATGTGCCCCTGGGCAAGGCACTTAACCCCCAAAATCTACATTGTCCTACCGAGCCATGTTGGGTGTCGGTGTATGAGTGTGATTGGGTGAATGCGGCTTCAATGTAAAGCGCTTTGAGTGGTCAGTAAGACTAGAAAAGCGCTATATAAGTTCAGTCCATTTACCATTTACCATATGTATTTAATGAAAAAATTGATTCTAAACCTCACGAGCCACTCTGATCAATGGACTCTTCAAATAAACTAGGCCAGCACAGATGGTTAAGATCTTGTCCAGTTTCGGTGCCATGCTGATGGGAACGGTCTGGGATAAAATCTTAAAGACCTTCAGTGTCCGGATTGCTCTTTCCAGGTGTATGCGGACATTGGCTACTCACCTGGTATGTATAATCTCCTCATTGGTCAACAGATTGCGCCTGTAGGTGAAGGCAGGGATGTTCAAACTAACTCTTCTCTCAGCAAGCAAGTCTTGAATGGTAAACCCAGGGTCCGCCATGACCTCATCACCAGCCCTCAGATAGTCTAGAAACCCACTGTCCATGGTGATAAACTTATTGCTGCTTCTGCCAGCTTAGGAGTCAGATATAAACATGATTAGCCCATTAGGGGACACAGCAACAAGATATTTCACAGTGTTGCATGATTTGTACTGCATACGTACTATACTGATCTGTACTGACTGAAAGTATCACTCCTCGAGTCGTGGTTTGTGGCTCTCTGCATGGCACTTTCGGCACAGTCAATGATGCAGGTTGTTCGAGGGTAGTTCCTCTGAAACGACAAGGGCATGGTGGCACGAATGGTCTCCCTTGGAAGCCAGGGGATCAGGACTTTGAACTGTTCACCCATCACGTCAATCCAGTGACTAATCCCAATGCTTGTAATTAAAACACATTGAAGCGGTGAGCAATATCTCCTAATATTAGGTTTAGTTTTAACTTCATCAAGGTCATCAGGATTTGGTCAACAACAGGAAGGGTAATTGATGGCTTACTGAAAGGCAACAACACAGTCACCAGAGTGAAAAATGTATCCAGACACACTCCTGTATACAGCTGGGACCTAGCATCATCAATGAGCGTGGTGCTAGTCACAGTAAGACCCATTTCTGCCTCGCACTGTGTGGCCTTGTCTACTTTAACCGGCTGTGTTGTTGAACAGTATATGTGGTCAGTAAGTGACGGATCTTCCCATTGGGTCTGGGCATCTAGAAGTTTTGGTGTAGCAGGCTCGGCCTCAAAGGCAGGCTGACAGGTTTCAGGTGCATCTAAAAAGGGGAAGAAAAAACATGGATGGAGCAAAATTAATGCTGGCATAAAGTCCTCTCACTACAAACATTAAAGTGGCAAAATGTGTCCATAACATTGCACTCACTTAATATGGATTCAAGTTAGAAAATTGTTGGGGTAAATGCAGTCAGATTTCATGTTCATCTCCCTCACATGAATGTGAAGGTTGGATTTGAAAAACCACCATAATATATCAAATAAACTAAAGAATATTTATATTTGCAGAAAAGTATCATTATTAATTATTGTTCAATATGTGTGCTAGCAAAGATTATTTTTTAATGATGTACAAATTTCTTCTACAGTAAATCAGAGTCAAGTTTATCAATTATTATGTTATCACCATTATAAAATATATAGCATTTTTTCAAGTTAAAGTAATTAATTTTAAAACATCTGACTCATATGCACCAACAGTAGATCATAATAATCAGACAGACTTTTTCATCTTTCATTATGTCTTAAAATTGGAATATTCTCTGTTTTATTTGATCTACTGTACCCAAGATAACTTGATATTAAGCTAACAGGTTTTTTGTGTTTATTTTTTTATTCTTTTGCATTCAGTCTTTTAAGTAGAGCAATGTCAGTAGCATCTTTATAATCCTGAGCATCCACTGATACGTAATATGATCATTGGGTATTTTTTCTGCAATTCGTCTGTGAAAGTACACTTACGTTTCGGCATTTTAGTGGCACATTACAGCGCATGCAGTGCAGCGCAGCTCCTCGTTTGTTTTGTTTTTACAAGGTCTTTCATGTCATCAAGACAGGTATCTCAGAATAATGCTGGTCGGCAGTGGCTGTATTTAAAGTGTTTTGAATTACCGTCAGTGAAAGAGTATGAGGTTAATCCGGACATTTTATGATATTTTACAAAATCCCCCCGGACATAATTTTATGGCCAACAAGGAGAACATGTCTGGGCAAAAGAGGAAGTACGGCCACCCTAGTTAGTGTATGACAACTTATTCATAATTACCAGTATTGTCAGCTTCATAGCTAAAGTTGCTGAACTTACCCTCAGATTCAAGTCTGCGTTTCTTTAACAGGGTGGAGGCAGTGGTCCGCTGGATGAGTCGGCGCCTCTTGGGCAGGGGAGGGCGATTGTATCCCAACCACAACTCAGGGAAAGGATTTTCCTTGGCTGGTTTGCCGTAAATAAAGTGATAAGAACAAACAAAAACGTTGCTGTTGCGGTGTGGATTCTTTAGATTCAATGCCCTCAGCCAGGCTCTCGATCCCGAGTCGGTATCAGGCTTGCGAAAAAATGTAAACAATGGCGCCATTGGACATTGCCTCTTCGTAGCTGGTTTGTTGTCGTAGCACTCTCGATCTAACCACTCGTTTAGGTGCTTTCTCGAGTTATTGCAACCAACTACCACACGTTGTTCCTGAACCACTTTTCTTCATGTTGTAATTGTTATATTATATCCTCTTTGTCACCACGATATCAGTACTACAGTATCACACTACGGAGCTAGCTGGCAAAAACAAACCCAGCCCGCCAGAACGGAAGTGGATTTCATATAAGGGAGGAGTTTAGGAAGTGAAGCGGAAACGGCTCGTAAACTTGTCTATAGAAAGCCTCAATTTGAGGAATTATCGGCCTTCTAATTAGAATTCTGCGCCTCTAGCTGACTAGTGTGAATTTAGGCTTGAACTAGTTTACTAGTATACATATATGACCTCACTAGTTAACTAGTTTGGACAAACGATCCATCAACTAGTTAACTACTGAGCCTGCTGCCATCACCTAGCTAGCTACAGTCAGGTCCATAAATATTGGGACATCGACAAGATGCTAACATTTTTGGCTCTATGCACCACCACAATGGATATCAAATGAAATGAACAAGATGTGCTTTAACTGCAGACTGTCAGCTTTTATTTGAGGATATTTACATCCAAATCAGGTGAACGGTGTAGGAATTACAACAGTTTGCATATGTGCCTCCCACTTGTTAAGGGACCAAAAGTAATGGGACAATTGGCTTCTCAGCTGTTCCATGCTCAGGTGTATGTTATTCCCTCATTATCGCAATTGCAATGAGCAGATAAAAGGTCCAGAGTCCGTTTCAAGTGTGCTATTGGCATTTGGAATCTGTTGCTGTCAACTGTCAAGATGAGATCCAAAGAGCTGTCACTATCAGTGAAGCAAGCCATCATTAGGGTGAAAAAACAAAAGAACCTATCAGAGAGATAGCAAAAACATCAGGCGTGGCCAAAACAACAGTTTGGAACATTCTCAAAAAGAAGGAACGCACCGGTGAGCTCAGCAACACCAAAAGACCCGGAAGACCACGGAGAACAACTGTGGTGGATGACCAAAGAATCCTTTCCCTGGTGAAGAAAACACCCTTCACAATAGTTGACCAGATCAAGAACACTCTCCAGGAGGTAGGTGTATCTGTGTCAAGTCAACAATCAAGAGAAGACTCCAAAAGTGTGAATACAAAGGGTTAACCACAAGATGTAAACCACTGGTGATCCCCAAAAACAGGAAGGCCAGATTAGAGTTTGCCAAATCTAAAAAAGCCTTCACAGTTCTGGAACAACATCCTATGGACAGATGAGACCAAGAACAACTTGTACCAGAGTGATGGGAAGAGAAGAATATGGAGACGGAAAGGAACTGCTCATGATCCTAAGCATACCACCTCGTCAGTGAAGAATGGTGCTGGAAGTGTCATGGCGCGGGCATGTATAGCTGCCAGTGGAACTGGTTCTCTTGTATTTATTGATGATTTGACTGCTGAAAAAAGCAGCACAATGAATTCTGAAATGTTTCGGGCAATATTATCTGCTCATATTCAGCCAAATGCCTCAGAACTCAGTGGACGGCGCTTCACAGTGCAGATGGACAATGACCCAAAGCATACAGCAAAAGCAACCAAAGAGTTTTTGAAGGGAAAGAAGTGGACTGTTTTGCAATGGCCAAGTCAATCACCTGACCTGAATCCGATTGAGCATGCATTTCACTTGCTGAAGACAAAACTGAAGGGGAAGGGAAAATGCCCCAGGAACAAGCAGGAACTGAAGACTGGTGCAGTAGAGGCCTGGCAGAACATCAGCAGGGATGAAACCCAACGTCTGGTGGTGTCTATGTGTTCCAGACTTCAGGCTGTAATTGACTGCAAAGGATAAGGCTACATCCACACTAAGCCGATAAGGTTATACCGGGTGTTAGACGCCTAATGTTATCCACTCAACACGAGCATTTACGCCACGTTTAAGGTCCGTTTAAGGTCCCATGATTGCACAATCCCATACCGACCTGTGCAAATACTGGGCATGCGCGAAAAGACGCAAGAAACACGCGTATAATGTACGTGACGCCAGTGCCTACATAATATATAAGAAGCTCTACAGCACGGTACATATCTGCTTGTCCCGTTAACCGAAGAGAACAATAACTGCTCAGAAGAAGAGAGAGTTTTTGGTGTGGACAGACGACGAGATCAATTTATTTATAAGTTGGATCTAGCTCCAAACAGTCACCAGCTGATTCATCCAAAGCGAACTCCAGCCCCAAACGCTCATTGGCTAATTCATCTAGAGCTAGCTCCGGGTCCAAACCCCCATCCTCCAAGTTATCATCAAAGTCCAAAAGTGTTTTGAAAGCAGCCATCTTTGCACGAGCCTCCGCTGAAGCCACAAATGCTAAATCCTTATACAGTAAGAGACAATTGGAAATTAAAAAGCAGCAATCAAATCTGGAACTGGATTTAAAAATGTTGGAGATAGAAAACAAGGCTGCAGCCGCTAACGCTAAGGCAGAGGTTCTAGAAGCTGCTGCAGCTGTTGAACAAGAAAATTGAGAAAGCGCAAAAAGTTCAGTCTCCCCGCAAGTTGTCAGACAGAGAACTATGGAGTACGTACAACATCAGACACAGCTGAAATCACATCTGCTTGAAGTAGAAAATCCCCAAGTTCAACTGACAACAAAGACCCCATTTCTCACTCCAAATAAATCTGGACAAACTACCTCTCCTCCTGTACTCAAGAAAATGTACGTAAAGGACGAAGTCTTTGACACACCAGAAGACTATGTCAAGCCGAGCAGATACCAAACTCCCCAAAATAGTGACACACCTATGGCTGACTTTGCTAGGTATTTCGCACGTAGAGAGTTAATTACAACAGGACTCTTTAAGTTTGATGACACCTCTGAAATTTTTCGAGCATGGCAGTCTTTATTTTTAAATGCTACTGAAGACACTGATCCTACATGTAGCCAGGAGTTGGATCTCCTAGTCAAGTGGCTTGGTAAAGAGTCCTCAGAGCAGGTTAAAAGAATCAGAGGCGTTTATATCACAAACCCCAAAGCTGCCCTCCAGTTGTCATGGGACAGGCTGGAGGAGTGTTATGCTACACCAGAAGTAGTAGAAAACGCCTCGTTTAAAAACCTAGACAGTTTTGCTCGTCTTAAAAACCGAGACAATGTTAAACTTAGGGAACTAGGAGATTTGCTCCTAGAGCTGCATGATGCTAACGATGAAGCTTATCTCCCAGGTCTTGCTTACCTGGACACACCATGTGGGGTTAAACCCATAGTGGAAAAGCTGCCTCCAAGCTTACAAGATAAATGGCTTCACTTATGTTCAAAATACAAACAAGAATATAAAGTGTCATTCCCTCCCTTCTCATATTTTGTGAAGTTTGTCCAAGAGGAGGCAAAAGCAAGAAACGATCCATGTTTTGTGACATGCAGCAGCCAACCTGTCAACAAAGGTGAGAGACAACCTTTCAAACGAACCAACTACAAAACACTTCTAACAGTAAACAGAACAGAGGTCAATTCAACTGTTCCTGCTAGCACTAGAGAGGAGGGTCTAGCACGTTACTGTCCAGTCCACAGAAAAATACATCCTCTAGCCAAATTTAAAGCTTTTCGGACCAAATCAATACAAGAAAGAAGAAAGATCCTCAAGGAACACAAAAGATGTTTTCGATGTTGTTCTAACACACACACTATAAAGGACTGCAACATGAAAATAAAGTGTGAGGAATGCCAAAATGAAAACATTGCTCTGCTATGCACTCTGACATGTGTCACAAACCCCAGCCGGAAATCACGCCTGAACCAGAACCTTAGCCGCAAGACAACACACCAACTGAGGTAACGTCATGGTGCACTGAGATCTGCGGTGAAGGCTGTCCTCCACGTTCTTGCTCTAAGGTGTGTCTAGTTCGAGTATTCCCCAAAGGTAAACCAGAACAGTCTGTTAAGATGTACGCCATCCTTGACGACCAGAGCAACTGCTCACTAGCCCGTCCCAAATTCTTTGAAGTATTCGGCATCGAGGGAAGCCCTCTGATATACGAGATGAGAACGTGTTCTGGTCTGACTCAAATGCTTGGCAGAAAAGCAGTGGGGTACCAAATTGAGCCAGTAGGTGGAGGCCCAAGTCTGGATCTCCCTCATCTTATTGAATGCGACGAGATTGTATTTAATAGAAAAGAAATACAGACGCCTGAAGTCGCTCTTGCCCATGCTCACTTAAAACACCTCGCTCCTCTTATACCCAAGTATGAGCCAGATGCCCAGACTCCAATTTTACTAACAGTGCAACAGATGCAATGCAGAGACATCATACAAGTCCAAAAGGCACGTCAGCAAGTCAACGGACCCCACAAGGCTCCCTTTGCTCAACGCCTAGACTTGGGCCGGGTAATCGTGGGGGAGGTATGTCTTAATGCACATAAGCAAACGGTCAACGTTTACAAAACTCACATGCTCTCCAACGGACGTCCATCTCTTCTCACTCCTTGTCCTAACAGCATCAACATCAAAGAAAAACCCTGTTATGGCGGGGAGTACAAGAATGTGGTCTTGAAACGCAGCTCAAAATCCAACGCAGCAGAACAACGGCTTGGAGAGACAGTTTTTGAGCGCACAGAGAATGACAACCAGCATGCCCTGTCCTTTGAAGATGAGGCTTTCCTAAAAATAATGGAAAAGGAAGTCAACCAAGATGAAAATGGTAACTGGATTGCTCCTTTACTATTTAAGTCCCCTCGCTTGCCACTCCCAAGAGACCAATAGAGACCAAGCACTGTCTAGACTCAACTCACTGAGACGCAACTTAGCAAGAAATCCCCAAATGAAAGAACAGTTTTCAGAGTTCATGGACAAGCTGTTCAAGAACCATCATGCAGAGATAGCTCCATCCATCCACGGCAATACTGAGTGCTAGTACCTGCCTATTTTTTGGGTATATCATCCCCAGAAGCCAGATCAGATACGAGTAGTCTTCGACTCTAGTGCTGAGCAATCTGGTTTGTCTCTCAACTCAGTACCGTTAACGGGCCCTGATCTAAATAACACCCTCCTTGGTGTCCTGCTTCGATTTAGAAAAGAGCTCATTGCAACCACCATGGACATCCAGCAAATGTTCTACGGGTTCTTAATCAGGCCAGACCACAGAGATTATTTGAGGTTTCTGTAGCACAAGGACAATGACTTCACAAAGGATGTGCAAGAATACCGCATGCGGGTGCACGTTTTTGGTAATAGTCCTTCACCAGCGGTGCCTAGGAGGGCCATCCAAGACGGCGAGACAAAATTTGGAGCAGACACAAGACACTTTGTCGAGCGACACTTCTATGTCAATGACGGGCTGATTTCATTTCCCACGGAGTCTGAAGCCGTCGATCTGCTCAAACGCACATGCGCATCCTTAGCTGAGTCTAATCTCAAGCTCCACAAAATTGCCTCAAATAGTGTCTCAGTCATGCAAGCCTTCAAGCCAGAAGACTTGGCCTCATGCATCAAAGACCTGAGTCTTGGCAATGATGCCTTACCGGCTCAGAGAAGTCTAGGAATGTGCTAGGACATTAACACTGACTCATTTACCTTCAAGGTAGCTGTTAACGACAAACCCTACACCCGCCGCGGAGTTCTGTCACTAATTAACAGTATCTTCAACCCCTTGGGGCTGGCATCGCCAGTGACCATCAAAGGAAGACTGTTGTTATGTGAAATGTCATACCGAGTCCAAGATTGGGATGCTCCTCTTCCTCAGGACAAAGCAGAAACATGGGAGACATGGAAGATGTCCCTCCAAGATCTGAGCAGCCTGAGC
Organism: Apricaphanius iberus; assembly: GCA_028564705.1. Classification (NCBI taxonomy): domain Eukaryota; kingdom Metazoa; phylum Chordata; class Actinopteri; order Cyprinodontiformes; family Aphaniidae; genus Apricaphanius; species Apricaphanius iberus. The sequence goes on along the minus strand of JAPXFQ010002328.1, from coordinate 1,078,260 downwards.
CTCACGTTGGGCTATTGCAGCTGTACTTGAAAACAGTCAATGTAGATGGACAATGTGAAGTCGGATTTGTGATGAGAAAATCAAAGCTTTCACCACAACCAGAACCCACAATACCCCGCCTTGAACTTTGTGGAGCCGTTTGAGCGGTGGAGATGGTGGAGGTCATTCTGGAGGAACTTGATCACAAACAGAATGCTGTCAAATTCTACCGTGACAGTAGAGTGGTTCTGGGGTACATTACCAATGATTCAATGCGCTTTTATGTTTACGTACATAATGGAGTTCATCATATACGCCAGTCTACATCCCCTGAACAGTGGCATTATGTCATCTCAGAGCAAAACACAGCCGATCTCGTAACCAGGTCAGTACCTGCATTACAACTCATGGACACTAGTTGGTTAAGGGACCAGACTTCCTTTACAAGCTACCTTAACCGGAGACACATGAATCATTCGAGCTGATCAAACCTAAAGTGGATCCTGAAATCCGACAAGTTGCTGTCTTTACTGCACAGATTCAGAAGAATGGACTCACACCAAAAAGCATCCAACGTTTCTCGAACTAAACCTCACTGGTGCGTGCCATTGCATTCCTAATTCACCAAGCTTGTTCTCATTCTTCAAGCAACTTGGCAGATCCTTCATGCAGGGGTTGGCATAAATGCAGTAAACCACGCATTCCATTTACCTCATTCTCCAGTCTGTTCAAAAGGATGCTTTTCCTGATGAGTATGCTGCTCTTCAAACCAATCAAACTGCCCACAGCTCTAGCCCAATTGTGGCTCTTGACCCCTATTTGGAAAAAGGCCTCATCATAGTTGGAGGTCGCCTCAAACATGCCTCAGTGGACAAAACGGTGAAGAATCGAAAAGTTCTCCCAAGCAAGCATCATATGTCGAAGTTGCTTGTCCTGCACTATCATGCCAAGGTAGTGCATCAACGCAGGCAGTTCACCGAAAGTGCAGTTAGGCAAGCTGGAATTTGGATTGTAGGCTGCAAAAGACTGGTCTCATCCATTATTCACCGCTGTGTAACATGCAAGAAACTCAGAGTGAAACTAGAGACTCAAAAAATGGCGGATCTCCCACCTAAACGACTCGAAACCTGCCCTCCATTTACGTATGTCGGGCTGGATGTCTTTGGCCCATGGTCGGTGGTCACTCGATGCATACGAGGTGGAGCAGCGCAAAGTAAGAGGTGTGCAATACTTTTTACATGTATGACTACAAGAGCTGTACATATTGAAGTAATTGAATCCATGGACACATGCAGTTGCATAAATGCCATACGCAGATTTTTCACAATAAGAGGCCCAGCAAAACAATTTTGATCAGACAGGGGCACCAACTTCATTGCAGCAAGTGTGAGGCTTGGCATGGGGAAACCAAACAAGAAACCCTCCCAACATTGTCAACTATCTTCATGCCAATGGTTATACATGGGAGTTTAACCCTCCTCATGCTTTCCACATGGGGGGCATCTGGGAAAGGATGATCGGGGTAACTCGCAGAATACTGGAATCCATTCTCTTACAAAACAGGCACACTAGTCTAACACACGAAGTGCTCTGTACCCTAATGGCTGAGGTAACTGCTATAATAGATGCAAGGCCGTTGGTTCCCATCTCAACGGACCCTTCCTCACCATTTCTACTATGTCCTGCAATGATATTGACACAAAAGCAGTATGTTCCCTCTCCACCGGGAGAGTTTTGTGGAAAAGACTTGCTCAAGAAACAATGGAAACAAGTGCAAGCACTCGCCAATGAATTCTGGAGTCGCTGGAGAAACGAATATCTCAACACCGTCCAATCAAGGCGCAAGTGGCATTAAACACAACGTAATCTTCAGCCAGGTGACATTGTGCTGTTTAAGCAAAATCAGGCACTCACTGTGATCACAGTGTAGTGTAGGAAGCAGAAGCTGCAGTCAGTTGAAGGAGAGTATTTTACAGAAAGCTTATCTATTCAAGTCTAAACTTCGCTTCCTGTGTTATTAATCTTCATCCACACCTTCGAAAGCAATGGCTGTAAGTTTATTGAATGTTTTATTTAACTTTGTATGTTTTAAAAAATTGAATTAGAGATGGTTTTTGACTGTGTTTATTCCAGGAATTAGCCTTATCCCAGAAACTAGCTTTGAGCTCTGTTTAGAAGCATAACAATGGTGTGCTAACGATCTAATTTGCATATGAAAAGATTCCTAAAACGACTGTTTATTATTAGTAGCAGCTAACACTAACATTCTTGCATGTTTTTCTAGCACTAGAAATTTTCTGTGCATTTATTTTACATTTAAAAAGCTGAAGCATATTTTTATTTCTCTGTTTTTAGTTTCACTCTATTTTTTCATCGAACTTTTCGAGCTACAATTGCAAAGAATTGTAAGCTGTCAGGAAGACTGTAATAAAAGAGCAAAACGCTCGGTTTCCTGGCTCATGAAATTTAAATTTGGCTTGCTGTTGATCTGCGTTAACATACACAGTGTATCCAACACGTAGTGATAACAGTACACATATCAAAAAAATAATCCCAAAATTCTATTTTCTACAATTGACAACATTTTCAACAATTCTGCTATTGAATTTCAGAAAAACCCCTCATACACTTTATGTCAAGGGCGTAACTTTGATTTTCACATTGGTGGGGACACAATTTGGCGTAATCCCCCGGCTCAACCATCCAACCGGATACATTCACTTTTTTATAAACCAAACAAGACTACATTCAATAACCAATTAACCAAATAAAGAATAAGCTTAATTTTTGTTCTAAATCAAGCTTTGTATTGCCTTTTTATGATCTAAAATGTACTGTAGTTAGCCTATTATAACCTATGCTGACATATGTCTTACCTGTGAATCCCCCTGGTCCCCCTGAACCACCGCTCATCAGACCTGCCGTAGTTCATCCTATTGAAATAACACATGGTGTCTAACTTTGAAATAACATGTAGCCTATAATGTATTCCCCAATGTGCATTATCAGTCAAATGTACATTTAGTAACTTATTCAATTCTGTCAAATTTACCTGTATCCCTGATTTGTTTGGGTTTGAAGCTGAGCTACCCGGATGGGGATCTTCCCCCCAAAAAATTGTGTAAAGATAAATATTTATATTAGGCTATATGACTAAAATGTGAACATATAGTTAAGGAGGGTTGGGGGGAAATTATTCTTAATGAATAAGGAAACACACGCATGCTTCACATTTGGCACACACGTTGTACATGCTTCCGGCCACTGCGCACAGACCGCGCGCATGGCATGCACGTCATGCTGCTTGTAGTTTTATTTTTTAGCACACGTGCGTTTGATGTCACAACTTGCCCTCCCTCCCTGGTTTAGTATTGTTGCCATGCTAAGCCCGCTTGGTGGTGGTGACGGCCGGGTCTGGGAAGCCCTCACCGCGCATCTCAGCAGATTCAGAGCTCCAGAATAAACTAATGATGAGTCATTCAGGGATTGATGCCGCTCAATTAGAGGACCTACACATTCAGTCCAGCAATGTCCAAAATCTATAATCTGTATGGGTTTTCCAGTCATAATAAAAGGCTAAATCAAATAAAATGGAGTTAACTTGTTGACTTAGGTTCGGGAGCAGGGACCACGTTTCAGATCCACTTCGTACCACTTCGTAATTAGTCTTAATCAACTCTTCCGGTACCCCGCACCTGTCCTACATCTCTAATCACCTCACATACACTTATAAGCTCTGCCCGCTCTTCATCCCTCGTTTGATGCTCGATTTGTTTCGCCGAATCGTCAGACTTCGACTTTCAAATTGTGTCCTTACCTAGCTCGTTTTCCGGCTTCGTCGTTCTCATGATGGACGTCCCTATAATTCGCTCCTAATCGATCCGTCAAATTCGGGCCGTACGATCTCCTCGACGTCAACTCCTCTCAACATGGCATCCCCACAGCTGTGATGGTTCGCCAGAGTCATCCTCACCCCGCCGTTCGACTCTCCTTCCAGCCAGCCGGCCATCCCCCCCCCCCGGTCGGTCTTCCCCGGTTAACGCTCCCTCACTCGATCTGTTTTCTACGCCGCTCCCTCCGGCCACTCGCAGTCGCTCGGGCCGGCCTCCCTCCTCCCCCGCCTCGCCTCAGAGACTCCGTCTCCGGCTCGAGCCGACGCCCACGGTCCTTCGTGCCACTGCCTCGGCTCACCCGAGCAGGGCTCCCCCTCCTTCATCCTCTCGCCGCCGTCACCACGCTGCTGCGCCTCGAGACGGAGCCTCCCCTCCCGCACAGCGTTCCCTGGCTGCAACCCAGAGCCGCCCCAACATGTCCGGCTGGACAGTCGCACGGCTCCAGCGCTCGCTGCGGGACAAGGGCATCCGTTTTAGTCGCTCCGCCAACAAGGCCCATCTCTTTCGGCTCCTTTTCCCATCCCCTCCTCCCCTTTCATCCTCATTCCGCTCCAGGCTTCCCGCTTCCTCATCGGGCGGGACTTCTGGTAGCGTCGTTCCTCTCGCAGTGGTCTCGGGCCCCCCGCCCACGGCACCCCCTGCTGGGGGCGAGCCGCAACTACAACCCGTTTCTGCTCCCTCCTTCCAGGACTTTGCTTCCTCTTTAGCGAATTATTTTTCCTCCCTGTCTTCTCAAGCTGTGCCTCCTGCTGGAGTCCATTCATCTTTTTTTTTTTCTGTCCCTCCTTCTAGCTCCATTTCGGCCCCCCCTCCTCCTTCAGCGAACCCCCCCCTTTCCTTTCCCACGCCCGCCGCTCCGTCGGCTCCTCAACCCCCCCCGTCGTCCCGTTCTCAGCCCCTCGCTGACCCTCTCCCCACCCCCCCCTTTCCCTCCGCCCTCAACATACCTCTACCTCCCCTGGTCATTCACCCTTTAGGGTCAAACCCTTATTCTCTCTCCACAGCCATTCCCCCCGTTCGGCCTGCTTCCTCCATCCTCCGCCCTTCCCCGGTCTCCCCCACGCTGCGTCAACAAATTCTCCAAGGTAACCACGTCGACCTAGCCCTCCTCCTTCATCCCTCCCTGGGCCTCTCGGGCCAGCCACGGGAGATATTAACCACTCTAGGGCCCATGCAGTTAGCACCGCCCATCAACTCCCGCTCCAGGGATCTTACCCCTGTCGAGTTTGCCCTAGCCTTTTCCCTTTACCGGGATACAATCTGCTCGGCGTACCCCAACCGGCGGGCTGAGCTGGACGACTATCTGTCCATCGTCCTGGACCTAGCTCTCCGGTTCGGGGGCACCGGGTTTTACTCTTATCATAACATTTTCTCCTCCCAGGCTGCAGGCCGACTCGCCCAGTTCAATCAGGGGACTTACTGGGGCGAGCTCGACTCGGAGCTCTACTGCCGCACTTTCGCGGCCCGGGCTTCTTTGTCCTGCAGCTTTTGCGGCGCCCCCTCCCACCCTGCCACTGGTTGCGTCTTATCTAACCCCCTCCGGCCCAAGGCTCCAGCGGCCCGTAGCTCGGGGGCTCCCGACCGCTTGTCGGCCGCCGCCCCTCCCCCTCCGCTCATTCCCAAACCCCTCCCTAGGCCCAAGGCCAGAACCCCAGCCCCCGGGGGCGTCGACAAATATGGCCGTCCTCTGCTCTACCAAGGGGGCCGGATGGTCTGCAACAATTTTAATATGCATGGCTGCTCTTCCTCGAGCTGCAGGTTCCTGCACTGCTGCTCCTTTTGCGGCGGGGCTCACTCCAGGAGCTCCTGCCCCCATAACCCGACCCCGATGCCCGATTGACTAATCCGTCACCTCGGCACACCCATTAAGGTGAGGGCCCTCGTCTCCGCCCTGGCCAGCCATCCTGATAGGGAGTTTGTCAATTTTCTGGTCCAGGGGTTTCCCCACGGGTTCCACCCCGGCATAGAGATTTTCCCCGATAGTTCAGCCCTTTGCCCCAACCTGCGGTCTGCCATCTCTGAACCCGACACCGTCGACTCTCTCCTCCGTAAGGAGGTAAAGGAGGGGTTCATGATCGGCCCGTTCAGTCACTCCCCTTTCCCGATTTTCCGGGTTAGCCCCTTGGGCGTCGCCACCCGGAAGTATTCCGGCAAAAAGCGATTGATTATCGACTTGTCCGCACCTCATAGTTCTCCCGTACCTAGCATTAATAGCCTCATCCCCTTCCCCGACTTTTCCATGCAGTACGCTTCCATCGATCATGCCATTAGCCTTATTCGCCTGGCGGGCCGGGGCTCTTGGCTTGCCAAGGCGGATATAACTAGCGCATTCAAGGTCCTTCCCCTTCACCCAGATTTTTGGCGTTTTTTCGGCGTCTGCTGGAAAGGGGCTTATTACTTCGCGGTTCGGCTCACTTTCGGCTGCAGAAGCAGTCCTAGAATCTTCGATTCACTCTCCGAAGCCCTCTGCTGGGTACTGCTTAACTCATACCGTCTACCATACGTCCTTCACCTCCTGGACGACTTCTTGGTCATCACCCCCGCTTCCTTTCCGCCCCATTCAGGGCTTCGCGCTCTCACCACAGCCTTCTCTGATATAGGAGTCCCTCTCTCCAACGAGAAGACTGTGGGCCCCCTTACTACTCTGGAATTTCTGGGCATCACCCTCGACTCTGTCTCTTTTCAGGCTTCTCTGCCACTCGAGAAGGTCCATCGGATCTCCCTCATCCTCTCAAACTTTATGCTCGCTAAAGCTTGCTCAAAACAGCAATTGCTCTCACTCCTGGGTCATCTTAACTACGCCGTCCGCATCATTCCCAAGGGTAGGTCCTTCGTGTCTCACCTCCTGTCCACCGCCGCTAGCGTGCCATGTCTCCACGATCGGCTCGCCCTTACAGGGCCCTGCCGCACAGAGATGCGGCTCTGGCACGATTTCCTCTCCTCCTGGAATGGTATCTCCTTCTTTTATAACGATTTCATTTCCCTCCCCGAGGATATTCAGCTCTATACAGACGCTGCACCTTCCGTCGTTTTCGGAGGCTACTACCAAGGGAGGTGGTTCGCTTCAGTTTGGCCCCCGCAGTTCGATTCCATTCAGCCCCAGGCCACCCTCCCTTCCTCCGCTCTTCACGAGCTTTACCCCATCGTAATAGCAGCCCTTCTTTGGGGACACGAGTGGTCTCAGAAATCAATCGTCATCCACTCCGATAACGAAGCAGTAGTCGAAATTATTAATAAAAGTCGCTCTCGTTCCCCAGCTATCATGCAATTCATCCGCAGACTCACTCTCATATCAGCCCAACAGCAGTTCATTCTCCGTGCTGCCCATATCCCTGGTCACCTAAACTTCATAGCTGATTCTCTTTCACGTTTCTCTTTTCAGAAGTTCAGATCCTTGGCTCCCGCTGCGGACCTCAATCCAACACCGATACCACCATTTTCGGCCACCATCTTCAACTGACAGCACAACTCCGCAATCTCACCACCATCTCCCAGACCTCCATCATCGATAGCCTCTCACCCGGTTCCCTCTCTGTTTACTTGTCCGGCTGGAACGCTTTCAAAACTTTTCACGTAGTGTACAGTCTCCCTTTTCCCTCACTTACTCCCCTGTCTATCTGCCAATTCATCTCTCACTCCCATTCGATCCAGCAAATCCGTGTATCCACAATTAAATCATATCTGTCAGGGATCAGCTTCTTCGTCAAATTGGCAACAGGTAGCCCCTGTCCAGCCCTCGACCACAGTCACGTTCCTATGTTGTTATAAGGTCTTAAAAAGTTAGAAAAACCCACCGCCGCTCATCGTTTACCGCTCACCTCCGACCTCCTTACCCGCTGCATTCTCACGCTTCATTCAGGTTACCTATCCCCCCTTCGTTGACTTAACTCTTCGTTCCATGCTCCTACTTGCTTATTTTGGTTTCCTGCGTTGTTCCGAGTTCGCCCCTACTTCTTCCAAACACGACCCTTCCATTCATCCATGTCTCTCGGACATCTCCATTCATAGTCAGGACACAATCATTTACAACCTTCGCAGAAGTAAAACCGATCAGCTCGGTACCTCCGTCCTAATACACCTCTTCCGTCTCACTTCTATCCTCAGTCCATATGAACCTATTACTCACTACGTCCAGTCTCGACTATCCGCCAACGCCTCTCCATTCGACCCGCTGTTCATTACAGAGTCTGGTAGCCCCGCTACTAGGTTCTGGTTTGCCAGTCACTTTTGCCAGATCCTCCACCGGTCCGGTATCTCCCCCTATCCATATTCTGTCCATTCCATACGCATAGGTGCAGCTACCTCAGCCGCTAGGTCCGGTATATTGGACAACGTTATCCAAATCTTGGGCCGCTGGTCCTCTTCCGCCTACCGATCCTACATCCGCAATAATCTGTACGATCTACACCGCGCACATTCGCTTCTCTGTTAATTACTCAAAATCTATACCGTCTATGTCATGCCCACTGATTACCAGGCCTATCTCTCCAGACTTTTGGGTTTTTTTTGACCTAAGTCCCTATAAGGGATCAGGGATCTCTGACGACATTAACCCAGGTTCTAGCCTGCTGGCATTCCTTCAGCATATCGATCCGAAATAATCTGATCTACACCACGTGCATTCGCCTTTCAGTTATTCATTTTATCAAGACCTTTTTTTGGGGGTTCTGAGCAGGCTCAGAAAGATGATTTCTCGAAGACTGCACCCCCACACTGAGTCTTCCCCTGGGTCTCCGATGTCCCTCCTCAGACTGTTCAATTCTCCATGCCTTCAATAAACTGTTAAAATTCTCAATCTGTGGCGTGGTCCTTGCTAGTGAAATGGAGTTAACTTGTTAACTTAGGTTCGGGAGCAGGGACCACGTTTCAGATCCACTTCGTACCACTTCGTAATTAGTCTTAATCAACTCTTCCGGTACCCCGCACCTGTCCTACATCTCTAATCACATCACGATACACTTATAAGCTCTGCCCGCTCTTCATCCCTCGTTTGGCTCGATTGTTTCGCCCCTCCCTTCCCCTACCTCTAGGTTCCGGGTACCTGCTGACCCGTCGCCGCTCTTTGCAGGGTCTTGCCGACCCGTCGCCGCTCTTTGCAGGGTCTTGCCGACCCGTCGCCGCTCTTTGCAGGGTCTTGCCGACCCGTCGCCGCTCTTTGCAGGGTCTTGCCGACCCGTCGCCGCTCTTTGCAGGGTCTTGCCGACCCGTTCCCTCTCTTTCGGGTAACTGCCGACCCGTTCCCTCTCTTTCGGGTAACTGCCGACCCGTTCCCTCTCTTTCGGGTAACTGCCGACCCGTTCCCTCTCTTTCGGGTAACTGCCGACCCGTTCCCTCTCTTCCGGGTAACTGCCGACCCGTTCCCTCTCTTCCGGGTAACTGCCGACCCGTTCCCTCTCTTCCGGGTAATTGCCGACCCGTTCCCTCTCTTCCGGGTAACTAACTGCCGACCCGTCCCTTCCCTCTTCCGGTAGACGGGGCCAGAGGGCGCCGTTCCCTCGTCTTCCGGCGTAACGGTGCCGACCCTTTCCACTCTTCCGGGTAACTGCCGACCCGTTCCCTCTCTCCTGGGTAACTGCCGACCCGCTCCTTCTCTCCTGGGTAACTGCCGACCCGCCCCTTCTACCCTTCCCCCCCTTTTTCTCAGCAGCGTCCATCGGACACAGCCTCCACATTCTGTGCCCCTGTTCACTCCTCTACTAACTCTTCCAATCTCTCGTTTAGGTCCCGAGCCGTTCCCGCAGATGTTCCGTCGTGGGCTCGGACTGTTGGAGAACAAGCTCCATCCGGTCCGGCGTCCTGCTCAACTACAACGCCCCCTGCTTTCTGTCTCCTCAGACCCCCAGACGGTCGTGGCGGACGACCGCTTGTTCTGAGCCAGGTTCTGCCAGAGCTTTCTTCCCGCTAAAGGGGAGTTTTTCCTCTCCACAGTCGCTACATGCTTGCTCAGTACAAGGGATTGCTGAGGAACTGCTCAACCCCGCGTTGACGACTCGGTAATCTGCTGGGATTCCTTACTCAGACAAACTTTTATCTGATTGGATTGCAACGACCTCTCATAAAGGGCCTCGAGATGACTTTCTCTGTGCCTTGCACATTGTATAGGCTTTTGTCTGGGGGGGTTCTGAGCAGGCTCGGAAAGATGATTTCTCGAAGACTGCACCCCCACACTGAGTCTTCCCCTGGGTCTCCGATGTCCCTCCTCAGACTGTTCAATTCTCCATGCCTTCAATAAACTGTTAAAATTCTCAATCTGTGGCGTGGTCCTTGCTAGTGAACTAAGTTTTATATGCCATTTATTCTTGCCAGAACCCGGTTGCTTAGGAATGCAGACGCAGCGAGGCAGGAGTGTCTTTAAAATCATTCATTTATTCGTTTCTACGAGTTGCTCCAACTACCTATGGCACAATATGTGACAGGATAACCCTTTTTGAGTTTCACAATATCCATTTTTCCATCGTCAAGTTTGGGAGCTCTCTTCACCGGTGTCCTGTGTGTCATGTCAGATCTTCCAATGACATTATCCCTTAACATAGGTATGTCATCGTTAGTGTTACAGCTGACATATGTTGTTCTCTGATTTACAGTGTTGTGAAAATGAAAAGCTCAGAAAGTCCTCTCGCTTCTGTTTTTTTCTTTTTCTTGACATGCTTAGTTGATATTAAGCTTCGGTCACAAAATACACTGGGCGGGACTAAAGAGGGCAGAGTTAACGTGAACGTACCATTTTCATTTTGGTGGGGACAATTCAGCACATTGGAATATTGTTATGGACACGTCCACACCGTCCATACGCAATTTTACACCCATGGTTTATGTAATGAGTTTGCAGACCACTTCAGAGGGAAGGTAGACACCATCAGATGTAATATTTTATCTTCTCAAAGTAATGTGGTTTTACACAAATCTTAGTGTGTGTCATTACCAGAGGAAACACTGGACAGTTTGGTCCTGGTAGAAGCTGATGTTACGGAGAAATGTATATTAAGAATGAACTGTTCTCTGTATTCTTGCATACCTAGAGAACTGTGTGCATTTCTTCTTGATATAGTGATAGTCTGATTGTGTGACACTGTATAATATTAGGTTAGGTGAAATTAACTGATATTAGGATTCCTATTCTTGTATTACCATGGAAACGACCCTCGGAGCACTGAAAACCCCTGATGTGTCCTAAGATTGTGCCTGTCCTATCAGACGTAGACGCCTGAGAGTCTACCAACTCCACTGAAAAGAAATGTCTATAGATATGATAGCAATAGTACTAAGGTTGTCTGAATCTATGAAGTTGTCAGTCAGTTGTTGGGAAGCAGGTCAGCTGTTACATGGATCCCAGCAATACTGTGAGATGCTGTTCCTCCTTGTTTGTACAAACAAGTTCGAATTAAACCTTCAAGAGATTAAGGAATCTTTCTCACCTCTTTATTTAAAATGTTTTTTTTCCGACTACACTGAGTGTAGTCAGTAAGGCCCACCATATGTCTTTTGGACCAGATTCCTACTTCATTTTTTAAGCAATTTTATGAATCCATCCATCCATCCATTTTCTGAACCGCTTATTCCTCAAGGGGTCGCACGGGGGCTGGTGCCTATCTCCAGCTGTCAACGGGCGAGAGGCGGGGTACACCCTGGACAGGTCACCAGTCCATCAGTGGCAATTTTATGAATATTTTAAAAATTCGATTTTAACCATGATGAATTGCTCCTTTCAGATGGAGGTCTTTGCGTCTGCCTTTAAAGGGAGCGGTGGTCAGGCCGCTGTTGAAGAAGAGCAAGTTGGATTTTAATGACTTTTAAAATTTTCGACAGGTATCTAACTAATTGTTTTTAATCAAAATTTTAGAAAAGCTTGTTTTAATTCAGCTTAATAATTTTAATAATGTACACAATGTACTGTAGAAATTTCAGTTTGGGTTTTAGGTTGAACCAAAGCACAAAGATGGCCCTTAGTTTAATCTAATTATCTTAGATTAAACTACGATGCTCAGAGGGTAACAATCTTGGATTTAAATACTGGATCTAAGCACTACCTTTTATCCAGTAGACCACACTTCTTTTAACCCTGTACCATGCAGACATACCAGTTCCCTTACCATGTTTAAAACAGATTGACCTCTCTGGTGCTGTTCACAATCATGGTTCATGTCATATCTCACAGATAGGAAATTTATTGTATGCATAAATACCTGCTCTCCTAGGGATTTGCATGATTAGATGTGGCGTGCCCAGGTGTCCAATTTTGGGCCCAGTGATTTGTAACCTTTATATGCTCCCTCTTGGCAGTGTCATTACAAGACATGGAGTAAACCTTCACACTTATGTTGACGATATACAGTTGTACATCTCATAAGCAATAGATGTAATTTTTAACTGCATTTTAGACATCAGATTCTGGATAGCATAAAACTTTCTCTAGCTTATGCAGGACAAGCCTGGCATTTAATCATCTCCTGAGACTTGGCGAGAGAAAGTTTTACAAAAACTACAATTACTGTATTTAAATCCTTCTTTACAAGTGAAGAACCTGCACACAATTTTTAACTCTGAGCTGACTTTTATCCCACTCTTTAAAAACATTGCTTAAATAGGTTTTTATCTAAAGAACATTACCAGAGTCCACCCCATTCTGGACTCTGAGACAAAAAAGAAACACTGATGGATGCTTCCATCACCAGTAGAATTGATTACTGTAATGCTCTGCTTTCTGGCCTTTCCAAAAAGAATATATCAGGTTTACAACTTCTACAAAATTCAGAAGCACGTGTCCTGACAAAGACTAGGAGGTGGGAGAATATTACACCCGTCTTAAATTTATTTCATTAGTTCCTCGCATATTTTAGGATCAACTTTAAGGTTATTTTACTTGTTTTTAAGTGTCTCAATGGTCTTGTGTCTCGTATCTTTTAAAACTGCTTTTACCATATGAATCTTTGCAGTCCCTGCGCTCTGGTAGCATCTCCTTGTCATGCCTAAAGTCAAGACACACACTCATGGTGAGATGTCTTGCCAACACAATACTTCTCTCCTGTCAAAAAGGCTGCCAGAGGACCTTAGGGCCAAAGAGAACATTCATATTTTTAAGAAAAGCTTCTAGACAAATTGCTTTAACCTAGCTTTTAATTGATTATTATTTATTTATTATAATTTTTTATTATTATTATTATTATTATTATTATTAATACATTTCTCTGCATGTTTTACTTCATGTACAGTGTTTTACTATTTAATCTTATATTTATTTTTATATTTTTATCTATTATTTTTACCTTCCCTCCTGTTTTTTTTCAATGTGAGCCCTCTGAGCAGTGGTTGGCGTTAGCTTCCGGATGCTCTCCAGGTACCGCTTGAGTCCTGCTGTTGTTGCCAGTGCAGATGGCTCCTTGATGGCATTTCCTGACCTGGCTCATCTGTACTCAGCCCAATGTCATTTTTACTGCCGATCTTACATATGTGTCCGCATGAGGGTAGGGTCTTGGGCAGGGGGTGGCGGTATAACTGTGATCATGCTTTTTAATTATGTAGGGGAGGGATGGGAATGTGGATTATATTGGTTAATTTTAATTATGTAAAGCACTTTATGTTGCAGTCTTTGTATGAAAAATAAGGTTTGATTTAATTTGAAAATGTATACTAAAACTCAAATCTGCTGTTTGCAGTCATAAAGTAATAAAAAATTGAGTGATAGTTTTTTTCTAGATTGCAGCTCTTATCTGAAGTATGCCATATGTTACTGCTAAGAGAATCAAATGCCACACAAAGAACCTGCTGCTTTCAAAACTAGAAATGCTTTAAGCATCCTACTTTAAAAATATATCATATTTCATCCCTTTCTTCTGATGGACAGGAGCAGGAAACTGGCTTACGGAGGTTGAAGATGACATAATGCCTTCAATCAAACCTTCCTGGGATGCTGGGACAAATTTTACACCATGACCCATAGACATGTGCAACTGGACTTTTGTTTATCAACTTTTTCTATACCTGTCCAATAAAACTGTCCAAGTTATATGATTGTATTTTGATTTGCAGTTTCATTATACGCTGGTTGGTGGAATCAATATAAAATATGTCTGGCATCAGGGATTAGCAACCTTGTAAAGTCTGATATCAACATTTGTTCTGGCTGCTGTAAAGTAAAAAAAAAGTCTAGCACTGCAAAGTAAGAGAATTGCATAAATTTGAAAGCTGCTGAAAAGCCTAAATTTAGTTATTTTAAGATTTTTCTCACGCATCCATAGGTTGTGGATCCCTGGGAAAAAGGCATTTTTAAAGATGCGCATAAGGAGTAGAACACACAGAGAGCTACACATGATGTAAACTGTAACAGACTGAGGCTTTTGCTATGTCATGCATACTAATTGATACTACTAAAAGATTGCATATCATCTGTAAAACACATTGTAGAGGTGATGATTTTTTTTAAAGTGAAACATTTTCAAAGTAAACAGCTTTATTACAAAACTGATACAGTTGTGGTTTGTAATTCATAGAATTCATAGCATCTATAGATTAAAGTAGATTTGGTTAAGTGAAACATTTTACATCAACAGAAATAAATGTAGAGTCTGGAGGATGAAATTAATTTGAGAACTTGCAGCATAGTGCAACAGATTTAACATCAATGAAACCACAAAACAGATTTTGGACAGTTAAACTACATGATTTAAACTGTAGCAATGTGAGGCTTTTGTTTCATTATGGATACTAATTGATTCTATTGAAATATCTACTCTTAAAAAACCAGTGATGCTTCTGTCATGTCTAGCTTCCACAGAGCAATGGCAACTAGTTCCTTTAATGGGACACAGAGGGGAAACGCCGTGTCGCTCCAGCGCTGGAAGTATTTTTCTGTACTTGTAGATCAATGTTTGTTCCGACATCCTGAAGTTCTCTAGACACTGAGCTTCGGTGAAACCCAGAACAACAACGTCCCATCACTGCAAGGCCCGGTTAAACGACCAAACCGACGGTTGGCTGTGACGACTTCACAGAGCAGTCATCTGAAACACGCACACACAAAATACTTATTACTAAAGCAAACTTGTCAACATACGTTTTTACGCTGGGCTTTAGCGATAAATATCCAGAGTTTATTTATAGCCCACCACACTGGGGTCGTATTTGCATTGTCTTACCCACACAAGCCGCGTTGGTCCTGTGTATAGTGTCATACTCCTTCAGAGCTTCTCAAACTCGTTTATACCACTCCATCGTGTTTTTCCTTTCAGCGTGTAGGTTTTCCGTGGTCTTTAATCTTCGACGAGAGAGGCTTTCTCTATTTCTTCCCCATATTTCCTCTATTTCCCCATTTACTCTCATTATATGGATAAACGCTGATTGCAGCTGGATATAATCTTCCGCTGAATGGCTCCAAGTAGCTCTGGGTGAGTAAATGAGCGTAATTTTTGCTAAAAAATTGGGTCCAGGTTGAAAAAGCAATAACTTTCCCTTTAAAGTCCCATCTCAGTCAGACTAAACTAGGCCACAACAAAAAGTTCAGGAGTGCTTTGGATCATTGTCCTGTTGCAATTGCGTTTAAGGTAATGATCGGATGCAAAAACTTATCTTTCAAGATTCTTGGTAGGCAGCAGAATTTAAGGTTCAATCAATTACAGCAAGTTGCCCAGGACCTGAAGGAGAAGTCTCAGACCACACTTCCAGCATTACGTTTCACTGTAAATATGATATTTATTGTCTGAATTGCTGTGTTAGATTAACAAAGATGAAATTGGAGGCATACCTTCCAAAAACGTTCCACTGGTGTCTTGCCAGTCCTCAGAATATTTTCTGCAAAAGTCTTGAAGATCAACATTATGTTTTTTTGGTAAATGTGAGATTTGCCTTTGTGTTCTTTTGGGTCAGCTGTGGTTCTGGCTTTGGAACCATGGAGCAAATTTTCCCCAGTCATTCTGTTTTGTTTATAATTCATGAATGCATGGAGATATGCAGACTTTAGATTTTGCTCTGGGTTCTTGTATGACCCTCTGTATGAGTCACCAGTGAGCTCCCAACGTAACTTATGTAGGCCGACCACTTCTGAGAAGGTTCTCCACTGTTCCATGTTTTCCCCATTGTGAATAATGGCTTTCAGAATTCCAAAGTCTTAGTAGTCAATTACTTTGTCAGTTAGCCTTTGTTTTTGTTTTTAGATCTTTTGGCATGCTGTCAGACAGGTTCAAGTTTTTTCTTGGCTATACAGTTTTGGAACTTATCAGACCCTTTCTATGACTTCTGAAATGGAAACAACGTTCTTACACATGGCTAATAGATGATTTAAAGTTTTCCTTCACTGGTGTTTTTATACATTTTTCAGTGTTCTCTGGTATGAAAGAATGCCATCTGAGTCAGTTTCTGTAAAAAAAAAAAAAAATGCCCAGTCTATTTCAGTTTATGCCAGTTCAGTGTGGGAGTGGAGACTGAACAAGATGCTTGCTCGGTAAGATTGATGATCTGCATATTTCTGTCCTCTGACTAACTGCAGCACTACTCTTACAATGTCTCTGTTTACTAAAATCAGTAACATGAAACAAAAATAGTGCCCGTATTTAGGCATAAATGGAGTTTATCACCCAGTTTAGGCAGCATTACCAAACAAGATCGGACTCCGACGTGCTACTAGATGCCACAGGACTCCACCAACGGAGCTATTAGAGCTACAGTCTTCAGGACGCCACACACTGCAGGCAGACAGGCATTCAATACCAAGGTCTCCCTCTTTGCTACTGAGTTACTCTTTGATCATTTATTCTTCTCCACTTAGCAATATGCTTAAAGGGATACTTCAGCATTTAGCATTAAGCTTTTTATCAGTAGAAAACCAGCAGTATTTTTGAATGACCGTGCCACCCCCCCCCCCTGAAAAAAGTCCTCCGATGACACAATCTGATGCATCATCTGATGATTTTTTTGGCCAGAGGCATAAGACTACAGCCAGTATTGAGTGCTAGTTCCGCATGTTTTCACCATGCCCATATGGGGAGGGATCTCACTCACAGAAAGTAAAGGTGTCGTATCCGCCGTCTTTCTGTAGAAGCTAAGCTAACAGGCTCTTGCTGGAGAAAGTTTGAATAGTAGTTTTGAAGTTGAAATGGCAGAAGGGGATTTTGAACATGTGTTGCGAGAATCTGATGCTCGTTGCTACCTATACGAGCCGCAGCACACCGATTAACAGTTGCGGATGAACCACACATGGATAGGGGGGTCCTAGAAACCTACCTCAGGATTCCGAAGATCAACTGGAAACGTCAGCCAAAGCCCGCAGGGACAAACGGACAGCTTAGTGTAAAGTTAGTATTTTGTTTGTTTTTCTTTTTGTTACCAAGACGTCGTGTACTGAGTTTGTACACCCGACATTATCATAGCGTTCTTCCCACGAAGTCAGCTGAGCTATTGTTGTTGTATTTATATCTATTCTAGCATACTGTAGGTGGAAATGGTTTGCATTGCTAACGTTGAGCTTACTGTTTTGCAGACAATACCGTCTAACAGCCTACTGTCACTTTATGGAGTGGGTCCTGCAAGGCGAGAGACTTGGCAAAGGCTGTCGTGGTTTGTGAGTGGCCTGAGGGCAGCAAAGCAATTGCATTCTGGGAGTTGTTGTATTTCAGCCACATGAGTGATAAATACATTTTCTGGCTTTTCTCAGTCTAGAATGCTCTAAATTCAAAAACAATTTCACATTTCTACTACATATCTGACCCACTTTAGATACACATTAATCTTTCCAGGGGTGAAGTATTCCATACGAGTTGTGTCGTCTGATTTGAGCTTACTTATCCGAGCAGACTGCTCGGAATGAGCGGCCCCGAGCAACGAAAAGAAAAGCAGATTAAAGAGAGAAAGGCAAATGAGGAAAAGCAGTTGTTCGCTCAGTTTCGTGAAAACAAAGGTGAGCTCCCAATGCATCATTGAGCATTGAGATTGTTCTGCTACAGGTAGAATAGCATATATTTGTGTTCATACATTTGTGTTCAATAATATAGCAATACATTATAATATCACACACTAAATAGCGAGTATACAATGTTCCTGGGTAAATAATGGATTGAGAAGCAGATGGAGGCAGAGCTGGGAGCTCAACACACTACCGCTCCAGGCAGTTGTGCTTGTCTCCTCTTCTGCTGTACTTCTCCCCAGTCAGAAGTTTACATGAAAACACACTATATTTCCCTCCATTGTCAAAAGGCCAGAAAACACATTTCGTTAGCGCCTATTTTACGGCATTGTTATGCAAATTGCTCTCACACGCTCTTAACATTAAGTACAAGATTATTCTCACTTTAATGCACATCTTAATGACGACTTATTTTAAAACGTAATTCAAAGAGTTTATGTCTAAATTGGTGGTTAGTTTACCACTGTGATTCCATAGGGTCATGTGAAAGCAATGACAGTGAAGTGGATGTCACTTAGAACGTGCTTTAGGCAGACTTAAACTTGTAAAGAACTATTTAAGATCAACAATGTCCCAGGATAAATTGAACAGCTGAACAGGCTTGCCATACTCTGTAGAAATTTGCAGATGCAAAGGCCCATCAATGTAACCTGGCATAAGCCAGATCTATGTGTTGTCCCGCCCTATGTCGAGCCTACACATTTCAATCTGGAATCTTTGCAGCAGAAACCGTCTGAAAGAGGGAGGGCCACCTGGTAGAATACATTGAACTGATTGTCGGACGCACAAGGAAGCACCCGCCTGGCACTGGCTTCTACGCGAGCGTCAACCAGCTCGGCCGTATTTGTTTCACTTTTCAAAAAGTGCTTCCCCTTACTCACTTGATGAAGAAATAGTATTCAGTTCCTGTAAAACCGATTCAATAGCCACTTCTACGCGAGCGTCAAGTGGTGTGGCAATGTTTGTTTCTCTTAGCTGAGCAGTTGGTACTACCATCACAACTGAACTCCCACCCCAAAGCACAATGCTGACAAATAATTGGTCCGGCGAAATATTAGTTGGAGGTCGGACGGTTTTGATTGGAGCAGTCCAAGATGGATTCTCCTGAGTTAGGAAAACCTCAAATCTCGTGAGAATCCATCTTGCAAAAGAAGGTTACCATCAATGAGCATTTAATAAACAGTGACATTATTTAGTTTGTGCTTATTAATGTTCAAACCAAAGTTTTTCTCATTTGGTATGGTCATTGTTCAGAACTGCTTTACAGTATATTTGATTTAGTCCAGGGCTTTCATTTATCAACCTTACTAACGCACAGATCCGTTAGTATTTAGGGTGTAAGAACAATTCTACGCATTGTGTGGTATTTATCAATTTGTACTTGTACGTAGAAATGTTCTTAAATATAGGTACAGTTCAGATTGTTCGTACGCACAACTTCTACTGTTAGAACGGGGGAACTGCAACAGTGAAGCAGTTTTATTTTGACAGAATATTTCTCTCAGCAGTTTATCAATTCCACAAAGGACCTCATGTTGGCGTCTGTCTTTGTTTTAGCCAAAATAACTCAAACAGTTATGCACAGATTAGCAATAAACTTTCAGGATTTTTTTTTTACATTTGAAATACATAATTTAATGTTGGGGGTGATCATGCATGGAGATCCTGTCACTTGCAATCTGCGTTCTCCGTGCACCCCCCATTTATTTGTTTATTTATTACACCAAGCGCTTCAGCCTAACGGGAGGCTGTTACACCTTTGATTAAATGGTTTGCAAACTGCACGGTGTCAAGTAAAAGGTCCTGCTTATCAGTGAACCAGATTGTCCTTTTTTCCTTGCGTCTTTTTCCTGGCAGCACAAGCAGTGTCTCCAATTACGCACGGTCACACAAGTTTCTAATATGACGATCGGAGCACCCTTTGTATTAGATCTGGTCCAGCTGTGTGCTGAGAGAGGTTTTATTGTATTCAGTTTGATAGTGAACCATTTTTTCCTTCATTTCCAATAGGAACATCTTCTGTGTCCCAATCACATTTATTCTCTCTTTCTCCGGAATTTTTTTTTTTTGTGGTTTCCCCTGAACTGATAGAACCAAACTACAATGTTCGGTATTAACTTATTTAAATTGTTAAAAGTAGTTAAGGATTTCCACAGAAGTTAATATCAGCACATTAAATTCATCACCACATTTTATGTCTGCTCGCCAGCAGAAATACAACGGGTATGTGCAGGATGGAATTAAGCAGAGAAACCGCTGATGACAAAAACTATCAGTGGTAAAATTAATTTTTATTATAACTTTTTAAAATGACAAGTTTTTCAATCATGAATACTTTTTTTATTGTCCCACCTATGTTTCACCTCGATCTCTGTGTGTTACAGAAATTCCTTTTTTCGCTCTATTGGCCATTATCTTAAGGAAGATTGCAAGGACTTAATGCATGTGACAGATTATGTGGTGTTACCAAATATGGTTAATTGAGGGCGTTTCTGTATGAAATTACTGAACGGGCACAAGGACCTGGGCTGCACATGCGGGATTTATCAACAGATGATTGCGGAGGAGCGTGCGTACAAGTGGCCAACGCACATTTCATTAATCAAACTTTTGACTGTTCCTACAAACATTCTAAATTTAATTCGAAGGATAGATATAGGACGATTTAGGACACTTTTTAAGAACGTAGTACAAAAAGTAGTACTTTTGACAATAAAACAAAAAACATTAATCAGAGTGTGGCTCATTTCATTTACGTTTAAGTGGTTTTATGAACAAATGCAATACCCCACCCACTGGTATCACTATGGTATTTGGTAGGGGGCCCAGCAAAATCGTTTGTACCCTGGGCCCAAAATTTGATGCTGCACCCCTGGTAGCAGATAGCTGTTAGCCGAGGTAGTACATTCCATTGTCATGGCACATTTTATTGCACAATACTTGAAAAGTAAAACAGTGTGGAAAGTAAAGAAATACTTAAAGTCTGGGAGGTGGTGTTCCACCATTGTCAAGTCATGAAAGAAATTAAACATTTTATTGTAATAACTCTTCTTGTAAAGTGCCTTGAGATGACATCTGTTGTGAAACGGCGCTATATAAATAAACTGAATTGAATTGAAAGTATTTGAGGAGCTGAAGAAAGCTTTACAAAGCCCTCCAGTTCTAGCTTTACCGGATCCAGAGAAACTATTTTTTTCAGATGGTTGATGAGAAAAAACGACGCATGGTGTCGATTCTCTTACAGGAGCATTGTGGACTGAAACAAACGATGGCTTACTACTCTGGAAAACTGGATTCAGTCCCAGCTGATTTTCCAGGTTGTCTGAGGGCCGTAGCAGCAGCAGAGAAAACAGTTTTGGCCTCCAGGGACATTGTCATGTACTGTCCAATCACTGTGTTTGTACCTCATAACGTTGCAATAATTTTGTTGGAACAGAGGACTTCACACCTGTCAGTGGCAAGATGGCTCACTTCTGTGTTGTTGGATTTGCAACAAAATGCTGACCTACTTGAGGCGATTTTGCTGCCCTCCAAGACCGCCGCCCTACAGCCTCTGGCAACTACCTGTGCAGCTATTGACCAGACAGAAGAACAGCCAGACACGACTGATCTAGTTGATGTGCAGAATTTTCCCACATCTTCTGAGATCTCAGCCTGGAAGAAGATAGGTTCTAAGAAAAAAGAAGGAGTGTGGTTTTCTGTTGAGAATAAACCACGTCTTCCTAGACATTTGTTGGGTCACAAACAGCCATCAGGTGGCGCTAACCTGCCCTATAAATACAGCCCGCTTTCCCCAGCTCGGCCTCTTTCACGACGGGCACTGGCCAGCTCGTCCAGAGGAGACCAACTACAGCCATCGTCTTTCGCTGGCGAACCCGAGTTTCTAACAGAAACTTGCTCCAAATGAACCCAAAGACCACTCCAGGTGAATCTTAAACATTGACAAACAAAGACATTGTTTATCCCCACTGAATTAGTGGGAGCCACATGTGCCAGGCCAGAACCAGCAGAAGCCGCATCAAGTTCACCGCCACAGAGCCGATAAGAATTGCCAAGCTGGAAATCTGCCAAACAGGTACTGTTAGAGTGGAGCCAGGAGCTCACTGCAGCTAACCAGATTGGATTCATTGTTAGCTGCTAGGCTAACGTCGCCTCAGCCCCCTTTCCCCTCATCGCCATGCAGCAACTCGGAGACGTAATCGTTCAGAGGTCTGTTTGGGCAGAGGCAATTAGTTAGGATTAGCTTATTTTAAAAGTTTTCCCTTTTTGTGTTTAATGTTGAATAAATGTGTTTGAGTCACTCTAATCGCCCCACCTGCGTTGCAGAAGGCTACCTGAAAGCCAGCAAGCTCACGTGTTCATCCAGGCCAACACTTCATAACAATGGTTGCTAATAACTGTTCAAACAGAATCATTTTGGCAGGCCTCCTGTGTTAGG
Source organism: Apricaphanius iberus (assembly GCA_028564705.1). Classification (NCBI taxonomy): domain Eukaryota; kingdom Metazoa; phylum Chordata; class Actinopteri; order Cyprinodontiformes; family Aphaniidae; genus Apricaphanius; species Apricaphanius iberus. The sequence continues at coordinate 1,056,059 of JAPXFQ010002328.1, read as the reverse complement.
GTTAAACCCACTGGCAACACCGCATCTCTCTACAGACCTCTGTGAGGATGCAATGATCTCTTACTGACAAAATCTCTCCAAGACTCTTGCAAAGGTGCACCAACAGATGAAGGATGCCCTGCCCAAATCAGCCGTGGGACCACTTCATCCGATCAGACCTGGGCCCTCATTTATCAAACGTTCCTAGAAATGTTCCTATATTCTATACTACGAAGGAAATTTAGGATGTGCGTAAATACACGTCAAGTGGGATTTATGAAACATGCAGTGGCCTCTCATACGCACGCTCCTCCGCAATCAGCTGTTGATAAATCCCACTTGTGCATACTCAGATGCGCGTGCCCGTTCACAGTCATTTGCAGACAGAAACGCCCTGAATTAACCATATTTGTTAACACCACATCATCTGTCACATGCATTGAGCCCTCACGTTCTTCCTTAAAATAATTTCCAAGAGAGCGAAAAAAGGAACTTCACTGACACAGAGACCGAGGTGAAACATGGGTAGGGCAATAAAAAAAGTATTCACGATGAACAGACCTAAAAAAAATGTCAGTTAATAAAAATTCATTTCACCACCAATACTTTCTGTTATCAGCGGTTTCTCTGCTTCATTCCAACCGGCATGCAGACGTTATATTTCTGCTGCAGAGCAGACGAAAAAAATTTGGTGAATAATTGAATTTGCTAATATTAACTGTTGTGGAAATTGTTAATGTCTTTGAACATATTAAATAATTTAATAATGAACATTAATGTTTGATTCTATCAGCATAGGGGGAACTAATAATAAAAGATAACTCCGCCTGGGACAAAGATAACGGACAGTAAATGCGGACGGGATAGTGGAGATGTTCCTGTTAGAAATTAGGGAAAAAATGGTTTTGTATTAAACTAAATACAGTAAAACATCTCTCAGTACACAGCTGGACCAGATCTAATACAGAGGTTGTTGAGATCATCATGTTTGACTTTTTTGGGCCCTGCGTAATTGGAGAGATGGCTTGTGCTGCCATAAGTAGCCCACACAAGGAAAAAAGGACAATCTGCTTCAATGATAAGCAGGAACATTTACGGAACGTGCTGTGGTGGAGCCATTACCAGGATGGGGTCATGTTTACTGCTCCATAGAGGCTGTCCAGGTGAGGAAGCTGTTCATGGCTCACTTTTTGGCAGAGAGAGCGGGGCCTTTTGCTACCACAACGGCTCTTTTAAGAGCACCAACAAACGTCTTAAGAGCTTTCCTGTCTAAATTGTGTAACCTCTGTATTATTATTATTTTTTTTTATTCATGTGTCTGTATAGAAAACAGCTGGTGTCATGTAGCTCAGGCTGATTAGCCACACTGTTTATTAGTATTTCCTCCATGTTGTGCTGACGCCGTGACTTTGTGTCAGTCACAGCTACAGTACTGTTGCATCTTCAGTGTGCCTGACTTTTTTTTCCAAGAAGGCATTGCGCAATTGGGAAAAGTAACTAGCTATATACTAATTTCCACAGGTGATAAATGATTACTGTTGGCAATGTTCTGCTTTTGTGCTTGGGGAGCAGGGGAGGGAGGGCTTTGGAGAGACGGGGGCGGTAATCAAAATGGGGGCGTTGCTGGTAGGTGAGGACTCAGGCGTTCAGAGTTCAACATGGGGGAGGTGAGAGTTTTAAAAGATTACTCAAGCATACATAAAGTAATTTAAGAAACACTTTAGACATGTTTTCTTAATGAACAGTTGTATGGAAACAGACCATTTTACCTGTTTAAATCATTAAAGTTTCAAGATACTGTAACGACATTCATTGTCACCAATTAGCATTGATCATGAACCAATTAGACTACAAAATCCATGGATGTAGCCTAATATTTTGTCATACTGCATTTCATAGCTAATTATTTTTTCTTTGATTTAAATAAACCTATGTTGTGATTGTACTGTAGAGTTTTGCATCAATATAATACAAACCTTGTTTAGTGATTTCACTTTGTCTGTAGTATTCTCTCCATTACTGTAGTACTTTTACAGAGATGTATTTACTGTACATGTAGTACCATAATGAAACCTGTATCACATATTTTGTAGTACAATATTTAATTATTGTACGAACAATGATCATATCACATCAAATGCAGGAAAAAAGTGTGAAAACTGGACTTTACCTCCCATTTTCCAGCAACCGCTGGGCTCTCTTTGGATAACCGCTGACTTATGAAAATAATTCAAGCAAGTGTGTCCCATGCAAGGACACACTTGCTTTTTAGAGAAAAAAAAAAAAAAAAGGACACACTTGCTTGATTATTTCTAAAATCTTTCCTGATTTTACTTCTCTGATGGTCACAAATAAAGGTGTAGCACAATTAATGGTAGAAGACTTTCAGTGTTCTGTGATTGTCTCCTGATCCTCGAACGCCACCCTGCTCTCCCTGCCCCCACTCTGCTGTAGTCTTCTTAGTTAGTTTTAGCCCCTCCTCCACTCTGCTTACCACCCACCGCCAACCAAAAAGAAAGTATCTTTACAACAAGCGTATTTTCTGGCTTTGCTGAACAATAATGCTGTCTGGTTGTTTGTGCCATCAGCCTTTCAATGCAAAGAAAGCTCTGAGTAATGCTTATTCATTGTCATATCTTCAAGGGGTAATAAATAAGAAGCAAGACAAGCCTTCACGGGGTGGAAATAAGGATGCTATTGTTAGAAGGGCTGGCTTTCAATCAAAGTTTTCTTAGGAAATAGTTGGGGTTTTGTATGAACACATGTTCTGCTTAATAATGAACATAAAAAGCAGCCATTTTCGTGACTTATGGATTGTTGGGCTAGGCGGTGCACTGGGACCACAGGAAGAAATATTTCATTATAACAAACTAGCTTTCAAAAGTCAGACCATCCGTTATAAAATGTCGGCTTTATTGAAAAAAAGAATATGATTAACAATCTTAACACTTCTTCAATTATAGAATTCCTTCAATCTAAGAAAGAAAGAAAGAAAGAAAGATATTTATACCGTCATTGACTAGAACCTCAGTTAAATCTGAACAAAAATAACCTTAATTCCCGTTTCTGTGACAGTATGATGTTGTTGGTTTTGTTTTTTGTAATTTTTACTGTTTGGATTCTGGCCCAAAGATTTAGTTTAGTCTCGTCAGATAACACACAGTTTGGGGAGATTTTGTCAAAGCTTGAAAGCTTCCCGCTGGAAACCTAAAGCCTAGTTTATATTTCTCTGTCTGCATAGGTACAGAGAAACACAACACCATTATCAATCTATGCTGGGGATGTCCTGAATGGCACAACCACAGATGGAGTATAGCCAATTTTTTTAACTATACTTCGAATGCAACGGAGAGGACATACCTGTGATTGGTCCGCCCAGCATCAGCCCCAAATCATTTAATCAGAATGGCGCTCAATAGTTAAATGTGATTAGTAGGCAATGCAACTTTTGGGCATTAGATGCTTTATATTGCGAGGCCGGTTTATCTAATATGGTCTTTTACCAATTTTGAACGCCAGGAGGTGTAGAGAACAAAACAGACAGTTGTGTTTGTTCGCATATGTTTTTTATGAGTATAAGTATTCTATGAGTTGTACTTCTAGTAAAACGTTTTCCAGATCACTGAGAGCAATGGCGAACTTTCCTTTAGGGGGAAAGAGTTTGCAAGCTGAAGAAGTAAGCAAACTCTGTTTGACCAGAGACGACACAGCAATGGTAGGTAGATCAGTCAGAAAAAGTCAGACCCCCTGCTATCCTGGTGGGGAATTGTTTTGCAACACTGACACACCAACAAAGAAGTATAAAAGGAAAACAACTCGGTCAATACATCTCCACACTGTAAAAATAAAATAAATAAACTTCAATTTTTTGGCCTGACAAAATATTTAAGTTTGAAACACAAAAGTTGTATCTATTTGAGACAAATCCATTAGTTAGTCCAAGAAACCACTGGAGTTATAAGCTTCAACACAATCTTTTGCATTGTCGGTGCTTACATCTGTAAGTTGCACTACATTATAACCATTGAAAATTGATCAACAGAAATGCTTTTGTTGTGAAATGCAGGGAAAGCAAATTTTGTATTTGTCTTTTGAGTCAAAAGCTAAGTGTGTTACTTGGAAGAGGAGCCGACTTTTAATTACACTAAATGATTTTGCAATCCTGTGATGGACTGGTGACCTTCCAGGGTGTACCCTGCCTGTCGCCCGTTGACAGCTGGAGATAGGCACCAGCCCCCCCGCGACCCCTTGAGGAATAAGCGGTTCAGAAAATGGATGGATGGATTTTGCAATCTCTTGTGAACGTACATCATTGAACATTAGCATAAAAAATAGTTTAAACAGTAGAATATGAGCTTTATTTTAGGTCAATACAACTGGTACTTAAGTTAGATCTTCTGTAGGTGTCGGTGGGTCAGTAAGTAGAGCAGTTGGATTGCAAATGAGAGAGTGATAGGTTCTATTCCAAATCAACCCAGAGTTGCCTACCATATCAGTGAATAAATGTGTGTGCATTTTGTGAGTGTAAAGTGCTTGGATAGTTTCTGTCTTGTTTCTTTTTTATCATTTAATGAGAACTGTTTAACTTTGTATCGCTTGGTACCTTCACCACTTATGGAGGGTTTTTTTTCATAAATTCTTTTTTTTTTTACAGATTACAATACCCATCTCTAAAGCTTTGTGCAGACTTACAGGCGTTTTCAGTTTTTTTTTCACAGTACATGTAACCAGTAAATCAACAAAAAAAGATTTTGATAGAGCACCTGAGCATCATCTCAGATCTGGACACTGAAACAAATGCATCATGGTACCAAGAAGCTAACCGTAGGCTGAAGAGTTATGGAGGCATGGAGTGAATCTGTAATGGCGAGGACACAGGCCGGGGGGTATTCCACAAAGCAAACTCAAATCTAGGCTAATTTGAAATATCCTCGCATGAATTAGCGTAACAGTTCTTATTCGGTTCCATCAATGAAGCTCAGGTAAATTCCCTGCTGATTCAAGTGAGGCTTAACAAGGCAGGCTCATGTGCGATAACACTACATTAAAAGCAGCCCTAGATTAATGAGAATGGGCAGAAAGGCAAGAGCCTTGTTTTTCTCTCAGGCTGAGAAAGAATTATTAGTGCAGCCTATGAGCATCACAATTACATCATAACCAAAAAGGGGAACACCGGCTGCATATAAAAGACTTCAGGATGCATTGTGTTATAGTGTGAATAAAGTGGTGTTGCCAATGGATGGTTTAGAGTGTGACAATAATGCTGAGAAGCACTTCTAACTGTAAATTTCTAAATCGATGTTAATAAATCATATTAACTCATTGAGTAGGGCAAGATAATCAGGAGTCTGTTGTGAATTAATAAAACAAAAATATAAAACGTGACAGAAAATGGTTGACAGGTTAAATGTGTTAGAACATGATTTAAGTAAGGATGTAAATGGATTTAACTAAATAAAAACAGTTTCAAGTTTTCAAATATAAAGTTACATTAAAATGTAAGTATTTTATATTTTATATAAATATTTTTTATATAATTTTATATATAATTTTGTATTTTATGAGCAGTATTTTAATTTACTTTTTTTTTACCAGTTGCAAGGTACCATGAAGTCATTTTAAAACATTAAGACGGTACGGCATGATCATTTTATGGCTCCATATTAGACAAAAAGTGATTTATTTGTAGCTAATTATTTGACTAATTGGGAGACTGTGGCTCAGTGGTAGAGTAGTTGGCTTGCAATCGGAGGGTCATAGGTTTGATTCCAGCTTCCTCCAGTCACATGTCATTGTGCCCCTGGGCAAGGCACTTAACCCCAAAAATTGTACATCGTCCTACCGAACCATGTTGGCTATCAGTGAATGAATGTGAGTGTGAATGGGTGAATATGGCTTCAATGTAAAGCGCTTTGAGTGGTCAGTAAGACTAGAAAAGCACTATATTAGTTCAGTCCATTTACCATTACTGTTAGGGATACAGATGATGTACAAATTGTCTGGTCAATAATAATTTTGAATAATTATGCCAATGACCTAATACTGGGATAATTATTAATGAAGCTCGAATTATCAGGGAAAAAATGATCTTCTTAATACCAGACCGTTAATCTATCTGAATAATTAATTAATTTGCTGCTTTATTGAATCAAGCAACACCAAAAGAACATAGAAATTTTGTCTCAAGTTTAAGGAATTTATTACTGATTGCTCAACTATTATATCAAAAGGAGTCACAAATAAATTAAATCTAGTCTAAATTAAACTATGCTACCATTCTACATGGTTGCATCTATTCTATCAGCGTAAGACAAAAATCAAAAACTGATGTCACAGGGGGGAAGAGTCTTGCCAGATTCTGATCACTTCTGTTAGAGAAATGTTTCCTAAATTCAAAACTTCAGCTTAAGTGGTATGTCCAGTGTGGCAGCAGAGTGCAGATTGTGGATCTCCGTCTGTTGTCATTATTGTTCTTGTCAATTTCATTTTTTAGTTGTGCCGTAGTCATCTCTCTGAAAATTGCATCTCATTATGACTACACGTCCTGGCTGTAAGTCACCTTTACTTGCTCAATCAAAGTAATTTCCTACCCTCTCCTCTATGTCTGGGTCTCTCAACCTCAGAAAAATTGACATTATTATTATTATTATTTTAAAAATTGACAAGGAAAAACAGATTATGATCAGATTTTTTTCATCCAGTCGAAAAAGACAGACAACAAAAAATTGCAGCGCAGCCTCTGTCCCTGGTTACCTGATATGAAGTGATCGTTGCAGATTGTTACATTTTTAGTTACCTGCTTGTTCCAAACGGTTCTTCTGATAGCTTGCAGCCAAATACATCTTTTGTTTGCCTCGAAAGGGTTGCGAGTCTTTGGAATTCTATTAAAACTTGCACAAATTGTTGTTTTTATCAAAGCGCTTTGTGCGACGAACAGTAGAAGACATGATGATATATTTTGCTGCACAATTAGTTGCTTTAGATTACAGAATCACAGGAGCAAATTTTAGAAAGATCTTACAAGGTCAGCTGAACTATATGTGAGCTTTATCCGATTCCCTGAAATTAATGTCAGGTACCAACCAAACAAGTCTGAAAGGTAAAATGAAATTAAGAGGTTCTTCAACAAAGTATTAGTATAACTGCATAATTACTATGTGTGGAATGTATGGGGCTGTGTTTTCGTGGGATTCTCTTGGCATTACATGATACTTTGAGACAGCCTATGAACTATGGTTGAACCCTCAAACAGAGGACATTCAAAGAATGAAAAACAGTGGGGGTAAGAAAATCTCCCAGCCCCTTTTTACGTTTGTTCATACAAAAGTGTTTGTTTTTTTACACATTCCTCTATGAATAGTGCATGACCAGAATTATTTTTTTCTTTTTTTTACACCAGCCTTTTACAGCATCACATGATGCTTATGTGAATACAGATGTGCGAGACGGCTGCTGGAAAGCAAATTATATTTGATAAAACTCTGCAACTGCTAAGATAAAGTTGCAGTTAGACCTTTGTTGCTTTTTTCCCCTGTCTTAGCAGCAGGGCTGGCAAGTCAGTTTCCATCTTCTGCCATCTATTTGAGGGCCTATTGATTTTCAATTCAGATGGCTAATACATAGTCTAATGAGATAAGTCTGCATAAGCAATGCTTTTTCAGGAAATAAAAAATGCATGTGACCTAAATACTCTGGAAGTACTAACGTACCAACAACAGGAAACGCTAGTTGCGTTTACATGCACAACATGTGTTTAATCTGATCATTGATCGGATAAGAATTTGGCCCTGAAAACATATATCCGATTATTACATTGATCGGATTAAATAATTTTGACTTGCACAGAACCATCTGAAATACCGGAAACGCCCGTAGAGGAAGAAACAGCAGACGTCTGTTGTAGGGATGCCAAACGTCCCTTAAAATACGGAATCGTCCCTTATAAATGTGCCGTGCCGTTTTGAACTAATATGGGACGCTATTTGTTCCGTATTTTCCTAACTGTCTATTATGTGTGTCCGTCACAGGCTTTATACTGTTTTATTCTAACTATGTAGCCTATATAAACATACAAATCAACCTACATTCAGCAAAACTGTTCTAACGGCGGGATCAAACGGGACCGCAAATTGTTATTTTGCGGCTCGCCAGTGATGCGAGCTCAGGATTGATTAGGTAGACACACACACACTGGCGCTTCCATGCAGCACCTTTAAAAATGTCCCAGAAACGCTTAAATAGATATAGGTGACTGGGGAGAGGCCCATCCTTGGCTGGAAAAGATCAGTATAGATGAACACAAGGCAAACTGTAAACAATGCAGCCAGTGTTCTCAGTGGCGCGCTGAGAACACTGGCTGCACAGCACACCAGGCACACAAGAATGCAGAAAACAAACGTTAGTGAGGCTTATGCGACATTTAAGCTAAAATATTCAGAATAGATTACATGTCTTATGCTTTTTCAAAGATGTCTCCTCCATGTGCAATTTTATTTTTGTTTGATTAATTGTAGAGGATTTTGTTATACAATCAATATAAATCAATCAATATAAATTACAACTTTAAGAACAAATCATAGTAACTCATTAATTGTTATTCTAATAAAAAGATTGTTCTCAGCATTGTCATTGTGTTAGATCAGACTGCATCTTGTTAAATCACGGCAAGGTAAACTTATTGTATAGCACACTTTAAACACTAGGCAATTCAAGGTGCTTTACATGATTAAAATAAGAACACTGAAAAGAGATCATTAATCATTTTGAAGATTAGCCTAACTTATAGAAATTATGCATTAATGTGTTTATTGTGAATAAAGCATTTCAAACTTAACATATGACCATTCTGGATGATCCCCTCACTAAAACAACCACACCTCCCCGTGAGTCAGATGTACGGCTCGACCCGTGGTAAAGAACGCCCTGTGTCCCTTATTTTAATTTATGAAAGTTGGCAACCCTAGTCTGTTGTAAACAAACACGGCTGCGTTCCTTTAAAAAGGAGCGGTACATCTTCTTTTTAGCATGCTTTTATTTTTTCTGGAAAATATTTTTTATTTACAAGCAAAACAGTATAACCTTTTTCAATTGTTGTTCCTACACGCCATACTTTCATCCAGCTTCTGTCAACGCCAGCGTAAGGTACATCAATGCATGATGTAATAGACATGCGCAGTAATGACTTACATTAGGAATAAGAGTTTACATGCACCACGATTGGATTAACTATCGGCATAACCCACCTGTCTCATTTAGAGTGAAATTTTGATCCGAATGAGTCAGAGTAATCCGAAGCATTTTTATTCTGATCAGGCTTTTAATCCGATTACTTTTGTCCATGTAAACACAGCTACTGACAGACAGACACTGTCTTGAAGTGACACAAAGTGAAAGGATAGAATACAAGAGGAATGTGAGAAAACCTATAGATGTTTAGGTAGGAGTGGGACGATAACAAATTTTGATACAACGATATATTGTCCCACAAATTATTGACGATAAACAATACTATGTCAAGATCGAGACCAAAATAACCACTTATGTAATGTTAATATATCATAATAATGCAAGTATGCCCTCTAAAATGCAACAATTAAACTGTTATTTAACATGGGAATGTCCAGAACCAGAACTTTTAAATAATACAAACAAAAAATTAATTTCTTCATTAATTAAAAATAAAAAAGGACTCTGTTAGAAAAAGTTGCACCAAAAACAATAAGATAGATCCTGTCTCTCTTAAAACAATAAATACAATGGCCTATCCGTTGTAAACAACCAAAACTGCACTTCAGTAATGATTATAAAAATAGAGATGTAAATTTCTTAACCTTCCTTGCTTTCCTTACCTTAACCTTACCATGTAACATTACAAATCCAGATAAAAGAGGTAGCGGTAACAACGTAAATACTTCCATATAAACAGATATCTTATCAGACAACGTTGGCTCCGTCGACTTTTCAAGCTTTTCCTGCGTTTCAAGCTTCAAGGCACATAACGCCAGCAATGCAGAAGTTCAGCTACTTGAACTTTTGACGGTCCAACGCTCTTGACGCAGCACGGTAACCAATCAGAGTGTCTCACTGTGGTGACGTTGCCCGACGCCGACGCTGCCTAGCCAACCACAACCTGTTAGTGTTTTAAAAAAATGGAAGAGAAAGGCCAGACTACGAGCTTTGCTAGCTTCAGCTTAAAAATGTACCTTCTCTGTATATGTGTCTAACTAGTCGCTTTGTGAGCATAGCTTGATGCTGACAAAGCTTGCGGTCTGAACGCAGGTTCTCCATTCTTTTCACAAGGCTCACTTGCCGCTTACGGCTCTGCTTCTTCCCGGAGATGCAAAGAGCCTAAATGACTGACAAGATGCTTCACTCCCTGCATTTCATCGCGTTAAGTCATGATGGGAAATACAGTATAAAACATTACTGATCTGTCTAGGACTTCAGATGATCAAAACAACCACCAACCTACCCAGGTAACCCTAAAACAAATGTCAAAATGCTAAAAACAGTCTCATTAAACCCTGGAAGCTAATTATGAACCCTTGTTGTAACATTTTTGGAAATACCAATAAAGCAATAAGAAAACTGACTCCAATATCTAAGAGTTTTGTTGCTGGTTAACCAGGAGAAACATTGTATACAACCATCAAATACCACATGTCTATCCATTGCACACTCACTTAGATTTTGTACTGCCCCCAGCTTAATCCTGTCCCAAACCCTTCCTGTCACACTGTACACATAATTTTCTTTTTTTGTTATCCAATAACAGTTTTGTCACCTCATACTACATAGCTGATACTTCTTGAAAACTTTCAACATCAACAGTTCCCCATAAAGTTCATGTCTGTCTAATCAAAAAGACAATGAACACATTGAAAGCTTTGTTGTATAAGAAAAACATAGGTCAGATTTAAGAACAACACTACTGGAATAATATTCTTTGGAAATTATCTTAACATGTTTTAATCTCTAATGTAAGTTGAACATTGTATATTCCAAAGATAAGAATGGGATGATGTGAACATTTCTTTAAAACACTGAATATATATTGGTGTCCAGTTCTTTTCGCTGTGTGTTAGCCACATGACTTCATACAAGATGTCACTGACGCTTGATTTGTTGAAATATGTTGCTATAAACTTTTGAATTATTGAAAAACATTTTAGATACAGAAGTATTTACATTACAAAGAGCTATCGTTTGAGACATATTTTCTACTTTTGTTGTTTAACTCATTCTGCTCTTAAATGCTAATGATATACGGTACATTCACAATGATAGATGAGTACTGCTTTGGGAGAAGAGACAAAAACAAAAAAACATCCTCAGTGATGAACATAGTCATCTCCATGTTTTGGCGAGGAGTGTGCCCACGTTCGCCTGTCAGATGAAAGCCTTGATAATTTACTGAGATCAGAAAGAGGTAGGACATAGACAGGTATCCCCCCTTCCCTCAAGGCCACATCGGAGGAGAACAGAAGCAAAAGGAATGACAGATGGGGGGAAGCTGGGAAAAAGTCTGACTGACATGTTCCATCCCCCAACTTTCTGACATGAAAATGTCACTTTGTTGTTATGCATTCAGTTTTGAATAATAATCCTCTTCTGTTTTACAACCTGACAATTACTTTGCTCTAAATTTGATTTATTGATCCATGTTGGGTTCTCTATGTCATGAGTACCTTCTATCGACAGAAGAGGAGTAAAATTAAGATTTGTGCCTTCTGGAGTTTTCATGTTCTCCCTTCACGTGCAAAAGTTCTCTTTAGGTACTCCAGCTTCCTATCACTGTCCAAAAGCACAACTGTTAGGTTAAAGTCTAGTTTATACTTCTCCGTAAGCAAGTTTTCACTCTGAGGCACATGTATTGATGGAGACATTGTCCTTTCACACCTCTCTATTGGTGTGTCAGTGTTGCAAACCAATTCTTCTCCAGGACAGCAGGGGGGCACACCATTTCTGTCGAGTCTGCCTAAATTTGCAGTGTCTCTGTTCGACAATAGTTTATTTACTTAGTAAGTTTTGATTGAGCTGGAAAGCTTTTTACTAGAGTGCAGCCCATAGAATACGCTAAAAACCCATGTAAACAAAAAAGCACAGTAGTGTTGGAATTAATTTTCCATAAAACTGACAGACTATATCTCCCAGCATCCCTTTGCACCGCCCTTAGCGCTTGCTCATTGGTCTGTGGCTTGTGATGACAAACAGAGCTAATAAGAGGGTTGGAACACAGGACATCATCGTCAATCCTTGCTCAATCCCTATGCTGAATGGAGACACCTGGCCAATCGCTAGTGTAATTCCTCTACCCCACTTCCACTGTGTGTATCTTAGACGTCTACTGGTATTTGATCTATAGTAAAAGCAGCAGATTTAAAGGGACGCCCTTAAAGCTCAAGTAAATAAAGGGATTCTTTTAACACCCAAAATCGGATTAAAACCGCCCCCTGGTTATAAGCAGTGTGCCTAACCTTTTGAACTTGTTGTGTCTGATTGAAAGTAAAATCTTGGTAATTACAAACAACAGATTCCGAAACATGAAAACTATATATAACCGAACAGTACAGAATCTCAAAATAATAGCTTGCGAAACTAATCTCTCAGTAAACAAAAAAAATGAAAGTATGAAAGTAGCTACATTAAATATTTGTTCTCTGTTAGGAAAGTTTCTCCTAATCAATGATTTCATCATTATACAAGATATACACGCTCTTTGTTACAGAAACCTTGTTACATGTAAATACAGAACAAGCTGTGCTAATAGAAATTTGTCCCACAGAGTATTATTTTATTAGTGAGAAAAGAAAAAAACAGAAGAGGTGGAGGCCTTGCTACCATCTCCCATAACTCTCTAAACTTTAAAAATGTATCACTAGGTGAATTTGACTCTTTTGAATACGTAGCTATTGAGATAAATATGCCAAACAAAGTCCAATTTCTAAATATATATAAACCACCAAAGCCTAACACCAATTTTTAGCCCTGGCTGGGGATTGGCCGGGGGGGGGGGGGGGCGCTGAAGTCGGTGCCGGCTGGGGGGGGGCTGTGGTCGGCCGGTGGTTGGCGGGCGCTGCTGCCTTTTCCATCTCCCCGGGCTGGTTCTTGTCGCTTGCTCCCCGGTGGCCCCTTGCCGCGTCCGGGCGTCGGCGAGAGGCCGCGGCGGGTGGCCGGCGTCTCCGGGCCCGATCGGCTATATTGACACTGGACATGGCTCCTGGGTCTTGGTCTTAGCGCTCGGGGGGGTGCTGAGGTGGGGGCCTCTGGCCGGTGTTGGTCGGCCTCCACGGTGACTGACCGGTTGGTGGGGTGTGGGCTGGTGGGTGGAGGTGCTGGGTTCTGTTGCCTCCCGGCCATCGGGCGGTAGTAGCAAGGCTGGAGGATGTCGGCCTGGGGGTTGGCCGCCTGGGACTTCGGTCTGCTCACGGGCCTGGCGCGACGTGTCCGGGGTACCCGAGTCGGTGGTGCGCCGGGTTCCGGCCTCGGCGCGGGGGCCCTCGGACGCTGGCGGTGCCTGGGGCGTCTCTTATTGGCGGGGAGGCTTTTTACCATCTAGCACAGGCGCTCTTTTTAACGGGGTGCGCTTGGGACGGGAGGGGGGAGGGCGTTGAGGGGGAGGGGGGGCTAAACTCAACCTGGGTGTCTAGTGACATGTGTTTTGTTAGCAGTGTGAATGTTGGGAAGGATTTAGGTATGCCCCTGGCATGGGGGCTGGTGGATTGCCGGGGCCCCCATGGGGCTCGGGGGTGCCGCTGCCGTGGGCCCCGACTTGACGTGCTGGGGCCTCCCACCCCTGGTGGATCGGGCCGAACGGGGGTGCCTATTGGAGTCAGCAGGGGAGCTGGCTCCCTGGGGTTGGCAATGGTCACCCCAGTTATTTTCTCCCCATCCCCATGCCTCTGTCCACCTGCTCCTTCATTCTACCATTCACAAGGCCTTGGGACGTGGGCACGTCACTGGGGTGCAGGATGGAGCTTCCGTCTTCGCTACCCGGTGGCGGCCTGGGTCCCGATTTTATTGAGCAACTTAGACACTTACACTTGCAACATTTACATGGAACGCACATGTAGGGACCTGGCGGTGGGGCGCATTGGCGCTGGGGGCGGGACCCCTCATGGGGGGCCTCGCCTGTGGTGCCGGCACCCACTGTTTAAACGCATCTAGACACTGAGGGCCCGGGGGGGGAGATGGGGGTACCCGGCAGTATTCCCATGTCCCACCCCTCTGTTTTAAGTGCACATTAGAACAACACGCAACAACACCACATTGAGCGGGGGGAGAGAGGCTGGGGGGTCTTTCCACACCCCTGTTCGTTGGACCATCAGGGGTCGGAGCCCGGATAGAACATCAGGCCGTCTGGTCGGGGTCCTGGGCTGGTGGGCTGCTCTTGCCGGTGTGGGGGCCTTGGCGGTCTGCTTGTCCCCGTCCTGGTGGGCAAAGGGGTCTGTCTCCTGGGTGCAGGGGCAGGGTTCTCTATTGGGGCGTCTGTCCCTGGGCCTGGGAGTATGGAGTATAGTGTACGTATGGGGGGTATGAATGAGTGTATAGCGTCCTTTTTTCGTATTTCCTGTATTTGTAAGAATGTGTACGCATGAGAGGGAGGGTACGTATGAGTGTCTCTGTCTGTCTATGTCTACCTGTCAGGTTGGGTGTTTGGCTGCTCTCTGACCTGATGCATCTTCGTCCCTTCCCGTCACTCCCCGTCGGTGATGGATGCTCCTGCCCGCTGGTTGATGATGGCTCTCGATGCCATGGGCCGGGGGTCCCGGTTGCGGCGCGGCTCGGTCCTGGTGCATGTCGGGCGGGTCCTGGGTGGACCGGTGTGTCGGGCGGCCGCTGTTTCGGGCCGACGTCCTCCTTGGATTTACTGGGGCACCTCTTATGGGGGTGCCGGGGTTGTAGAGTAGGTTGGTGCCGTCCGGTGGATCGGTGGGGACCGTACCTGGCGCCCAGGCCTCCTGCCGGTTCCAGGACTTCTGCTGGCTGGTCTGTTCACTTGGGGGGGCTGTCCGGCATTGGCTGGGCCCCTGATCTTGGCGCCCTGCGTGGGGCGGGATCTGGACCCAGGAGCTGGGGGACGGGGTGCCCCTGGTCCCCATGGGCTCCCTGATCCTGACCCGGGCCCGTCCTGGCGTAGCCGGTTTCCGGCGGAGCCCGTGGGCTCGTCACTGCGATCTCTCGGGCCCCAGCATTGCGTCTGGTGGGTGTTCCCCTGGGGCTTCCATCTGTTCCTCTCTTGGTGGGTGATCGACCCTGCGCTAATCCGCCTGTGGCCTCTGTACTCTGTGGGACCCTGGATGCATACATCTCTTGCCTCTTCCATGTCTGTGTCGATTCCTGTAGGACGGACTGACGGTTCCTTACACCAGCTATCAATCACTTGCATGGGGAAACCTTACTCAGACCTGCATGCTCGAGATTTCAACATACATACTGACAACCACCAAGATAGAGGAACAAAAGCATTAAATGATACCCTCCATAACTTTGACCTAACCCAGCATATTAATGAACCAACACACAACCAGAGACACACTAATTGTTAATAATTATTAGCAAAGACTTAAATATCTTCTACATCAATGTAACTGATATTGCATTATCTGACCATTTCTGTATCTCATTTGAAAGCACCATCTCAGCTAAAATATCTAATTACAGTAAGAGCACTGTAAAAAAGTGCTCCCTCAAAGACAATTCAGCCAAAAACTTTAAGATGACGTACACTCCTACTTTACCCCCAACATCCACCAACACACATTCAGTAAACAAACTGACAGAGGAAATTTTCTATCCAAAATTTAAGAAATTATGGATAAGATTGTGTCAATTATGGTTCAAACTGTTTCGGGTAGAAAAAAGTCTCTCTGGAGAAGCCATCCACTGATATGTATAGAAAAAAGGGAATGTCGACGAGCAGAAAGAAAATGGCGGAAAACTCGACTCCAGGTTCATTATGAGATATACAAAGAGACTAACCTTGAAGGGTGCAAGGGAATCATTCTTCTCTGAAATTATTCACAGAAACATTTCCTACAGTGGAGAGATTAAGTACTCCTCCTGTGACAGTAGCCCCTGAACTAAGCTCCATCAGGGCCTGCAATGAATTTGCCTGCTTGTTTACTGAAAAGATCTTCAATATTAGAAGGTTAATTAGTACATCAGTTTCAAACCCACTACCAATGTTATTCCCAGTTAACACCCATGGTGAGAAAATTACAGATTTCCAAACAATAAACCAATTGAAAGAACAGGAACTTCTAGCTCAGAGAATAGACTTTAAAATACTCCAACTTGTTTATGAATCATTGAACGGTTTAGCACCAAAGTACATTGAAGATATGCTGTCACTATATCAACCCAGCAGACCACTCAGGTCCTCCAACTCTAACCTACTAATAGTCCCTAGAATCAGAACTAAACAGGGAGAGGCAGCTTTCAGCTTCGACGCTCCACAAATGTGGAATAAACTTCCAGACGAATGCAAAAACGCTGAATCGCTAGGCTCTTTTAAATCAGAGATAAATACTCTACTATTCAGAGCTGCATTTGAATCTTAAATTGCGCTTTCTGATCACTTTTTGTTTTGTTTACCCGATTGTGTTTTATCTGTTTTAATTGCGTAAATTTGTTCCTTAAATAATTTTTTTATTGTTGTGGTTTAATTTCTATTCTTACTTTTTTATTTATTTTTTAAGTGATTGTGTATTAATTACATAAATTTGTTCCTTAGATTATCTTTTTTTACTGATTGATTACTGTTAAACATATATGTTTTGTTTGTAATCATGTAGTTTCATTATCACTGAATCATGTAAAGCACCTTGAATTGCCTTGTGTTGAAAGTGTGCTATACAAATAAAATTGCCTTGCCTATTATGTCAATAAGTAAATTCTCCTCACAAGAAACAAAAATCACATGCAGGTTCACCAGGGCTCCATCTTAGGGTCCCTCCTATTTACCATTTACATGCTCCCACTATGCCAGATAATAACAACGAAAAATATTAACTACCACAACTAAGCTGATGACACTCAGCTTTATATGTCAATGTCACCAGGCGTTGAACCCATCCGAGTCCTAAAGAAATTGAGCAATTAACAGATGGATGTCCCATAATTTCCTCCAACTGAACAAAACCAAAACTGAAAGACTTATCTTCAGACTCTAAAAAGAACAATTAATTATCAGTACACAACTTCAGTTGGTCCAACAAGAATTTACCGACCAGGCCAGAAATCTAGGTGTTATAATGGACTCAGACCTGAACCTCCAGGGTCGCATCCCACGGCTAAGAATTTTTTTTATGAATTAATTAATTGAATCTTATCGGTAGTTATATTAAGTTATTAATCATAACAATTGCCAGGAGACCACGGGGATCAGGGGCGCACCACCCCCCAGCAGGGCCCCGACCAGGAATCAGCTGACAAGGGCGCCCCGCTACCGCTGCAAGGCAGGAGGGACCCACATACAGCCGACGGACACCACTGCCACCCCGGGCCAATCCCCACCTCCTGCAACCCAGGATTATTATTATTATTATTCAGAATAGTTTATTTGTCATGATTGTGTTTTGTATTATGATTTGCTGAAGCCAGCGCATAAACTTGAAGCGTCTTACTTTAATCTGTAGTTAAATCTTTCCAGATTGACCTTAAAGTTTCTTGAGACTGATGCCAGGAGGAGACTGAAAAGTAATAGGAGCAGAGAGGAAGACAGGAGGAGATTGGACAAAAAAGGGCAGAGAGGATGCCAGGGGGAACCATCACAGAAGTAGGACAATCAAAATGTGGTTAGAGTATGACAATAAAGACTATTTTGAAAATATGTTTTCCGTCATGGGTGTGGCTATGGCAATTAAAGTTCAGTCATATTATCTGCACACTGCAATTGATTAATTAATTACAACAAAGTAGTTGATAGGCCGTGTTGTTTTTGTTTTCATGAGACCCATTTGAATTTACCAAGACCCCCCATTGCTCCCCAAATCAAAATCGTCTGTTTTCTCCCGAGTGTGTCCACAGATTGGGATAAGATTGGGGCTAAGGGAGTATTAATGTGTTCATGCTTTAACTTCTGTGTGTGTGTGGGGGGGGGCAAGGCAATTTGAAAAATTGGGCTCTATTCAATTAGGATAGATCCTTATGAACACAATAGGCTCTTTCAGTCCAAACCTTTCTGTGTCTCCAATGAATACACATCACTCACTGACATGCAGACAAACCACAGTGGTCCTGACGGGGGCCACAGGGAATCGTTGGAGGTGTGTGATTTATGCAGGAGAGTTCAGCTCCTTTTGTGAACATCCCAGTGGAGGCAGACGAAAATCTGACCTTTGATCCCAGCAGCATGTGTGTTACTGCATGTGTTCTCTGGGGAACACAGCCAAAGTTATTATTTGTGTAAATGTAATTCACAAACGCAACACTCAGCTCATTACCTGTGAGTTTGATTCAATTGTTTTGATGTCTTTGTGCATGTTTTTGTCCAAGTTTAAGATGTGTAAATACATGTCTCTCCCTACTACAAACATATAGTTTTGTCTTTTTGTGTGTAATTGACTAATGAAAAGTGTGTCAGCCTGGTTTTACTTTTCAAAGGATGATCAAAACAGAGAAGGCAAACTGTTCTCCTTTTATCTTTCTCTTTCTTTTGGTGTTCGTTTTCTGTGTGGGTGCTCCTGCATATTTCATGTCTAAACTTTCCACTGCACTGGTCGGCAAGGTGAAATCACAGAAACTTATTTTGTGCAATGGAAATTTTTTAACTTACAAAGTGAAAATTAGGCATTAGAAATGACTGCTTACCCTGTGTCAGAATCATCCTCTGAATTAATTCTGTTTTATTTAGCCAACAGACACCAATCAACTTTGTAAGTAAAAGTATTTTTAGTGCAGAATAATTTTTCACTCATATTATAGACCCATGTGCAGAAAATGTAAAGAAACTGAATGTAAATTGGCTTCATAAAGTCTTAAAACTATGCAGCATTTCTTTTGTTGACAGTGAATCAGACACATTAGAAAACCTTCCTCAGTATCTCAGCAGTCAAGTCAGAATACCAAGCTGCTCCGACTTTAACCTGCAGCAAACACATGCATGTGCCAGGCAGTCTGTGAGCGGGTTCTTACAGACGATCAAAATCTAATTTCCCTGCACAAAAACCATCTTGTTCGACTTATCTGCTTTTCATCCATCCACTCAGTGTACTGTCAGGGGGAGATATACCAGAAACAATACTGAGCATTATCAGATAAGCCCCATACCTTTGGTGAAACTTGATGGTGGTAGCATCATGCTCTGTAGTTACTTCTCTTAAGCTTTACTGGGGTTTTGGTCAAAGTGGATTAAATTGTGAGAAGTTTTAAATACTGGTTCTTCACTTAATACATGCTGGGTGTACACCACCTCTTACTTAATGGGCGATGGAGCTAGGCACCAGCTTCCCACGATTCTGCAGGGATGGATGGATGGAATTTCTCACTATCACAAGTTTAAGATAAAATCCAACATTATTTCTGGCCAAAGAGGACTTTGAATAAGAGCTGTAATACTCTAGACCAAAGAATAGACTTTATAAAATACACTAATTTGTATAAATCATTAAATGGCCCAGCTCCAAAATATGTTGAAGACCTGCTGTCATAATACCTCCCCCCAGACCACTCAGGTCCTCCAACTCTAACCTACTAATCATCCCTAGAATCAGAACCAAACATGGAGAACCACCTTTCAGTGTCTATGCTCCCCTTATCTCCAACAAACTTTCTGACAACTGTAAAGCTGCTGAAACACTGCTTTAAATCAAAAGTTAAAACTATCAAGTTTAGAGCTGGCTTTGAGTAAACAATAAGGACGCTTGATCATTGTTTTTTACTTTCTCAACAAAAAAGGATGCCTTATGCTTTTCATGTATTATCCTAATTGCTGTTTTTACGCTTACTTTCTATACCATATATTTTGCGTGTTTATTCTTAACTTGTGTTTTTACTTTACATGCTTTAATGCTTTTCATGTTTGTATACCTTTCATGCTTCATCAAATTTACTGCCACTGTCAGGAGATGAAAATATTTGCTAGTGATTCTGAAACTAGCAATATTTTACCCCCAAATAGTCATTTACATCATAATTGCTGTTTTTACTTTTACATGCTTTTATACAGAGTTTCTACAGTTACTTTAAAATAGAAATATTAACTGATGACTGATTACTCCTCTCAAAGGTAACTTAGTTACTTTACTACCTAATTTTTAAAGTTACTAAATCAGATTACCAGTTAGTCACTGTCAGCAGCTGCCTATAACACTTCCCACTGCCTCAACATAAAAACAATAACAGGTTTTGCCAATACTCACTTTATTAGAAGTGTATTTTAAGATTAAGGCCGTAATCTTACTTTCTTTATAAACTGCCGTTGACACCAGCAACAGGCTGTTTCTTGGGCATGTACTTACTGGAGAGATCTACTACGGGGAAGAGTACAGAGTAGAGTGCCGGATTTTTTGGGTAGACACAAAACAAAAATAGGGACAATAGAGGAGATGGTTAGCTGTTTAAGTTTCAGATTACAACAGAAAAAGATGGCAGCAGTGTCGTAGAAGGTATGTAAGACCATATTTACTGATATTGTTGCCTTGTTTTCTTGCTGCTTTTGCTGCTATTGACAACGTGTACCAAATGTATCTTTTTGTGAACAAAAAATTACAAAAATAGTATCACCCAGTGGCTTGAACAAGTAACTTTAGTTTGATTTCCAGTATGGATGTAGTTATGCATTAGATTAGTCGTTACTGAAAAAGTGCGTTATGAAGTAATGCGCTAAGAAGCAATGCAGAAGTTAAGAAGTTACTGGCGTCACTGCTTTTATATCGTGTTTTGCTTGTAAAGCACCTTGCATTACCTTGTTGTTGAAACTGTGCTATACAAATAAAATTGTCTTTACTACTGATTTTCAGAATTTTTTAAAAACTTTTCCAAGGCAGAGGGAGAAAATATAATCCTTTTGAACCTGGGCATGCTGATAGAAACCTACTAAAGTAGACTGAAAACCGAAATTTAATCAAACAAAATAGGGTGTGCAAACTTAGAGATTCTGATGGTTATGCATTTATTGACAATGCAGGATAAATGTCACTTTGAAGATTAAAGAACAACTGGCATAACTACCTGGACCAACGTGGTTATGTTGTCGACAGGGATGTTTATTTTGTCTGTTAGCAATATAACTCAAAACGTTCAATTTGGAGTTTAATTATATTTTCAGAAAACGTAATTGTGACAATGTGATTGGAAAACTCCCATTAGAAAAAAGTGATTTTAGTGAATAACTAAACCTGCTGCTAAAAGGTAGGTTTTATAAAAAGTTTGTTTTATATCACAAAATTGCAATGTGGGGGGCCTAGCTGCATTGGTGGATGTTTGCACTCTCCAAGTGCTTTTCAAGTTTATGATAGTCTTAGTGTTTGAGTTATAGTAAACTTGGAATTTTCTCAGATGTTTCTCATCTTTGGTGGAAATTACTTTTATATTAAAATCCTTTTGTTGATTATATAATTTTTTAGAAGGTGCATATCAAGATGTACTGCATGTTTGCTATATTTTTGGAACATATGGATGTTGACTACTGTTTTTTGGTGCTTTTGTTGTAATGACAATGCAGTGGTAGAATGACTGAATGCAGAGAAATGTTATTTTGGGCCTTCAGAAGAGAGCAGGTCTTTACGCAAAGTAGTTCCATGTCATGGCTGTAAAGAAGAGCTCATCTGTAAGCCCCTATTGGCATTTCAAAAGATGCTGATGCTGGCCACCTCCTGTGATGATGTTAGGTCACTTTAATCAGGAGGGCATTGTGGAACCATAGACTGACACAAGCTCATTGCTCCATTGGTTATTAAAGAGCTACTTGGGCCACCCTCCCAGCTTGATGCCTTACAGAGCAGAGCATACTGTTTGATAACCTGCCTTACTCATTGACGTTGGGTCAACGAGTGCTGTGTTAAAATGGAGTGTAAAATAAGCTGATAGGCCACAACCATTGGGGGTAGATGTAATAAAACATTTTTGTTTTAAATGAGAAATTTTTGCACAAGAGTATATATAAAACTGTTGGAGGTAGAGGTTGTCCAACTACCAGTGTTTGGAGTAACAGCCTTTAAGAATAACGGCATTACCAACGCCATTATTTTTTAGGTAACCTAGTATTCTAATTAATTACTTTTCCTAATCTTGCAACGGTGTTACCGTTACTGGGGATGTAAAGTGGTGCGTTACAACGCGGTTGAATGATGTGCAGAGGAGTCCGGCTTTCTGGCAGCCACACTTAAACTGCAGGGAGAGAGCAAGTGTCAGTGATGTAAATAAATGATTTGCAGGGCGGGCAGACAGACACCATGAGATCTCTCATTGTCTCATCACAGGTTGTAAGGCCGCAGTAAACTTTCCTTTGTTTCATTTTACCTGCATTTGTTTTTCTAATATATACTTTTTGTATATTTTTATATTTCTGAAGCTTCAGTCTTATTGAGTCAAGTTCAGATACCAAATATTCTAAAATACTGTATATGGTGTTTTTTTATTTGTCATTCAGTCATAAATTTTTTTCTGACATCATAGATATTATAGAACATAACTGTGTCATAGAACATAGAAATAACGTCACATTTACTTTGCTGAGTAAATAATTATTTTTACAATCTGGTAACCTAGTTACTAACTCAATTACAAATTACTTTTTCCAAAAAGTAACTACAATTAATAACTTTTTTAATGTAAGATGCCCAACAGTTGCTCACAAGTGGGAGATCAGGTGGGAGAATCTGTTGTTGGGACTTCACAAATCTGACCTTAATAGGTTTGTTTCTACTACCATAATTTAAGTGTACTCTAACCAGCCCTTTTACTACTGGGGTAAATCAGTCTCCCTGGTCCTCTTAGCAGTTCTGTCTCCATACAAAAATGGCCCTTTAAGGAATTTGCTAAGACGTCAGCATATTGTAACCGATTCAGCAGTGATCAGCACCAAAAAGGAACCCACAGCCACAGAGAATACAATGATCAATGATCAATGATGGAAGTAGCAGGGATGGTTGCCGTGTTTCTACTTGGCATGTTATAAATTGCTTGCCAGCAGCTCTTGCAATTTTATATACCAGATGCTCAAAGCCGTTTGAGCATTTATTACATATCTTTGATATCAAAATTTAGGTCCATGTACTAGTACAAACTTTGTCCTCACTAGTAAGACAATTTGGCACACTAGTATAACGACTAGGGTGCACTAGTATAACGACTGTGTCTTACTTGTAAAACAATTTCCACTACTAGTGCAACTTTTGGCCTACTAGTATGCAATCAACCCTTACTAGTAAACTGCAGTGCAGCACTAGTGACACTACTAGACCTAACTAGTAGGCATGTGTCATGCATTAGTAGCCTCCCGGACCCTACTAGTATCGCCAAAATGCCCACTAGTAGCACAAGTAAGGCATTTTTGACCTCACTAGTACTACTTGTAACATACAAAATGTCCACTAGTACTAGTAGTGGGTGTATGGAAAGCTGTTTGAGCATTTATTACTTATCTTTGATGTCAAACTTTAGGTCCATGTACTAGTACACACTTTGTCCTCACAAGTAAGACAATTTGGCACACTAGTATAATGACTACGGTGCACTAATATAACGACTGTGTCTTACTTGTAACATTTTTTCCACTACTAGTGCCACTTTTGGCCTACTATTATGCAATCCACCCTTACTAGTAAACTGCTGTGCAGCGCTAGTGACACTACTAGACCTAACTAGTAGGCATGTGTCACGCACTAGTAGCCTCCCGGACCCTACTAGTATCGCCAAAATGCCCACTAGTAGCACTAGACAGCATTTTTGACCTCACTAGTGCTACTTGTAAGATACAAAATGTCCACTAGTACTACTAGTGGGGTGTGTTTTTCTTACTAGTACTACTAGTAACAGTGAGAATGCACACTAGTAGTACTAGTGAAAGCCAAAATGAAGACAAGTAGTACTAGTGAACATTTTGGGCCTTACTAGTAGTACTTGTAAGCTTAAACACAACCCACTATTACTGCAAGTGTAATTTTTTGATACCACTGGTACTACTTGTAAGTGCAAGAGAAACCACTAGTAGCACTAGTAGTGTATTTAGGATCTTACGAGTGCTACTAGTGAGGGCTAAAGTGTCCACTAGTAGCAGTAGTGGAATTAATTTGAAAAAATGCTAATGAGGGGGTGTGGAAAACATGCACTGAAGCTTCTTCCTATTGGCTCTTCAGAAAAAATAAACACCCAGACAAGATTTAACCATATAAAGCCTGATCAACTTTCACTGTTGTTGTTGTTGTTAGCAATAACAATATTGATAATTAATAATATCATTAAAAATAACTATTATACATATATTATAAAGATAATTAAGTCAATCTAATATATCTCAGAGTGGAATATAATTAATGTTTATGTCACAGGCATCAGTTTCTCACATGGGGAAGTTTAAGTTGCTACATCAAATATCCGCTAGTGCTGTTTGGGAAAGAGAAAAATGAAATTACAACTGGCAGTCTTATCTTTTTACATAACCTACATTCAGGTTCAAGTGTACGCCTATGTTTCACAATTATTCACTGTCCTAAAGACTTAAAACAATCCTTTGGAAACTTGTTTGATTTCGGTACCCACTAGTAGCACTAGTGCACTAGTGGCACTAAGCTTGGAGGCTACTAGTAGCACTAGTAGGCATGTTGAGGCCACTAGTAGCGCTAGTAGGCATGTTGAGGCCACTAGCAGCACTAGAGTGCATTTAAGGCCACTAGTAGCACTAGTGGGCAGTTAAAGGCCACTAGTAGCACTAGTGGGCATGTTGAGGCTACTAGTAGCACTAGTATGCATGGTGAGGCCACTAGTAGCACTAGTAGGCATGTTGAGGCCACTAGCAGCACTAGTGTGCATTTAAGGCAACTAGTAGCACTAGTGGGCAGTTAAAGGCCACTAGTAGCACTAGTGGGCAGTTAAAGGCCACTAGTACCACTAGTGGGCAGTTAAAGGCCACTAGTAGCAGTAGTGGGCATGTTGAGGCCACTAGTAGCACTAGTAGGCATGGTGAGGCCACTAGTAACACTAGTAGGCATGTTGAGGTCACGAGTAGCACTAGTGTGCATTTAAAGGCCAAAGTAGCACTAGTAGGCAGTTAAAGGCCACTAGTAGCACTAGTGGGCATTTAAAGACCACTAGTAGCACTAGTAGACATTTTGAGGCCACTAGTAGCACTAGTAGACATGTTGAGGCCACTAGTACCACTAGTCTGCACTTAACGGCCACTAGTAGAACTAGTGGCTCTAAGTTTTGAGGGCACTAGTAGCACTAGTGGGCACATAGTGCAGTAGTGGCACTAAGCTTAGAGGCAATGGCATAGTTTTGAGTTTTAAGTGCATTTATTTTATAAAGGAGCTTTTATTTTAATCACAACTATATTTTTCAAAAACTATTAAATAAACGCTCATATGTTGTTCATGAAAATATAATCTTGAGCCTGCTCATCTACTACAAATATTTTCTCTTGATAAAAATAGATATTATGTAATCATTTGTGTGCACAGCAATGTCTTTTGAAATCTATGATTCAGTACATTTCAATAGCTTGTTAGTCCATATACTGCTATATATTATTTATTATACGTGGAAGTTTCTCATAATTTGAAATATAATTCCAAATGCATTTAAATATAAATCATAGTGTACTGCAATATATTTTTGTTTCGTAAGAGTAAGTTAGCAAAAAAAGTTGTAACATCTTCCAGTATGACTGCTGCTAACACTTTAGTATGCTGAGTGGCCCCTTTAAGGCTCTAAGCATACTGTTTGAACATCCACCAATCAAAATCCATGTCCCACCTCCTTCATTTGCATGCATTCCTCTAGTCATACTAGTGACACTAGTGGCTTCATGTTGCAACTGACTTGTTAGACTCTCCACTAGTAGCACAAGTGAGACTATTATGGTTTTACTAGTACCACTAGTAAAAACAAACAGGTCTACTAGTAGCACTAGTGAGACTTTTTTGATCTTACTAGTACCACTAGTAGATGGCAACATCTCTACTAGTACCACTAGTAAGGGCAATAATGTGCACTAGTAGAACTAGTAGGTGGCAAGATATCCACTAGTAGCACTAGTGGAGAACTTTTGATTCAATAATGCTCACTAGTGTTACTAGTGCCACGGTTTTGTGTTTTACTAGTGTAACTAGTAGAAGAAAATTTGTCTCACTAGTGAGCTTCTGAGCATCCCATGTAAAGGCTATGATGTACTAGTGCGCATCTGTGCATCACTAGTTCGCAACTAGCACACAACTAATATGCAATTACACACTACAAGTGCTTGACTACACACAACTAGAAGGAAATTTCTGTAACATGTTAGGCATTTCTGCACACTAGTAGGACATCTTTGGCATACTAGTAGGACAGCTACATCGTACTAGTGAGGTAGTACTGTGCACTAGTTGACATATGTGTGCTACTAGTGTTATTAATAAAACACTAAATGTTAACTAGTAGAAATTTGTGATGTCACTAGTACGACTAGTGGTACAGAATTGTCAACTAGTGCACACTTTTGACTCACTTGTAAGATGTAACTGTCTTACTAGTATACTAAAGTTGTCCTGCTAGTGTGCAGAAATGCCTTACATGTTACACAAATGCCCTACTAGTTTTGTGCAGTCACACACTGGTAGAGTGCAATTGCATACTAGTGGCATGCTATTTGCAAACTAGAGCTGTGCATTTGTGCACTAGTACAGCCAATGCCTTTACATGTGACATTCAGATGCTCACTAGTGAGACAAACTTTCTTTAACTAGTTACACTAGTAAAAAACAAAACCATACCACTAGTAACACTAGTGAGCATTGTTGACATCACTAGTACTACTAGTAAGGTGTAAAAGTCCCCTACTTGTACTAAGAGTGGATATTTTGCAACATACTAGTGCTAATAGTGCACATTTGGCCCTGAATAGTAGTACTAGTAAAGTAAAACATGTCTCACTAGTTGACATGTTTGCCTTTTCTTGTAATACTTTTAATATGATAAAAGTCTCACTAGTGTGAGTGTTTGGCTGTTACAGGTTGTACTAGTAAAGTAAAACACATCCTCACCAGTACTACTTGTGTTCACTAGTACTAGTAGTGTGCATTCTCACTGTTACTAGTAGTACTAGTAAGGGAAACACACCCCACTAGTACTACAAGTGGACATTTTGTATCTTACAAGTAGCACTAGTGAGGTCAAAAATGCCTTACTAGTTCTACTAGTGGGTATTTTGGCGATACTAGTAGGGTCCGGGAGGCTACACATGCCTAGTAGTTAGGTCTAGTAGTGTCACTAGTGCTAAACAGCAGTTTACTAGTAAGGGTTCATTGCATACTAGTAGGCCAAAAGTGGCACTACTGGTGGAAAAAATGTTACAGGTAAAACACAGTCGTTATACTAGTGCACCCTAGTCGTGATACTAGTGTGCCAAATTGTCTTACTAGTGAGGACAAAGTGTGTACTAGTACATGGACCTAAAGTTTGATATCGAAGATATGTAATAAATGCTCAAACGGCTTTCCACACTAGGCTACATCTGCTGATATCATTTGCCTCTGAGTTGCAAACAATCAGCATGAGTGAAACTCAGCTCCCACTAGAGTAGGGATTGTAACATTTTTCGGACAGAGCAGTAACTCAAACCAACCTGAAACCAACAAGCACCTGAAATACCTTTCCGCACCTTCCTAATCTTGCAACGGTGTTACCGTTACTGGGGATGTTTCCTCAGTATCTCACATCACTCACTGGCCTGTTCGCTGTGTACTGTGACCTCTTGTCCAGAGGTGGACTTTTTTCCCAACAGAAAAATATGCAGAGCTGTGAGTCTGAGAGGGCGGACAAAGTGCTGCTGATGCTGCCGCAGGGAAAAAAAATAACCTCACCTGCTATGACTGGATAAGTCAAGTGAATTCTTATCTTTAACTTTAATCATCTTAATATATTTGATCTTAATTTTTTATGTCAACAATAATTTAGTTTTTCAAATGTTTCTGTCAGTTTTGAAAGGATAATCGTACGTGTGCAAGATGCCCTGCAGCCAGCATAAACAAACCTGTTGTTATTTTTATGAATATTGAAAATGAAATAAATAAATATCCCCCCTCTTGTTTTTTCACAAATCACACACTGTTAATGCGCTGTAGAGCCTGGATGGAGGTGGAGGTTTTCGCCCTCACTCCACTGATGTGATCGAGCCCGAGCCAAACCCGAGCATCCTTTCTAAATATCTGTCTGAACCCGCCCAGGCCTGTCGGGTACTGTCTGGCTTGGCTTGGGTATCCATCCTCTAGCTCCCACCCAGCGACTGGGGCATTTCAAGGTTATTACACAGTTGGTTCCTGAAATGTCTCTGAAAATGTCCCTGTCGGCCTCACCTGCTAAATTGCATCTGATGTTCTCTTTTACATGTAAGCCTCATTTTAGCTGGTGAGATGCCCCTTGCTAAAATGACACATTCAAATGGAGTACAGCATTAGAGTTATTGTTTAATTGGTATCTTTTTAATCAAAGGTGATCCTAACATGCAGTTTAGCATCACTTCCTTATGTATTCATTCACAAATGGCGCATGGCAATGTGCACATCCTCCAAGTAATATGACATTTCCATTATTAAATGTATTTTTGCTTGAAAGTAGGCGTATGACAAAGGACAGAAATCTAAATAGGGCAATTGGACTTTGTTAAACTAAGATGCCTTCAAAGCCTCACAAAAATAAACATTATTTCCCCTAGAATTTCTCCAAGCATGTCCTGCTTGATTTAAGTTCCATTATTTCATGCCGCTTTGTGCTGCCAATGGCAAGAAAAAGTTTTATTAAATAAAAATTGATTCAATTTGATCTCTCTCAAAAATGTCATAAATGCAAAACAACTGCAGTAAAAGTAAATATGCCGTAAACTGTAGTGAACCTGAAGTTTTTCCACACCAGGATTGCCAAGGAAATGCATTTGTTTTTGTTGTCTCCCCTTCTTCAGAAAGTCTTGTTGGGTCTGACCCTGGATATATAAAATTTTATCAAAGGGTTCTATGATAAGATGACACCAGCATCACACCACTCTCTCTCTTTCTCTCTCTCCCTGGTCGAGCGAGTACTTGGGCCGGGCGTTGATAAGCCCCTCTGCACCGATTGGTCAGAATACCAGATGACCAAACCACGGCAGTCTCCCTGCAAGGCGGACTGGGCAGTTGGAATCAAGGCAGAGAATCGCGTGGTTTAAATTCCTTGATCAGGAAGAGATCGCTCTCTCTGAACGTTGCTTCGCGTTAGTTCTCCATCTGTGAGCAAAGAGAGGCCCTTTTCTTCCTGATACGAGTGCTGGACGCATGTATCCCAAAACACGTTACGGCTAGCAAACCTCCTCCAAGCAATGAGTGGCCATCAGAGTCTCTTCCCTCCCTTTATCAATCCAGCAAATGGACATAATTTCCCCCCTCTTTTTCTCGCGTTTTTCCGTCGCAAAGGATTTACCCCCATCGCCAATCCCTTAGGACTTCTGAAAGTAAGACGGTTCTTTTGTTTGGGTGAAGCAAATCTAGGATTTTTTTTTTATGTGTGCATGCATGTTTCGCATGTTTCTGTAAACATTTCGTTAATCAGTGTTGTGTTTGAGGTTACTGTGTTTTCTTTTATTAGTAAACAAGCAGTGTTTGATTGTGTGTGTGTGTGAAGTTTTGCTTTGAGTTTGGTTTGAGCCACGAACCGGAGAGTTTCTGAGAGACGAGCGGTAATGAACGTTTGTTTTACTCTTTGTTCAATCCGTAATCGTTCAACTAAGAGCTCTTTGTTAGCCAAGAGCTAGGTCAGAGCCACATGGTCTATTTGTTTCAGAGCAACCACGAGGTAAAATGCCCAGGTAATAAAACCTCCTCCGCATTCCACTCGTTCATGTTTATAGCTCGCCTCTATGCTTGCATGCATGTTACGACGTACGGACGTTCAGGAAGCTCCCCATCACATGGCCTTCATGACGTCAGTTTGTCCGCAATCTTTGTAGTTTGTTTACGTAGCATGTAGCCTAGCCATTTAGCTTAGCTGTTAGCGAAGACCTAATTAGCCAAGATTGAAAACAGTTTGTTCTCTGTGGATTATTTTTAGTTATTAAAGTTGTTAAACTTAATCAAATCTCCTTGCTTCTTTTTATTGAGTGAATTTGACTCATTGCTAAGGACATCACCCTTCAAACAAGTTCTACCTGTTATCTACAGAATGCTGTTGATAGAGTTAGCATATATTTGCTGGGTTAAACCTGGCTGGTGCCCCGTTTAATAACTTAAAGGAGTAACTAAATTAATAATTCATGAATCATTAATTTAGTATTCCCTAGATAACCACATAAAAAACAGTCTTATTTAATTATCCAACAGTCTCCTCTCTTGAGGGAGTTTTGTCGTTTTCTTTCAAATTCAAAACTACGATCTGTTGCAAAACGCAGCCTACAGTGTGGGCAGTCTGGTCTCATCCAATCTTCTGGTTGTAGATTGTGAGAATAATACTATTAACATAGCCAGCTTTATTCTCAGCCTGCTGGCTTTTAATTCTGTTTGAAAAACTAGAAAAAACATCTTTCAACTTTTATTAATTGAATAAAGATACTATATAGCTTTAACTGCACTGCATTTTTAGTGAAATGTCAAATGGATGAATACAGTACTTATATACGAATAATTCATAGTTGTAGCAACCACACACAGTTACTGTCGGCCATGGATGGATTCAGTCTATTTGTATGAAATACTTTTAACTTTTGCAGAAATACATGGAGATGGAAAAGTTAAGCTTGTTTTTGAATTGCTTTGCTGTTTACAGAATAAGACAACCGGATCCTTTTTGAATCAGACTCTAAACATAGTGCAATATTATATGAGGTGAAATAAACTTGATGTGTTTCTTTTTGTTTTTTTTTTTTTTTTTACGTGTCCTGTCTAGCAGTATGCTACTCAGAATTGGTGTCTGAGTACCAAGTACAAGCCCAACAGTTTTACTTTCCCAAGCAGAGTATTACAGCTTCGCTGTAGTACGCCACTTGATGTATATGTATGAAAAATCTTTATTAGTGATTACTGTGGGTTCAATTTCCTGACGTCATGGACATTAAACTGAGACAAGAAGGAAGAAAGGAAGAAGGTGAAGAAAAGAAACCGGACCAGCAGAGGTGCGAACCGACGACACAAGACAGGGAGGCAAACAAAGAACACAAGAAAACATCCCAGTCCTCCACCTCTGCCGGACGGCAGAGAAACAGTAATACAAAACAAAAACGACAAACTGTACAGAACCAAACCAATAGTTCGGATCTAGTAGAATAAACTAAGAATTACACATTCACTACACACAAGCATTGATTAATGAACATAATATAAATGTTTCTGGTAAGCTCCTGTGAACAACTAACTAATGATGATAACCTCAGCTTAAGATATGTACGTCCTCACCTATGTCCCCACACCCATGTGTGTGCGAGCATGCAGATCGGAATAAGGTTTCCCCACGCAAGTGATTGATAGCTGGTGTAAGGAACCGTCAATCCGTCCTACAGGAATCGGCACAGACATGGAGGAGGCAAGAGATGTATGCATCCAGGGTCCCATAGAGTACAGAGGTCACAGGCGGATCAGCGCAAGGTCGATCACCCGCCAAGAGGGGAACAGATGGAAGCCCCAGGGGAACACCCACCAGCCGCAATGCTGGGGCTCGAGAGATCGCAGTGACAAGCCCATGGGCTCCACCGGTAACCGGCTACGCCAGGGCGGGCCCGGATCAGGAACCGGAGGCCACGGGGACCAGGGGCACCCCGCCCCCCAGCGGGACCCCAACCAGGGACCAGCCGACAAGGGCCCCCCGCCGCCGCCGCAGGCAAGGAGGATCCGCAGCCAACCGACGGACAACACACGCCGCCGCCACCCCGGACCAATACCCACCGCCAACAACCCGGCCCGCCTCCACACACCCACACGCCAGGGAGCCACAGCAAGAGCCACAGCGGATGTACGCCCTCCCCAGGCCGCGCCCAGCCGGCACCTGGACATCCAGATCTTCCAGCTCCCGGGTCCAGATCCCGCCCCACGTAGGGCGCCAAGATCAGGGGCCCAGCCAATGCCGGACAGCCCCACCAGGCCAGCAGAAGTCCTGGAACCGGCAGGAGGACTGGGCGCCAGGCACGGTCCCCACCGATCCACCGGACGGCACCAACCTGTTCTACAACCTCGGCACCCCCAGAAGAGGTGCCCCAGTCAATCCAAGGAGGACGTCGGCCCGAAACAGCGGCCGCCCAACACACCGGACCACCCAGGACCCGCCCGACATGCACCAGGACCGAGCCGGGCCGCAACCGGGACCCCCGGCCCCAGGCATCGAGAGCCATCATCAACCAGCGGGCAGGAGCAACCATCACCGACGGGGAGTGACGGGGAGGGAAGAAGATGCCTCAGGCCAGAGAGCAGCCAAACACCCAACCTGACAGGTAGACATAGACAGACAGAGACACTCATACGTACCCTCCCTCTCATGCGTACACATTCTTACAAATACAGGACATACGAAAAAAGGACGCTATACACTCATTCATACCCCCCATACGTACACTATACTCCATACTCCCAGGCCCAGGGACAGACGCCCCAATAGAGAACCCTGCCCCTGCACCCAGGAGACAGACCCCTTTGCCCACCAGGACGGGGACAAGCAGACCGCCAAGGCCCCCACACCGGCAAGAGCAGTCCACCAGCCCAGGACCCCGACCAGACGGCGTGATGTTCTATCCGGGCTCCGACCCCTGATGGTCCAACGAACAGGGGTGTGGAAAGACCCCCCAGCCTCTCTCCCCCAGCTCAATGTGGTGTTGTTGCGTGTTGTTCTAATGTGCACTTAAAACAGAGGGGGGGGACATGGGAATACTGCCGGGTACCCCCATCTCCCCCCCCCCGGGCCCTCAGTGTCTAGATGTGTTTAACCAGTGGGTGCCGGCACCACAGGCGAGGCACCCACAACGGGCCCCGTTGTGGGGGCCACTTGATGTGTTTCTGACAGCCCCTTGTTATTATCACCGCCTCCACTGACGGGACTCAAATTAATGACATTTGGAGGTTCCCACCTGTTAAGCCCCATTGAGGGTTTTTTGGAAACCTTGCATCACATTTTCTTACCCAATTGTAAAATTGCTGATACTTGCTTTTTTCTATGTAAATTTTTTTTATTGAAATAAAAGAAAAAGGAAAACCTACAGTTAAAGATACAATGGATTAGATTGAGTGGTCACATGTTCATGTAATACAATAGCCTACTCAAAGTCCAGACCTCAACCTAACCTAACTGAGAATCTGTTACAAGACTTGAAAACTGCTGTTCAAGGCTTTCAGTCCAGTCTGACTAAGTTTGAACTATTTTTCTTTAAAAAAAATGGGAAACAAATCCAAGACGCACAAAGCTAGAAGAGACAATAGTTGTTTTCAGCAAAATTGGAGCTCTAAAACTTTATATATCAGGTTCCTGCCTCACTTTTCTCATACCTTGCATATTTCGGGTTGGTCTATCACAAAATTCTAATTGAAATACGCTGTTTGTGGTTGAACAAACTGTAAATATTTCACAGGGTATGAAGGCACAAGGCACCATACATCAGCTATGCATGTATCATCATCTAAATCTTTATTTCAAATAGCAAAATCATCTCACAGGTTTAAACTTTATTAATACCAATGAGTTTCTCTCTGTTGTCCCTATATATTATATTAGTATATAAGTCTATAAAACAGGCAAAGATTAAGCTACATTATTTTATTAATAAGGGTTTTTTGTACTACTTGACTGAAAATGTAAAAAAATAATAAAAAATAATTAAACTTCAAACTTTAATCTTGTATTTTAAAAGTGTATGAATTATCCAACAAATATTAAATAAAAATTGCTTAATACTGGATGGTTTAAATAACCTCTTGATGAAAGGCTGCATTTTGTCAATTTACAGAGCCATCAAGACATTGAGAAAGTAAAAAAAAAACATTATTAATACACGCAATCAAAAGAGAAAAGATTTCAGGCCCAAACTGCAGACAAACATGATCTTTTTGAAACATTGATTATTTCCTAACAACTACAGAAACTTACAAGTTAAAATAACGCATGTAGCTGCTGACACGAGCTCCTGTGGTTTTTACATCACAGCTTATTTTCCATGCAGCAGGGGAGGAGAATAAGCCGAGTAAACCTGTGCAGCTGAAGGTTGAAAACGGCTGAGCTTAGGTTTTGGTTATATAAACCAATCTGTGTCAAAATATTTCGACAGCAAGTAAAAGATTCTTGGAAATACTTTACTTTGTGAAAAGTGTTCTGAGGCAGTGTACTTCACATTGCTATCTGCTTCTGTTCTGCTCCCCAGCTCAGACATATGGGTGTAATGTTTGGGGAACCTAAGGCTTCTTCAACATGTGAGCGTTATAAGTAACATCAAACCTGATTGGAATGTTTGTATAATTGTATTGAAATTACGTTGTTTGTTTTTTTTTAAGTGTCCTGAGATTACATTTGTTGTGAATTGGCGCTATATAAATAAGAGTGAAATAAATAGAAAAATTAATTGGGCAAGTTTGATACAAACACACTCATAAACTGCTCATGAGTAGCTGAGGGAATTCAACAACTCACTTTAAATTAGCTGATGTATAAATGATGCTATATAATTATGCCTTGCCTTACTGTATTCTATAGTGCCATCCATGTATATTGGCACGACACGTAAAAATGTGCAAAAAGCCTCTAAAAAAATATTTTAATTGAAACTGAAAATCCACATTCAGAAAACATTCTTTTTAACAAAATCACCAGTGGCAAGCATATAATAGAACAGCATTTAGGTTTCACTTAATGAGTTTACATGCATTAAAAGAAAAGCGCCTTATTGCCGTAAAGAGGCTGAATTCTGACTTTTGAAATGCATGTTAACACTTTAGTGTGGTGAAAAAACAATAAAATTTCTCTGCATGAAAACGATATCCCAGGTTAGTTGAACTATTACTGGTCTGGATGCTAGAAGATGCAAGTGGGAATAACACCACCAGTTCAAAAACAAAATGGCAGCAAAATATGTAACACAAGCAGAAACTACAGTACTTAGAAAAATGTGTTGTGGTGCAGCATTGTTGTCAAGCATTTATTTGCTCATTGTGCATATCCTGCTTTTAGTCTCTCCGCTCTAGTCCACTAGCATTTGTTTACCCTTTGTGTGATGCTGTAGGCTAACAAGAAGAATTTATATAGCCAACTACCTTTGTGGAGTAGAACAATATTTAATAATTTGATTTCTGAGTGAGAAATAAACTCAAATAAAGTCTTCTATTCTGGTATATAGCGCTTTGCTCCCATTATGTCTAAACATGTTTTCCCAACTAAGTAGATGTCCTATGATAGAAGGTTTATATTTTTACACATCTTTACCATATGTTCATCCAACTAATCACTGTAAATTAATCTTGTTTGGTCTAATTCAGCTGAACTGTTTATAATACATACAACACAACTTCTCCAAAAGCTCAGATAGCCACTCCTTTGAATTAGAAACCAAAAATTAACCTTCAGGAAGCATTTAGTTGAATCATTAACTAAAATGAACTCACCAACTGGTGATGGTGTGTTGCTGAATTGCTGCTGGATCTGCAGTCTGTGAGGCAATACTGGTGGCAGCTGAGGAAGGGAGCTGATGACAGATGGACACAAAAATGGGTAAACCCCAGGTGTGTAGTGCCTCATCTGGACCAGAGGAGGACTGCTCCGGGACTGGGCACAGCTGGTGGTGTTCATCACAGCAACAGGCGAAGGGCACACTGAGCTCTGAACAGGTGACTTCGAAGGCCATCAGGTGACCTCCTGGTTGCAGTTAATGCGTCTGGAAATGGTTTACTACAACAACAGTACTTCCAAAGTGGCGGGTGGGATGTTCTGCCATGCACTTTGACTTGGAGGTTATCTTCTGTTAATCCTGCAACACACAGGCACACACACAGAGGGCTGGGCTCTTATTCACTGTTGATTTACAATCCTTAGAAAACATTTTAGTCAAAATTCGAATTAACAGACCAGACACAGAAAAAAATGAAATATGCACGTCCAGGAAAAGCCTAATCAGTTTATCTCTGATGGTTATTTTTGTTTTTATCTTACAGCGATGAAGCCAAAGAAATGTTTGCAGAATGAAGATACAGTTTATCCTGTGTTTTACTGCATTTATGGATTAAAAAAGCTCCTATCTTTGGCCAAACAACGAATCAGCTCCCACACAGTATAAAGGCTTTAAAAACCATTTCACATTTTCAGAATATACGGTTAAAGTTATTGATGAAACTACAATGCCAGGATCAAATGTGATGTTTTTACATTTCACAGTTTTTGTTCAGTGTGTTGCTAAAAAAAACAGGTCCATCAGTAAAAGTTCCCAAAGAAAAACACACAAAAAATTATTTGGCTTCTTAAGAACTTGTTGCTATAGCAACGTCCTACATGTAAAATTAAATAATTTGTGCTAAAATTTGTGGGGGATGGCAAGAGACGGGGTACACCCTGGACAGGTCGCCAGTCCATCACAGCAACATTCTACATTCTATATTTAAGTTTAGTTTATTTACATAGCACCAATTCAGAGCATGTAATTTCATGGCACTTGAAAAAGCAAGAAAGTAAATCAATCGTACAGACATTTCAAATGATTCTTCACAGCAATCACTCATACTTAGCATACAGGTTGCTGCAGTGGAGAGAAAGAAAAACTCTCCAAGAAGAAACCTCCAGCAGCAGAACCAGAACTTGGTTTAGTCTGAGTAGCCATCTGCCACAACCTACGGGGGGTTAGAGAGGAATATAAAATACTTTTTATCTCTTCACAGATAGATTCTTTTTCTCACATTTAAATATTTCTGCTCAAACAAGTGAAAATTACCCAACTAATAAAGCAGTTTTCAAAAGATCAAGTCATTAATTATATGAAGTAAATTATCCAAATCGACCTGGCGAAGCACTCATAATAAGCAATGATTTATTTGTTTAAACAATTTTAAACTTTACATTTTTAAGCTGATTTCAATTTTTTATCTGGACATGGCATTGAGAATTCCGTAAGATACCCTGACAGCGATAACGTTTTTTTAAGTGCCGACGTGTGTGTGCCGTTTCTCAGCAGTGACAGCTGACATGCTTGACCACCTATAGCAGAAGCTCATGAAGGCTCATCAGTGTAAAAAGGTGACAGAGGCAGCAGTAAACTGGTTACCTTGTTACTGAACATTCCTTGCTAGCAAGAAGTAATCCTAAATGTTGGTCTCTCGTCCTGATTCTAGCAGTTCATGATAAGTTGTTCCTCCAACCTGTTTCTCGTTCCTCACCGCAGCTTCCACACCAAATATGCTTTTGATCCTCCTCACCACTCTCTAAAATTCCAGCCAGCTTCTAAGTGTACCTTCTTGGACACACAGAGCCAGGATCAGTTTCACCTTTCCTCCCAGTCAAACTTTCCTCAGAAGACAAGAAATTGCAAAAGACATACACTAAATAAGCTCAGTAAAAAAAAAAATTCAGACTTGGACTCAGGAAGGTAAGGAGCAACAACTTCACCTGGCCAGTACTCTTATAGCAATTCTTTTTGTCTTTTCTGTGTCTCTGTTCTGTCTTCTAAAACCCTCAGACAGTCGTGGAAAATGGCTTTTACTGAGTCAGGTTCTGCTGGAGGTTTCTCCCTGTTAAAGGGGAGTTTTTCCTCTCCACTATCGCTACATGCTTGCACAGTATGAGGGATTGCGGAGAGGATTGTTATAGTTCAAGTCTGCATCTGCAGGGCACAACTGCCAGTCAATTAACCTATCAGGATGTACTATGTATTAGATTAATGATGGAACCAGGTGCAGCGGATGGAAGCACAGCAACAACATCACTGGAGAATGACGGGAAAGAAGCACCCGCTGGATCTTAAATAACAGAGGTAAGGTGGGAAAAGAAAAGCAATCAAGTGAGTGTGATTGGGAATGCAGTTGAAGATAATAGTCAATACACGATGCCCCCTTTTCCACATCTGAATTCATGCAACCTATGAATGAAAAAATAATAAAAAATGAGCACCTCTCCACTGTTGGGTAGGCGGGACCCACGAAATGTAGGCCAGAGTCTCAAAATGTATGTCTCTGGAGATCAGGCAGGAACCTGCTCCGGACCAGGTTATGTTCTGGGTAAGTTCCAGAGAGGTTCTGAGCATGGCATGAACTTTTAAATGACGATTCTTTGGACGTGAAAGCACAGATTATACTATATTTTGTCAAAATAACTTGAATTTTGTCAACCAGAAACTGTAGGATGAAGCCCATTACATATTACAAACAATCAAAAACTATTCACAAACATACAGATGTGGACAAAATTGTTGGTACCCTTCATTAAATAAAAGAAAAACTCGTAATGGTAACAGAAATAACTTTAATCTGACAAAAGTAATAACAAATAAAAATTATATCAATGTTGACAAATGAAAGTCAGATATTGCTTTTCATCCATGCTTCAACAGAATTATTTATAAAATAAATGCATGAAACAGGCCTGGACAAAAATGATGGTACCCCTAGAAAAGAATAAAAATAATGTGACCAAAGGGACATGTTAATCCAAGGTATGTCCACTAATCAGCATCCTAGGTTACAATCCTGTAATCACTCAGTGGGCCTATATATAGGACTCCAGGTAGTCACTGTGTTGTTTGGTGACGTGGTGTGTACCACACTCAATATAAACCAGAGGAAGCAAAGGAAAGAGTTGTCTCAGGAGATGAGAAAGAAAATCATAGACAAGCATGTTAACTGTAAAGGCTATAAGACCATCTCCAAGCAGCTAGATGTTTCTGTGACTACAGCTGCACATGTCATTCAGTAATGTACGATCCATGGGACTGTAGCCAACCTCCCTGGACGTGGCTGCAGGAGGAAAATTGATGACAGATCAAAGAGACGGATAATCCAAATGGTAACAAAAGAGCCTAGAAAGACTTCAAAATAGATCCAAGCTGAACTTTATGCTCAAGGAACATCAGTGTCAGATCGGAACATCCTTCGCTGTTTGAGCCAAAGAGGGCTACATGGGAGACAAACAAGGAGAGGACAAATCATTTAAAAAAACAGACTGGAGTATGCCAAACTACATGCTGACGAGCCACAAAGCTTCTGGGAGAATGTCCTGTGGACAGATGAGACAAAAATTTAACTTTTTGCCAAGGCACATCAGCTCTATGTTCACAGACGGAAAAATGAAGCATATCTAGAAAAGAACACGGTCCCTACTGTGAAACATGGGGGAGGCTCGGTTATGTTCTGGGGCTGATTTGCTGCATCTGACACAGGGTGTCTTGAATCTGTGCAGGGTACAATGAAATCTCAAGACTATCAGGGGATTCTAGAGAGAAATGTGCTGGCCAGTGTCAGAAAGCATGGTCTCAGTCGCAGGTCACGGGTCTTACAACAGGAAAATGACCCAAAACACACAGCTAAAAACACCCAAGAAGGGCTAAGAGGAAAACACTGGCCTTCTATGAGCCCTGATCTCAATCCTATTGAGCATCTTTGGAAGGAGCTGAAACGTGCTGTCTGGAAAAGGCGCCCTTCAAACCGGAAACAACTAGAACAGTTTGCTCATGAGGAGTGGGCCAAAATACCTGCTGAGAGGTGCAGAAGTCTCATTGACAGTTACAGGAATCATTTGATTGCAGTGATTGCCTCAAAAGGTTGTGCAACCAAATATTAAGTTGTGGGTACCATCATTTTTGTCCAGGCCTGTTTCATGCATTTATTTTTTAAATAATTCCGTTGAAGCATGGATGAAAAGCAATGTCTGACTTTCATTGGTCAACATTTATATAATTTTTATTTATTATTACTTTTGTCAGATTAAAGTTATTTCTGTGACCATTATGAGTTTTTCTTTGATTTAATGAAGGGTACCAACAATTTTGTCCACGTCTGTATTAGAAACATGTAGGAGTATTTAAAATAAGATTACAAAACACATTATATGCAGCTAAATGAAATACTACTGCACAGTGAAATAATGACTACTAAAATGCCATTACCTGGCAACATTAATAGTTATTTAATTGGAATATATTAGTATATGTTGTAAACTTTCATTTAACAAAGTCACTGGAAGAAAGATGATGTAGTGCCCGCAGGAAAGCCATGAACGACTGGTCTGCCTTTACAGAGACAACTCCTCAGCTAGTGTGAGGGGAGATGGTGGTGCCCCCCCCCCACCAGTTAGATGGGCCTCAACCTTCTTTTGATTAGCTATATGATAGGAAGAATGCACAAAAAATACTTCATAAATGTACATCTCTCCAATAATTATTTGATTTCAATCTTACCTTTTTGGAAAAAATTTTTTGTTTCATTATGACTTGAGAAAGAGCTCTTTTGGATCCAGAAGGATTGCATCTAATTAAGTTGAGGTCAATGTACTGTATGTCTAAGTTAATGTACAATATTAATGTACCCTCAACAAACTGGTGGAAAGAGAAAGTAAATTCTGAATAATGATCCAACATACAGGAACAAATTTTAAATTACACATTATATCCTTCAGAACCACTTGCCATCTAATTGGTAGAAAAAGAATAAATAAAAATGAAGATTGTTCAGAGTTTGTATATTTAGGGCTGTTGTCTCCAATAAGGCTGAGCCAGTAAGAATGCTGTATTCAAATTCAAGTGCAGTGTGACGTTTTAACCTGAAGAGGTCACTCCACTGGTGTTTTTTTGGTAGAAAATTAAAACATTTTTACTAAAATTTACTAAAAAAATGTAAATAATGAAGAGACATGTAGATGATACTATTAGACACTCATTTATACAGCTTACTGTGACAGAAATTGTATTATGCTGGGACATTAGAAAGGTTCAACCTCTTACTCAGCTCTTAGACAGCTGTTCTGATTCTAAAGTACAAACAAGAAACGATTGTATGTAAATATCTCAACTTGACTTATGACAAATCTTGTTGTTATCTGGTGTTACACTTATGACAGATCATGTGAATATCTTTCTCAGCATTACACTAAGTGTCCCTTATTGTTATCTATATACTGAGTGTCCACTGAAACTATCTTCTGATT
The DNA here is from genome assembly GCA_028564705.1 of Apricaphanius iberus. Lineage (NCBI taxonomy): Eukaryota > Metazoa > Chordata > Actinopteri > Cyprinodontiformes > Aphaniidae > Apricaphanius > Apricaphanius iberus. The sequence goes on along the minus strand of JAPXFQ010002328.1, from coordinate 1,014,833 downwards.
GTTTACTGCTGACTATTGAAGTGAAACATCCTGTGTTTACCTATTCCATGTTGTTCTATGATTGGTCTTGTGGTTATCCTATCATAACTATATGATGTAATAATCGGACAGAAGCTGATTCTTAGGGTGTGGATAACGGTATATAAACTCATACATCTGTCTGAAGCTTTGGGGGTTCTCATCTGAGTCCCTCCCGTGCACGTAAAATAAATTATGTACGAATATGGCTAACACTTTTGTTTTATTCTCTCATCCAAGGCTCCTCAGACACTCAGATTTCTATGACACTTACCAGCAAGAAAAAGTTGATTAGGGGATGAGTTGGACTTTAAACTCACACACTGTTATTTTTTTGCCCTGCCAAAGTTCTTTCTTTAGCATTATTGCTATTTTTTCATAATGATTATCTTGAATTCCTCATAGGTCAGCGTAAGTACTTCCAAATCCACTTCTTTGAGGTATTCTGGCCTTTTTTTCTTCAAGTTCCTTTATGACTCTTAAATTCTGTGATCCATTGAGAGGGTCTTTATGTTTCAGCGTTTACCAGGAGTAGGTTGATTAACCAGATTCTTATCAGGTGTTCTGGAACCGAAATACTCTGTCTAAACAGGATTTGGGTTTATTAACCAAGATTCAGGGTTTAAAACATGGCAAGTTAACCAAGCTTTCTGGAACAGGCCCCAGGAGACTGGGGAGAAGCCATAAAATAACATGAAATGGAACAGGATACAAGCTAGACCACTTGTGAATGGAGGGTAATACTAATGCTAACTATAGTGAGCTATAAATATGCTAAAGCCCAGCGTAAAATGATGTAAATGCAGATTGGGGTGCTCCACTAGCTGAGCCACTTTTGTCGGTTGTAGTCTCTTGCTACCACTAGATTAAAAGCACAGCCAGCATTCAAAAGTGAGCAAAAGATCAGCCAGAAAGCATAGGAACTGAGAAGTGGACTGTGGTCATCTCCTACAGAACCACTTCTTTATTGAGAGTGTGTTGCTAATTGCCTATAATTTCCACTTCTTGTGCATTCTATTTCAGCTTGTGAAATTGATTGTCAATCAGTGCTGCTTCTGAAGTGGACAGTTTGATTTCACAAAAGTGTGACTGAGTTGGAGTTACATTGTGTTGTTTAAGTCTTCCCTTTATTTTTTGAGCAGTGTATATATGTATATTAAATGTGGACTCTAAGATAATTAATTCCAATTCAATTCAAAAATACTTTATTGATCCCAGAGGTAAATTAATTGTTGTTGTAGCTCATTAATTAATCTTTCAAGGAATTGTTGTAGACCATGATGGCTGTGGGGAGAAAGGATTTCCTGTAGCGGTCTGTGTTCCAGCGAAACTGAAGAAGCCTCCGACTGAAGATACTCTGTTGTTGTAGGACTGTCTCATGGAGAGGATGCTCAGGGTTGTCCATGATCTTTTTAATTTTATGAAGAATCCTTCTTTGCATCATTATCTCCAGTTGTTCCACAGTCGTCCCCATAACAGAACCAGCCTTCTGTATCAGGTTATTGAGCCGTTTTAAGTCCCTGGCTCTGATGCTGTTACCCCAACAGATGATGGACGAAGAGATGACACTCTCCACCACAGACTTGTAGAAGATTTGCAGCATCTTGCTGCAAATCTTGAAGGACCTCAGCTTCCTCAGAAAGTACAGTCTGCTCTGTCCCTTTTTGTAGACGGCTTCACTGTTGATTCTCCAGTCCAGTCTATTGTCCAGGTGAACTCCGAGGTATTTGTACTTCTCAACCACCTCCACTTCTTCTCCCATGATGGAGACAGTCTTTGACTTGTCTCTGTTTCTTCTGAAATCTACTATCATCTCCTTTGTTTTGTTCACATTCAAGGTAAGATGATTGTTTCCACACCATGCCACAAAGCTTCTCACCAGCTCTCTGTATTCAGCTTCTTCACCATCTCTGATACACCCGACAATTGCAGAGTCGTCTGAGTATTTCTGCAGATGACAGGTCTCTGTCTTATACTGGAAGTCTGAGGTGTACAGAATGAAAAGGAATGGTGAGAGTACAGTCCCTTGTGGTGCTCCTGTGCTGCTGGTCAGCTGGTTTGAAATACAACCCTTTAGTCTCAAAAACTGTGATTTGTTTGTCAGGTAGTCATTGATCCAGCTGATTGTTAAGGCCTCCACCTGTGTTTTCAGGAGTTTCTGACAAAGTAAATCAGGCTGAATTGTGTTAAATGCACTGGAGAAATCAAAGAACATGATTCTCACAGTGCTGCATGCTTTGTCCAGATGACAGTGGGTTGGTTGAAGCAGGTTTATGATGGCATCTTCAACACCAACACCATGGCGATAAGCAAACTGCAGGGGGTCCTGATAGGTTCTAGTTTGCTTACGCAGGTGGGGCAACAAGAGTCTCTCCAGGGCCTTCATGATGTGGGATGTCAGGGCAACAGGTCTGTAGTCATTGATGACTGATGGGTGAGTTTTCTTTGGTACTGGAACAAGGCAGGATGTCTTCCACAACACTGGAACCTTCACTTGGTTCAGGCTAAGGTTGAATAGGTGCTGCAGAATCCCACAGAGCTGCTCTGCACAGGTCTTCAGGACTCTGGGGCTGACACCATCTGGACCTGCAGCCTTGTTCCGGTTCAGTTTCTCCAACTGCCTCTTCAACTGACTTTTAGAAAAAGATAGGTGGGAAGGTGAGGTAAAGGGGTTAACGGAATCTCCTGACTTGGTCGAAGACAAAGTTGTGGAAGAAGAGTTCATGACTAAGGTGGAAGATAAAACATCTGAGGTGTGACAGGACAGGTGTGGGTCAGAGGAGAGTCGGATGTCTCTCTGGATGGAAACAGGAGACGAGGATGCTGAGCTTGATCCTGAACTGAACCTAATTAAGAATGTGTTCAGTTCATTGGCACTATCGTGTGGATAGTGCCATCTATCCAGTCCTTCCTGTGCTTAAAGCCTGTGATCTTTTTCATTCCAGACCAGAAATCTCTTATATTGTTCCTCTGTAGTTTGTTCTCCAGCTTCTTCCTGTAAGCCTCCTTGCTGTCTCTGATCTTGACTTTTAGTTGCTTCTGTATACTTCTTAATAACTCCCTATCTCCCTCCCTGAAGGCTCTTTTTTTGTTGTTCAGTAGTTCCTTCAGCTCACTGGTGATCCATGGTTTGTTATTAGGGAAGCATGTCACTGTTCTGGAGGGGACAATGTTGTCCACACAGAAGTTTATGTATTCAGTCACACACCCAGTCATGGCATTTATGTCCTCTCCATGTGGCTGGCAAAGAGTCATCCAGTGTGTGGACTCAAAGCAACCCTGCAGGGCTTCTTCAGCTTCATTTGACCATTTTTTCAGAGTTCTCTTTGTCGGGGGGTTGCCTTTGAACAAGTGGTTTATATTCTGAGCAGAGAAAGACAAGATTGTGATTTTATTGTCCTAGCGGATGTCTTGGTTTGGACATATAAGCATTCTTTACATTTGCATAAAAACAAATCCAAGGTCTTGTTCTGTCTTGTGGAGCAGCTGACAAACTGTTGAAATGTTGGAAGTGTAGAAGAGAGCGAGGCATGATTAAAATCACCAGATATTGCCACAAATGCATTGGGGTGCTGGGTCTGTAGCTTAGCAACAACAGAACTGATGACACATGCATGGTCGGCAACGGCTGAAGGTGGAATATAAACAACTGCCAAAATGACACTGGTGAACCATCCATCCATCCATCCATCTTCTTAACCGCTTATCCAATTCAGGGTCACGGGACACTGGTGAACTCTCTTGGTAAATAATATGGACGTAAATTAACTACCAAGAGTTCAATATCTGGGCTGCAGAGACTAACCTTCACAGTAACAAAAGCAAGACCAGAAAAAAAAAAAATCACATTTGTGCATCCAATTCTTGCTTTTTAGAATCACTGAAGTTCCTTCTGTATCATCATTGAATCTCAGGATATTTTAGGTTAAAATATGCCATAACGAAACTGAAATTTGTAATGCATCATGTGCATATTGAGTATATGCAAGTATCTGACAGCAAATGTATACAACATTTACAGTTTTTAACTTTGCTTGCAAAACAAAATCAGACTCAATTTAAAATGTTTATTAGTTCAGTCCTGTTCCTCTCTTACTTTAATTCAATTCATTTAATTTATATAGCGCCAATTTACAACAGATGTCATCTCAAGGCTAAAGAAGCACCACACCTCTTTCTTATTCAACTATTATTATTTCCATCCATCCATCATCTTCCACTTATCTGGGATCACGTTGCGGGGGCAGTAGCCTAAGCAAAGAGACCCAGACTTCCCTCTCCCCGGTCACTTGGGCCAGCTCCTCGGGAGGAATCCCGAGGCGTTCCCAGGCCACCTGGGAGACATAATGCCTCCGAGTCCTGGGTCTTTTCCTGGGTCTCCTCCCGGTGGGACGTGCCCGGAACACCTAACGAGGGAGGCGTCCAGGAGGCATCCTGACCAGATGCCCGAGCCACCTCAACTGGCTCCTCTCAATGTGGAGGAGCAGCGGCTCTACTCTGAGCCCCCTCCGGATGACCGAGCTTCTCACCCTGTCTCTAAGGGAGAGCCCAGCCACCCTACGGAGGACTCATTTCAGCCGCCTGTTTCTGCAATCTCGTTCTTTCGGTCACCACCCAGCGTTTGTGACCATAGATGAGGGTAGGAACGTAGATCGACCGGTAAATTGAGAGCTTTGCCTTTCAGCTCAGCTCTCTCTTCACCACGGCAGACCGGTACAGCGGCCGCATGACTGCAGACGCCTTACCAATCTGTCCATCGATCTCCCGCTCCATTTTTCCCTCATTCGTGAACAAGACCCCCAGATACCTAAACTCCTCCAATTGAGGAAAACTATTGGACTCAGAGTTCCCCCGCCCGGACGCGGGTCACCTGGGCCCCACTCTGGAGCCAGACCTGGAGGTGGGGCACGCTGGCGAGCGCCTGGTGGCCAGGCCTTTACCCATTGGGCCCGGCCGGGCTTAGTCCGAAGAGGCAAAATGGGCCCCATTTCCCATGAGCTCACCAACTGTGGGAGGGGCCATAGGGGTCGGGTGCAGTGCAAGATTGGCGGTGGCCGAAGGTGGGGACCTTGACGGTCCGATCCTCGGCTGCAGAAGCTGGCTCTTGGGACGTGAACGTCACCTCTCTGGAGTGGAAGGAGCCGGAGCTGGTGTGTGAGGTTGAGAGGTTCCGACTGGACATCGTCGGCCTTGCCTCGACGCATGGCTCTGGCTCTGGAACCCGTCTCCTCGAGAGGGGTTGGACTCTCTTCCACTCTGGAGTTGCTCCCGGTGAGAGGCGCCTAGCTGGGGTGGGCATACTTGTTGCCCCCCATCTCATCGCCTGTACGTTGGGGTTCCCCCTGGTGAATGAGAGGGTAGCCTCCATCCGCCTATGGGTGGGGGGACGAGTTCTGACTATTATTTGTGCTTATGCACCAAACTGTAGATCAGATTACCCACCCTTCTTGGAGTCCCTGGAGGGGGTGCTGGAGAGTGCTCCTTCTGGAAACTCCGTCAATTTGCTGGGGGACTTCAATGCTCATGTGGCCAATGATAGTGAGACCTGGAGATGCGTGGTTGGGCGGTATGGCCCCCCCGATCTGAACCCGAGCGGTGTTTTGTTGTTGGACTTCTGTGCTCGTCATGGATTGTCCATAACGAACACCATGTTCTATTGTAATCGTGGTGAGTCGGCTCCGGTGGTGGGGGAGGACACCGGACAGACCTGGCAGGCCCAAACTTGTTGTGAGGTTCTGCTGGGAACGTCTGGCGGAGTCTCCTGTCAGAAGGTGTTTCAACTCTCACCTCCAGCAGAACTTCAAACATGTCCCGGGGGAGGCGGGGGACATTGAGTCCGAATGGGTCATGTTCCTTGCCTCCATTGTCGAAGCGGCTGACCGCAGTTGTGGCCGCAAGGTAGTTGGTGCCTGTCGCGGCGGCAACCCTCGAACCCGCTGGTGGACAACGGCGGTCAGGAATGCTGTCAAGCTGAAGAAAGAGTCCTATCGGGTCTTCTTGGCCTGTGGGACTCCGGAAGCAACTGATAGGTACCGGCAGGCCAAGCGGAGTGCGGCTCGGATGGTCGCTAAGGCAAAAACTCGGGCATGGGAGGAGTTAGGAGGGACCATGGAGAACGACTTCCATATGGCTTTGAACCGATTCTGGTCCACCATCCGGCGTTTCAGAGGGGGGGAAGCGGTCTGCCATCAACGCTGTTTACAGCGGGGGCGGTGTCTGGGGAGTCTGGGGGACTGTGGGACAGGCTCTCCAATCTCTGGTGCTGAAGTCACTGAGGTTGTTAAAAAGCTCCTCGGTGGCAAGGGTCCGGGGGTGGATGAGATTCGGCTGGAGTTCCTCAAGGCTCTGGATTTTGTAGGGCTGTGTTGGTTGACGCTGCTCAGCAATACTGCGTGGACATCGGGGGCAGTTCCCTTGGATTGGCAGAACAGGGTGATTTTCCCCCTCTTTTAAAAGGGGAACCACAGCGTGTGTTCCAACTACAGGGGGATCACACTTCTGAGCCTCCCTGGTAAGGTCTTTTCGGGGGTTCTGGAGAGGAGGGTCAGACGGATAGTCAAACCTCCGATTCTGGAGGAACAATGTGGCTTTCGTCCTGGCCGTGCAACACTGGACCACCCTCGGCAGGGTCCTGGAGGGTGCGTGGGAGTTCACCCAAATGGTCTGCATGTGCTTTGTGGACTCTGAGAAGGCGTTCGACCGCGTCCCTCGGGGTGTCCTGTGGGGGGTAGTCCAAGAGTATGGGGTACCAGGCCCTTTTGCTGTTAGGTCCCTGTATGAACGGTGTCAGAGTCTGGTTTGCATTGCCGGCAGTAAGTCGGACTCGTTTCCAGTGAGAGTTGGACCCCGCCAAGGTTGCCCTTTGTCACCGGTCTTGTTCATAACGTTTATGGACAGGATTTCTAGGCGCAGCCAAGGTGTGGAGGGGATCCGTTTTGGTGACCTCAGGATCGGGTCTCTGCTTTTCGCAGATGATGTGGTCTTGTTGGCTTCATCTGAACGTGATCTACAGCTTTCGTTGGAGCGGTTCGCAGCCGAGTGTGAAGCGGATGGGATGAGGATCAGCACCTCCAAGTCCGAGACCATGGTCTTGAGCCGGAAAAGGGTAGAGTGCCTTCTCCGGGTCGGGGATGAGGTCCTTCCTCAAGTGGAGGAGTTTAGGTATCTGGGGGTCTTGTAATGTAATGCAACACAGAGAATTGCTTTTCTATTCCACATATGGGTAAATACATCATATTTAATATATCGTTTCATGTTATGATACAGTTAAAATATTTGAATTTATCATTGGAGATTTACATACTATAAAAGTTTTACACTCTGTAGTTATCTGTACCACACTGATTGGTCTTTTTCTCTCTCAAACATTTCCTTTGGACTTTCCTTCCTATTTGTTTTGTAGTTCTTTTGACCCAGCTGTACCTGAATCATAGCTGTAATGACTAGACCAAGTGATGCTAACATCCCTCGCAGAAAGGTCAAAAGACCTAGATGGATGGAAGAACGTTTATCGACATTGCCATCCGTCTGAGGCTGGAGGGGCTTTGACAACAACCAATTATGTATCAGTCATATGGGGATCAATTACCGAATCAATCCTGCATCACTTTCAGGTGCAAGCTAATCAAAAGGAGTTTATGCTCCATTAAGGAATGAGATAAATTACATCTTCTCACCTAATCACCCAGACAGCATAAAAACAGCCTTCATTATTCATACCAGAGCTGGGGTGTGGTACCACCCCCTGCCCCCTTTCATTATGTACATTATTCATTATGCTACATGAAGAGAGGTTCCTCAGAGTGCTGCAGATGCAGCAAAACAGGCAGCTTTATGCTTAGTGTGGTACTGCTGCAGCTTGGAGCGATGGGACCTCTCCTCAGTGTCAGATGTTTGGAAGAGTGCAGTATGCTTTGTGCTCTCTCTCTCTCTCTCTCTCTCTCTCTCTCTCTCTCGTGTTCTCTCTTTCTCTCTCTCACATACACACACGCACGCACACACTCACTCTCAAATACACAGTAACAGATGCATAAAAAAGCACGTTAGACTGTGCAGCAACTACAGCATGAGTTGCAAGAAGGCAGAATCCCAAACACAAAACATTACCTCTAAATAGGTTCATGAGTTATTTTCTCCTGCAGTTTGCTCAGGTAGAGTCTGATCTTTCATACTAAGCTACCCTGGCTTTTTTTCATTGTGTGGATCAACATTTCCCTTCCAGTAGTTCATAAAATGCAAAAGACTGATTTGCTGAGGTTTCTAATATGCTGCTCCTCTATAAATACCATTTATTTTTTAACATTTGCTAGAAATTATAATGAGTGTTGAGGCACAATATATAATAAGGCATACAACACATTTTGCCTCTCACGATCAAATGTTATATTTTTTGTGACATTTTAGCTACAAACTAAGGTGTATTTTGCCAGGAATTAGGATAGACCAAAATGAAGCAGTGCATAACAATGAAGTGGAAAGAAGTGATATGTGGGTTCCAGATTGTGGTGCGTTTTTGTTATTTAACTCTCTCTCTCTCTCTCTCTCTCTCTCTATATATATATATATATATATATATATATATATATATATATATATATATATATATATATATATATATATATATATATAATCCACAGGGTAGCTGTGGATTGATCATGATTAATTGACATTCCTAAATGTAACTAAAATGCTATTGAAATACACAGATTTGTTTATCTGCTCTCCACATTTATTATATTATCTGTTCCTGTTTCCAAGTGTGAGTAGATAGGAGGAGAGCTCTCTATATTTTTTGTTTAATTTAACGCATATTAAAAAATACAAAAACAAGGTATGTATATGAAATATACTGTACATAAATTTGTACATATCATATGTACAAATCAGGTACATATATTTAAAATGAATGTGTACAGACGTGGTAGAAGCCTGAATGGGCTTATATAGAAACACAAAGTTAATATTTCCATTCAAAAGCTTTGCAGTATGAAATCCGATTGAGTATTGTTCACGTGATGTTTTACTGAACGATGCAAATTTAAAGCTTTTCTGGATGAGTAGCTGTAAATTTGAGCATTAGTATGACAATAACTCTTAACATAAGAAGGCAAATTTGTGTCAAGAGAACTTTAAAAACAAAAGAACAAGTGAGAAATTCTTTAATATCAAAAATATTCAAAAGTTGTCAAATATAATACAGAGGTGCACTTTGTGTGTCGGGTTTGAATAATTCTTAAAAACTTTTTATGTAAAATAAACATTTTGTTTAGGTGGGTTTTAAATGTTGTTCCTCAAACAGCATTACATAAGTAAGGTAAGGATAACTCAAACTATTGTATAATATTGCAAGACATGAATTATGAACACAATTTCTTAGTTTATTTAAGAGTAACTAAAAGTTTACTTATTGATTTTATAATCTTTTTGCAGAAATGTCTAATTTGATCTTTCCAGCAAAGTTTTTCATCAATCAAGACTGCTAAAAAAACAATTTGACAAATTTGTAGTATTTCTTCATTATTAATATGAATTTTAATTTGTTCACTGTTATGTTTAATTTCCAGTGAATACCATATACTTAGATTTTTTTTTACATTTAGTGACGATTTGTTTGCTTTACACCCTTTAGAATAATTAAAAAGATCATCATTTATTTAATATATAAGAGTGGTCATATTTCTATTTGAAATAAAAAAGATTTGTGTCAATAAACAACTGAAGATTAGACTTAGATACTGTATCAAAATAATGTAAATTAGAAGCAACAATGGTCTCAATATTGAAGCTTGTGGCACTTTGTATCATCTCTTTTATCTTTTGGGAGATTTAATTACAGACATGCTGATCAAACAAGGACAGCATTACACAGAGCATATGCATACTAACCTGCCTTAGAAAATCTGACACAGACTTATATAGATTCAGTAATCCTACAGGTTACCAACTTTACATCAGATGCATCCAGGGCCGGCCCTGTTGTATTTTGCGCCCCAGGCGAGATTTCATAACTGGGCCCCTTTAAAAACTTTCTAGATACACCCCTGCTTATCACTCAAAATGAGATATTTTTAACCCTGTATAAAAATTGTAAACATCTAATTATGAAAACTATTTTTGTGGCATTATTACTCATAATCATTGATTTGATTTATTTATTTAGCACATCAAGATGTTTCACGGTGCACATCACATATATTAAAGAAACACATTTTTCTTGAACAGAGAGGAAACAAACCCAGATGATATTGTCTGATGCCTCAAAAAAATCTTGAATTGTATTCTCCTTAAGATCGACTGATTCAAGGAAAAAAACATTTTATTATTAATTTAAAATCTGTTGCCATTCTTTATTCTCTTAGCCATCTTGAATATGAACTAGGCTGAATTAAACAAATTTCAAAGATAAATACAGCAGGTCTCTACGGAAGCCGAGAGCAGCCGTGGTCGCTTTTTTTTTTTACGCCGTTTTCTCGAGATAACAAACTTCATTATCCCGAGAAAACGACATTATCTCACTATCTCCAGATAACAATGCAATGTGTCTGTATTGTCGAGATAACATTCATATCAGCCCTCGCCATTTAAGGAGACGGCAAACCCAAATGCAGCTCTACAGGCGACTGCACTTCAGTGATCCTGTTGATGTCATTAACTTCCTTTCTGACCAGATGAGGGGACCAGGCCGCCTTCATGGTTACCGAATGGTGTACGAAAGATGCAGAGCAGCAGGGCTTCGTTTCCCCAGAGACCTTGTGTATGAGGTTCAGTCTTGCCTTGACCCAGAGGGCGTACAACAAGGGCGAGGGAGGCGACTTCGGAGACGAACATATAGTGTTCCTGGACCCAATTATATGTGGCATATGGATTCTTATGACAAACTGACTCCTTTTGGCATTGCGGTGAACGGGTGCATAGATAGATTTTCACGTCATATTATCTGGATGCAAGCAAACACATCAAATAGTAACCCGAGAATAATCGCATCCTACTTCTTAAGCACTGTCATTGAACTGGCGGGTTGCCCAAATTTAATGAGATCAGATTTTGGAACTGAAAATGTCCTTGTAAACAGACTGCAACAGTTCCTGCGAGAGGATGACAGTGAGAAATTGTACGAGCCGTGTGTGTTACAAGGCCGGAGTACGTCTAACCAAAGGATTGAAAGCTGGTGGGGAATCTATAGAAGACAGAATGTGGACTACTAGCGAGATGTGTTCCAGGAGTTCCAAGCATCAGGGGAATTTAATGGCGATTTAATAGATAATAAGGTCTCATCCAATTCTGTTTTCTTAAAATAATCCAGGTAAGTCTGCCTTTTGTTTTTGTTTGTTTTAAAGCCCGTTGTTAGTGACCGGTAGAAGTAATGTTACCTTGATCAAAATCAAAAGATAAACACTTTCTAAAACACCTGTTTGTCCTAGCAGGACAAAATAAAGGATGACAAGCGTAATATCTTCTTCTAATTTATTGACGAACTTGCAAAAAACATGGAAAATCCTGCTGCCGTTGCTAACTTCAACAATCATTGTTGCTAACAGCTAAAAACTCATCTGTCTCTTACCTCACATAAACACACACAAACACGCACACCACACACACACACACACTATAACCCGAACGGAACAGCCCCCCTACACCATTGTCCGATTACTGCTTCCTAACTGTGATCCGGGGCATTCATTGACACTCTGTAAATAACAAACCATTTTCATCTTAACCGAACATCTATGACAACGCAATAAACCTGTAAACATGTAAGCTACATCACAAGATCACCACAATCCTGTTCTTATGTGTATTTTGTAATGAAAATCACTACTCCACCAGGATGTTACAATGAATACCGTTTTCGGAGGATTGCATGGCTACAGCTACCCTGGCTAACGCCAGACCACGTCATGAAACACAGATCGCGCTTGCGTTCAAGGCAGCATGGGAAAACCCAGGCTAAGCTCCAGCAACAATGTCTGAAATTTGAATAGGCATGCTATGTTTTTGTAAAGATACTCTATATTACTTTTTTATCTTTATGGTAACAATCTGTTATAATAAACCATTAAGAGCATGATGTGTGTCTTTTGGATCTTAAATGGGAAAACGCTTTCACAGATATTACTTATGAATACTTATATGATCATAAGTCATATAAAGGACTATTCAATTCGATATAAGTACTTTTTGATTACTTTAATCAAATTTCCAATGAATTCTAAACTAATTATTACATTTTAAATGTTACTACCTTTAAAATGTAATAATGATTGTGTGTGTCTTGCAGAATGAACTGGACATTGTTGTGAGATTATGGGATAATCACCGGATTCGACCAGGTGGAAACGGTCGTGATTTGTTTAATGGAAAACCATTTCTAATGTACAATGTTCCTGAGCTGTATCTTGCACAAGACTACTTGCATCCACTAGATTATGACAAAGTAGAAGTTATTCTGCAAGAAGATGTGTGTCTGTGGAAATCAGACATTCCCTGTGATGTTGACCTGCATGAACTTTGTTGGTGATGGAGGAAAATAACTTGTCACTTGCTCATAATGCTCCAGAGGCAATAAGACTTTATAGAAACCTAAGACCTTCGATAAGGGAACACCTGCCACTGCCTCATTAATGATGTGTTGAGCATACTCATTAACAGTACTGTGTTACAGTTTGCTTTCTAAAGTACTCTCCATGTTTCTTATTATTTTACATAATCTGCAATAAAGACTTGAAATGTTTACATTACTCCGTTAAAAGCCTTTACATCAGTAAAAGCCATGTTGAAATTTATAATCCGGAGATATGACTCCAGTGTGATATTTCAGTAATTTACCCAAAGTAATACTGAGATACTTAATATTCATTTACAAAAGAAAAAAATCCACATAACAGTTTCACAAATGTTTTATTTGATTAAACTTGTTTGATGTATATAGACAAATCATTGGAACTTATTGACTACAACATGTTACAGGTCCATATGATGAACCAAAGTGCAATTGATGAAATTGGACTATAAATTACATCCATATTTCAATTAGCTTGTATGTGGCTAGAAAATAAATCTTAAAATTTTAAAACAAAAACTTACAAGCAGAAGAGTACTGTGCAACTGTCAAGTCTAAGTCTTTCTTTCTTGAACCATTTTCTTAGTAATATAATTAATTAATTCTGCTTCTGTTTACATGTAACACAAAGTCAAAAACAAACAAACAAAAAACTGTATTTTCAACATCTGGGAAGTTTTGTTATGGAACTATTCCAAGGATATAGTGACTATTTTTTCTATTTTGAATGTGCTGAATGAATGAACGGTAATACAACAAGTTTCTTTCTCATTCTATGGTGCATGTTTCCAGGACTATGCAGTATCATCTGTTGGCTAACTTGAACATAACAGACAAACAAGGACATATTTTCTTTCATTAATGTTTAACCAAACTATTCCTTTAGGACATGTCCATCACCCACACTCCACTCTTTAAAACTGAGGAAAATTCGGATTTGAATTCTGCATAGTCACTGTAGTTACATGGCAGTTCTAATGAGCAGCTACAGGTGTGTGCCACAGGGCGCCCTGTGAACTCAGACATGTGTGAAAATGTGACCTTAATTGATTTATATAGGAACAAGTCAGACCCTGTACAGAATCTGAGGAAAAGGCTGAGCTCCTTCTCATCTCTTTCTCTTATAAATCTCAGGAGTTGATTGGAAGTGATCTTTTAAGCATTTGACATACATCCAGCGAACTGAATGCAGTTGGGGATATTTCTTGCTTTGGGTTTCAGATCATCCAAAATCTTGTTCAATCCCTTACAACTCATAGATTCTCCAACAGATTTAAGAATTGGCTTCCAGCACTTGATGATAAAAGCTGGCTCTTGCACAAGCTCTTTGTTAGCTATTTCTTCCACTAGTTTTGGCAGATTTTCTTCTGTTGGGAGCAAAGTGCAGTTGTGACTGCTGAGTATGCTGAGAAGTTCATTTTCAACAGCCATTGTGAAGTTGTCAAGAGCTTCAGTTAGCACATCCTTCTCGGTGAGGCTGATAAAGTTGAAGAAAGCCTCCATCAGATTGCTTTTTGAAGAGCTGAGTGAAAGAGCCTCTGATAGAAATGGAGGGGCAAGCTGGACTGGGAGGTACTGAAATCTCTGCCATCCAAAGGCCAAGACGCGAGCAACAGCAGCCCACTGTCTTTCTTGAAAGGTGTGATGTAGAGTAGGGATCTTGTAGGTTGTTCCACATGTATTTGATGCATAAAACAAATGCCAAAAATCAGTGAGAATATCTCTGATGATCCCACTTCCAACTCCAGCCTCAACCTCACCATGCTTAAACACACGTCTGAACGAAATATTAGCATCCAGTATGTTCTCGTCAGAAAATGCTTCAACCATATCCATAACACAGTGTACTTGGCGGATCACGATTACTTGCTTTTCAGCAATATTTTCTGGATTTTCAAAGAAATCCCTTGCTTATGGGGTGGAAGATACATGACAAAAATTCATCATGGCATCATCACCATTTTCAGCCATCACTGCTGCTTGATTTACACATAATGTGTGTGAATCTGTGTGGGTGTTGAAGATCATTGCCTGAGGTGCATCTGAACCTACAGCAGTCACTACATTTGCAGGCTGATCAGCACTGACTTGTAGAGGTGAATACACCAATGTGTCTGCAAGTTCATCAAAAGGTAATTTTGTATCTGATCTAATAAAAATAATTTCATCATCATCACCAATCAACAGCTGCACTGACTGAGGCAGGCCTGGTACCTGAGAAGGAGTAGTCTGGGGAGTGGAAGTATTTGGTGAATTGCTGCAGGGCTCTTTCATGGGACTGGAGGTATCTGTTGATGACCTTGATGAGGATGGCTCAGTGTGCCTGGATGTGGAAGGCAAAAGCGGCTCATCTGTAACATTGCTTTCCTCAGAATCATGACACCCTTTTGCCTTTGTAAAAAGGTAAATCCTGAGCAGCTTGAGGTTTGTTTGCTCATACAAACTTCCAATTGTGACATTGTCCTCAAGAGGCTCCTCAGAACCCATAAGAGAAAGACTGAACTCAAAGTCCTCTATTTTTCCTTTCTTTGAGCTGCCATTGGGGAAAAATAGTTTTTTACTCTTCTCAAGAAGGGTGGATACCAAATCATTTTTATTGACAATCATTTATCTTGTTTCACCTCCAGTATGCCTTCTTACTTGCTTTTAGATAAAGTCTTGGTAGTTCAGCCAGCCAAGTTCAATTTTTCTTTTTTGTCTTTCGGAATTCTTATTTCCATGTCTAAGCCTTGATTGGCTATTGCTGGTTCCTGTGAGTGTTGCTTTGGATGGAAGTTTCATTTTCTGTCTGAGGCAGTTTATCAACTTTGTTTTCCTCTGCTCTGTATCCTCTGCTTCAGCTAAGGATGAATTCCTCTGGTTTTTGGCAAAAATGCGGTCACCGTATCGAGGAATATAAGCTGAGAGTCCCTCTTCACCAAGGAGCCGTACAATATCTTGATCAACCTAAAAAAATGCATTTATGAGATTTAGTATTTGCAAATTGGTAAATATACTTGAATATATATGTGTGTGTGTGTCTGTGTGAGTGAGAGTTAAACTATGAATGTGTACATGGATTACATTAGTTATTCTACAGACGTCTAACATGGAGCAAAATACAAAGCTGTAGCTTATCTCTAGTGTTTGGGTTTGATGTTATCTTAGCATTAGGAACTTTGCATTTGGATATTGATTAAGATCATGTAGGTGTACCTGACCTTGTCCTCTGCCATTTATGTCAGGTGGTCCTCAGGAACACCTCTTTCTCTTAAAGCTGAGAGAAACTGGTCCATTGTGATCTGGCAGGATCCAAGGAACAACACTTAGTGGATTCATGCATGGTATTAGCTATAAATGTTAAACTGTTATTCACAACTACATTCATTACACTAAAACCATGAAAAGATTGGCTGGTTGTGGCCCACTCTGTTATCTGTAATTAACTACAGAGACCATTTCTCAAAGAATATGGGCTCTAAAATCATATTTTAAGATAGATAGATAGATAGATAGATAGATAGATAGATAGATAGATAGATAGATAGATAGATAGATAGATGTAATATAAAAACTAAGTTACTGAGTAAGCTGTAACTTTTCAGAATCAGAATCGGTTTTATTGCCATTGTTTGAGAACAAGTTCACAAACTAGGAATTTTTTTCGGTACAGTTGTGCACTTAATACATTTAACATAAGTAAATATAAAATAAAATAAAATAAAAAATCAAATAAAAAGAATGAGCCATAAGGCTAAAGTCTTTATAAATATTATAATCTGTATGTATATAAAAGAACTATGAAAAGATAAACATCCTTTTTAACATGAGAACAGCAGCAGGGTTCCATTCACAGATGTGCAGGTGAATGACAGCAGCAAATCTAAGTGTGATCAGACCACACAGTGCAGTAAAATAAAGTTACGTAGTGCAGATGGTTCTATCCTACATGGGTCTTTAACTGAACTATCGGGTCTTGTTATTGTTCATGAGTCTGATGGCGGAGGGGAAGAAACTGTTCAGGTGGCGGGAGGTGTGGGTCTGGATGGACCGTAGCATCCTGCCTGAGGGGAGGAGGGAGAATATTCGGTGTCCAGGGTGAGAAGAGTAAGCTATGATCCGACCCACACGCCTCCGGGTCCTGGAGGAGAACAGGTCCCGGAGGGATGGGAGCCTGCAGCCAATCACCTTCTCAGCAGCACGCACGATGCGCTGCAGTCGGTGTTTTGTATCCCTTTTTAACGAAAAACTCAATAGAGTTTTTGTAGACAATTTTTTGTTTACACATTGGTTTGGACATGGTACTCTATTGGTGATCTACAGCTTATGTATGCACATTAAAGTACTTGTCAGGCAAGCACAATCACTTGTTGCCTTCAAGTCCTATCATAACTACGGTAAATACCAAAACCCGACGTCAACATCGTACATGAACCCCCATTCACATAATATGTAATTGCCAGTGGAAAGGTGGACATTTTTTATAATAGCCGAGCTGCCGAGATGATATAAACTTTGCCATTTCCACATGGCAGAGAGCAACAAAAACATCTTGGATCCTAAGCATTGCATTATATTAAAAGTTCTCTGCTGCTGTTAAATGGTTAGTCAGTAGCCTACACGATGCTGCAGCATACAGAATTTTAATAACATCGCCTTTTAATCTTAGTGTTTTTTATAATTAAAATTATGTTATTGCTTAGTTTTACCTCCTAAAAGCAGTACAATAAAAGCATGTGAACACAACGCACAGGTCATTTCCGATTTCAACTGGAAAGCATTATATTTCCCACACATCATCTTTTCTCGTGATAACGACATCCTTACCTCGTTATCACGAGAAAACGTAGGGGAAACTAATATAGCCGACCACGGCCGCTCTCGGCTTCCGTACTCTCACTCTTAACACCTCCCTATTTTTTTCTATTTTTCTCCCTATGTATCTGCTTCTGGACTTTCAGTCAGGCAACTACAAGCACAAATTAAGACTGCACTTGTGTTTATCAGCTTCCATGGTTCCAGTGCCTCTACGAACTCCTTTCAAATTTCTAACATGTTCATGGTTCTTCCACCAGAGATAAAAGAATTTAGATTTTTAACTAGCTTAAAAGACTGAAGGCAGATGTTGTCTTACTACAAGAGACTCATAAAGCCAGCTCAATTTCAGACAATCTTAAATCACCTGAGTTTCCTAATATATTTTCTTCATGCTATAACTTTAAACAACAGAGTAGCAATATTAATATATACAAAAATTAAGTTTAAAGTAATGGACACAGTTACAGATCCAGATGGTAGATTTATAATATTTAATCTATTTATTCATAACAAAACCTTATGTATAGTTGGTGTATATGGCACAAATGTTGACGACCCCTCATTCTTTCACACCTTTTTCTCTGTTTCGGCTGAACACATGGATTGCTCACTTCTTTTTAGAAGCAACATCAACTTTGGTTTAAATGAAGTAATAGAAAGGCTTAGTTCAGCAGGGACTCAGCAAAGCTGACAATCCAAAGATATAGTTAAACAGCATATGAGTGATTATGGACTTATGGTGATCTCTTCACCCCAACGACAGATAATACACTTTTTTCTCAAATGTTCACCATTCTTATTCTAGATTGGGCTATTTCTTAGTCAGCAGCTCACTATTAAATTAAATTTTAGACACTGGGATATCATCCTATCATGCTCCTGTCTCTCTAAATCTAGTCAACAAAAAAAGAAACGCTTCAATGCAAAAACTTGAGATTTAATATATCATTACTTAAGGATAAAGAATTTATTAAATATATAAAAAAATAATGGGTTTCATACTTGGAGCTTAGTGACCTCTCTGGTATGTCTGTACACATCCACTCTCTGGGAGTCAGGGGAAGCTGTGATTAGAGGTAAAATAATCTCATTCTCATCAACTACAAATAAGATAGAAAATAAACACACACACACACACACACACACACACACACACATATATATATATATATATATATATATATATATATATATATATATATATATATATATATATACAGGAATTAGAAGAAACTATCAAATCAATAGAAGCTTCCCTAGATGAGGAAAGCATAGGCAAAATACATAATCCCAAACTGGAATTAAATGAAATTCGTAACAAATGGATCCAGTTCTTAATTCAAAGACTTTGAACAGAAAACTTTTAACATAGTAATAAATTAGGTAACTTTTTAGCAAATCAGTTTAAAACAAAGAAAGAAAAAAACAACTATATCTGCAATTAAAGACCAAAGTGGACTTTTAATATGTGATCCTGAAAGAATAAACAACACTTTCAAAGAATTTTACAAGGCTTCATACTCACTGGAGATAAACCCATCAAATAATAAAATCGAACAATTACTGGATGAAATAACTCTTCCTAAATTAACGGACAGTCAAACGATGGCCCTGGATTCACAACTAACAGCAGCTGAACTCCAGGAGGCCCTCCACAGCATGCCCGATAAAAAAGCTCCAGGCCCAGATGGATTTCCAGCGGAGTTCTATAAAGAATTCTGAAATATTCTCGGACCAACATTCTACAAAAAGATGCAGGAAACAAAGAAAAATAGCAGACGTCCGCTAAATATAAACTCTGCCTACATCAATCTTCTATTAAAACCAAGAAAAGACCCTATGTCTCCTACCAGCTATCGTCCCATTTCTCTTATCAATGTTGATCTTAAAATAATTTGAAAATCTTATGCAAGAAGGATAGAGAAAGTAACTCCTCTCATAATTCATCCTGATCTAACTGGTTTTATAAAAGGAAGGCTCGCCTCCACAAATGCAAGTAGATTAATAGTTTTAATAGGTTATTCTTACTGTAAAAACATCCAAACCAATATATTATATTTAGATACAGAAAAACATTTGATAGAGTTTGATATTTGCGACCTTATATAAGTGGCTTTGGAAATTATTTTATAAACTGGTTGAAAATCAAGCATCAACTAGGTTTTTTTTCTTTTCACAACCCTTAAAGTGCCTATATCATGCAAAATCAAGTTTTTGGAGTTTTTAACCAACTGGTAATGTATTTTCTCTCTCTAAAAAACCCCACCAGCGTTGTTTTTGGCGTAATTCATGGATGTCCTAGTAATCCTCCTGAATTCTGCTCTCTGAGCAGCTGCCCCTCCCTCTCCTTAAAATTGAGTGTTCAACTAGTGACATCACAAGGGGTTGTTGAGGTGTCTGCACTACCCCCGAAGGCAGAGTGGTTTACCTGTGATAGAGTTCAAACACACTCTCCTCCTTCTCAAAGTTTATGGCTGCTTCGGTTTTTGGTAGCTTAAAGCACTTTTTTTGTTGGACAAAGACGCCTGATTGACAGAGAAGTGGCTACATGCTAATGTGGTTTAGCCATTTATCAAGCTGCTTATGTGATCTTATACCAGCATTGTGTGGTTAATTAATTGATCTGTAGCATCTCAGAATGTTCAGGCAACGAGTCCTAACGTCACCCACGGCTTTTTTATATGCTGGGCTGGAAAGATTTGCTTAGTGGACTTAGCTATATTGGTTTGGGCTCTGTCTAAAGCCTGGAGTTTTATCAACTGAAAGAGACTTTATTGACTGCGTTTTCTTTTTTACAAAAAAAAATAAATAAACCAAACATCTGAGCCTTAATATACAGTTTCATTGTGTTACTTTGTG
The DNA here is from genome assembly GCA_028564705.1 of Apricaphanius iberus. Taxonomy (NCBI): domain Eukaryota; kingdom Metazoa; phylum Chordata; class Actinopteri; order Cyprinodontiformes; family Aphaniidae; genus Apricaphanius; species Apricaphanius iberus. Next base: position 994,600 of record JAPXFQ010002328.1, on the reverse strand, counting down.
ATTTTCAAATTCTTTGTCAGAACACTGTTTGAGATTAAGACCAGAACTGTTTGTCTCAGTATCTACTGCTTCTGGCTGTGCAGCGGAGCGGAGCGGGGGGTCGGAGCGTAGAGTTGGGGTGCAGGAGGCGGGTTTATAGAGAAACGAGCTGTTGCACTTTGTGGTCCAACATTAAGTACGGTATAAAAGTTAAATTTAAGGACAAATTAATACGGTATAACACAAACGGTAACATTTGATCATATATATGTCTATCCCAGAAGTTGAAAGCTGTAAAATAACATGATAAAGCCCCTTTAAGATGTTTAGGAACTGAAGACACTAAGTGATGGGAGTGTTTCAGGTGTAATTTTGTACTCTTTTTTCCTGCAAACAAGTTGTAAGGTGGGGAACAGTATGGGGTCTTCATTGTCGCATTTTGGAATTAAAAATTTGCCACACATTCTCTATTGGAGATAGGTCGGGACTGCTGGCAGAGGCCAGTCAAGTACTCGTACCCTCTTCTTCCGCAGCCAGGACCTTATAATGTGTGCAGAATGTGGTTTTGCATTGTCTTGCTGAAATATGCATGGGGGTTCTTGGAAAAGTTGCCTACTTGAAGGCAGCATATTTGCTCCAAAATCTCTATGTACTTTGCAACGTTGATGGTACCATCACAGCAAGGCAAGTTACCTTTGCCAAGGTCACTGACACAACCCCATACCATGACAGACCCTGGCTTTGCTGGTAACAGTCTGGGTTTTTTAATTTGGTCAAGAGCACAGGGCTCTTCCATTTCTCCTCAAAAATACCTGAAATACTAATTCATCTGACCACGTTCCATGTTTAGACTGTGTGATGACCCATCCTAGATGGCTCCAAGCCCAAAGAAGTCAAAGGTGCTTTTGAGCACTGTTAACATAGGGCTTCCTTTTGGCACAGTGCAGTTTGTGGATGTAGCTATGTATTGTGGTACTTGAATAGGTTTGCCAAAGTATTCCTGAGCCCATGTATTGATATTACTTATAGATCAATGAAAATTCAACAGATTCATTCAGATCACTTGTGTTTAGCTTAGATTTTGACCCTGGTCCTTTACCGACTAAAATTAATCCAGATTCCTTCAATCTTTGTAATGATGTTAGGCACTGTTGAAGGTAGGGTGACATCAGGTCATGTGGGATATCAGGTAAATTGGGACAAATAAGGTTTCAGCCCCTTATTTCTTTAAATATCAGCAGCCAATAAAAATGCTTGTTACTACTTTTAAACTGAAGTTGCTGCTTGTCAATTATTTTTATTGGTCTGAAGTATCATAGATGGGAGGAGCCAAATGGGACAACATTTTCAGCTAAAATGGGACACTTTTGGCTGATGTTAATGGGTTGTATTTTAAGTCACAAGGATCACAAATCACAGGAAGACATGGGACCAGGAAGCGGTCAAAGCCACTAACTTTTTGTCTCACCAGTGAGGAACACTTTGAATAATTCAAAATATAAAATACAATAAAGGGAAAGAAAAATGGCAAGAAATCATAATGTACAACCCAACTGGATGCTTGCAGATTCTGCAACATTTATTACGATACCTTAGAGCAACCGAGGAGTGGATTTGTTGTGTTGGATGTGAGGTATGGTTTCATGAAGGCTGTGGGGAATACAACGGTATTCTGGAGGATTCATTGAGTAGGCCCATATATTATGTATTCAGATAAATAATTGATATGAACAATTTACCTGATGTCACCCTAGAAAATCCAAATCTCTTCCCATCTTTCTTTGAGGAACATTGTTATTAAACATTTCAATAATTTTCTCATGTATTTGTTGGCAAATTGTTAATCTGTGGCCATTGAGGTAGTGGACTCTTATAGGTATCTGGGTGTTTACCTGAACAGTACACTGGACTGGAGCCACAACACTGATGCTCTTTACAGGGGGTGTCAGAGCAGACATTACCTGCTGAGGAGGCTGAGGTCATCTGGAGTCCAGGGAGAGCTATTAAAGACCTTCTATGACTCTGTGGTAGCATCGGTCACTTTTTAACAGTGTTTTGTGTTGGAACAGCAGTTTATCGATAGCTGAGAGGAACGGGTTAGATAAACTTATCAGGAAGGCTCTGTTGTAGGATGCACCCTGGATCCACTGCAGGACTCTCTCCAAAATAACACCTCTGATCGACAGAGTCTCCCACCCCATGCATGGAAATGTTGCTGAACTGCTGAGCTCCTTCAGTGACAGACTGCTGCATCCTAAATGCATAAAATAGTTTTTCCGCATGTCTTTCCTCCCTGCAGCTGTCAGACTCTACAACCAAAACTGCTCCCAACAAATATAGAATGGTTACAATATTATTGTTGTTTACATTGACACTGTGTTTTTGTTGTGTATCTTAGCATTACTCAAAACCTAGCACTGAAATAATTGCACTCACGAAACATCTCTGAGAAGGGTTCTCTAAATGTTTTTTGCACATTTGTTGTTTTTCTCTGTGCACTGTTTTTGCATACTGTTTGCACATATGTTGTCTCTGCATACTCTTGTCCTTGGATGCTGCTGTTACAACTGAATTTCCTCCTAGTAAGACGATTAAAGGTTTATTCTAAATTGCTCCCATCTCAACCTTTTGTGGAATGTGTCTGAATTACATGAAAGGACATATATTTACAAATGAAATGAAGTTGACCAGACAAAACATGAAATATAATATTGTCTCCAATGAAGTACAAGTCAAAGTCAATATAGAAACCACTACTTTTTTCTTTTTTATTTGCGTTTTCCATACTTTTCTAACCTTTCTGCTTTGAGGGTTGTACATTGTTGAATTTGATTTATAAAAGAAGAGCATACATGGCCAAAAAAATAACTTGAAATATAAGTTCTAATATATTTGAAAGTTGTTGATAATTATCAATCAACATACATTTTCTATTTATTGATATGCTTTTTTCTACATCATTCAGTCCTACTCCTTTTACTAATTAGGTTACATAAAGTTTAACGCACTGGATTTTATCATGGAATACCAAAGCAAAGGAGATATAAATACTATGACTAATAATACATTTTACTATGATACAACTATTAACACATATTTTTGTCGGTAAAAAGTATAGTTTTACAATTATTTACTATTATATGTAGGTCAGTCACATAAAATCCCATTAAAAATACATTGAAGTTTGTTATTGCGAAGTGCCGAAATATACAGCATGCCTTCTTGATTTACTCAGGAGCAGATGTCAAGTTAATATGTTTACTTTAGCAGCTGGATTATTTAATCACCACCTATTCATCTAAGTCCTATTGTGTCTTTTCCTGTCCGTCATATGGCCCAAATAGTTCCCTTGATCTGAAAACACTCAGGAAAACCTTTTATTAGAGGTTAACTTCCCTTCTTCTGCTACACAAAAATATGTAGGAATGCAGTCCAATACTTTATTTATCCTCACAAAATATTCCAAAATGCTAGAAATGGCGCGTCTTATATAATTTTGACTAACTATGCTATCGTAATCCTTAATTAGAGAATTTACATAAAATCTAAAAACATACTGCATTAATTCTTTTTAGCTCAAATTTACTCTAAACATTCAAAGCTTTGCTTTATTTGAAACTGCTTCTGATCACAGAAATCTTGTTTTTGCTAAGAGAAATAACAATAATAATGATAACTTTATTCACATGGCATTTTTAAAGATTAACTTCACAAAGTGCTGTAAAGGGAGAAGCTAAAATAAGGAGAGGATAGGAACACAATAAAGTAATACAAATAGGAATGATAAGCCATTTTAAAAAGATTAGTCTGAATTTGTTTCTGGAAAAGCTAATAAATGCATGATTCACCATTTCCTTCTTAACCCTTGACATCATAAGTCTGTGATTCACAATGCTCTTGAAATTAAAAACGCAGGCAACAACAATATTTTTTACATGCAGTAAATGTACCTCCATAGTTCCAGTTAACATCAAATGTAGTTCCTAAATTTTTTGCCGTGATTTTAATGTAGGACACAAGGGAGCTCAAATGCTTAGTAATCAAAGGAAACACGTTTTCTCTGAACCTCTGTTATTTCTTTATTTAGCTGGAGGAAACTTTGATTCTACCAGGATTGGTTCAGGTGTATGTATCCCTTTACAATTTATTGTTTTGAAGTTAAATGAGGTTTAAGAGATGTTTAAGAGAATAACAACTGTATGTTCTCAGCACATAAACAGTAAGAAATTACACTAAAAGATTTTTAATAAGATGATATAATGGAAGGAGATAGAGCCCAAACAAAAATTTTGGCTAAAAACAGGCCCTTGTTGAACCCCATAATGTAGTGTGGTTGGTCTTGAATTTAAAATTCCTGTTGACAACAAAAAAAGATAAAAATGAGGCAAACCATGTTAAAACTATTCCAGAGATACCCAGTCTCTCAATGTCTGGAGCAGCATGGAATGGTCAACAGTATCAAATGTTGAACTCAAATATAGTGTCATCAAAACTGCACAACCACCTTGTCTCTGCTCATCAACAAGTCAACAAGTCATTTGATACTCTGAGAAGTGTAGATTTAGGACAATCAGCTTTTCTAAAACTTTAAAGCTTTATTCAGAATATCAGCTTCATCAAGAAAATCCCAGAGTCTTTGGCTACCACCATTTAAAAAAAAATTGAAATGAGAGGGAGGTTCCGAAGTGTATAATTACTTAATACTGTTGAGTCGAGGTTTGGGTCTTTTAAAAAAGGGGGAAGATAACAGCATGTTTAAACTGGGGAGGGACTTGAACAGAAGTGAGTGAGCAGTTAAAATTTCTTAAAATAAACGGACCAGTTCGAGTGGAGACGGCTTTAACTACTGAAGATGAAATAATACCTAAAAGGAAAGGTGTATGTTGGAGCTATTTTTTATATTTTGTTTAATTTAGGCTTAAGTCATAGTTTCTTTTATTTCCTTTCTTGCTAAAGTTAATTTGCTTTATTTTGTATTGATGCTTATTATTTGTTTATCATTTCTGCTAATTTAGGTTAATTAGATTATTGTATGTTGGTCACATGGTTATGAGGATTTACATAAATAGGGCAAGGAGGGTGGAGCTGTGGGGCTGCAAGGGGACATGTTTTTTTACCAGTGATAGAGAGGATGCAAAAGGTCTGTGCACTTGCTTACTGAGTAAATAAACCATCATCAAACGCATTCCTTTGGCTTGGACATTACTTGATTTGAAGTCTCCACAACTGTGTAAAGCCGAACCCTTGACGCAGCCACAGTTGCCATTTGAAAGGTTCAATTATTCGTTTGTTTAAGTTTTATGGACAAATAGCCACTACAGTGTAAGATTCATTGGATAAAAATTTTTGGGAAGGTGACCAAGGGAAATAGGAATGAAACTGCAAGACTATATGCCTGTTATTGGGAATAAGAGAAACATAAAATGAAAGAGAAATACTATGACACACAGTTATGACTTTTAATAAGAAGTGCAAAAATGACTTACATTCAGCATTTGAAGAAATGGGACAGTTCATTTCAGCAGGGGAAACAATATTTGTGATAGTGTCATATAATACTTTTGAATTGCTACAACTGCTAAAGACCAGTTTTTAAAAGTAAGCTCCCCTAGCACATTTAAACATAATGTTAAAAGAAGATAAATTATCTTTAAATTGTAGATAAATCAATAGACCTGTTGACTTCCACAAACTATCAGTCTTTCTATATAACTGTGTGAAAAAAGAAATTAGTCAGTAGTCTGATAAAACACATCATCACTAGCAGGTAATGACAAATTAAAAGCTAGAACAAATTTCCTAAACGGTAATGGGTTTAAAACACAAGAACTAATATTATACTTGCTTTTAAAACACTCAAGTTAAAAAGATAGATTAAAAGAAACACCCCAGGGATCAGAGATAAAAATTTCAACACAAGAGTATGAAATGTTTAGACCTAAACTGAAAAACAGATCCAAAGTATGACCGTAGTTGTGCTTAAGACCATTGACATGTACGAAATTCAAAGATTCCAATAAACATATAAAACGTTTTGCAAAAATGTCATATTCATCTGCCTGTCTGTTGTACCTAATCCAGATATAAGGACAAAAACTATAACTGATTTTATGCTTGCTTGAGTTCAAATAATATATATTTGCTATATATGCATCATTTATCTCTAAAATGACTTAAGAACATATGTTCTTAGACAGAAGCTTCTTGATTAAAAACTGTTTGGTCTTTGACAGCGAATATGAGCCCTTTATGTATAGTTTCACTGGTTCATTAAATAATAATGATTATGTTTGAATGTAAAAACCAACAGTGAAAAGCTCCATGCCAAGAAATAAGAGGGAGGAGGGAAATACCAAATTATTCAAGGGTGAAATAAATGTCGGTCCTTTTTCAGATGTAAAAATCCCTTAAATACTTCAAATCACAGCCACATTCCCTGCTGTCTTCATACATTTTCAGCTACCTTGAGATGTCTGTTCCCTCACTTAGCCTAGAGCCTGAACGTCTTGTTTATTCTCTACGGCAGCCAAGCAGCTCAGCTCAACACCTTGCTTATATGAACAGTGCTAAGGCTCGGTCTTCTGTTTCCTGTTCCCTCTAATTGTCTACCTTGCATGGAACAGCCTTGTCCTCAATCAGCTTGGTCTGCTCACATAGCTCTGCTTTGTCCAATAAAACATACTCTCTCTCTCTCTCTCTTTTATATTGCTACACCTTTATACCAAATAGAATACCTTATCTTATATTTACAGATAATATCTGAACCAGTTGCCAGACAGGTAAAAGAAAAGCAATATGCAGTCTCAACTAACATCGCAATATTCACGCCAGCTCTATTTTCAATCTCAGGGGTTAATTGGCTGAGCAGTGTAGTTTCCTCCACTTTTTGCAACTGTTTTGCTATTTTCTCTACTAATATTTATTATTCAATTCAAATTGCTTTTATTCAGATATCGCCAATTCACAACAAATGTCATCTCAAGGCACTTTACAACAAAAGTCATTTCAATACAATTATACAAACATTCCAATCAGTTAAAAGTTTTCTGTGTAAGGAATCCCACCAGATAATTTATCTCCTGTTTTCCCAAAACAGTTTGCACAGATTCAATCAATTCAGTGCCCGTCTCCAGCAATCAGTGGGCAAGAGAAGAAATATGTAAATATTTTCATATTGTAATTAATCAAGTATGAACTCAACACCATCCAAACCATATTTATATATGTATGGAATGAAGAAGTTGGTGTGACAAATAAGATTAACCTCTTTTAGACCTGGATGCTGGATGGAGAGTGATACTCGAGGAAGATGGATAGAATGAATGCAGTATAACACGTGAATAATGAAGTCGATGTACAACCTTGTACTGAATTAACTGAAGCCTTGCGCTAATTGAGCATATATGTAGACATTGAAGTTAATGTTACCTGATGTCAGGATCTGTGCTTGTTTCCCTGTGTCTGTGTTTCATTGATCCCAGGTGTATCTAGTTCCTCTAATTACTCCCCTGTGTATATATGTTCCCTGCTCCCCTAATGTCCTCGTCGTGTCGTAGTTGTCAGTTTATTCATCAGTAAATGTCCGTAATTGTAAGTTACTCGTCTTGTAAGTTACTCGTCAATTCCTCGTCTGAGTTCAACTTTTTGTGCCCGTGTTCCTGTGACCTGTTCTCCTGACCAGCAGTAAAGTGAGTTTTAACCTCATCCTGTCGCCCACTGAGTCTGCAACCAACTCGTAAATCATGACAGAACGAAACGGCCTAAAAGACTCTGCGGCAAGTGAGAAGCTCATGTTGCTGCAGTAGCGGGCTAGGGAGGCCTCCCCTGCTATGGACTCACCCTTCCTGGGATCCAGGTTGGTCCTCTGTCCACCCGGCGTTGGGCCTCGTACTGTAGGTTCGAGAAAGTCAGTTCCTCCACTTGGGAGTCCTGGAGCCACCAACATCGCCCAAGGACGGCTCCTAGTCCTCTCCTGGAGGGTCCGGAGGGCATTTTTCCTGTTTCCCGGGGGCTTCTGAATGCCGGGATCACTCCCACTCACAGGCCACACCTACTGAACTCCAGGTGGGCTCGTTAAGTGTTCTTCCTCGTTCTCCAGTTCCTGCTTCGAGACTTTCTCTAGTTCTTGCTCAGAGACATTCTCAACTTCCAGAGCCTCTTCCACAGCGTTCTCAAGTTCCATAGCCGCTCCCATGACGTTCTCAAGTTCCAGAGCCGCTCCCACGGGGTTCTCAAGTTCCAGATGCACGGAATAAGCCTCTCTGAGATCTCACAAAGGGGTTCCTATCAGACTCTCTCATGTTTCCATGGGGGAGTTCTTTGCGGCCGGTTTCCAGGCCTTCGTTGGGCTGCCATTAGGCATAATGGTCGGCCTCCGGACTTCCTCTCAAGACTGCTTTGACAATGTGGACGGCCTCCTGATTGGCCTAGGGGGTGACTATGGTCTTTTGGATGAGCATAAGTCTGCTCCTCATTCAGGACCTATTAGAGGTGTTTTCTGAAAACCATTTGCGGTTTGGACTCTTTTAAGATTTTTAAGAGCTATTATTGTTTTTGACTATTTCGAGAGTTTTGAGAATAATAATTGAATCCAAAACTTTAAAGACATTTTTGGGAAGGAAATTATTATGTTTTGAAATATATACTGTATAAAAAATCTTGGTAATATTACCAGCTTTATACCGTTGATTCAACCAATCATTGATATAGGAAGTGTTCGCCAAAATTCTATATCACCTTTAAGGTTATTCACCAAAACTTCATAATTTAATTTATAAAGCAAGTCAGATTGGTTGGGGACTATAATCCCAAAATATTTAATTTGGTCATAATTACTGGAACATTTCTGAGAAATGTGGAGTCTAAATCCTCATTTAGCAGCATAAATTCACATTTCTGCCAATTTATAGTGTATCTTGATAATTTCCCAACACTTTTTTTATCTGAAAAGCCACTGAGCATTGGTCCAGTCTGCAGGGCAACTGTCACGTCAGCAGTCTTCCACATGACCAAAACATTTCTGTGTTAGAACAGCTCTTTATTGGTCTCACTCTTTGCATTGAATATGAATAATATTCAGTTTTTGAAGTGATTATTAAAATAATAATACTTTAAACAAGATGCACATGGATTTGTTGTTTAGCCCTTTAGCACATCTGCCACAACAAATAAAATACTTCCCAAACAATCTGTTTAAATACATGAACATACACTTGTAAGATATGTATAGAATTCCTCCAATCAAAATGAATATAGTATCTGTATCAGTGTCAGGGGAACTCATTAGAACACTTTGTCATTCCATATCAAGTTTGTTGACTCATTTTCATGGTAAATTTAGGATTTCAAAAAAGCAGCTAAGCCTCCTAAATCCTCTCATTTTATAAGTGACAAGCTCATACTGACATGCTTAATTTTGGTGATCATATTGGCCATCATTATAGGACAAATAGCAAGTGCTACAGCGCAAGAGATTAGATAGGCAAAAAAAACTAGGCCAAGTGGAGCTGTGGCATTTCGGTTGGAGGGGACAGAGATGCTGTGACATGGCAGCAGGAGAATCTGTTCAAGGTGTCAGAGTCAGAGCGAATTAGAAGAGCGGAACAAAATGCAGCTGAACGTTGCATTGAGGCTATTAGAAACGTTTCTGTTACTACAGCCCTTGCAAAAAGTGGGGGTTCATACAACTGTCACAGCTCTTCTTCTTCCCCCTCACTAATGCTTTTTGGTATCCCCACCCCCAATCTTCCAATGCTAGGAGCACACAATGCATGCTGCAGCCCTAAGGAACAGTGCATCAGCTCAATGCCAAAGCAGAAGAAAAAAAAATCAACAACAAAAAACAAAACAAAAACCAGGCAGTGGTAAGAAGATTAGCATAGTATCAAAAGACAAAGGATCCATTCAACAAACATACTGAACTTGGTGTGTTAAATATATAGACATGCGTACTGTTTATCTGGGTCTTTACTGCATACAGCAGAAAAGCCAAAGTATTTGTATATGCTGAAGACAGTGGTATGTATTCAGAGACTAAGCTCTGTCCTGGAAATGCAGGATATGTTTTATTGTGACTCCAAAAGAAAAATGTTTTTCCACACAAAGCTGATCTTGTGGGTCTGTAATATTACAATTCCAGATTCGCTAACATGTTTTCTCAGAGCAGGTATTGTACATGTCTTTCTTTGAGTGGGTTCACTATGGAATGGAATTGATAATGCAGGGGGGTTGAGGATGTTGATACAAACATACATCTACTTTTTAAAAAATACTACTGTAAAATGTCTTCTTAAACAAAATAATCTGTTACCTGGAAGTTTTTTACTCTGTTACTTTAAATTTTTACTATTATTCATTGTACTTTCAAAAGAGAGCTTTGAATTAGGGGTCGCATTTACTGAATATGTTCCCTAATTGAGAGTTTTTTAAATAAATTGTAATGGAAAGATCTGAAGGGCATCTGTCATTTTGACAGATTACAATTCACATAACTCAACACTTTTCAACTTTATGCACAGAATGCATCTCTCTACCCAGGAGCTGACGGCGGGTTGAAATGTTTTAGAGGCTTTGGAACAACTGACACAGCTCAACAACTGGTGCAGAAGGGGCATATTCTTCAGGATTTCATCCCACTAAAGCAAGTCCCTAACGGATCAGATACTTCTTGTTCAGAGATTTATCACGTGGATAACTTGTAGCTATCCTGTTGACAAATCCTCCCAACTGAGCTGTGGCTCTTCTCCAGCCCATCCAGTAATAACATGACTTGACTGTTTCCCTGATTGATGCTCGCATGTGGCTAGTCAGTTACGAGATGGTTAAATTTGGACCATAACGACAGAAGTAAAATTAAACATTTCAATACAACAACAGGATTATTTTAAAGATTATGTATCTGTATCATGGATGATTCAAAATTATAATATATATTATTTTGCACTTCAGTAATACAAATGCAAATAATCTCCTAGATGTAATAGACTTTATTTTTGGTTAATTTTATGAAAGATTTGTAAAAATATAGAGAAATAAATATATTTGATAAATAAATGATAAATAAAAAATATCACATTCAAACAGCAGTCCAATTATAAAGAAAAAATGGGTTTGATAAAGTAGAATCAAAATAAACAATATTTAAAAAAAAAATTATATTTCAGAGAATCCTTCTTATTCTTGTCCGAGAGGCGAGGAGCTCTGCCACTTGAGCCAATTGACTCATAATCCATGTCGCTTTTCATTTAGCGGGAAGAGCAGTTGGCGAATAGCGATATGGAAATGAGACTGGCTGATCAAAGCTCTCCCCCACTAGATGAGCTCTTCATCTGTCTCTCCAAGGACTCTCAGTCTGCCAAGAGCTGAAGCTCCTAATACAGACGTTTCAGCACACATGCCCAACCAGTCGCCATCATTAAAATTTTATTCTGACAGGCAGCATACAGATTCCTCTGAGCCCTACAGGCTCAGCTGTATCCACCTGACTGACTTCGATGCGCTCCCCTTCTCTCAGCCTCACATCACCATGCTGATTGGAACGGTCTGCAGTCTGAGAGACGGGTATGAATCAGAGGATGAGTGATTTATTAGAACACTTCTGAGAGGAAAAAGGGACTCTCCTGGTGAAGCAGGATGCACAAATTTAAATATAGATATCGGCATATCTCAGCCTCACCTGTTCTTGTGAGAACTGAAAATTGATAAATAGGGTGCACAGTGTCTGGAGAATGAGGGTATGGTATTAAAATCTAATGGAGGAACTTCATGTGAAATATGACTAAATGTTCATATTTTCACTGATTAAAATCAGACACTCTATACCTGTTGTTGTTTTTGAATGTTTTCGTATGAAAAACAGCTCACATGAATTTGACTCATCAAAAAAGGCGCAACAGCAAAACGTGCCTTCACACCAAAGCATCAGAAACATGCTGCACGCCCCTAATTGGATGCTTGAACATTCGCACCTCGACGCAGGTCCAAAGCAAATTGGACGGATTTCAAAATAGGCAATACCGCTCCGTAGCAGTCCACTGGTCTCCCCCTCCTTTCCCTCCTTCTCCCAACCCTCTGGGGCTGGAAGCGGGGCACCATCTCCATCGAGCCGAGCATGTGCTGCTGCAGGTGGAATCTGGTCTCCGAGCTGACCGTGTTACGTGTTTAGCCTGGCCTCTGGCGGAGCTGGGCCTGGTCCAGTAAATTTGAGTGGTTCATCTATGGAAGTAATAACTAAAAGTTATCATGGCAGATTTTTAAAATTTTGCTTAATTAGGATGCAACGCGGATGTAAACCATTTTAGCCCATATAGCATAATATAGATTTTACAATAATTCTGAAAGCGTAAAAAAAGCGTTAAAATTCTAAACATTTCCTTTACAGACCTAACTACAAATATGATAAGTAAGGTATATACCAATGTTCATCACAATCCTTTACTAGGGGGCGCTGTAAAAGTGAAAAGTTTGCTACGCAAAAGCGGCTCATCGGATTTTGACAATATGCAAGATATATGTCCAGGACAGGACCTTTTATAATATCATTAATATGGCAATGTTGAAGGAAGTGGGCGGGACTTATTGATGAAAGTGTGAAAAATGAAAAATCAGATGTTTATCCTAATGATATTTTGTTTTGAAAATACAAGTCCTTACATCATGCTGAACAATCCGCACACTCTAACTTTTGCTCTATTTTGAACTCCATCACTCTACTTTTTCACAGGGATGTGTGTGAATAAAGTCGGTGTATCTCCCACAATCCTTTGACAATCTATAGTTTTTTTTTTTATTGAACTGGTTCAAAATATTGTCAGTAGTAATGCAGAAAAATGGTGTCATTTGAAGCATTTTTCTGCGTATCACATTTATTAAACTTTGAGACTGATAAGAGGGATGTATTAAAATTAAGTTAATAATATTTTACTTGCGCATTGTGACAAAAATTAAACCAATAATACAAGCACCCCTGGTCATTAAGTATATTTTGATTTGGTTTGAATCCACCCAGGTGATTTTCTATGAATTTTTAAACCTTATATTAGACCTCCTATGGGAAATTACAATGGGGGGGAAACTATTTCTTTTTTTTCTAAAAGTATTTTTGGTAAACAAACTTTTTAAAAGTTAAAGCTTGTTCCTCGTGTACATTTGACCATCTGAGAATATTTTAATTATTTCTGAACAAAGCATGTATTTTTAGTGAATATTTTAAATCTGACTCTGCAGGAAATTCTTGGTTGACTTTTTACATATTACTTTTGTTGGTTGATTTTTGTTGCCAAGTGACTCTGATTACTGACATATATAATCAACTGATAACTGCCTAGTGTTGTTATTTACGTGACTTCAGGCTTAAAATGCTTGGTTAAGATCAGCATCATGTGATTTTTAAGCTGTTTAGTATTTCCGACCTGTCTGCGAATGTAGCACATGGCAGTCATGGAGAAAACAAAATTGAAGAAATAAAACCTGTTATAACTCGGTGAAACGTTAATGAAACGTTTTCAAGCTAAGAGGTGAGTTGCTTTACGACTTTATTGATTAAAGTATTCTATAAAATTTAAATAAGCATACCGCTCATTTTAACCCATGTGACTTGCGGGTGGATTTCCATAGCGGAATTTGCTTTTTTCCGATATATTTAACTTTTAAAACGATCTAAAATGACAATTGATTAGCTTGAAAGAATCTGTTAAGTGTTTTTAACAATTTGGCAGCACTTTCGTTAACCCATTTTATTGTTTTTTGTGTTTTTCACCTGTTTGCAGTTGTAAACTTTTAGACAAAAGCGGTGGCAGAATTTAGCCCACATGATGACACACGCAAATATGGAGACAGCTGCAGTAGACTAGATTGCTTACCCATGCTGTTTGGCAATGACTGGGAGATAGCAACATAACGGCCATAGTACTGTGGCTTCCTGCAGTAGCTGCTTTCCATATCTTTGACTGGTTAGAAACTTGTTCAGCTGTAGAAGAGCTTTGGCTTTTTATTTACACACTTTGGTGTATTATGGTGTTTTTCAGCTCGTCTCAGTTTTCTCTTTTATAACATTGAAATATTATAAAAATGACTGCCATCTTGGATGTGGAAAAAGTAACCCTAATGTGCAAGAAAAAGTTTCAAGAAAAGTTGTAAAAATAGTTCACAACTAATTAAGATGAGTTTAAAGTCTTCAAAATATAAAGTCTCATTAATACTGTACTTTATAGGTTTATTTTGTTACCGGTTGCAAGGTACTTTAAGGCTATTTTAACACAATTATACAGGACAATATGTTGATTTTATGGGTGCATCTTAGACAAAAAAAATGCTTTAGATGTAATTATCCATGCTTGGCATTAGGAGTGGTATGGGTGGAACAAACATTTCTGGCAGCAAGAAAACAATACAGAAAGATCCTTCAAATTAAAATCAAAGTAAAATCCAATTAGAACTACATTTTAAAAGATGAACCACAAAAAGCAAATAAATATAAACTGTAGTCTCATGTCCAACTAAATAAAATAATGTAACCAGTATAACACATTGTAAACCATGTCATTAACATATTGACAACAAACAAGGGTACATTGAGCAGATTGTTGGAAAAATATTTTTAGGGTTAATTTTTTTTTGTCTGTTTATTTACATAACAGTTTTTCAATTTATATTAAATGCAGGTGCATTATTTTTCATTCATTTAAAATTATTAACAAGGTTATAACGCTTTGGGATGTCTTTTATTGAATGTGACTGCATCATTCTGTGGGCTGCCTTTTATTGTAGGTGGCTGCATCATGCCGTAGCTTGGATTTTTCTGCATTTGGCAGCGTCATGCTGTAGAATGCCTTTTTCTGCATTTGGCAGCATCATGCTGTAAGCTGTTTTCACTTCCTGTGGCACCGCCAGGCAGTTAATTGTTCATTAGTTCCTGGGGCATCATTATGGTGCATGCCTCTACTTTTACTGCTTGGTGCAACATAATGTTGTGGGCCCTTTTTTAGTGCTTGGCGGAGCATTAGGCTATAGGTATTTTTGCTTTTTCTATGGATAAAATTCATGGGCATCGTATCTTATGAAGCCAACAGACAAAATGCATTTTAAAACTAAACATTATAGGACTTTACACTGACTTTTAAATTAACAACTTTATGTGATGAAGGGAAAGGAATTTATTAGGAGGGGCGGGGCCAGAGGTCGACTTGTACAGATGGGTGAGGAACCCTTTCATAACTGCTTGCCGTTATAGTTATTATTATTATTCCATAAATATGATAATTCCTCCCAATTTAAAAGTAACTGTAGTTGCCTGCTGCCTTTTCCATCTCCCTGGGCTGGTTATTGTCGCTGGCTCACTGATGGCCCCTTGCCTTGTCTGCGCTTTGGGGTATCAGCGCGTGGCCGCAGTGGACGGGCGGCGTCTCTGGGCCCGGTCAGCCATATTTGCACTGGACGTGGCTCCTGGGTCTTGGCACAGTCCTGGCAAGCACTCTGCGGGGTGCTGGGGTCGGGCCCTTTGACCAGTGTCGGTCGGCCTCCGCGGTGGGGTGGCTGAGTGCTGGGCTGGTGGATGGAGATGCTGGGTTCAGTAGCCTCCCGGCCATCGGGTGGATGTCGGCCTGGGGGGGTCGGCCGCTTGGGGCTTCTGTCTGCTCACGATCCCGGCGCGGCATGTCCGGGGTATCCGAGTTGGTGGTGCACTGGGTTCCTGCCTCAGCATGGGGGCCCTTGGTGCGCTAGCGGTGCTTGGGGCCTCACTTGTTGGCGGGGAGGCATTTACCATCTAACACTGGTGCTCTCCCTAACGGGGTGCGCTTGGATGGGGGGAGGGTGGGCTAAACTCAGCCTGGGTGTTTAGTGTGCTGTGTTTTGTTAGTAGTCTGAATGTTGGGATGGATTTAGATTTCCCCCTGGGATGGGGGTGGGGGGGGTAGCCTGGGCCCCAATGGGGCTTGGTGGTGCCGCTGCCATGGGCCCCAACTTGACGTGCTGGGGCCTCTCACCCCTGGTGGATCGGCTGAACGGGGGTGCCTATTGGAGTCTGCAGGGGAGCTGGCTCCCTGGGGATGGCATAGTGTCACCCCAGTCATTTCCTCCCCATCCCCGAATGCCTATGTCCCCCTGCTCCTTCATTTACCATTCACAAGGTCCTTGGGACGTGGGCACGTCACTGGGGTGTGGGATGGAGTTTCCTTCTTTGCTACTTGGTGGCGGCCTGGGTCCCAATTTTACTGGACAACTTAGACACTTACACTTGCAACATTTACATGACCCACGCACATGTAGGGACCTGGCGATGTATGCGCCTTGGCGCTTATAGGGCCGCCTGTGGTGCCGGTGCCCACTGCTTAACTGCATCTAGACACTGAGGGCCCGGGGTGGAGGTTATCGTCATTAGTTAGTTGGTACCAGTAGCTTACC
The DNA here is from genome assembly GCA_028564705.1 of Apricaphanius iberus. Lineage (NCBI taxonomy): Eukaryota > Metazoa > Chordata > Actinopteri > Cyprinodontiformes > Aphaniidae > Apricaphanius > Apricaphanius iberus. The sequence continues at coordinate 978,220 of JAPXFQ010002328.1, read as the reverse complement.
AGAAACATTAGTGTTGTGTTCATTAATCCATGTCTGTGTGTAGTGAATGTGTAATTCTTAGTTTATATTTCTAGATCCGTTTTGTTAATGTTGTTCTGTTCTATTGGTGTTTTTTGTTTGTTTTGTTTTACTACTTCTCTGCCGTCCAACAGAGGTGGAGGACTGGGATGTTTTCTTGTGTTCTTTGTTTACATCCCTATCTTGTATCATCAGTTCACACTTCTACCGGTCCTGTTTCTCTTCTTCATTGTTTTCCTTTGTTCCTTCTTATCTCAATTTCGTTTCAATGACTTCGAGAAATTAAACCCACAGTAAAAAAAAAAAAAAAAAGTAACTGGAGTTGGACAAGGTTCCTTGCACCTCCGAGCCATGCTAAGCTACCACTGGTGCTAGCAGTGAGTAAAAGCAGTCCAGGAGGACCAATGTTTAAACACCAGCCAATGACAGTGATTCTGATTGACTGAGGATCTCGTTCAATGCATGCAAATCTCTAGAAAACACAATTATGAAATAAAAGCTGATTTTGTGAAAAAATAAGCTTTGGAATAAAAAACTGATTAAATTAAGAAAAAATGACTGAAAAATAAAATATTATTTTTTACAATAAAATTATTTTTATATTAATACATTTATTTTTACAGAAGAATGAGAAGTATTTTGTAATAATAAGCTTAAACTTTTATATGAATTGAGTTTTTTCATGATTTATTGTCAAATAATATATTTGTCTAATATTTATTAATGTAAATATTTACATCATAATGTTTTATTTATTCATCTTATTTTGAGCAGTTTGGAGCTCCGTATGTGTCATGCTTCACCCTGTCACCAGGCTCCTGATTGGTTGACGCAGTGCGAATTGACGATGCAAAAATGCTTGTTACGCGTGAATGCATAAAAAGCACCACATAAAATCACTCGTATTTTCTGATGTGCATTCAATGCCTCATTTGTGCTAATATGACACACGAATGAGACAGAAAAGTGTTGTCACAATCCAAATATGCTTCTGATAACAAGGTCAGCCTTCTATCACCTGAAGAACATTTGTAGGATTAAAGGACTGATGTCAGAGAAGGACCTTGAAAAACTGATCCATGCGTTTATCTTTAGTCAGATTGATTACTGCTACAGTGTCCTCACATGTCTACCTAAAAAAGCAATCAGACAACTGCAGCTGATTCAGAACGCTGCTGCTCGTGTCCCCACTAGAACTAGGAAAGTAGAACACATCACCCCAGTTCTTAAGTCCTTACACTGGCTCCCTGTAGCTCAGAGAATAGACTTTAAAATACTCCTACTAGTTTATAAATCACTGAACGGTTTAGCACCAAAGTATGTTGGAGATCTGCTGTCACTATACCAACCCAGCAGACAACTCAGGTTCTCCAACTCAAGCTTACTTAACATTCCTAAAATTAGAACTAAACAAGGAGAGGAGGCTTTCAGCTTCTACGCTCCACAAATCTGGAACAAACTTCCAGAAGAATGCAAAAATGCTGAATCGTTAGGCTCTTTTAAATCAAAGATTTAAACTCTGTGTTTTATCTGTTTTTAATCTATATTGCATAAATGTGTTCCTTACATCATCTTTTCTTATTGATTGATTGTGTCTATCTGTTAAATCTATATGTTTCTGTTTTTCTCTAATCATGCTTCTGTTATCATGTATTTTGTATCATTATCACTGAATCATGTAAAGCACCTTGAATTGCCTTGTGTTGAAAGTGTGCTATATAAATAAAATTGCCTTGCCTTGCCTTTATGGGACACCCTGAGACGGGTCAATGCACTTCTCCATTTATTTTACATGTAAACCTGATGCCCACAGTGCTTCAAACACGTTTTGTGTGAATGCACCGTAAGTATTCAGTATTTCATGCTAAGAATGAGGAACTGCTGTAAAGTTAACACCTCAATGCAAACAATTATCCACCCCTGTTCCATGCTTGTTCAGCAGGACCGACTGCATATGGATGAATACATTTGACTACATTGCTTGCTAAACAGGATCAGTTTAGATCGTGAGGAAATTACTATATAAACAATTGAATTAATTGAATTTCATTCAAATAAGACCTTGATGGAATGCATTTTCGCTTGATCTTTTAGTTGCTATACCAGTCTACAGGTAGCGAGAAAGGAACAAAACGTTCCCCCCTACACAGAACTTTGACTGCTCAAAGTTCACTGAACTTTGAGCAGCATCCCTTTAGAGCTGGTCCTCTTGGGAATGTAGTGTTAAATTTGGTGTGTGTTTTACAAAACTCATTGTCATCAAGGTATCACATGCAACAATTAATCATGACATCCCTACTCTTAACCGCATCATCCTCCATGTAAGGTGTTGGCTGGGTGTAGCAACTTACAGCTGTGAGGCCTCGTGTTTATGTTTAGGTTTCTGTAGATTACAGTGGCTGAGCTGTATATGCCCAACTACATCTACACACTCTACAGGTCAGACTGGAATTACATGTGACCAGGTTCTGTAGAGGCATTCATTTGATTCAGGTGTGGTCAGTCAGGGCTTTTAATCCAATCACACTAACATGCAATTTCAATGACATCACTGCTGTGTGGCATCTGTGTTGAAGTAAGTGCAGGGTTTTCACTCTGCGCTCGATGATGGTTGATTAGACAGAACTGTCTACTGCAAGCATCACCATAGTATGCGTTCGATTGTTTCCAAATTGCACAAACAAAATGACCAAGTGGACTAGTTTCAGCTTCCACAGGCTCCCCTTCCGCTATGTGCTTAGACTGGAGCTGTAATGGTGGACGGCTGTGATTTCACTGAAATCGCTGGTAAGTCTAAGTGGAATTAGTTGGATAGAAGGCCTGCAAAAACCCCTGTAGGCAACAACAAAGCACCAAACGCTCCGAATTCACAGAGGAATAGTGCTATTGATTCCTAACAAAACACTGGTGAAATGAAGGAGTTTTGTGCATATAATACTTTATTTAGAGGCTGCACTTTGGCTGCCCCAACAACTCCCATTATATTGTTACTGATTGAGAATGGCTCTAAGTATCTCCCTAGTGGCTCCAAACTTGCCTGGGTGAGTAAATGGACATAATACATGCTAAAAATAAGGTCCAGGTTGAAAAAAACAACAACTTCCCCTTTAATCCTGTCTCATTCCTTGATATAACCACTGAAGGAGTTTTTTTCTGTCATTATAAGTATATCTACTCAGTTTTTTATTGCATTAGTCTTTGGGACTTTCTGGTTCAGCTGTGGTTAAAAACCAGGCTGGGCACTCATACGGGTTCTTCTCCACTGACCTCCTGGGAATCTGCCAGTGTTGTGCAGTTCCATTGCCAGTCGGAATTGTGGCCTGGCCCCGAGGGTGACTGGTTTATGAGCTTGACCTGGGGGACATGGCAGTAGGGCTGGGTAAAGAGATTAGGTGTTTGCGTCTTTCGCTATGTCAGTCTGCTCCATTTACTGTAGTGGTTTGCTGTTGAGCTGCCTTCCTATTGCTACTGTGTGAAGGTCCCTGGTGTCTATCCGCTTGTAACAGCTGTAGCTTCTGGGAGCTGAGGCTACCTACCCTTGCTGGAACCTTGCTTCAGCGCTGACGGGGGTTTTCTGCACAGGTTAAAGGCCATAAAAAGACAAGTTCATATTTTATTAATGCAACCTGTTTACTTGGAAGCCATGGTAATCCTGATGTATCAATGACAATCACAAAAGTAGCATACCATCTGAAGAAATTCTTTTTGTACAGCAAAGCTACCCTGGGATATGTAGGCAACCAGCTATGAAATACGGTATGCCTGGAAAATAAAAATATTTTTGATTCCAATGTAAATGTATGTGTGGTAAAAAACATTGCACACTTTATGTATACCATCTCCATGGTGACACATGATATGTTTTTGTTCAACAGGGGCATAGCCAGAGTTGATTTGAAGATGGGTAGAGTTAAATCCAGGAAAATCCTGAAAGAAAACCTGTTAGAGGCTGCAGAAGGCTTGAGGATGGGGTCAAAGTCCATCTTCCAGCAGGAAACCTCCCCTAAAAACACAGCCAAATCTAGAATCCCTGTCAAGATTGGAAATTTGATCGTCAATAAATACTGTTCATACAATCTGAAAGAGTTTGTTCTTTGGGGTTGGGGGGTTAGCACATACAGTAAGAATGGGGAAGACTTTATTTTCTATTTCTATCTAATTACTGTTCTGCTTGACCCTTATGTACTGCTTTTTTTTGGTCTACGTATACTATAATATAAATGAAACAAGGACGAAAGTGCAATTCTTCTGTTGAAATAATAGTCTTAAAGTGTTGCACTGGTAATGAGTGTTTCCAACTAATTTACAGCACACCTGATTAAGAAAATGATTCCTGCAATGATCGACTTGTTGTGAGGTAAATTCCCGACCCTGTGATAAATCTGTGTGCATTGGTGGACACCATCATAAAAAAACCTACAGAATACCTCAAGACACCCTACGAGATGCTCCTTCATTCTCTCCATTGTTGCTCATGCAGGGCATTGGGTGCATAGATGTCTCTGCTCCCATTATGATTCAGCTACAGAGCCTGAACTGAAAGAAGAAGAATCTGATGAGGAAGAGGAAAAGCTAAATTTGTGTCAGCTACCAAAATTCTTCAGTTTTGCAATAACATTCTCAGTTTGTCAGACTTTCCCAGAAACACTTTATTGTGGCAGAGAATTGGAAGTAATAAAGGCACAGAAGAAACTAAATGCTAGATAAGGAAAACCTGGTTTCATTTAGCTATTTTGTCATGCTTTGTTACCCATTGCTGATGTAATGCCAAACAGCACTGCCGATCAGATACATAAAAATTCAACCTGATGTGTCGGGTAAGTGGTAGGGATGGATGTCAAAAACAACTGCCTGATGACAACCTGAAGAAACACAAAGGCACCTTCTCCTAAACACAGTGCTAAAAGATGGTGAAAAACAGACAAACCTGTGACTAGAACTGTAAGCAACTGTCAAGGGGTTCCAAGCCCTAAGCCCCCCCAAACACACACACACACACACACAATTTACTTCCTTGGCCACGCATGTGATCACTTATTCACATGTCAGTCGATTTAGAAATTTGCAAGCAAGCAAATGCTCACTTCTGAGATAGTGGACTCTCATAATTATCCCAGTGTTCACATGTGGACTGGAGTTTAAACACTGGAAGGGTCCGAGCAGACTGTTGAGGACACTGACATCTTTTGAAGTCCTGAACACCTTCTTTGACCCTGGGGGGAGATCAGCCATCTCTTATATAGAGTTGTGTCTTGGAGCAGCAGTTTCATTACAACTGAGAGGAAGAGCTTGGACAAGCTCATGAGGAAGGCCAGTTCTATTCTAGGATGCCTTCTGGATTCAGTGCAGGTGGTGGGAGACAGAAGTACATTGTCCAAAATAACTTCACTACTGGACAGTGTCTCCCACCCCATTTATGAAGATGCTGTTAAACTGCAGAGCACCTTCATTGACAATCTGCTGCATCCTAGATGCAAGAAGGAGTGTTTCCACAGGTCCTTCCTCCCTGCAGTTGTCAGAGTCTACAAACAAAACTGCTCCCAACAAACGTAATAATTTTTACATCCCTATTGTAATTTGCACTAACTCACTAATTGGGGCCTGCCCAATGCAATGCAAGGAGAGCGGTGCATTGCATTACAATGCCTTCTTGCAATTGCATGGGCAGGCACCTATTACTATTCACTTTTTTGGGGTCTTCCCAATGCAATGCAAGGAGAGCGGTGCAATGCATTGCACTGCCTCAATCCAATTTCATGGGCAGGCACCTATTACTATTCACTTTTGAAAAATTTTGGAAATTAATGCGGGTCGTACATTAGCATGCACCCCCACAATATATATATATATATATATATATATATATATATATATTTATATATATATATAATATATATATAAATATATATATATATATATATATATAATATTATATTTATATATATATATATATTATATATATATATATATATATATATATATATATAATAAATATAATATATATATATATATATATATATATATCCAGAAGGGCTGCACGGTGGCGCAGTGGTTAGCGCTGTTGCCTTGCAGCAAGAAGGTCGTGGGTTCGTATCCCGGTCCAGGGCCTTTCTGCATGGAGTTTGCATGTTCTCCCCGTGCATGCGTGGGTTCTCTCCGGGTACTCCGGCTTCCTCCCACAGTCCAAAAACATGCATGATAGGTGAATTGATCATTCTAAATTGTCCGTAGGAATGAATGTGAGTGTGAATGGTTGTCTGTCTCTCTGTGTTGGCCCTGCAACAGACTGGCGTCCTGTTCAGGGTGTACCCTGCCTAACGCCTGATAATTGCTGGGATAGGCTCCAGCTGCCCCGTGACCCTGAATTGGATAAGCGGTTAAGAAGATGGATGGATATCAGAATGACCGGCTTCCTCACACCATCCGGGCTATTACTTGTATTGGCGATTGGAGTAACCATGGCGACGTAAAACCAGACCCAAAAATCCCATAGGAAATGAATGGAGCCAGAAAACAAAAATCATGAAAATACACTATTTTTGAGGATTTACTGTGTCAGCATACAACAACTTAGCAACCCCATTTGAAATTCAGGGTGTATCTACCCTTCCTGCTCTGTTCAGGAGTGAAGACCGGATGTCGATAGTTGTTACGTTTTTTTCACAATTTGACTTTGTTCGACCCAAAGTTTGCCCCAAATCGCCATTTCTAGAGTGGAGCAGTTCATTAAGCAGAGTGTGAAGCGATGTCGTTTTGGAACCTGATAGTAATATTTTAATTCGCCATCACAGTCACATCTTTCAGACTAGTGACATGAGTTTTGGTCATGAAATAGACTGAACATTTCTGATTTACACAGTATTTTCAAAATTTCCCTATGTCTCATGTTTTTCTCTCAGCAAGCTCTAGAGCGCTCAGTGTGGAAGCCATTCTGAAGGGATTTCTCCTATACTTTAACATTGAGCCTGCTCAGGATTTTCTGACACCGAGAGATTTTCTTAGTCATCTCTCTCTTGTTCGTTCTCGGACTGTGAATAAGGTAGAGAGTTGTGCCGTGAGATTATCGAAGATGAAAGATAACACTTGCTCCCACTTCAAGGTTTTTCCAATGTGTTTTCGAATGGGAACGATTTGTTCGGAGCACTTTTTTGGCAAAAAAAGGGGATTAGGCAGCTGTAAAGTGAGTGTGTGACAATCAGCTGCAGTTGTCACGGGCATTTGTTGCCGGGCAATGGAGCACCTTTGATCAGAGGTTATCAAAGTTCATCTCACAGTCTATGCATTGAGGGACTAATAAAACCCAATATACATTACTAAATAGTATTGCATGGTAAAATACAGTACTACACAGTACTACATGGTCAAATACAGTACTACAGGGTAAATTACAGTACTACAAGGTACTACATCGTAATACAAAGTACTACACAGTTTAACATGTTATAATACAGTACTACAAAGTACTATATTGTACAATACAGTACTACAGAGTACTACATGGCAAAATACAGTACTACCAGTTACAATACAGTACAACATGGTACAATTCAGGACTACAAAGTACTAAATGGTACAATACTGGACTACAAAGTACTACATCATACAATACAGTACTAAAAAGTACTACATGGTGAAATACATTATTCTACAGTACTATATGGTAAAATACACTACTAAACTATTACTGTGTAATACCTGTGTGTATTAGTGTGTAGTAACTGTGTGTATTAGTGTGTATAATCGATGTTTAGTACCTTTGAGTATTACTGTGAAGTACTGTGTATTACTGAGTAGTAGTGTGTTTTACAGTGTAGTTGGGCTTATTACTGTGGAGTTGTTTATTATTGTGCAATAGTGTTTTCCTTTGTAGTATTGTGTATTACTATATTCTAACTGTGTGTTATTACTGAGTAATGTCTGTTTTATTTTGTTGTACCTTGTGTATTATTGTGTAGTATAGGTGTGTACTAGAATTCTGCAAACCCTTAGTAGGCACCCCCACAATATATATGTCAAAAATTTCAGCTCGATCGCAAAGTATCCCAAAATGGATCAGAACCCACATTGTACAATCATCCCCGATTGTTGTTGCCTGGCCCATTGAAACAGACCTTTTCATCCTGCTTAGGAAACCACAACTTCTGGGTTCATAAATTGTTAAACCCATTATACCATATAAAGATTCTTAGGAGCATGCTTGGCCTTGTAGCCTATGGATCTTAGTTAATTTTAGATTTTTGAGTATATTTCCGTACTGATCCCACTCATGCTAACATGTTAGCTAGCATTAGCATGCTAGTTAGCATTAGAATGCTAACTGTTGTTAGCATTTTAGCTTATTGACTTTATTACTAGTTCTAACTTGGCAACACTACCTCTTATTGGGGTTGGGAGATATTACGCACCATGTGGCAGGCCCCTTTTAAATTTCCTGAAATTTTCTAGTCAACATTTATTCCGCTTTTATTTGCACATCAGTTTTTCTCAGTTTATATTCTGCTAACTCTCAGAAATAATATGTTTATTTTTAATGCACAACTGCACATGCACATTGTGTACGTTTCTAAATATTTGTAATTATTGAACAATTTTAGTATCCTGCTCTGTTGCACGTTCCAGTCTTTGTATGCCATTTTATATTTTGTTTTAACAACTACACAGTATTCTGTTTTTGTAACCACGTCCATAATTAACATATTATTCGTAACTCTTGAATTCTGTTTTTTATACATTTCCACTTGTGAGTTTTAATGTTTGTATATGCTTCCACTTTACTGATTTCACAAAGTTTTTTCCCATTTTGGGTCAATAAAAGATTTTTCTGTTAATTTCTATTCTGTTTTAATCTATTCTATTATATTCACTTCTTAATAATGTTGAAATTACAATGCATTTAACCTCCTACTTCAAGTCTGAGGTGCACGGAGTGAAAAGGAATGGAACAATCCCTTGTGGACCCATTCGGTCTCTAAAACTGTGGTCTTTTTCTTAGGTTGTCATTAATCCAGGTGATTATTGAGACCTACACTCGTTTTTTCTTGAGTCATTGACAAAACAAATCAGGCTGAATTGTATTAAATACACTGGAGACATCAAAGAACACAAACCAACAAAACAATAGGTTTGTTAAAGTGATTGGGGGATGGCATCTTCAACTCCAATTTTACGGTGAGAAGCAAAAGGCAGTATGCCCCCTTTTCCACTAGGGTCACTTTAGACCTGAATGGGTCAGGTCAGTACGGCTTAGAACGGGATGGTTGTGTTTCTTTTACCATTTCATAAGATTGGCCGTGGGCGATTACATGAGTGGGCTTAGCATAACAAAAGCTCCCGCATACAACTGTCACAAAGTCATCATGACAACAGCAATCCTCTCAAAAGTTAAAAAACTCACCTCACACCTCTCATACATCCATCTGTTCATGCCTCCATCTCCTGATCTGTGCTTTTCACGCCAATATTGATGTAACCAGCGATCATCAAGTCTGTTGAGACTCTGCAGCCATCAAGCTTAATCTCCAGCCGACTCCAACTCACTGATCACAGCTGAGACATCCACCTTCTCTGCTGCTATACCGACTTCTTTCTCCCCAACAATGTTTCTCCATCCTATCCCACGCAGATTCCATCTGCTCCAACCAGGAGAAGGTAACAGTGCAGATTGCAGCTCCATTCCTCTTGCCGTCTGATAAAAATTAGCCGTTCACAATTTTCCCATGTCCCAAATGCCGAAGCTGCGGCTGGCATTTCGGCCTCTCTCTCCCCCACTCTTTGCGTAGCTGCGGCCGGTATCTCGTTCAATTCTATAGCAATCCAGCCCTGATCAATCATTTAGGTAGACTACAGGCATGTCTGGAAGACATAAAAATTTTGATTGACTCTAAACTTCTTGCTTCTGAATTCTGATAAAACAGAAGTTGTCGTCTTTGGACCACAAGCTCTGAAAAAGAAACTACTTAGTCAGCCCCTTCACCTGGACGGCATTAAAGTAGCCTCCAGTAATAAAGCAAAGAACCTCGGTGTTATTTTTGACCAAGATATGTCATTTAGATCTCACATTAAAGAAGTCTCTAGGATTTCCTTTTTTCACCTTAGGAGTATTGCAAAAATTAGAACCATCCTGTCCAGGAGTGATGCTGAAAAACTAGTCCATGCCTTTGTTACTTCAAGGCTGGATTACTGTAATTCTTTATTATCAGGTAGTCCACAGAATACAATTAAAAGTCTTCAGTTGGTCCAAAATGCTGCTGCTAGGATTCTGATGAATATTAAAAGAAGAGATCACATTTCCCCTGTTTTAGCTTCTCTTCACTGGCTCCCAGTGAGATCTAGAATAGAATTCAAGATCCTCCTTCTGACATATAAAGCTCTTAATAATCTAGCTCCATCATACATAAGAGACCTGATTGTTCCATATGTTCCTAACAGAGCCCTTCGCTCTCAGACTGCAGGTTTACTGGTAGTTCCTAGGATTTCTAAAAGTAGAATGGGTGGCAGATCTTTCAGCTATCAGGCTCCCCTCCTATGGAACCAGCTCCCAGGGTTGGTTCGTGAAGCAGACAATTTGTATATCTTTAAAACTAGGCTTAAAACTTTCCTCTTTGACAAAGCTTACAGTTAGAGATATGTTAATAGGCAGTTAGAGACAGGTTAGACAGGTAGCTAGGAAGAGACAGGTTAATGTTAATAGTCAGGTAGAGTGTCAAAAGCTAGGAAGAGATATGAAGAGGTAGAGTAGCTAGGTAGAGATAGATTAATGTAAGCCAGGTAGAGAGTGTTGGTAGCCAGGTCTCCTAGTAGCTAGGAGACAGGTTAATGTTAGTAGCTATGCTGCTTTAGGCTAGGCTGTTGGAGGACATTATTAGAGTCTGTTCTTACTTTCTCTCCTACTTCTCCCCAACTGCATGATGTGCTGTCAGTTCAAGTGCTAACCTGTTTTCTCTTAGTTTCTTCTTACAGTAGGTGCTCCTGACCCGCCCTGCTTGACGACCCTTACTAAGATGGCATTGCAGTGAAGGAAAGTTCTCCACGTCCTGCAACAAACTTTTGCATCAGTTCTGTTGCTGTTTCTGTGTCTCTGTTCTGTACTCTCCAAACCACAAATGGTCTCGGCAGATGACTGCTTGTGCTGAGCCTGGTTCTGCCAGAGGTTTCTTCCTGTTAAAAGGGATTTTTTTTCCTTTCCACTGTTGCTTCATGCTTGCTAAGTGTGAGGGATTGCTGAGAATTACACTACGTGGTGGTGTGGTTCTCTAATTTCTACATTAAACATTGTATTGTAATAACTCTTTTTGTAAAGTGCCTTGAGATGACATCTGTTGTGAAACGGCGCTATATAAATAAACTGAATTTAATTGAATTGATCTAGCCGATTCTTGCTCCAGCTCTCTGATCACCATGGAGACCTCATGCTGCTCTGCTGCTATACCGGATAGCAGCCTTCTTGTTTATTATATTTTATGTTTTTAATGAAGACATTTCTGATTTTGGTGCTGTTACAGTTATATTCTGAGACATAATTTCAAATAAAAAAACTCCTGGCCAATCAGTGGCTACCGCTGCTAGGTAGGACTGAGAGGGATATAACATTACTGGACCAATCAGTCTATAGGTGGGCGTGTTGGGTCGCTTTGGCACACTGTGGACCAAGGTAGAGGTAGTCCAAAGAAAGGGGTCAGCTCGGATTTGACACAGGTAATGGAAACACACCAGAACGGTTTTGAAGCTATCCGTTCCAGATCGTATTGGCCCTAGTGGAAAAGGGGGACATGTTTTACTTTTTTTATTCAGGTGGGGCAACAAAACTACTGCAGAATCCCACAAAGCCGATTCTCACAAGCATTCAGGATTCTGTTTCTGAAACCATCTGGACCTGCAGACTTGTTCAGTTTCAGTTTCTCTAGCTGTCTCTTCATCTGACTTTTAGAGACAGAGAAGTGGGACTGGGAGGCAAAGGGGGCAGCAAAATCTCCTGACTTGGCTGGGGACAAACATGTGGAAGCTGAAGAGTCCATGACTAAGTTTGAAGATAAATCATCCAAGGTCTGAAAAGAAAGCTTCAGATCAGAAGAGGTTGGGATGTCTGGCTTGGGATATATAAGGAGGATTACAAGCTTGTTTCTAAACTGAACCTGTTGAAGAATGTTCAGTTCAGTGGCTCTGTCCAGACTTCTGTCTATCCAATTCATCTTGTGCAAAAATATCCCAAAATATTGACAGATGATCATGTTTACCTATGGAATTATGTTATCTTATTTCTATATCCTTAAATAAAGTCCTTTTTCAATGTTAAATTGATAAATACCATTTAATACAATAATTAAATCGTAATAAATTAATTAAAAATGTATAATTCATATCCAAAATTACCAAAATATTTTTAAAGGGTAACGCAAACATGTGGAATGGTATTTTATTTCCATAACCCTAGTTCAAATGGATTTTCGATCAATACTGGTTAACTATGGTTTTACACTGCATTCATGTGATGAATTCATGTGGAATCGGATTCTTAAAATTAGTTTCCCTTGGTTTAAATGGTTTGTCATTAAAAATAGTTAACTGCGGATTTACAAATTAACAACTAAATTCATAAAAATTCCATATTTTGTCAAAAAATTCACAACATATTTTCGGATCATTATTATTACATATGGAATAATGTTATCATATGTCCATATACCTTGATCACACAGTTTGTCAAAAATAAATGGCTAACTATTATAAATACAACAAAGACTTATATCAATAAATATTCACCAAGAAAAATTAAGGAATTGTTTTCATATACTTATAAAAGCATATGCAATTAAAAGATTTTATTCCCATATCCCCAGTTCAAATGTTTTTTCGTTTTTTTGAAAAATAAGGTTTTACACATTAACGACTAAAATTCAATTCAATTTTTCAGAAAATTCCCAAAATATTTACATATTTTGTCTGTGTGTGCAATGCTCTGCAAGTCTGAAAATGTGGCTTAAAATCATAATATTGATTTCTCTTTTGCTGCGCCGTCAGTGTCCTCCATACGTAAGCAAGCTCCTCAGTGTGCTTAAAGTTGCACACATTTTTCCGCCACATTTTTTTCTATACATCCCAAACTTGGCATAGAAAGTTGCTTACGTAGTTTTCAGACCCCATTTTATGCCTAAGCAAGCTTTATAAATGAGACCCCTGATCAGTAGTTTTTAATTGTATTAGCTGAAGCTGGGTGCTGACTCTTGATCGTTCCTCCTTAGGTCCAAAAATAATTACTTCCATTTTGTTTCTGTTTAGCTGGAGAAAAGTTGTGGGACATCCAGTCGTTGATTTTTTCAATGCATTCATTTAAGGTCTGGATAGAATCAAAGTCACCTGGTGACAATGTACAGTAATGTATAGCTGAGTGTCGGATAACAGAATTTCATCGTCTATTAGGATCTTAATTTTTGTTGTTTAATAATCAAATATGATATACACAATTATGTTTGGAAATATCTTGTACTAAAATGATTGGAATGACGTGTCTAGCACAGCCTTTAAAAATTAAAAAAATTTTAACATATCGTTTTGTAGTCATGTTTTTTACTTACTGTAAACACATTGATCTAGCTTATAATGTGGGAGGAGCTAACAAATATAGGTTTTGTCTTTTTTGCAATATAGCTAAAAAAATAGTTAGGCAGAAGTGGGCATGGCCATTGAGGCGAAGACACAGAATTATTCAAGTTTTAAGCTGATCTAAAGTTTTTAAATTTGGGATTTATGGTTAAGGAGTTATTAGACCAAACACATTGTCATTTGCAACAGCGCCCATAGGGATTCAATGGTAGGCTATGTTTTTTTTTCTGAGTAGCGGTAGGGTTTTTCTACCAGACTGCGGTATTGGCTATACTTAGGGGTGCCACAAATTATTATTTTGATAATCGACTAATCACTAATTATTTTGTCAATTACTCAACTAATCAGATGACAAATTAAATGTATGTTATTTGGCAAGCTACCTCGAAGTGTTATGTAGTATCTAAAATAGTGATTTTTTTACATTATAGCTTATTTAATATTTATGAACAATATGCAATATAAAACAGTTTTACATGACGTGTGCTAAACGTAGTGAAATTACCATCATGATAATGTTGCAGCTATCAAGTAATACAACAGCCTCTACAGTCAGGAGCTTTATCAGAACTACTGAATGATCCTTACAGAAAGACCTTTCCTGCCCAAAGCCATTTAACATCAAAATGAGTATTTTAACGCAATAATAAGAAAAATAAAAAGTAGTTTTTCTTGTGACACCTGCAGCTTGATGTCCTGTATGTAGCAGCAGCTGCACTCTGTTCAGTCTGAAAAGAACAGAACCAGCCTCTAAGCAGTAGTTCTGGTCGTAGAGGAAGTCATATGACAGAATCTGGACATTTTCATCAATCTATGAATACCCCTGGATACCAAGGAGAGAAGATAAAAAGCCAACATGTCAGGGGAAAAGAGTAAATCCCTCTACTGTTGATGCTAATGTTAGCAGCTAACAACTTAACAGAGGCTACTGGCCGTGTTTGTCGTCAGCTACAGCAGAACTCCCTTTAAGAAGCTCAAACAACACTGCTGTACTGCCGTAAGCAGCATCTACTTTGTGAATGTTGCATTACACATGCGTCTCTTTTTATTTAGTAAAACTCCAGAGTTTTAGAGCTACATTGTTGGCTCACTGCTGTTACTGCTTTTAAAGCTTTTCTGGTTAAGCTATAGCTGACCCCGATTGTCACGCATGTGCGTGAGGCGCAGAAAGGCAGACAGAGCAGATAAAGGGAAAGCAACCATTTTAAGAAAAAAACAAAGTTTTAAAAGAAATAAATGAGAACATTGATAACTAAATTTTTTGTCGACAATTTTACTGGTCGACGTTGTGACGAATCGACGAATCATGGCAGCCCTAGGTATATTACATTGTTTTCTCCTACTTTTTAAAGATTAAACAAAAGAAGAACAAATTCCTAAAAATCCATTCAAATACAATTGGGCTCCCTGCGCAGGCTTGGAACCCTAAAAATAAATCTTTAAAAAGTGTTGACCATCCACAGATTACTCATTGGGAAGAATGGCTTATTTAGGAATAAGATATATTTTCTACTTGACTGTACATCTGAGGGATACAGCTCTATATTACATTAACCATCTCCACTTTAACTACAAATAAACATAAAGTTTTCAGTGTTCTGTCATCAAAAATAAAAACTTCTGTGTATATAGATTACAGTAAATGTATATTGTTTACCCGCCGGATCTATCAATACACCTGCTCAGCTTATTGCGAGTCATCCCGAACAACACACTGGAAAAAGTGCAGAATTATACAGTCTTCGATACTGCTGCAGAAATAAAAACCAGTAGTTCAGTCTACTCTGGACAGACTCAGATCTGATTGACGTGTTGCAGCTGGATTCAATTCAGTTCACTTTTATTTATATGGCGCCAACTCACAACAAATGTCATCTCAAGGGACTTTACAACAAAAGTCATTTCAATACAATTATACAAACCTTCCAATCAGTTAAAAGTTTTCTATGTAAGGAATCCCGGCAGATTGCGATGAGTCATCAACGTGAGGTTGGGAAGAGTCAGATCGATAAAACCAGCAGCATCAACCGACTTAACTTTAGAGTAGGTACGTGTACGCTGTTTGGCTGAGCAAACATGTCTCTTATAGATTTGAATAGAATACCCTTTACTGTCATTACACAAACCTGTGTACAATGAAATTGGATTGCTTTTTTTTCTGACTGCTGCAATAAAAACAATTAAATGAATAAATGCAATTAAAATACACATGTACAAAATCTAATAAGACAGTAAACAATCTTTCATTTAAGGGGCATTGGTTTTTGTGTTCAAAATTCTTAAGGCCAAGGGGAAAAGGCAGTTTTTAAGTATGTCGTTGCTGTGTGTTAAACAGCAACTCCCAATACCCCAAATCAACTTTTCTAGCTGATAAGCTGTATAAATGAGTGTCTAATAGTGCTGTGTGCATGTCCGGTTATATATTTTTTTATTTTTTAGTACATTTTAGTAAAAATAAAATAAATCGAAATCTATCAGTTTGGTGCCCTCTTCAAGTTAAAACTCTACACTGTACTTTAATTTGAATCGGGGAATGCTATTTGCCTGTGATGGACTGGCGACCTGTCCAGGTTGTACCCCGCCTCTCGCCTGTTGACAGCTGGAGATAGGCACCAGCCCCCCCGCGACCCCTGGAGGACTAAGCGGTTCAGAAAATGGATGGATGGATGGAATGCTATTTGCTCTACAGTGATAGGGTACTGGCTGACGACAGCCATCCTGTCGCTGTGGGATATAAAACAAGCCAAGTCTAGGCCAAGGCAAGGCAAGCCAATGCAGTTTTATTTGTATAGCACACTTTCAACACAGGGCAATTCAAGGTGCTTTACATATGATTAGAATACAAATGAGCAGTTACAATAAGAAAATCCATCCATCCATTTTCTAAACCGCTTAATCCTCAAGGGGTCGCGGTGGGGGGGGGGGGGGTGTTGGGGGGGCTGGTGCCTATCTCCAGCTGTCAACGGGCAAGAGGCGGGGTACACCCTGGACAGGTCGCCAGTCCATCACAGGCAATAAGAAAATAATCAAGAAAATACAACAATGTAGGTACAAAAACACAGGTTTAGTTCATTAACTGTTCTTGCTGAAAAAAGCTCACAGTTTTTACCCCAAGAAAGCATTTTAGTGTAATTAAGACAATAATTTATGTGACATAAAAACAAGCAAGTAAAAACAGTTACTCATAAGCAAGTCTAAATAGGTAAGCTTTCATTTTATACTCAAAATAGTTTATTGTCTCTGCAGCTTTGCATTCTCCCAGTAGTCTGTTCCAGATATGAGCATAGAAACTAAAAAGCTGCTTCCCCATGTTTGGTTCTGGTTCTAGGGATGATCAGTAAACTAGCGCTAGAGGACCTGAGTGATCTGGATGGTTTGTACCATGATAGCAGATCTCTAATGTACTCTGTTGCTAACCCTTTCAATGATTTATAAACTAATATAAGCACTTTGAAGTCTATTCTCTGATTTACAGGGAGCCAGTGTTTTATTCTACTTTCTTGGTTCTAGTGAGAACACGAGCAGCAGCGTTCTGGATCAGCTGCAGCTGTCTGATTGATTTTTTAGGTAGACCTGTGAATATACTGTTACAGTAATCAAGGCGGCTAGAGATAAACGCATGGATGAGTTTTTATACGTCTCCTTGTGTCATCATTCCTTTAATCCTAGAAACTTTCCTCAGGTGATAGAAAACTGACCTTGTTATTGCCTTTATGTGATCCTGGAGGTTCAGGGCTGAGTCCATTATTACACCTAGATTTCTGGCCTGGTTGGTAGTTTCTAGTTCGACCAACTCAAGCTGTATACTGATATTTAATCGATCTTTTTTAGGTCCGAAGAGAAGCACTTCAGTTTTGTTTTTGCCACACCTCCACAGCGATTTGAAGATGGAATAGCAAGGGTTGGAATCCTGGGTTTGTGTGCTGGAGATTTGTGTTAGTGTGTGTTTTCCTGCTCTTCTCTGCAGGGGCATGGCAGGCTGCTGATCACAGGTGCTGCTTGTTGAAGCCAATCTTCCTCCAGCTACAGAAGAGGTTGTACGAAACTCACAAGCCTCCTCTGGAGAAGTTGTCTCAGTCACTCTCTACACTGCTTCTTCTGCTGGATTGTCTGCTCTCCGCTCACCTGCTCGACTGCCCGCTCCTCCTGCATTTCACACATCAAACCATACATTACCTCCAGCAAGCCTCAAACCCTTGAATTTCCACTTACCACCTCCTTCGTTCCTCTTCATCCTCATCTCCGTAAGTCCTGGCTTCAATCCTCACCATTCTCTCTACTGAAACATTACCTGCTCTAACTCCTCTCATCTCCACTACAGTCGCCGCCTGCCTCCGATTCTCTGATCACGAGCAGACCCGTCATTCAGAAACCAATCTTCAACCTAATCCATTGTAAAATAATATTTTTACTTTTACTTAAGAAATAACCTGTCTCCTTCTGAATCTGTGCCACCTTGGAATCTGAACATACCTAAAAATCATGACCGCAAGAAAGTATTGACACCGTGCAGCCCTCTCCACCCTCACTTGCTGCAGTTTGCTAGGCAATGCGTTTTTTGCCACATTTATAAAAACGGAAATGTAGGTGGAATAACACTTGGGTAGTGGGTTGAGTTGCTCTTTAAACACCTGTATCTTCTTCCTGAAGGCAAAATATTGAACGTGTTGTCCTGGGTGTGAGAAGTCTGAGATTATAGTTCTTGCCCTTTTGAGACACTGCTTACTGGCAAAAAATTTCCAGGCAGGGCAGTTGGCTGCCTATGAGGTTTTAACCAGTCTTGGTAACCCTCTGCATGTTTTCCCTATTTGCATACCAGGCTGTAATACAGTGTATATAAGGACGCTCTCAACTTTGGTGTCGTAGGACACCAACAGCTTCTATAGGTGATTTACTTTTGGGACGGAAGAAAGAGTGTTTGCTGGGGTTTTTTTTTTTACTACTGCAGTGGTGTTGTAGTCAGGAGGCCTTTGAGTACAGGTGAAACTCGAATTTCAAAATCGTGAAAACGTCCATGTATTTCAGTAATTAAAATTCAAAGGTGAAACTAATTGGTAATAATTAAAAAAAATTAAAAAATCAATACATGCAAAGTAGAGAAATGTGGGTCCTCTGAAAAGTATAATCATCCATATGTATTCAGTACTTGGTTCGGGCCCCTTTTGCATCAATGACTGCCTCAATGACAGTTACATGTACGGTGTCAGGCTGTGGCACTGCTGAGGTGTTACGGAAGACCAGGATGCTTCAAAGGCCTTCAGCTCTTCTGCATAGTAATGTCTCAGGTCTCTCATCTTTCTTTTGTCATAGATTCTCTATGGGGTTCAGGTCAAGCCTGTTTGCTGGCCAATCAAGTACAGTATCCCATTGGTTACCAAATGAAACAAATACAACCAGAATTGGATTCCAATAAAACCAGAATGTGCTCTCATCAGAAAAGAGGGCTTAGGACCACTGAGCAACAGCCTAGTTATTTTTTTTCTCAAGCCCAGGTAAGACGCTTCTCAAGTTTGTTGTTCAAAGTGGATTAACATTGACAAGAGAAATGCGACATTTGAAGTCCATGTACAGGATCCGTCTGTATGTGGAGGCTCTTGATGCACTAACTCCAGCCTCAGTCCACTCCTTGTGAAACTCTCTAACACTTTTGAATGGCCAATTGTTGACAATCCTCTCTAGGATCCCTGCTGCTTGTGCACAGTGGCTCAGGTGGTAGGAACTCATCCCATAATTGGTGGGTTGCTAGTTCGAATCCTAACTTAGCATTTACCTTTTTCCTTACACAATTTTCCCTTCCACATAACTTTCATTCAATGTGGTTTGATGCTGCACTTTGGGAAAATTCCATTTCTTTTGCAATTGAGGCTTACCCTTCTTAAGGAGGGTGTCAATTATGTTTATTGCACAACTGTCAGGTAAGTATTCTTCCCCATGATTGTGATTCCTGCTAAACAAGACTGAGAGACAAATTTAAGGGTAAGGAACGCTTTGCAGATGTTTTGGAATAATTAGACAAACCTTTTCACAATATTCTAATTTTATGAGATTTAAAATTTGGGGTTTAAATACATAAGCAGTAATCATCAAAATGATAAATACAGCCTTGAAATATCACACTTTAAGACGTGAGTAGATATGAGTCTAGATCATATATCAGTTTCACCTTTTAAATTGAATTACGAGAACTAATTTTCTTTTGCATGGTACTCTAATCACACAAATGGAATGAAAGGAGGAACAGAATATTTTCCAACCAACTGACAGCCATTTGACACCCCGAATGGCAGCAAGCAATACATCTTCACAGGGCTGTTCTAATTCCCAGCATCATTTAGAAACACCCAACCTACAAGTCAAAATGCTCGGTATTATGTCAATATGTTTAAGCACTGTGCCCCTCTAGTTTATGTTAAAGCCGACACAAGGACTGCAGCTCTTGAATGTCTAAGTAATCAAGTAATCTGTTCAGTAAGTCTTTGAGTAATCGAGTGATCAAATACAGTATGTACTGTACATGGAATATACCCAAATCCTTTCTCTTGATTTGGTTCTTTGAACATCCACTAAACTCCCCCCAAATCCTCCTTTGTTTGTACTACAACTGTGTGAACTTGGATGTGCCCACATATCCCAGTCCACTACCCAAAGTCCATTCAGTAATATATGATTCATTTTTATGTCATGAGATCCTTTTTTTTCTAAACAAAAAAACAGCATTTGTTGTGAGCTTGTGTTCCATCTTTTGGTACTAATCCTGGTTTTAAATCCAGCAGCAAAGCAAAACAAGTGCTGTCTGTAGCTTTCATAGCCAGCCCCCAGCGGATGAGGGAGGAACTGCAATTTTTGCCACTTCCTGGTTGGCTTCACATTCTGCGGGCGGAGTTTGCCCCTTGGTAGGTATGAAGTAGCTCTGCTCAAATCGACAGAACAAATCACTAAAGGGGCCTCAAATTTTCTCAGTGATGCTCGGAAAACAAATTTCAACCGTTTCTTCTTCAGCTCCTCTTCCGTGGGTAAAACTAAATTAAAGCGCTGATGTGTTATTGCCACAAATATCGAACGGGTTTTGCTGTGTTGTAGAGTTGCTCATTTTTGGCTCTCATAGCTACAGCTAACTGGCCAAAACAATGCTGCCATCCTGTGGAGGGTCCCATTCCTTATGACGTTAGAATTAATGGCTTTTTTAGCTCAACCATTTTCTGTATGTATTTTATTTCTCTAACTGATGCAGGAAATTGAATTTGGAGAAAATATTCACATGCAGCATGCTTATGCAACTCAGAATGACTGATTTTATTGGAAAAAACGTTTTTCATGATTTTCAGTGAAGGAGACCTTTCAAACATTGTGCATTTAGGCTTTTGTTGAACAGGTACATATACAACATTGCAATGGAACTATTTTGTATATTTAATAAGAATACATCGAATATAACGGAAGCGGTTAACATAATTTCTTTAAAAATGTAACTTTTTATTTCACTTTAAATTACCAAAATGTTAGCACTGATGTTTACAAGTGACAGCCTGTCAGTGGCTCTGACTGCAGCTGCCTTGATGCAAAGCTTTAGAAACAGATGACAGCATCTCTCTGCAGTTTAGCCACAGACATCTCTCATCCAGAGATTTCTAATGTGCTGACTGCTTTAACTGAACCATAAAATGCCAAAAAGGAAAGTCATGACAGGCCAGGCGGCCTGTTGAGAGATTATCAATAACACAGTTCAGTCGGACCATTTAACATAATGTGGATCAGGCTGGGCACTGACACTCGTTATTAGCTGTGTCGAGGCTCAGGGAGAAATCAATGCAGCTAGAAAATGGACAAAGAGAAAAAGCTGCTGAACACAACTCCTGTAAAAATAAGATGTTAGTACTGCTGGGGGCAGCGTCTTGAAAGAAGCTTTATGCCTCGATGTAAACAGTGTGACTGTATGTAATCAGCAGCAACCATGTGATGACTAGACCCAGTGTAATTTAGGCATGCTATTTAAGGACAAACACAATCCTTCATTAAAAGGCAATAGGAGGAGTAATCTGTTAATGACTTCCCGTGCAGTTACTGAATGTTTCTTTGTCTACCAAGGTCTTTCTACAATAACATCCAAACAATACCAGGCAGTGTCCCACAGGGTGTGGGGTGGGGGCTGTTGTATATGTAGTGCTGATGTTTTTAAAGAGCTTTTGAGAGCGTGTGACTGATTTGTGGAGTCCAGATGGAAAGAGCAAACAAAAAACAAAGATGAGAATTTCCTCTGGCAAAGCCAGAGTTTGCAGAGTCATGGGATCCTCTGGCCTTGAACATGAAGTCCGGGTTTCCAGGTCAGCCCGTCAAGTTCATATGCTGCTGCTGTTCAGTTAGCTCAGTGTGGGAAAAAAAGGAATAAGTAGGACTCAAGTTTCTGCTCTTGAGTCCTCCATATTTAAGAATGTTTAAAAAATTGGTTTAAAAAAATAAATAAAAATGAATCCATCCATTATCTAAACCAGATTTTTCTTGCAGTGTCGGAGGAGGGCTGGTGTCTATCTCAAACGGTCATTGGGCAAGCAGCAAGGTCCAACCTGGACAGGTCATCAGCCCAATGCAAAGCAACACACTCACACACACACTCAGGATAAACATCCATGCACATCCACACTTGAGGACAATTTAGAGAGACCAATTTACCAAACAGTCAAGCAGGAATACCCAGAGAGAACTGGGTAGAAATGGAGAGCTGTGAACTCCACTCACATGGGTTGAACATATTGTGAACATGTCCTGTGATAGCTGGTAAACCACATGTGTAGCACATATGGCCTTCACATGTAATGCTTTACATGTTTTTTACATATTTTCCCCATGTAATTCTAGGTTACACATGGGCTTACATGTAATTCCAGAAGGTTTTTACATAGGGCTGGGCGATATAGAAAAAAAGCTTATCGATAAAAAAAACAGTCATATTGAGCGATATCGATGATCATCGATAAAAAAAATCACATACTGTAAAAACTATGTTTTAAGTGCACAGTCATTTTGTTATTCTTCATTGAACTAATTTTAACTAAGAATTAAATTCATTAAATTTTCAAACACTACTTATCATAAGTAAGTTTGTAAGACCTGAGTAACAGTCTGTAAGACCTGAGTAACATCAGTAAATACAAAGAAAAGTAATATTATTAACAATTTTATATATATATATATATATATATATATATATATATATATATATATATTATCATGTTAGTAATTTAAATTAAAGGCTTATTTTTATTCTTTTTAATCTCTTAAACATTTATGACACTTTATAATATTAATGAGTAGTATGTATGATGCAATCTTCTGTGGTTCTGTAATTTCTACACTAAACATTGTATTGTAATAACTCTTTTTGTAAAGTGCCTTGAGATGACATCTGTTGTGAAATGGCGCTATATAAATAAACTGAATTGAATTAATGGGTGAAACCCTTAAAGTAGTTTGTCAATAAAGTTTAGTCAAATTCTCTTCAGCTGTAGGCTAAAGCTAACTAGCTATTCACCAGTTCCTGTGTCTCTGTAAGAGATTCGTAGCGAGCTGGAGAGGGAAGTCCTGATAAAAACAGCTGACCGTAGTTTTATATTTCGTTCATTATTGCTACGTTTAGTGTTTTAGTGCATCAAGGATCGGTTCAAAACGGGACGTAACCTTTACCGGAGCCACTGAAATATTTACCCGGGACAACGTCTTCTGCTGCTTCTTTGTTGTTACGTCTGAGCGTGCCCGAAGCTACGGTTAAATTCTGTTTCAGCTCAAATCATTTAATCCTTTTTATGGTTTGAAAGGAGAGACGTTGGCTGACAGAGCTGTTTGGGCCATTGTTAATGATTCGTTTGGAATAGTAATGATTGTTGTATTATGCTGCCTGATAGGGTATAATGAAAAAACGAGGGGGAACTTTTTTTTTTCTATCAAACTTTTCTATCGACCCCCTTTTTTTTCTATCACACCAAACATCTATCGTCGATATATATTGCTATCGAATTATCGCCCAGCTCTAGTTTTAGTTTTTTTTCACGTGTAGGTTTTATATGGAAAAAAGCATGTTTAAAGTGTGGTTTACATATCATCCCATATCCAATGGGCTTCACATGTGAATGTGCATGGGTCTCATACCTTGAAAAAGTTTTTAGTTCTCACAGGAAATGTGTGCATGCATGTATCTTTCACACATCTAATATTTTAAAAAATATTTTCACATGTAAATTTCACATGCGTCAAAGATATTTTCCCATTTAATCCCTTGATTTTGCCCCCGTGATATCCATGTGTTTTTTTTTTCTAAAATGGTGTGCAAAACAACCACCATCAGACAAAGTGGGTAAAGCTTCCTTCCTAGGGACACGACTGAACAGATGGAGCGAGGAGTTTACATCCACCCCTTACAGGGTAACCACAAGATGTATGCTACAAGCGGCAACTTCAGCTGACCTGAAAGGTGCTTACATTTTTTTCTTCTTAATAACAATCAATGACAAAAGTTGTTAGCAAATGTGATCTGTTGTCAGTTGTGTCAATATGGATGAGACGTGTTTTTAAAAACTTTACGGTACCTTGTGGAGCCGTGTTTCCTAATGTGTGCCACTGTTTCAGCAATAAAGGGTGCCATCAAATCATCCAAGAAAGTCTGGTTCACATGAGCAGGTATGAATGCGAAATCATTCACTGATGCAGTCCAAAAAAACAAACTCAGGTCTGTCAAAAAACAAGTTATTAACTCGGTTGATATGAACTCTGGTGCGGATAGATTGCACAATTGAATGCCAGTCATCATTCACCGTTTTCCAATGTTATAGATGCCGATCCTGAAAGTGCCATTTACTTCACTCTCTCTCCCGTTGCTCACTGGTCTATTACCATAAATGCTGTCGATTTCTTTAAAGCACTTCCAGTTCTTGTGGTATGCCCTACTCCACCCCCTGTGGTCCATCATGAGCGTGTTATTCACACTTTTGAACTTGCTGGAAGCCATGCTTCCCCATTATCTCTGACATCAATTCAAATGATCACCGTCAGGCCAATCCGTGGCTACCTACTAGGCAGGGTCTACATGTAAGATGGATTTTAGACACATTCTATCCAGTGTGTCTTGTAAAATAGATATGTTGCTAATAGGGATCGATATGGATTTTTTAGTGCCAATGCCGATTTTTTTTCCATCTTAGCCGATGACCAATATGGGCTGCCGATTTTCTTAAGCCGATATTTGAAGCTGATACTGATTCTGCTCCTTTAATTTACATCATAAAACAAGGGTGATAACACATTCTACAAGTCCCAATTCAACATGTATTGAACTTTAAAACAACATTTAAAACAATATTTAACAAATAGTAAATATAGGTGAAGTAGAACAAGTAAGAACAAGTAGATAAACAATATTTAACAAATATAAAAACATTTGAGGTAAAACACGTAAAAAGAATTCATTGATGAAAAACTGCGTAATTACAATTCTGAAAAGAAATATTTAAGCTTAAATAAAATAATTACACTATTCCACACAGTAGAAACAAGTAAGCAGAATAATAAAGTTCACAGTTTGCAATAATGCTGGGAAAAAAACTATGGGCAAACACAGCAGCCGCTTATCGACCGATGCCAATACACATAAGAAATGCTAATATCGACGTGATATATCGGTCTATCCCTTGTTTCTACCAGAGCTACTATTGCTGATGTGAGGAGCGGCCACATTGAAAGTCATGGTCGGAGCACAGAAAATCTCAGACTTTCCAAGAGGGAAGCCTGACTTCAAAGGGAATTCCACTCGATTTTTTCCTCTCCAAAATCAGAATTTCCAAGTTTCAACTACAAATGGAATGCACCATTAAGCACATGGGTCTGGTGTTGGATGGATGGAGAATAAATGACTGCGGGCCGCCTATTAAGGTACACTGATCTAGATAAATGTAGAAGCATACTCTGTTTTGATAGATTTTGATAAGCTAGGAAGTTGTCAATGTGGTAGTTTTGACAAACACTATCCAGCATCTAACATTGTCCACAGTATTCTATGTTTCATGAATTTCCCATCTTTTCACTCAATGTTTCAAAAAGCCACATAAACAAGGGTTAAAAAAAGCTACCAACTCATAAAGTTGGATCCTTAGAAAAGTAGAGATTTCCTCTACATTAATCCTCTTACTGATTTCCCCGAGTATTTTTTTGGTCAAGGCTTAACGCTAAAATCCTTATTTAGCTAATCTCTTTTGGCAGATGACATGAGCTGAAATTATAGATGTAATTTAACACAGAAGAACACAGAAGAAAAGGGAGACATCTGACAAGAACACTGTCCTTCAACTATTAATTATATCATTTAGCACTGTCACTTTCTGTCTCCAGCAATGACAAGGTAATAAATTAGAGAGGAATCATATTCTATGCACTATACTACCACTGTGCAAAGTCTGTTTGGGAAACATGGCAAGTACTGTTCAAGAGAAGTTTGGTTTGCTACCAATTTTTAGCTACTCCTTTTGTTTTATTCCAACGTTATTTTTTGCTGCAAGAAGTGATCAAATAGTTAAAATTTTATATTTCTTGTTTTTTATTTGTTTTATAACTTGCGCCGCTGCTAGTCATTTTTTAATTTTTTACTCATGTTTTCTTGTTACACATTTTCTTATTGCTAAATATATTTTTGTCATTTATTGTAAAGAAGTTTCGGTCCACTTTTAGCTATAAAGCTCTATATAGATAATCATTTATTTGTTAATTTTCTAAAAATGTTTTTCCATGCCTTTATGTCACCCATGAACACCTCGATCCTTAGTGGATTGCGGTTTGTCTGCCTTTTAGTTGTCACGGTTACGTGTGAAACGCCTCATAGCAGCTGACTTAAGTCTGTGCAGAATATTTACCAGGCACTTTAAATCGACCCTTGAGGTGGCAGTGTACGAGCAGGGGATAAGATCCAAAAACACCTGAACAAATTTTGTGTGATTTATAAAGGGAAAGTTTCAGAGATCTGAAACATACTTGGTATAAATGTTTATTTTTATTTTGTTGCTTAACTTTAAGGTTTTAGTAATGACTGTAAACAAATATTTATGAATAAGACCCCAGGAGATTTCTTTGTGCACAGCAGTTTAGAATTCTGAATTTGTATTTTCTTTGGTATATTCAGTCTTTCTTCTTTTGTTAGAAATGTAAAAAGCTGATAAGAAAATCATGTTATGGAAAGAATCTCCTAGTAACTGCATTTCTGAACCCGGATAAACAAACATGGTTGGACCAGAAAAGACATATGTCAAAACACGTGGTGACAGACATCAGAGCAACAGATGTCTTGTGATCTTTGATTACTTAATACTGTACAGTGAATGTTTAGTTTTGGGGGTCAGCTTATGCAAACGCTCTGTGTATGATCAATATGTTAAATTAAGTCCTAAATTGCCTGAAAGATCTCAGTTTTATCTTTGTTTAGGATATATCTATTTTTTCCATAATACAGGTTAGAAAAAGCGGTATCTGCTTCCTGTTTTTCACCATGTTTTCATTTATTTTCCGAGAGCATTGGGATGTAGTATGTATGTATGTACTTAGTATGTTAGACAACTTAAGTGCCTTGCCTAGAGACACATCAACACATGACAGGAGGAAGCTGGAATAGAACCTATTACCCTCATATACCCTCATATTTCAGAACAACAACTTTACCTACTGAGCCACAGTCGCCGCATATACTTCCTGTATACATTTAAAGAGAATAAACTCTTAGTAGGTAAGGCAGCACCTGTAGATAACCATGTGGATGTACCACTAAAAAAATGTTTTCCAGCTGCATCAATGTAATGTGTAGCCACTGTAAACAGGATTCCTTTCAAGAACTGCTACTGTTAAACATCCTAATCCCAGTAATGGATAAACCACTGACTCATTGGAGACTCTGTCTTTATTGAGCTAACACAGTGTGAGGAGCTCAGTTTGGCAGAACGTGCTGCTTAGTGTTCGACTAAAGATATGGCTTGATGGCAGGATAATCAGCTTCCAATCCCTGTCCGCTTTGATCGCAGCCCCAGGGCCTTTATCCAGTCCAAGAGCCCTCATTAAAACCCCAGTCGAGAGTCCAGACAGGCCATGGCACACCCTGTCCTTTCCTCAGAGAACACAGAGACAAACCACGGTGGGAAACTGGCTGAGATCAAGATTAATCGGCCAAGTTTTGTGATGTAGGATCACAAAGATAAAGCTAGCATCTCAGTATGCATTTAAGGTTCTTTCTGAGTTACTGTTAAATCTAAGAATGTATTTGTTCTCGCTATATAGGCAATTGTCTGTGCAACATTAATTCCCATTATTTCAGAAGGTTACCATCTCGAAATTTGAACATTATATCATCATTACTTCATTTATATATGTTTTTCTGGAACAATTTAATTTAAAGGGATTATTGTACAGTAATTGGGGGCTTATATAGTGAATTTTAATGATGAAATACATTTTTCCATCATCCATTACTTTAATGTAGGGCTGGACAAGTCGAGTTTAAAAATAAATATTGAATTGTTTTCATATAGGATACAATGACCCAATATCGTTTATATTAATTTATATCAAATTATGGCCAAGAATATAAAAATATAAAAGAACATAAAAAATAGACCCAATTGTAAAGGAAAACAGTCTTGATTTTGAAGTTACTTAGAACTGTGTTTGTTTTGTTTGCTTGCAGTAGTGGTTTCAGAGCTACTGAAAACTGAATTCCTATGAGATTCTTAGCTTATTAGTATGAAATATTTTTTTTTCCATTTTCGACAATTTAAGGGTACATTTTTCCAAATATATATATATATATATATATATATATATATATATATATATATTTAGACATTTGAATTTGTTTCTAATATTTTTTATTTCAAAACATCTTTTTCACAAAGTTAGCTTTTATTTCACAATGTTTTTGCCAATGACATTTATTTTAAATGGATGTTTTTCAGTTGAATGAGTACATCTGCCAGTCAGGGTCAGAGGGTGGGACATGAGATTTCTTTTTTCTCACAATTTTACTGTCACATTATATATTTATTGTTGTTTAGTAATGTAGACATATTTTGCAAGGTTTTATTTCTTTGTTTAATTTGAGCGCTTTGGTGTTCTATAATGGAAAGCCAATAAGATAAGTTAAAATGTCCCAAAATGTATAATGATACATGTGAAAACACTAGGCAAGGCAATGCAATTTTATTTATATAGCACACTTTCAACACAAGTTGCTTTACATGATTACAAAATGTGAAGATTAAAACACAGAATCAATAAAAGAAAGCATAAACGAACATTTATAGCAATAACAGTAATGAAAAAATAACTCATAAAACTTATCAAAATAAATATGCATTATTTCATATATCGCGGATACAGGCGGCTGAAATTAGTTTCCTCCGTAGGGTGGCTGGGTTCTCCCTTAGAGATTGTGTGAGAAGCTCGGTCATCCGGAGGGGGCTCCGAGTAGAGCCGCTGCTCCTCCACATCGAGAGGAGCCAGTTGAGGGGTCTCGGGCATCTGGTCAGGATGCCTCCTGGACACCTCCCTGGTGAGGTGTTCTGGGCACATCCCACCGGGAGGAGACCCAGGGGAAGACCCAGGACTCGCTGGAGGGATTATGTCTCCCAGCTGGCCTGGGAACGCCTCGGGATTCCTCCCGAGGAGCTGGCCCAAGTAGCCGGGGAGACTGAAGAGTCTGGGTCTCTCTGCTTAGGCTACTGCCCCCGCGACCCGACCCCTGATTAGCGGAAGATGATGGATAGACGGAAGAAGATGACGGATGGATGGATATTTCATATATATATATTGTAGATTTATAAATATTTTACCTCTTTGCTATGTGCTGAATCTGTTGACTTAAAAAACATTACTATAGAAAAATAGAGTTGTCTTGATCTCATATTCCACCCCTAATAAAAAATTTGCATGCTAGCAGTTCCTATTCACTTATACTGGTTATGGTAAACTAACGCAAACAGACTTTTGCCAGATCAGGGTAACTACTGGGCTGGTTACAAAATGCTTTTTTATCACTTATCTAACTCTGAGGAATATGGCAACAGATACATTTTTACTTAGGGCTGGAATATCCCTTTAAAGCCGCACCTGAGTTGCTGTGAAGGCTAAGCAGGCAGATATGCGGCTTTATTTAGTTAGACACAGCTTCAAGATTAAGTATTCCATAATGTAATTGAAAAAACTTGTTCAATCAGCTACCAGCTATTCTGTGGTCTTTTTGTTTGTGTTTGATCAACAGATCCTTGCAACCGTGACGTTGATATATTATGTAATAATGCTTTATTATTCTATTGATGGATGTTGGTTGTTGCTATTAGGAAGATACCCTAAGTTATCTTGCTTTAAGTCTTTTCAAAATCTTGCTATATGTGTCCCTTTTTGAACTCTGAGCACCTGCCCCTCTCAAGGTCTCTGCACGGCCCTGTCCAGGTTTCACTAAACTCTGCTATTTGGGAACATTAACAGTTTCTCATGCAGCTATAGTAGAACAAGAAAAATGGACCAAACCAGAACTCTGTCAGCGGACATATTGTATCTTTCAACAGCCATAAGGTCCATAAGGCGCTCTGCTCTCCACTGAAATGAATGACTCAGTTGAAACAATGTTAAACTGATTGGAAACATCTCTGATACTAGAGAAAAGACAGCTGACATTTACATGGCTACCAATAGCATCCAATCAGCCCAAACTGTTTATTTTGTATAAAATGCAAGTCAGCAGAATCCCTATTGATGAGAAGGGATTTTCTCAACAGCTACCCATGCTGCATTCAAATACAGCTTGGAGACTAGGCTGTGGAATTATAAAAAAAAAACTTGAGAAAGGTTTTAAGCATATTTATTCTAATTCTTAATTTTGTTACATTTCTAATTCTAAATTTTCATTACATTTCTAAACCCTGACTGTTTTCAAGATGTTATATTGTTTTCTACTCCGGTTATGATGGCCTGTACTATTTGATCTATTAATAATAAAAAATATCTACAGTCAGTGAAGTTATACAAACAAAATAAATTTTGGGAAATGAAAGGAATGATTTCAGGAAAATAGGTTCTTTGTTTAATGCTGATCAAAGTTTTTTTTAAAAAGTCGGTCATATGCACATTTTTAATTATTTTTCTTGATTAAAGGGTACCAAAAACATGCTGAACAATTACTTTAAAACCCCAAATACGTACTGAATCGTGTTTTTTGTTTACCAATACACCTTTACTAACAAGAGTGCTTTAGTGCAACTAAATAAACATTTTGGGAAAAGCAAAAGCGTAGATATACCCTACTAAAGTCAAAACTACAACAAAAAATGTAAGACTAAATCGAACACTTGCTTTTGTCACAATTTCTTTTGTTGAATATAAAGCATAAAAATATTAGCTGAACAGTAAAGATAATTTGGTATGTAACTATATGTAATGGAGCAGAGGCCAGTTATGAGCCCTGATTTGATTTTCTAACATATTTTTATAGGCATCATGGCTGCAACCAAAATAATTTTTGAAGTAAATGTTTTTGAAGTTGATCAGTTGTTATTTCTGGCCTCATTTAAAGTTTCATCTTCCTCAGTCTGAGCAGGTTATTACTCTTTAAAAAAAAATCGTAGTCAAACCACAATCAAGAAAAGCCTTAAACTGTAAGAACCTGCATTGAAACCAACTGTCTCTATCACTAGGAGATGTTGTTATCCACTAAGGTATATCAGAATAAACCAAAATCCTTGAATGAGTCCTAAACATGATACAGGTAGCCAAGCACAGGATTTTCTCCAACCTGGACGCATTTCTGTTTCCAAGTTCTCCTTTCTCTGCCGCAGCTGCAGAGCTTACACCCCACCAGAATATTATGAAACTGACCTAATTTCCTGGCTTGCTGCAGGCGGTGATATGGCTGCTTTTGTGATTTCAATCTTAGCCTAAATAATTGATTCAGTCCTTCTTTGTCCATAACGTTTCCTGTTAAAATTTCTGCCAGTGATGGCAGACTTATAGCTTTTGCCATTATAAATTGAATCAGATAAATGTGTAATAACTGTTGTTTCAATCTAGTCACAGAATTATGGGACCCACAACTCAGTTCAGTTTCTGCAAAAAAATGTATATATTTTTTTCCCTTCAAGGCTACATATACTTTATATTTAAGCAGGAGCACTCACTATGTCTGAAGCACAAAAGCAGATATGTTTCCATATCTATTCCAAAGATGAATCATTTGCTAAATTTGAGGAGTTTATATGTAATTTCTAAAGGTTACTGTACTGACCCAACTTTGAACATCCCTGCATGCAACTCTTGAAGACCTTATGGATCAATGTACAGTACATAATGTGTCTCTCAGACCGAAACAGAAAACATGCTCTGAATGCTGCGTTGCGCTCTCACAGAAAATGCTGAAGTGTAAATGCATGATTACCAGAGATCCCAAGTTTCAAGTTGCAGAAGTCTCCCGCAATTATATATCAACGCCCTGATGCCCACAAGTCAGATAAAATCTCCTGAAATCTTGAGCAAGCGGTCAAGAGCACACATAGAAACGCATGCAGGTGAGACAGACTTTTATGCAACAGAAGCAGCTAGAGCTTCATATAGCTGCAGACTTAAAAAAAAAGATTATAAATCGAAATGCCATGAAATTATTCTTATAGGGCCTCATTTATCATTTTAGGCTTCAGATAACAGGCTTATTTGACCAGAAAACAGAAAACCCTGGTGTGTGATTTTTAAATAATGTCAGGCTGTAATCGGGTTCAGGCTTTAATAAGCTGTCAATCAAAATTTGACCCTTCGGGCTCGGGTCGGGCCCAAATTTGAATACCTGATTGCAGCTCTTGTTCAGAGCCCTCTGGTCTCTTAAGAAGGATGTCGGCACCACTCCGATTACAAGTCATTCAGTATGTTTACATGCACAGCTAAAAATAGCTTTTTGGACTAATTGGACTAAGGGATTCCTACCGTGCACCAAGCGGAGTCCCAGTTTACATGTCTATCAGAAAATCGAATTATTAAATGAAGTACATTCCACTCCCCAACGGCAGATGGCAACATATATAAATAGCCGTTAGCTCCCAGCTGCATTCAGGCAGTAAACTGAGGCTGGCAAGAGCGAAGCAGATAGAGTTAAATCAGTAACGATTTGCCTCTTCGTAAGTCCAAACATGTACTGACTGGCCGTTTACGTTTGTTTTAGAGGCCATATGCCTCTTATAACACTACTGTTATTGCTGAGTTGCATTTCCGGCTCTTCTAACTTTCAGAGGGGGTGCGCGACTGCGGTTGGGCGGGGGGGGCTGTTTGCAGAGTAATCAGATTGTAAAGAGAGTACAGCCCCTGCTGTGTTCAGTTCTTTATCCCAGTGATTCTTTTTTTTCTTTTTTCTGCCAAGTCCCCCTTGAGGAACATACATTTTTTTCAACCCCCCCTTCCGATTTTAAACACAATTGAAAATCTGAAAATATTAAATGATTTATTAATATTACCCACTTGCACCAGCACTCTGCATACAAAATATACAGATTATCAAAAGATTAATTAAAGGAGCGGCCAACTACTTCAAGTGGCTGCAGCCCATTTTATTATTTAAAGTCATTTCCAAGATCAGTTTATTAACTCAACTGGTAACATTTAATCAAAACTGTGCAGTCTGTGTGATGCTCAGTTAAAAGGTTCAAATGATTTACAGGGATATAGATTTTTAGACTAAACCGTGACATTCAAAGCTTTTTTTATAGCTTCATCGACTTATCACTTTTTTAAAAGGGAGGCTTTATAACTTCTTCACCTATGTCACCCTCACTGCATTTCCTTTAAACTCAAGCGCCCCAGGAAATTAATTTAATTATTTTACAAATTCTGTTTTATTTGAAAAAATTACACTTTTTCCATTTTAACCATATTTATTAACCCAAAAAATCTCTCACCACCACGTCTAATAAAGAGAACTTAAGACTTGCAAAAAGGAAAAGCCTAGTTTATACTTCTCCGTCAGCAAGTTTGCACCCAGACGCAGACGTATTGATGGAGAAGTTTTTCGTTTAAAGTTCTCTGCTGGTTTTTCAGCGCTGCAATGCAATTCCCTACTAGAAAAACAGGGGGTGCTGATGTTTATAGCGGTCTGCCTACCCTTAGTATGTTTTTTCTGGTTAACTAGTTTATTTTCTTCAGCTTGTGAATTTGTTCCCACCCTTAAGGAGCAATGACCGACTGTAAGTCTTGATTGATTGTTTTACTAGAGGGGCAGCTCATAGAATGCTCTAAAAACACATGTAAACCAATACAGCATTCTGTTTTGTTGTTCTCTACACCTTCTTGTGTTCAAAATATCTAAAAGACCATATTAGATAAACAGACCTGTGAATAGCGTGAAAAGCGTTTTTGGGCTCAATATATGTTGAGCCCAAACACTTCATTGACTGCTGTTTGTGATCTGAAGCCACTGTTCTGGTGAAATAATCTCTGGCTGTTTTTGAGTTCACCAGTAGAAGACATATGTTCTTCGTTGACAGAAACGGATAGTTTCTCAACTTAACTTCCTCAACTTCACTGAAATAAATACATGACATGTCAGTGCTTTTATGTTTAGCTCTCATGTACATGCAGTTCTCCGTTTACATAGCTTCTTTCCCTGATTGGACAGCTTCCATCTTCTCATTTCTGTTGACCCTTCATTATCAGTGGTTGTCACCGTGAGCTGACCCAACTTCTAAAAGAGTTGTTCTCCCGATTAATAAACATCCCTGATCTTCACGCAGAGCTTTGAGTTCTTTTTTTGTTTTCCATTATGTTTGTTAGATTCCACGATTCCATCCATCTTTCCCATCCCGTGGGCAAGAGTACTACCCATCTGTAGGATTATCTGTGTGTAGACTTTTTCTTCTGCTCGAGCATTGCTGGACTGGTAGGCTTTGGGGGGGTGCATCTGGCGTCCACCTGGCTACGTCTCTGCATCCCCGCTATTTGAAGAGCACTGCTTTATCTAACCCTAGGATTAGTTTTTTTCTCTGTTAACAGGTCCATGAACTATGTCTGATACCTCATCCTTGGCATCCATATTTATTTACTGCTTTGACTTTAGTTGTTTTATGTCCTGAGGTTTCCTGTCTGATCTTGGAATATTTCTGAATAAAATGCGTTTGTGTGTTGTGTTGTCTTGTCATTGCTGTAGGACATTAGGACCTAAACAGTAATATCTCAGATTTTATCGCTGTATTTGTGGCCTTCAAATCCTGCAACAACTTTTAAATCCTGCCTTGTGAACTAGGCCCACCATGTCGAATATCCCTGATCTGTAATTGGAGATGTTCCGATGTCAATCAAAACAGACCAGAGCACTCTGAACACACCACACATGGCAGGCTAAATAATTTCCTGAATAAAAACATATGATATAGATGTCTACAGATTTTTTCACATTCCGTCTTACACATCCACTCAAGTTCTTTCTCCTTCAGCCTAGGGTATGATAAAACATTCAGAGCAGGATCTCCCTGCTCAGTGCTGCTGCTGCAGTTGAATCTGTTCTTGTGATGAGGTCCCTCCTTTTCGAATTAAAGCCAAGTAAGCTCATACTGGAAAGAGCTGCCTGCAGTGAGGAACCTGGAGAAACTGCTGGGGAAGGCGGTTTGAAGAAGCCTCTGAAATATTAAGGTGCATTTGACAAATGGAGAAATTTTCCTGTCAGCCTCAATTCCATCACAGCCTGCTAACATGTTTTTCATAACCTGCAGGGTCTCAACTGAGTTTAACCAGTGAGGGTCTGAAGAGGTGTTAAAAATATTTCTCAAACAACTTGAACCACTTTTAAATCAGACCATTTTTTGCCAAATATAGCATTTTACAAAAATACAAATACATGTATAAACACTACCCAAATATTTCTTAAAGGGAAAAAAATGTTTCCTGGGTTTATCACTCATCCTTTCTTGGAAAAAAATCCTTCTAAACAGCAGGTTTCTAACTCCTCTCCAGAAATCTGCCGGTCATTGAACTCTCAAAATTTAAAATCTAGGATAGAGTTTAAATGATTTCTTCATTTACATGAAATGACGAAAGCTTGCACGTTATGTAAGCTTCAACACAACATAGTTTGTTGCAAAATATTTATACCCTTCAACATTTTGTAATAAAAATCTAAATCTTCAGAACATGTAATGTGACTACATGTGATGGGAAACACAAGGTAATGTGTGCTTCACCAGTCCCTCTGCTCGCCTCACTGCTCTGGAGGATTACATCTTGGACATTCTTCCCCGCCTCAACCCCCTTTATGTGGAGGAAAACCACTGAACGTCTATCCCGCTGTCTTCCCTCGTGTTCCGGCTACTTCTCAAAGAGTTTCTCGTTTTCCCTGCTTCGGCCAGAAGTCCAGCTGCGGCTAAAACGCCTGCACAGCCTTCCTCCATAGGACAGGGACTCCACTACATCGAAGAAGACAAGCTGTTTGAGGTCTTCTATGGGGACAAATTCGAATACCTCTGCTACAGAGGGGATCCAGCTCCTTGCTGCAGAAGATGCCATAAGCAAAGCAGCAAAGCTTAAAGGCGGAAGAGCGCAATGCTCGCTCCCCTCTGGTTCTCCCCACCATAAGCCATGACAACTCCGATGACAGTGGTTACTGGGAGCAGCGCGCCTCGTTTAAAGGGACTCGGTAGCCTTCTATGCTGCTGGTACCAGGCAGAGAAGGCATGAACAGATGTACCGCCTGAACAGCGGCACCATCGCAGAGCAGTGGCTTACGTGTTGGAGGAGCAAGCGGTCTGCTCAGCCTGTGATCCGCCCTGCTGTGTTCCACGCACCGGCTCCGCCCACTACAACTCAACTCCATTCCTCATCTGTTCCTTTCAGCTCAGTTTCTACCTCAAGTAGCCCAGTTTCTGCCCCCTCACACTCTGTCGATTCAGTCCTAGCCAGTTCTTCAGCTGTATTTCCATTTGACCTCAGCCCATCAGTATCAGAACCAGCTGCGGAACCAGCATCAGTGCCAGCGCTTGCTGCCTCTGCGGCCCCAAAATCAACGTCTGTCTGCTCGGCCCATCTTCCGGTCCAGTTCATCATGGAGCTGCTGGATCCGCCGCCTCCTCCGCTGGAGTTACTCCCAGAACCTCCAGAGTTCCATCTGCTGATGCCAGAGCCGCTGGATCCAGAACCAGTGTCAGGTCCAAAACGAGTCCAATTGCCAGAGCCTGAGATCTTTATTGCTGCAGTCCTCCTGTCCATCACAGTAGAAGCCCTTCAGCACCCACCATCTTCATATGGCCTGCCAGAGTCTCCTGTGATGACCAGGAAGGACCCGATGCCGGCCTGCAAGCCTCCAGTCCCGGACCCGTCTCTGTGCACCAAGCGCCCAGAGTCAGGCCTGCCGGCCACTGACCATACGGGCCGACTGCCGGAAACCCATCCCGTCATCCGGGCTGTCCTTCTGACTCGCGCCCCAAAATGGAACGTCATCAAGGCCGTCCGCCCGAATCGCACCCTGCAAGGGGACGCCATCCGTGCCCTCTGCCCGACCTCATGGGGCATACCCATATGGACATGGGCCCTGCTTCTGTGGGCCCCCTCCACCCACCCAGGGTAGTGTGGCTTTTAGTTTATTTGTTTTCTCTTCCAAGGCGTTTGGGATCCGCCTTTAAAGGGAGGAATCCTGTCATGACTCGTCACTCCCTGATCATCATCCGCACCTGTCTCCAATCTCCATCCACTAGCCTCACTACCTTAAAACAACCTCCCTTTTCCTCAGTCGGTGCCAGATGATTGTCTACTACAGATGTCCACTGTGTGTGTTTCCCTGTCTTTTTCCTCCTGCTGTCCTTTGTCTCTGTTCCTCCCATCAGCATCACATTGGTCAGCATTCCAGTTCTATAAACAGCCCTGCACTCCTGCTTCTGCGTCTGGGTCCATACCTTCCACCGCACACATCCTGACACCCTCCCACCCTCACCCTGGTGGGATAAGTGGCTATAGTGGATTGCTTGATTCTTCATGGTTCCAAAAATTGCAGCCTTTCAAATAGGGCTGAACGATTAATTGCATATGCAATTAAATCGCAATGTGACAAAATTAGATTTTCTAATCGCAAAGGCTGCGATTTGAGTTGACGTAAACGTATCTGGTAAAGTCACGTGACTTTCAAACAGCTGCCAGGAGAGAAGGAAACGTTGCACTTTAACCTGTTATAAAATGGTCTAAAGCTTAACAGAATCCAACGCTGCACAATATTTGGTACCGAAGAGGAACAGTACATCAGTTGTGGGAGATTATATCGGCCATGAAAACGTTGATGCTGCGCAACGCCAGGTAACGCAAAACCCGCCTTGCTGCCTCACGAGGTAGACTATGAAGCTTTATCAACAACTAAAAACATCACACCACCATATATGAGAGTTGCACGGCTAAAATGACCGCCACCAGTGTTTCAATTTCCAGTAAACAAACTTCCAGCCAACAGGGATCGCTGACCGAGCTGTTTGACAGAATGTCTCCTTACGAACATAAAAAACGGTACACCGAAATAATTCGTGCTTTAACGGGGTTCATAGCCAAGGGTTTGCTTTGATAAGCATGATGAATACCCTAGGATTTAATCTCACGAACAAATTTTAGCCACATTTGTATTTTTTATACATCTGCGGTGT
Organism: Apricaphanius iberus; assembly: GCA_028564705.1. NCBI lineage: Eukaryota > Metazoa > Chordata > Actinopteri > Cyprinodontiformes > Aphaniidae > Apricaphanius > Apricaphanius iberus. Next base: position 939,944 of record JAPXFQ010002328.1, on the reverse strand, counting down.
ATAAAAAATGCAGAGAGAAAGTTAAAGTTACATCGAAAACAGCAGAGTATTTTGCAACAGCTGACCTGAGTCTGGAAATGCTTTAGATCGATGGAGAATTAAAAATCAGAGCTTGTTGCTGGCAGCCGGCCTGAGAGGGGCTTACCAGCTGGGATCAAAAGGAAGAAAACCTGGATTGCATAATGACGGTGATCACCATCTAATGTGAAGATTTAACCTTTTCACCAATTTCTAAGATTTAGATAAAGTTGTTTATATTCAGCCATGCTTCATTTGCCTTTGTCTTAAAATAAATCTAGCCTATGGAATGGAATAAATTATGTATTAAAAAATCAGTTTATAATACACAATATTTTTGCTTGCATTAATTAAAAAAAGCATGAGAAAAGCCCCATAAAAATAATTGCAAATTAAATCGTATTTGCAATATTGAAGAAAAAAAAATCGCAATTAGATTATTTTCCAAAATTGTTCAGCCCTACCTTCAAACAGACCAGGCTTATAGTTAAATTTGCTCCATTAACTAGTCTTTGTTTAGCGTTCACAAGTGCAACAATGTCAGGTGTCAAATCCTAAGTCTCAACCAATGCCAGAATGCAAATTCAGTGCTTGTGTGTGAGCATCAAATGCAGCTTGGTTGAGTTTATGCCGATAATAAAAAATAATTTAAAAAACATGTGTTTTGCCTGGAGTGTTAATTCTAACCCTACCATCAAAGTTATATAGGAGTTGTTTTTCTATGTTTTCTAAAGCAACTGTATAGCATTAACTATTAAAACTGTTACAATCAGTGTTGCATTGTTTAAGCAGCAGTAGAAATATGGGGTAACTGCGGCCCAGTGGGAAGGGTAGTTGTCTTGCAGACTTCGATAAAACATTTCTTTGCATTTCCATGTGCCACTTAACCTACATTAGGATATGTACAGTAGTGTACAGTAAGAAAAGATATGGATAGGCAGTGTGGTTGGAAAGTAAACTTAGGACATTATACTAGCAGCTCTTTTACTTTAAGAACTTCAGAAACGAGTAACCGATGGTGGATAAACTGCTTTAACTTTGTCCACAAAAAATGTCACTGAGATGTTGAAAGTAAAATCCATCTGCAAAGTAATGGGAGAGAAAATACATAATGGTGATAAGTGACCTGAGCAGCTCACTATGACAGAATGCTGGGGTCTCATATCAGTAATGAGATTATTCATTCAATCACAGCTAGACAAATGGACAATGAAGTATTGACACATAATGAATAAGGTTTCATTTCATGAGGTGGAGGGAAATCAATGGGAGCCACAATGTCAAGTCTTTTTTCCATACAATTATTCTATTTTCAGTAATCATGCTATTAACAATTCATTACCTTTTCATGAAATCAGAACAACAGTGCAGAGAGAAGCTAATATTCCTCTCTTTGCATATTTATGCAACAGTTACAACTCAACTGTGATAAAATGTGGGGCGTAATCCACAATTCTGATGATGGAAGTCATTAACTGAGAGGCTGATGAAAGTGTTTGTCACTAGTGTCAGGTGTAAGGCGTTAAAGTGTCAACACATTAACAGAATGATATAAGTGAGAGCGGAAGGAGTAAAGCCTCCACTTACACCGGGCTGTTTCGGTCTTGGAGCTCAAATGTGTTACATTAGACATAATAAAACCATTTTAGTTTGATTACTTACGTACAATGAATTATATATATTATTAATGTAATGTATATATAACACAAGAGATGGTAACATCAAGAGGAAGGAACATGAGAAACTTAAGAAATACCAAGGGCTCAGAGAGGAGCTAGAGAAGGCTTGGAAGGTGAAGGTGACAGTAGTACCCGTGGTAATTGGAGCACGGGCAGTGACCCCCAAACTGGAGGAATGGCTCCAGCAGATCTCTTGAAGAACCTCAGACATCTCAGTCCAGAAATGTGCAGTACTTGGAACAGCAAAGATACTGAGGAGCTCCCAGGCCCCAAACACCGCCCACGGCGGGCGATGGATGGATGGATGGATGGATGGATGGATGGATGGATGGATGGACGATGGATGGATGGATGGATGGATGGATGGATGGATGGATGGATGGATGGATGGATGGATGGATAGATAGATAGATAGATAGATAGATAGATAGATAGATAGATAGATAGATAGATAGATAGATAGATAGATAGATAGATAGATAGATAGCTTGGATGCTTCAGTCTCGATAGTGGCTCTCATGCTCATTAGTCCTTGGCCTCCTGCCTTACAGCTTGTGTACAGTCCAGTCTCAGGGTGCTGGATTTGGGATGGAACCCACCATGCATGGTAAGAAGTTTTTGTGTCTAAACATCTATGACCTGTATCTCATTATTTATTATTTGTTCTTTCTATTGAGCTGTGTATTGAATGTATTAGGCTGGTACTGCTTCCCTCAATGCCCTTATCGCGGTTACCATTTGCCTGTGGTATTCCCAGGTATTTGTAACTGTCCTTAATATCTGCTATCGTTCCCTCTGGGAGTGAGATCCCTTCAGTATGGACTACCTTGCCTTGCGTTGTGCTCATCCTACTACATTTGTCAAGCCCAAATTACATCCCAACGTTATCTCTGTAGATCCTGTTGGTGTGAATCAGAGAAACCATGTCCCGTTCTCTCTTATCATACAGCTTTATGTCATCCACGTAGAGGAGGTGGCTGATTGTAGCTCAGAGCCCATTCCTGAGTTGATATCCATAGCCAGTATGGTTGATTATGTGGCTTAGGGGGTTAGGACCTATGCAGAACAGCTGTGGGGACAGAACATCACTTTGGTATATGCCACATTTAATGGACACTTGTGCAAGTGGCTTACCATTAGCCTCAATTAGCCTACCATTCTGCAAAACCTCATTGAGTTCGCAATGCATGCTCTTAGATTCCTGTTGATGTTGAACAGCTTCACGCATTCAGTGATCTATGTGTGGGGGCATCGAGTCGTAGGCTTTCTTGTAATCAGTCCAAGCAGTGCACTGCTTGGTCTTTTGGGAATAGCAGTCTTAGGCGACTGTTCTGTCAGCCAACAGCTGGTTTTTAGCTCCTCTGGTATGTCTACCAATGTCCTTCTGTGCTTTGCTCATGTACTGATCCATGTGCCCGCTTATCTTAAAAAGCTGATTTGGGGGTGTGTTGCACTTTAAACACAAAATATGTAGAATGAATGATTACTAATAATCTATAGAGTTTGCTACACATGTTTTTCAAAACATGTTACACATGTTTTTTCCAAGATAAATTACAGAGTGTCTTATGGTCTATCGGTTTTAGTATTAGAATTTTTAAATAATGTCTTTGCTTCGTTTAGTTTGTTTTCCCCACCTGATTAATCGTTTATGTATCATATTTATTATTTGCTTTGCTTTGTTGTGTACCTTTCTCTTGTGGGTTCTGCTTAAATTCCAACAGTTCATATCATATATATATATATATATATATTTATATATATATAGCGCCAGATCACAACAGATGTCATCTCAAGGCACTTCGCAAGAAAAGTAATTTCAATACAATTATACAAACAATCCAATCAGTTAAAAATGTTTCTCCTGAAGAAATGCCAGCATATAGCATATTGACATGAGGATTTGCCTTCAACAGGCAGACTCCATCCACAGCAACCCCTCAGTAATCCCTCACACTGAGCAAGTATTTAGTGACAGAGGAGAGGGGAAAAAACTCCCCTTTAACAGGCAGAAACCTCCAGCAGAACCTGACTCAGTACAAGCGGTCATCTGCCACAACCGCCTGAGATTTGAGAAGACAGAGAAGAGACAAAAAAGAACAAAAGGAACTGATGCAAAAGAGTACCTTCTATATTAAAGACATTAAAAAAGTTTGCTTTTGTAATGAATTTTCGTTCTAAGGCAAGTTACTGTATCTCAGTGACATTTGCTTATCAGTCAATCTCATGTCAATCTCATGATCCATCCGTGAGTAATTTTTTTTTTACCTTCCCTAATGAACTATTCCCACCATATGGTTAAAAATGAGATCTCTCAATATTTCTCATAATGTGAAATCAGAAAAATACACATCAGAACAAGGAGATGAGAAAATCACCCCAAGAAACTAAGTCAAAGCGTATATCTGTTATTCAAAGATCCGTCTTATTCACTAAATTAGTCACTGAAAACGTAATTTATTTGAGTAACTCCATCACTAAGTGAAACACATTACAATCATTTATGATCAATTATTCATGAATTTAAAACCTTTATTTTCCACTTACAGCCAATCACAAAACAACATTTTGAATTAAATATTACAATATAAACATTAAAATATGTTGTTTTTTTAAAAACATTCTTGCCGACTGTGTTATAAAAGAAGAGCCATGTCCTCCTTCAAATTCTGTACTGGCTGTTTGGTAAGGATACAGACTTTGGTCAAGCAGAACCTCCAGCTGGGAACATTTGAGGACAAAACCAGCCAATGAAACTGGCATGAATCATCTGCCAGCCAGACATGCCAGGTTTAGGCCACTGGTGGCTATAGCTACTTTGTGAACAGGCACTTTGCATGAATTAATTCATTTATTCCTTTTGGAATAAAATAAAATTTTAATTTGCAAACTTGGTAAAATTCTTGATTTTCTTTCTGGCAACATAGAATCTGATGTTTAAAGACCATTCTTCCCAGTGAGGACATTGTTATAGAGTCACGGTTATGTAAATTATTTAATTTTTTAAGGTTTCTTCCCCTGTAGAATTCTTTAATTAAAACAATATTATGCAGTAGGTAATCTGAAGTGAATATTTGCATATATCCTTATGGGACTACTAGATCCAACCTTTAAAAAAAATCCCAGAATAGGTAATTGTTTCCTCTGGAGATTTTGATGAAATATTTTGTCCTTTACTTTTTAAGTCAAAAAATCTGTCTGATTCTGTAAAAGTTGGAAATTCAGTAAATACAATTCAAAGAACACCACAAAGGGATTGGAGAAACTCAACCCCAGGTCGGGAAGTAGGAAATAGCTCACTGAATCCTACTTTCCTCATCTCAAACTTTCTTTGAGCTTTTCATCTGTTTGTTAAGCATATTTCCAGCATGAGCAGCCATTCATTCACATATATGTTTAATATTATTTTACTCTGCAAGGTAGTATAACCCAAGAAAAAAGTAATTCATTGTATCTGTCTAGCCTCAAACACACTATCAGAACATCCTCTCACTTTTTCTTCCGTTTCTTATACTCTATGACCCAAAAACTATGAAAGGCTGAGAAAAGTCAGAGAGCATCTAATAAAAAGAATTTGAAAATTAAAAAACAGAGGAATGGAAAATACCCTTTGTTTTAACTGAGAAATTGTGCAATACGTGTTCTTTGCTAAATATAATCAGTCTCTCTGAGTTGCACATGCATGCTGCATTTGAACATTTTCTCCAATCCATGTTCCCCGCATTAGCAACAGAAAGAAAAAGCAAAAGATATAGTTAGAAATAGTCAGTCTCTTTAATTCACAGAAAAATTAACATTCAAGGTTTTCCCTATCTTAACTTTGGACTACTCACCAGAAGGCTGTATTGATTTTGCAGCCAGGAGAGAGCAGAGAATGTCTCTGCAAGTAGATCTAATAAGTCATTCTGTCATGTGGGTGTTTGCTGATTCTACAAGTGGCAAAAACTCCAGGCAGCACTTAAGTTTTAGGAGGTTTATTAAAATGTTGAGAGTAAACTCATTGAACAGGAAACTGCAGCGAAGTCGGTGCTGGAACACGTGGACGGAACTCGGAGCAGGGACTCTGACAGCGGACCCAACACAGAACACTGGAGGAAAGACAGTTAAGTGATAGAATGAATAATGGAAATAACTGGGAGAACAGTGCTGAAGAGAGTGCGTCTTACTTGGGCCTTGATGACAAGGAGAACAAGACGAGGTGAGTGGGCTACAGTAAACTGAGGCTGGCTGGGGGTGAGTGGTCTGGCGTCCATGGTGGTAATTTGTCTTATTTCCACAGATGGCAGTGGCTGGAGCGTGGACCGGCAGCAGCTCATGGAGGAACGATGATGTAGGTGAGTTTTGCTCTGAGTCCAGGTGGTAATGATGCCGAGGCTGACCAGGGAAGAATCCAGGTGTGATTAACCCGTGAGGGAAATTACAGATGACAGGAACAAACTAAGTGAATCCAGACACGGGTCTCTGAGGAGAACAGGAGAGTAGGATTACTTGAAGAAGCAAATAACAAGATTTGCAAGGAGTCAACTGGGGCGCTGGAAGAGCGGCCATTCACCACACTGGGTGGTGGAATCATCTGGCATCATTCTGTTGCTCCAGGATGATGAGGGTTAATTGAGGTCACCTGCTGTAGCCACTGCCAGTCTTACCCCTGTGGAGAAAGTAAACAAAGGACACACCCATACTCCCAGCACACAGTTACTAAAACCCCAAAGCATTTCTGTATTGCTTGACTTGTAAAAGCCAATTTGAAGTTTGTTCCTGATTTTTCTTTCTAACTACATCCAGCAGTAACACTTTAAATATGTTAAACTCTAAAGTCTTCTTTAATTAAAATGAATATCAGCATTAGTTCGGAAGATGTTCACAGTGACTGAGCATCCTCCATGTCTTGTTGTCAACGTTTTACTCTCTTTATTATTAAGTTCTTCTCTTTATTATTAAATACTCTTAAGGCCAGTTTATGCTTCACCGTTTTGACAGAGACGGATTAACGCAACGCCATTATCCGTTTACACAAGGCCTCTCCATCACCTATGCATGGACGGATGGAGTCAAGCCCCTTTTTTAACTATCCATGCTCGCTGTAATCAGTAGTTAATGCAGTGTTTGGGCACTACATGCTTTATATTAAATGGATAATTTATCTAATCTGGTCTTTTAGCGATTTTGAACACAAGGAGGTGTAGGAAAACAACAAAAAAGGCTGCTGTGTTTTGTTTGTGTGTTTTTAGAGTATTCTATGAGCTGCACTTCTAGTAAAAAGCTTTACAGCTTAATAAAAATGTACTTTCTGTCGTCCATTGCTCCTTGAGGGAAAAATGTGTTCTCAGGCTGAAGGAAAAAACAGGAACTATGCTGGTAGGCAGAAGTTGACATGCTGTCCTGGTCGAGAATTGCTTTGTAAAAGAAAAATTAATGGAGAGCGGAGAGAAAGAAACAGAAACCCATTAACAAGAAACATCTCCCTCAATACGTCTGTGTCTGAGTGCAAATTTGCTGTTGTATAAACAAGGCTTTGGGTCTTTTGTTCTTTTTGTGTCTCTTCTCTGTCTTCTCTAACCCCCAGACAGTCATTTACTGAGCCATGTTCTGCTGGAGGTTTCTTCCTGTTGAATAGGAGTTTATGCTCTCCACTGTCACCACATGCTTGCTCAGTATGAGGGATTATTGAGGGATTGCTGTGATTAGAGTCTGCATGTTCATGGCACTATTGTGTCTTAAAGAAGGTTATTGTCTATCTGGCTATATGGGAATTATTAATTTAATTATTAATGTATTATTTGTCAGGGCACCAACCTAGAATTAATCCGGTAAATATACGTATTCCTCAGAATGAACTCTATTGTTAAATAGCAGGTTGCTATGGCTACCATATATGATTTGTCATATAGGAGGGTGAGCCCTTTGAAATCTATCAAACACACTTAATAAAAGAAGCAAGGAGATTTGATTCAATTGAACAACTTTAATAACTAAAAATGGACCACACAAAACAACAACTAATTTCACTCTCGGCTAATTAGGTCCTTGCTAACGGCTAAGCTAAATGGCTAGGCTACATGCTACGTAAACAAACTACAAAGATGGTGAGTCACCAGACTTGTGCATGCAGCATACGCACGTGGACAGGCCAATGTGGAACGGTGCGTGTGGTATTTATTGGGGCAATTTACCGCGTGGAACAGACTTATCGAAGCCCGGCCCTCTAGGTTGAGAGAGAGAGCAGTTCTCGCGTAACCGGGGTGCTGTTTTCCTTTTTAGAGCAACGTTCCGCTTTGATGACGGCAGGGAGTCCACGCAATGGGGAATTCTGGCTTATGATAGAACCCTTTGCTATCGTTTCATATATCCAGAACCGGACCCAACAGCACAACCTCATGCTAAATACAATCTGCTGGGATTTCTTACATATTAAACTTTTAATTGATTAGAATGTTTGTATGACTGTATCAAAATGACTTTTCTTGTAAAGTGTCTTGAGATGACATCTGTTGTGAATAAGCCCTATATAAATAAACTGAATTTAACTGAATATGATTGAAGTATTGAAGGAGTGGACCAAGAGTCCTCTTTAACGTATTTCAAAACATGGTCACCCTATGTTATACTTGTATTGGAAAATAATGACTGTGTTATGATTATGAAACATATATTGGACATGTGTTGGTTTTATTTGTAGTTTCACAAAAATAAATACAGGGCATAAATTTGTTTGGACATTTCAACTGAATGGGTGTAAAGGCAGAAAGTAGCCATTGAAGGAATGAAGAAAAAATTAAATAGGAAAAAAAAATTAGAAACAAAAATAATTGTTTAATAAACATATTGAAGCATCTGAATCATGATCAAATCGGACCGTGAGACACCTAAGAAGGCACAACTCTACTTTACCCCATTAATTAAACATAATTCAACAGAGATTTACCTAATTAACTTCATTCTGACCAGAAACAATGTGTGAGAAGTAGAATAGTGAGTTCAGTGCAAATAGACCATATCAGATAAACTGGCCTTGCAATATAAAGTATCTAGTGCCCAAAAGCTGCACTGACTACTGATTACATTGACTGCCTAGCACCGTTCTAGTGAAATGATCTGGGGCTGATGACCAATCAAAGAAATACATGCTCCGTTGAGTTCAACGGATTGTTAAAAAATTGGGCTCTACTCCATCCATGATCGTGTCTCCGCACCTACACTAGGCTTAAGAGCTCCACTTCCATAAGTTATCTTAACATTTGTCTGAAGAGCTTTATTCAAATAGATATCTTGATATCTTGTAACATTAAGTAAAGAAAGCTGTGGTATACCTAATAACGTAACTCAATTATTACTTGAGAAATTTACAGTAATATTGTGTTTACTAGTGATGTTATTACCAACTTAAAAACTTTTTTGGTAAAACTGTATTGGTCGCAGCTTTAAAAAAATCATACAAGGTCTTTAAAGTGACAGTGTGTAGTTTTTGCAGTACATCTTTGAAAATAGCCATTAAAATATTATGTAATAATAATTACGGAAAGCACATTAATTGCGAAATATTGGCGATAGTGTAAAATATGACTTTAAAAATCCGTTTTAAAATTCATAGGCGTGGGTCCTCTTTTCAGGGGAAAGCCATATTAGATGAAGTGTTTAATTCTACACGAGCCCGGATGGAAAAAGCACACGGAACAAGCCCGCTATTAAAACATTGCCTTCCCCTCAGAATGTAAAAAAGTTTCGCCATAAACATTTTTACCTCTTCGTAGTTCCAAGCGATGAAAGAGAGACTGATGTGCTCGTCATGTTGCTGCAAATAGATAATTCTCAGGGAATTGAGCGTTTGAAAACAGCACTAGTTGGACCTCCGTTGTTGAGTTTCTTAATCGAAATCAAAGATACCGCATGCTTGTGATAATTTAGGTATGCCCTACTGGCCGAAAATAACACACTGTGCCTTTGAATATCCATGTGATCTAGTATTAGCACCGCTTCTGGAATGAAGCAGAGGAGTCTCTGGGTTAACTTACTGGACATATTGCTCTGTCTTCAGGAAAACCAAAAATTAAATCGATGAGTTCCAGAAATAAAATGACAGCTTGGCTTGTCTGAATTTCAAAATGACTTTATATTTAATTATTAACATCAAAAGTAAACAGTTTTACTCTCCTGCCAACCGTATGCAACATAAGAGCACTGATGTTTACCCAAAAGGTACATTACTTTCCTTTTTTGTGTGAAATATAACTTTAAAGAATAAGGATTTTCTATAATTTTTTCATCATTACAATGCAAAATTAAAAATGGATTCTGTTCTAAAAAGTAGTCTATAGCTAGTCATTTCAAGGAAAAATTAGAATTTGTGAAATGATGGTGCTAGAATTGTGTTGCGAGTGCAATCCCTCCTTCCTATTGATTTAGTTTGACAGCTCCCCTCATATTGATAAATTCAGACAGTGTTCCAACCCCCTCTAGGGTGATATCCCTCTCCCACCACAAAACTCTGAGCAAACCTCATGCCTTAATGCTCATTTAAATGGGACACAAATCACAATTTAAGAGAAAAATGGCACGTTTAGACCCAACGTTTCATCAGTACCAAGCTGTCTGACAAGAGCTGAAGCGTCACAGAAGGTCTGCAGCTTTTTGGAGATGGATATGTAAATAGACACAGACTTTCTTCACAGAAAATACAGTTAACCCCAAATCTATTCATACGCCCAGATGACATACATTTCAAAATAGTTTCCCTGAACCGAAAGTTTATTTCAGATAGAAAATGAGACAGGCGTCTCTATAAAGATAACAAAGCAATGTTGGAAGAATCAATGCCTCTAGATATTACAAGAAAAATAATAGCTATTTGCATGTTTCCTTTCTCTTTAGAAATGAGCTCCAATTCTTTGAGGTTGCAATGCCTCCTTACTATCACTCTAATCTCAAACTCCCTCCACTAACATTGCTAAAGTCAATCCAACTAGAGTGTTCTGCTTAGATCAGTAACAGATCTACAAAGAAAAACTCAGGCATCCAGCTTCTCTAGGGGAATTAATGTTCCCTGGGGAAATATATACAGTTGAAAACCGTATACATACATAAACATACAAATAACATTTTTATTCTCACCGTCTGACATTGAACCACAGCAGCCTGGGCAATTAAAAATATCACAAATACATTGTAATCGCAATGTCAGCCTGTGCAATATTAATTTCGCAAAATACTATTTTGTGTGAAAAGATTGTAGGGAAATATATGACAAGAATTATGAATTAGCATTTTTCATGATACTGTAACATTTAGCCAGGTGGCCACAGTCTCACAGCACCAGTTGCTCACACATAACACAAAATGCTAAAGTTAAACGAGTGATAAAAAGCACAGATGGGAAAGAGAGGATAGTATTAAAAAACACATTACGTGCAATTGATACCTTCATGGCAATTTTACTAATACTATCAAAATCCCAAGATTTTCTAATATCGTGCACCTGTAACAATAAGAATAACAATCAAATTTCGGAAAGCTGCATAAATTAAACTGCTATCCAAGTAATAAGTTGTAAATTCCTGTAATTTTTTTGTAGTGCAATAAATATTGCAGGTCTGGTAAAAAAAAACGCCAATGTCCTTTTTTTACATTATTGTCCAAACATAGAGCAGACCTTTACTGTTTAAGGACAGTTTGGATTTTAAAATGATTTCTGTTTGCTGATTGCAAGCATAATAACAGATAGAGACAGAAATTGTGTCTATGAGACATAACCCAGAGACAGCAGATATCTCATTGTTATTGGATGTAAATCATAATTCAGCAATTATTTTACTAAGATACATAGATAAAAGCAGGTCAAGTCTCGAGACTTCTGCTGTTGCAGCTCTACGTAGCTGTGGTCCTCCTGGCAATCACCGCGGCAGCTCTGCGCCTGTCATCCGCAGAGGTGAACAAGGCTGAACCTCCTCGGCTTCTGATCCCATCGTCCGCCAAGATAAGCGAGGAAGGTCCCCCTCGGTGTCAGCACTCTTCCGAGACCCTTAGGGCTGCTGTTGAAGCAGGTCCTGTTTCCATCCGGGCTTCTTCTGCCGCCCCTGTTGTTGGTCCTCCCACCGCTTTTCTTCATAGGATTCCTCACGGGACCTGGCCCGCTTTTCTTCTACAACGCCTTTGTCGTCTCTGCCCTGCACTGCCCCTGCGTGGTTTAAACCATTCGCCGCCGACTGCCGCATTGGCGACCTCCTAATCAACCTAGTAGGCGCTTTTGACTCTTTGGGTAATCCAAGTCAGCCCCCTGTTTATGTTTTCGGCCTATCTGAGACCCTTCCTGAGGTTTAGTTGTGTTTTTGAACTTTCAAGTTCCCTCTGGACTATTTTGATTTTCTGTTCTTCTGAGGGCTGAGAAACATAGTTTTGGACTCATTGAGTTTTGTAAAGGTTCTTTTGGCTAGTTCTATTAGTAACCAAATTACACTATTGTAGGTTCCCAGGGCTCCATTCTTCATCTTTTTTTAAGAAACCATCCACATGAATCCCCGTTTTCAGATTATCAGACATGAAAACAGGTCAGGGGTGAAAAAGGTGATTTGATATTTTTACTCTTCAGGCGCTGGGTTTTTTTCTAAAAAACATTCAATATTGATATTACTAGTTTAAATGTCATAGCTTTAACTCGTCTTGCCCCTGGAAATATTATTATTTGGATCTTCATAAAACATGGGAAATAACCAATCCAAGCTCATCTCTGCACCTGAGACGGACCTTCCCGATCGGACACATAAGTACATAACTAAATATTCAATAACCATATTAAGCTCAAATCTGAGATAAATTCTTCAGTTCTTCCACTTAAACCAGAGTCTTGAGAGCCTAGTCTCTATTTTACTTCAGTAAAGAACTACAGGTGAAACAAAAAATGGAATATTGTGCAATTTCAGTGATTCAACTTAAAAGGTGAAACTATATCTATATCATACATGAGTCTATGTATGATATAGACTCATCATGCAAAGCAAGCTATTTCAAGCCTCTAATTATCATAATTTTCATAATAATGACTTACAGTTTGTACAAAACCCAAATTCAAAATTTTTGAAAATTAGAAAATTACATGAAATCAATCAAACAAGGAATTTAAATAAAGACAGTTTGGACCTCTGAAGAGTGTAATAATGAATTTGTACTCAGCAGTGGCATAGCCATAAATGTCTTTTTAGGTGGGCCTAACAAAGAAATTGTGGGCCATATAAATACTATTCAACCAGACTCTATAAATAAGTGTCTACATATACCTCGTTTCCACTGAGCGGTCCAGACCGGATTGGTATTGTGCCATGCTCACTTTTCATGTCTGCATTCCCACCGCAGAAAGGCCTCTGCCAAAGCGTGCAGGGATGTTGTGGCATCATACGGCAGGGACGAGGAAGTGTAAAAAAAAAACAAAGCATGCATGTCTGGAGCTCCTCGGTTGACCACACTCAGATGCTGCTTGCTGCCATCTTTACCTGTACCTACTAACTCAAGTTAATGGTAGGAAAGACGAACTAGTTGTTTTGTAGTTGTTGTCGCAGAGGTGACGTTATGACATCAGCCAATGAAAGGACTAAGCTGTGTGACATCAGTGTCACCGTCCCAAACGTACCCGGACCACCCTGTCCTGGTTTGGAAGCTGAAAGCAGACCACCTCCAGCCCAGTACGGTCCTGGTCCTCGGGCCGCTTTGATGGTGGGAACAGCCAAAAATGCGTACCGGACCACGCCGATCCGGACCTCTCTGTGGAAACGGGGCATAATAGTGCTGTCTACAAGTCTGGATTATGTTGGTTTTTTAGTGCATCTTGATGAAAATATAATAGTGTGGTGCTCTCTTCAGATTAAAACTCTAAGCTGCGTTTGAATTTGAATCAGATATTGCAATTCCCTACCCTGCCTCTGTGGGGTATAAAGGAAGCCGAGCGTCCACCCACCGCTCCTAAACTGAACCTCCGTCCCTTTCACTCTCTTTTCTGTAAAGGAGATGGAGAGAATTCCTCCACCTCTAAAGATCATTCTGATCTCCTAATTAAGCACAGACCAATTAATAGCAACAGTTCTTTTGAACATCAAATCTTTGGTTTTCCTCATCTAAGTTGCAAAACATTTAAACCCTATTTGTGGTTTCGTATCTTCCACCAGGCCCTAACTCTCCATTCTTAGATCAGATCGCAGATTTTTTTTTATCATTTAGTAAATATTGATAAGATAAGTATAGCAGGGAATTTCAATATTTATCTGGACACTGAAAGTGATAGCTTAACTTCAGCCTTTAATGTTATCTTAGATACAGTTGGCTTTACTCAGAAGGTGCAGGGACCGAGTCAGCAAACTTTTTGGACCTTGTACTGACATACTGTACAGCGTTAAGTATGAGAAAATAATTCAGTATATATAATATAATTCAGTCGTGTCTGACCATTTTTTTTATACATTTTGAACTTTCTTTAACTGACATTCCCAAACCTGAAAGAAAATGTAATTATAGTAAGGCTGTATCAGACAATGATGTAACAAGTTTTAAATAATCTGTTTCAATCTTATTTCCCTCATAGTCTCAGAGTAACACAGTGGAAGGCAGCATTTCCATTTCTTATCCTTCAGGAGCTGATCATAGTTTTACTTCCTCATTGTGTCTGGCATTGGACAGTGTAGCCCCCATTAAAAAATAACCCTAACTCTTGGTTGAATGCAGAGTTGCGTACTTTAAAACAGAATACTAGGAAACTGAAGGAAGAATAGTGCCCTACACAACTATTCCTATTTAACCTGGAAGTTGAAATACCTTTTCTTGTAAAGTGCCCTGAAATTATGTATTGTGATGTGTTGTGTATATAAATAAACAGAATTGTATTGTAAACTGACTTATTATTTTGATTTCATTGTATGTCAAGTAAAATCCTTGAACATCATCTGTATATTTAAATTAAGAGTAAACTGGAACATTTCTCACAAATTGTTAGCTTTTGCAATAAGGTTTTTCAGCTTTCTCTTAAGGAAATACCACACCCGTTTGTAGCCTTTATTGCTCTAAGTAACAGAGGTCGAAAATCCTGCCAATGAAGAACTGGCTGTTCTATTCAGCCGAACTGTATGCACAGCTACCCTTGAGGATATGACACATATATCCCTTGTAAAGCTGAAGAATATACTCCACTAAGTTCCAACCAATTTATACTTCTTACATGTACATTTCAATTGCTTCAATCTTATTGCCAGGGCTATAAAAGAAACGATACACAGTTCAGTTCAAAAGCCAGATGCAACAGTTTATAGAGTCAATAATTCAGTCTAGATAAGACTGACAATTGGTTTTAAGGTCCTAAATAACAGCTAAAGTTTCACCCTGAGGACACATCGCAGCTATCACTGCTGGCACTGCTGGCAACAGTAAATAAGAGTGAGCATTCTGGATGATCTGGATGTTACGAGTCCTTCTTTCAGCAGCCTTTGTCTGTTGAAAGTCATATTTCCATTCTGTCTATATAGTTTTGATTGTCTGTGGGGAAGATTTTAAAGGTACAGGTAATAGATGTGCACTTTGCTCTTCAGACTTTCTGAAATGTAAGTGGCAGGTTTATTGGTTTGACACACCAGGGGGTTCTCAGCCCTAGCTCTGCCTGTCCAATTGCTCCTATTGAAAAAAAAAATCATCTGTGTAAACACAAATGGATAAAAATTGTATTTTGAAAGCACATAGTTACGCCCAGGAAGGGCAACCAAGAGAAAAATTGAACAATTATGAGACCAAAACAAATATTTTATTGGTGTTCCTTGTTTCCTTGTTGAAATGTAGCTGTCTTCCTGTGGTGTGAAGACTAGGGAATGTTGTACATGTATCAGACTGTGGTTTGAAGCCATGGTTCCCAACCCTAGTCCTCATAAGCACACTGCTCTGCATGTTTTACATGATTCCCTGCTTTAACACACCTGCTTCAGATTATTGCAGCTCAGCAAAAGCCCTTTCATTAATCCCTGGTGTGCCAAAGCAGGGAGACATCTAAAATATGCAGGGCATTGTGTCTTAAGGAGCAGGATTAAAGAACACTGGTGTAAAGTAAACTTATATAACATGTACAAAAAATAAATGACAAATAAATTTAGACCATTATCTACATGAGCATTTTGTTTTCATTTAACTTACTATTTTGGTTTTTAAAACTAATGTGTGATATTGTTATTTTTTTATTGGTTATTTTATTATTATTTGTCTGTCTAATTACGTCCATACATTATTTTCACAAACTAAATTAGATTTTATGATCAAACCATTATGTAGTACTTGAGTAGCATTTTTCCCAAATAAATTTTTGTTTTATTTAAAGTATTTATTTGGCTATCCCTGACATTTATCCCATAATTAACCATTACCCAGGTATGTTTAACCCTGGTTTAAGATTAATCCCCACCATAGCTCTTACTCCAACCACTAATCCTAGGATAGATTCACTGTCCAGAAAGAGAAGTTATAGTAGGGGCTTCTTCATCTCCTAGTGGACCTCCAGTCATCTCCTGTCTCATTCCCGTATATTACAACATTCCAGTGTTTAAACTAGCATATAGTTGTTTGAAAAGATTCATGTGAAACCTTCAGGTATCTGGAAATTGGACCCTATAGGATGAGCCAGATTTGTGGAGAAATATATCCATAGATGTGCCTGCAATTTTCCTAGTTAAACCATCATAAGCCCACCAAGCCATGCATCATCATCTGGGCTTTACCAAACTATTTAGAGGTATAGTAATATGTTTGTATTTAAACTTCTGACTTAGAAGAAAGTAGTAAAAAATATTTAAATCCTTACTCTGACATTTTGCAAAAAGAAATAATTTTGATTATGGAAAACAACTAATACAGAAAACGTTTGGTCTGACCTAATGTCTGACATTTAATAAAAATTTGATTTTTCTTTTTTACAGTTAAAATAAATACCTGGTTTCCGTGGTATCCCATAGGAGTACAGTTTCTGGGAAAAGCTCTAAAGACTCAACTCCTTTTTAAGTGTTTCTGTTACTTTAATTTAAGCCTTTTCCTTTTTGAAATAAATGAGAATATTTTACTGGAATAAGAAGAGTTTTCTTAAAAAGCACAACTAAAGTAGTTGTGCTTTTAGAAACAAGCAATAAGCTAAAATATTCACCTATTAAAAGGCCAATGATACACTTGTTAATTGGAAAAAGAACTGCATTCAGAATTTTGCTGAATAAACCTGAACATGTGCATTTGCAGAATGTTGGAGATCTCCTCCTAGTTTTCCTCCAAACAAACTAATTTCAAATGTCTTCAGAATTTTGTGAATCAAATTGTGTAGAGTACAGCAGCCTGGCTAAAGTGCCTGCAACCACAAGCCCAGCTTTGACAAATGCAGCTTTAGTGGATACAAATTGAATTATTCAGACTTAGAGGCCTTCAGGCTAGATGGGGAAAGGATCATTGGTTTGGGATTCTGTGGCTATTCTTCATGCTGAGACAACAGCAGCAGCAAAGGCAAACTGGAGGTCACCATATATTATCCATTGGAACATGTAATCAATCAGCAATTTTAGTTAATATCTATGTGTGAGCAGGGTATAAACCTTTTGAGGGATGGGGATGGTGGAAAGAGTTGGTTTCAATATGAAGTTGATCAATGCACAGCATTAAATTTGTCTGACAGTGAGTAGTGAAAATAGAAAGAAACAACAGCAAGGTCAAAAGAGTACACTCTCACAACACATATACACACTGAAATCCACACTGTTGCAATAAAACCAAAAGATCTTCAACAGTAGTACCAGACTGCTCCACAGGAGAGTTCACAGCAAACACATCTATGTATTTTTTTTGTATAAAATAGGCTACTTCTTGGTCTTTTTACAAGTACAGTGGGGAAAACATATTTGGGAGCCACTGATTGGGCAAGTAGTCGGACTTAAAAAGATGACAGAGATCGGTAATTTTCATCATAGATACACTTAAACTATGAGAGACAGAATGTAAAAAACGAAAAACAGGAGATCACCAGGGTATTTGTATAAGGGTGCAGGAAATAAGTATATAGAACCTACAAACCAGAAAGAATTCTGTTTAATTTGTCATTAAAAAGCTCTTTTATCCTCTAAACTTGACCTGTTTTAATAGCACTTGTTTGAACTTATCTGTATGAAATACACCTGTCCACGCCTTCAAACAGACTTCAACCTTCACCATGGCAACACCAGAGAACCATCCAAGGACACCAGGGACAAGATTGTACACCTGCAAAAGACTGGCAATTATTAGAAAATCTAGAAAATAAAAGATCACTCACAATTTGCCTCAACCTAAGGCTCCGTGCAAGATTTCACTTGTTGGGTACACATGATTTGAGAATGGTTTTAAAACGGCCCAAACCTACAAAGAGGGAACTGGTAAATGACCTGAAGAGAGCTGGGACCACAGTAACAAAAGTAATTATTAGTAACACACTACATCATCATGGATTAAAATCCTACAGCATTTGAAAGTACCCCCTGCACAAACCAGCACATGTTCAGGTCCATCTAAACTTTTCCATAGACCATCTGGATTTCAATGTCATCAGCATGTACAGCATCTACAGCAAAGGACTCCGACGCAGTTAAGGATTCAGCCACAGCTATACCATCAGCGCCAAAAGTAATGGACCTGTGTCAGGATTCTACTTTCCCTCATCATCTGCAAACTTTGTTGTCCTGTCTGAACCTCCTGACTTCCTATTGTTTGCACCTGTGTTCCCTGAGTGTCTTGACCTGTTCCTCCTTGTCTCCCCTTGTTTAAGATCCAGCGAGCGCTTCAGTCCTCGCTGGATCATTGTTATGCACTTAGTGTATATTGTCTCTCCGTATGTCGCTGCACCAATAAATATCACCTCACCTTGAACTCTGGTCTGCGCCTGGGTCCTTCGCCCTCCTTGCAGCACAAACGCGTGACAACCCGGGTTGTAAATGTTTTGGATACTATTGCTCCTGTTACGATTAAAATGGTTAACACTAAGCAAAAGGCACCTTGGAGAAATAAAGTTTCAGTCAGGGCACAAAAAAGGCAGTGCCGGAAAGCCGAACGGAAATGCCGCAAGTTAAAGCTCCGGGTTCATTATGAGGTTTACAAAGAAGTGCTTTGTGTGTTTAACCAGATTTTACGTGGAGCAAGGGAGAAGTATTTCTCTGAAATAATCACAAACTGCAGAAACAACTCTCGTGTTCTGTTTGCTACAGTGAACATATTAACTAATCCTCAACTTCCACTGCCTTTAGAACTAATTTCTGCGTCTAAGTGCAATGAGTTTACAATATTTTTTAATGACAAAGTCCAAAACATTAAAAATGCCATAATTACCACAAAACAAATAGCCAGACTGTTTCCAGATAAACACCTTGAGCTGACGCATTTTACACCTGTCAGTGACAAAACAATCAAAGAGGTTATCTCTGGTCTGAGTTCATGTACATGCTGCCTTGATGAATTACCCACTCGATTTTAAAGTCTGTGCTGAGCAGCTTGTTAGCACAACTTGGTCAATTAACATCTCGCTTGAGACTTGAACATTCCAAAATGCCTTAAAAACTGCGGTCATTACGCCTCTTCTAAAGAAGAGCAGCCTTGATGCCACAGTACTGAGCAACTACAGGCCCATATCAAACCTACCATTCTTTGGAAAAGTCCTGGAGAAAGTAGTATACCACCAGCTCTCTTACTTTCTCCTGTCTAACAATGTGTTTGATACTTTCCGGTCAGGCTTTAGGCCCCACCACAACAGTGAGACAGCTCTGATCAAGGTGACAAACGATATCCGCATGAACACCAACGCAGGCAAAGTCTCAGTTTTAGTTCTGCTGGACCTAAGCGCAGTGGACCATGGGATCTTACTTCACAGGTTAGAAAACTGGGTGGGAATCTCTGATACTGCTCTAAACTGGTTCAAGTCCTATCTGGAGGACAAGACGTGCTTTGTCGAAATTGGCAACTGTGTCTCAGACAAAATTCCCATGACCTGTGGAGTCCCACAGGGGTCAATCTTGCGACCACTTTTATTCAACTTGAACATGTTTCCCTTGGGTCAGCTAATTAACAGCAATAATGTGTCTTACCATACCTAAGCAGATGGCAATCAGATCTACGTGTCACTGACGGCAGGTGAACATGGGCCTATAGATACACTCTGTCAATGTATTGAACAGATCAGTGTGTGGATACAAAACAACTTTCTCCAGTTAAACTCAGACAAAACTAAGATAATTGTTTTTGGCCCACAGACACAAAGAGAAAGTGTTATCAGTTATCTTGAGTCTCTCTGTCTTCAATCAAAAAATCAGGTTAGAAATGTTGGGGTATTCATGGACTTGGACCTGAACTTAAACAGCCATATCTAAGCAATAACATCAACAGCTTTTTACCATCTGAAAAACATTGCTAAGATCAGAGGAATAGTGTTTAAACCAGACTTAGAGAGACTCATCCATGCATTTGTCTCCAGCAGGTTAGACTACTGTAACGGCCTGCTCACTGGCCTCTCTAAACAAGCTGTTAGACAGCTGCAGTACATCCAGAACGCTGCTGCTGGAGTCCTGACAAGAACCAGGAAGTATGACCATATTAGCTCCAGTCTCTGCACTGGCTTCCTGTCACTCAGAGAATAGAATTTAAAACAGCTCTGCTTGTGTACAAGTCTTTACATGGTTTGGCACCAAAGTACATATCTTACATGTTAGAGACATATGAACCATCTCGGGCCCTGAGAACTTCAGGAAGGGGTCTCCTGGTGGTTCCCAGAGTCAACAATAAACACGGTGAGGCTGCATTTCAGTTTCAGGCAGCTAAAATCTGGAACAGTCTTCGTGAGGATGTTAGACAAGCCTCAACTCCAACAATGTTTTAATCCAGGCTGAAAACAGCTATTTTTACCCCTTGCATATGACAATTGAAAGTATTTCATCTGCACTCTTGCATTTTATTGTAATTAATTATTTTTTAAGTTGATGTTTTTTTCTGTTTATCTGTTCTCTTAATTTATGCAACTGTGAAGCACTTTGAATTGCCTTGTGTATGAATAGCCCTCTACAAATAAACTTGCCTTGCCTTGCCTTGCCTTGCCTTACCTGTATGATCCAAAAGAGAATTGTGACAATGCAATGTTGTCAGATGAGACCAAAATAGAAGTCTTTGGTACAAACACCATTTCCAGTGTTTGGAGGGGGAAGAATGTTGAGTTCTATCCCAAGAGCATCATACCCACTGTGAAGCATAGGGGTAGATATATTTGGGGGTACTTTTCTGCAAAGTGAACAGGATGATTGATCTGTATTAAGGAAAGGATGAATGGGGCCATATATTATGAGATTTTGGATCAAAATCTCCTTCCATCAGTGAGAGCATTGAATGTGAAATGTGGCTTGATCATCCAGCATTATAATGATCCCAAATACACCACCCGGGAAAAGAGGTAGTGGCTACATAAAAAGCATTTCAAGGTTTAGGAATGGCCTAGCCAATTTCCAGACCTCAATCCTAAATAGAATCTGTGAAGTGAGTTCAAATTTTGTGTTGCCAAGCCCCAAACCATCACAGCTCTAGAGAAGATCTGCATGAAAGTATAGGCCAAAATACCAGCTACATTGTGCGCAAACCTGGAGAAGACCTAATGCAAATGGCAACAAGATGGAAATAAACATTGCTTATTAATATCAACCCAGTTTTACTTATCCGACAGATACAGTTATGATAAAAAATAACATTGGTAATAGTGGTATTTTGCAAATATATTGTATATCTAGGCCTGGGCGGTATGGGGAGCCTAAGTCACGCCCTTCTACTTCCAGTCCATGGGTCCCCAAATGTCAAAAAAAATGAATGAGACTCAATAAAGCGATTAAAGTTATTTTCTGATCCAATTTGAAATGCGCTGTGGATCGAAGATATGATGTCTGTGAATTTTAAAAACTAATTTTGATGCAGAGAAAACGCTGATTTTCGAACGGAGGTAAAAGTTAATTTAGGTTTGTGTAAAAAAGCTTAGCGGACTACAACTGCGGAAGAAGGCGAGTGAGGGCTGTAGCCTCCAGGATGAAGAAAGGAGCATTTAACACAGAGAAAACCACTATAAATCTGACCATGTGGAAAGTAGCAGCTATGTCGGGGTTAAAGTAGTTGGTGGAGTGAGAGCCAGCATGGAGGAGAAGCTCTACAAGCTCTAGGTGAGTTTATTACATGCTATAGCTAGTGCTAACTCCCGTTAGCAAAATTATGTCATATATGCGACATCTGACTTCTGACTTGTAGGCATTTTAAATGCGAATTTTTACAATCAAATAAATCCCAAATCACTGGACAAACACAGTCGAAACGTACATCGTTAATTATCATTTAAATCGAATTACAACATATCTGTGATTCAGAACGTACAACAAAGTGGACCAGAAAATAACTTTTATCTCTCCATTGACTTCCATTCATTATTGTTTCGGTTTGGGGACCCACCGGCCGACCGGAAGGGGAGGAGACTTAGGCTTCCCATAGCGGTTCATACCTAAAACGGGTGTTAATTTTTGTTATGATATGAATTTTTCATATACCGCTATACCTGTGAAAAGCTCGGACAACTTCCAGAACGTTTAATATGGCGAAGTGTTTCAGTGGTAACTGATTTCACTGCTACACGAACTTTACCACAGTGTGAGAAGTAACATTCTTAACTAAGTACAGTTGCTAGCAGGAACTGTCAGAGCGAAGCACATAATGCTGAGGAAGAAATTCCAAAAAGAGGAGTCACGTCTGTAGTTTAGAAGGTTATCAGCTTTAAAAGGTCAGATGAGAAGTGAACAGCATATCTTTTACAAGCGCTATTGTGAGTAACCAGTAGGAGGAGTTTTGAGCGCTTTGACCGTCTGTAGGTACACGCGACGCGGTCAATGTCGGCAAAATCAGTAAGAAAGGAATCACACATTTGTTATCTGAATACTAATCAGCTAATAATCTCATACAGTCGCCATGTTTATTTTTCTTCTTCTGTCTGTACTCTGCCCCCTTGCGGGATTCTTCAGTACAACATGCAAAGCCAGTACAAAATGCAATTTGCTGCTTGTGTCAACGTGAGGTTACAAAACAAGTATACTTTCAACCTTAGAAGATCAAGAATGTCCAAGAGAGTCATGATCATTTTAATTATTTTCATATCATTCACCTGTTTCTGAAAAAAAAACATGATGCCGTCCATATGACAGTAAAATTGGCTATTTAAAGCACATTTTTATATTATTCATTCTTGTAAGATAATGTGGATATGAACCAGGATTCCTGTGGGGTCTTAAAAAGCCTTAAATTTAATTTAGGAATTTGGAAATAATACCTTGACTTGAAAAAGTCCTGACACCATCTCCAGAGGCTCCAGTGAGAGGAGCAGGAGCCCACAGCCAAGAAGAGAAGCCCAGACACTTATGCCTGGTTCACACCAGCCACGGGAGTGGCAGGGTCAGGACATTCATGCTCCATCCAATGCTCAACCTGTTCACACTAGACTTGTATTTCTCTGTGGCAGTCGACAAGCGCTTCTGCTCAACTTTTTTTTATTTAGAGCTATTTTTATCATCAGAAGTTCAAGGATTTTGGTTTTCTTTGCCGTATAGGGCTGGGAAATGGGTATTAAATTTTTTATATAAATGGTCTTAAAAAGGTCTTTAAAAGACTTGAAATTAACTTCAAGAAACTTGTAGGAACCCTGATGAACGGACTTTTATGGAAAAAAATACTGTTAAATACCGTAATACCGATGTGTTCTTTTAAAATACCATACTATGAAAATGTTGCCATACCGCCCAGCCCAATGTACATCCCTTATATTTCCAACCACACTTTTCAGTCGCATCATATACTCAAGAAAATGATTAATTGGATTAACACAATTTAAATAATGGCAGTTTTTCCACCAATTAAATTACATTTTCCAGATGTATGTGTATTTGGTTGAACAATTTGGGGGTTTTAAGAAATAAGCCCAATCAAAATGAAAGGTTTTTAGCATAGTGTTAAAAATTGACATGGTGTCTGTCTCAGAACTGGGAGCTGGTTCCACAGGAGAGGAGTCTGATAACTCAAATAACTGTCTCCCATTCTACTTTTAGAAATTCTAGGACCTATCAGTAAACCTGCAGTCTCAGAGTGAAGTGCTCTGTTAAGAACATATGGAATAATCAGACCTCTGATGTACAGTATGATGGAACTTGATTATTAAGGGCTTTATACGTATGTAGGAGAATCTTAAACTCTATTCTGGATTTAACAGGGAGCCAATGGAAAGAAGCTAAAACTGAAATGTCATCTCTTTTTGATTATTCATCAGGACTCGTGCTTCCGCATTTGGGATCAACTGAAGGCTTTTAATTGCATTTTGCGGACTTCCTGATAATAAAAAAATACAGTAGTCCATCTTTGAAGAGACAAATCCATTGACTAGTTTCTCAGCATTACTCCTGGACAGGATGTTTCTAATTTTAGAAGTATTCCAAAAAAAGAAATCTTGGAAACTTGTTTAATATGGGATTTGAAAGTCAAGTCTTGGTCAAAAATTACACCAACGTTTTTTTACGTTACTACCGTAGGCCAATTTAAAGCCATCCAGATGAAGTGATTGACTTAACGACTTTCTTTTTAAAAATCCGGGTTTGTTTTTACTCTTTTTACTTTAAGTTTATCATTACTACCACAACATTGTATTTTGCTGTCATTATTTCAAATATAAATCAACAACTCAACAAGTTTGATTTGACTTTCCATCTGTTAAAAGAGAACTTCCATCTGTACTCCTCTTGCTGAGATGGAGCAAATAAACTTTGGTAAACCGTGTCAAAAAGCAAAGGTTTAACGGCAGATTATGCATTTGCATCATCTTCAGATTTTTTCAGCTAAAGCACCTGATGCCTAGTAAGCACTTTAATTCTTCTATCATCTGTTGCTAGAGTTACTGGGGGAAACACCTAAGTATTAGTAAAATATTGACAAGATGGAAGGTACAGATACTTTGATACAACTAAAAGTAAATGAAATAATTTGCTCTCTGATTTTCCTATTCACATCTATATAGCAGCTTTCTGTTTAGGATGGTTAACATGTTATTTATCTGGCAGATTCCAGTTTGTTCATCTAAATGATAAATCATCTACACAATTCATTGCAATTCAGTTTATTTATTTAGTGCTATTCAGGCACAATTTAAAGGTAAAGATCCTTTCACTCGTACATACAGACTCATAAATTCCTTCAGCTCACTATTTCACTCAGGTTGCTGTATTCACTCCTACTAGACAAACAATTAGCAACACTAAACTAATGCCTACATTGTGTTATGGACTCCACAGTAATTCCTCATACTGAGCAAGCATGTAGCGACAGTGGAGAGGAAAAATTCCCCTTTAACATAAAGAAACCTCCTGCAGAACCAGAACCTGACTCAGTAGGAGCGGCCCTCCTTTGGAAGCGACTAAGGTTTAGAGAAGACAGATAAAGAAAAGAAGGACTGATAAGGATTACTACAGGATTACTTGTGGAGTACCACAGGGTTTAGTGCTTGGGCCATTTCTTACAGATAGACTGATTAAAAGTAGCCTGACGTAGCCATGCTCAATTCTAATCAGAATGTGAGTCTGATACTGCTCCTTTGGGCTGCGATTAAACATGCTCAATTCTAATCAGAATGTGAGTCTGATACTGCTCCTTTGGGCTGCGATTATGGGTGTTTTAACCAAACCAGGAAAAAAATACCTCTGCACTCAATTGGATAGACCTTTAACCAATCAGAGCAACGGAAGTGTGTGACGTTATCTGTTCCTCTCTAAAAAATTCCTCTTTTTAAATTAATGCGCTGTGGATATCTTTTAGAACAGACTCGATGGCAGAATCTACACATCTCAGTTCTCCAGCGGCAGCCATCGTTGTTGTAAACAAATTCAACCCAGGCGCTCTCTGATGACGTGGTTGATTAAGCTACTGTTATTCACCTGTCAATCATCATAAGCCCGATATGATTGGTCCAACCAGACCTTGTTCGGGCATAATTGCTCCTCAATGGAGGAATGCCAGACCGAATTTCCATACCATGTTGTGGGCGGGACTAAGTTTGGCTGGCACCCAGGCTAGATTAAAAGGGTGGAAATAAATACAAATACAAAAACTGACTATGGCACATTGTTTTATAGATGTGAACTATATGTTCTATGAGTTTTTATGATTTTTAATTTTTGGCCAACTTGTTTATGAGGTATGTGGTATTGGTAAACTTTAATCCCAGTAATAAAACAGCGAATGGGTAGAACATAGAAAAAAGATTGGGTCTAGAATGAACCCCTTGCAAGGTTTGCGAGGACAGAGCAGAGACACAGAAGGAATGAAGAGTATTTTGTATATTAAATAAAGTAAAAAGCTGCTAACGGGACATGGTAGCATCATCTGATTCAATGCTCCCCATCCCACGGGGCACTGCATCTGAGCAGCATACCAGACCCGGTTTAACTTCTAAAGAGAGAAAAACACGGACAAAAACAAGGTTAACAGCTGAAATAACAGCAGACCAGTTTTAACTTCTATAGAGAGAAAAACACGGACAAAAACTAGGTTAACTGCTGAAATAACAGCAAAAATACTAATTGACAGTAGTAGAAGAGAAAAGTAGCAGAATAAAGATAAAAGTGGTCAGTCTATCTTCCAACAGTCTAAGCCGAAAGCAGCATAACTACAGAGAAAGCTCAGGATAACCTAATCCAATCATAAGCTTAATCAAAAGGGAAGGTTTTAAATTCATGTGTACCAGCAGATAATAAAAGATAAGTGGAAGCATTCGTATTCACACAAATGTAAGTGATATAAAAATAAGAATAGGAGAGTGTGCAGTACTATACAATAAAAAAAAAAAAAGACATGTGCAACTATGTAGGGAAATTTAAATAAAAAAATTGTACAAATGGTCAATGGACTGAACTTATATTGCACTTTTCTAGTCATACTGACCACTCAAAGCGCTTTACAATGAAGCCACATTCACACACCGATAGCCAACATGGCTCGGTAGGACGATGTAGAATTTGAAGCTGGAATCAAACCTACAACCCTCCAATTGCAAGCCAATTACTCTACCACTGAGCCACAGTCGCCCACAAGATGTGCATGTATATTTAGGGTCCTGTGCTTCTAGGCAGTCTTTTTAAGCTGCTATACCAAATATGCGAAACAAGCTAGCTTAAAACATTTTTTCATACGTCTTAACAAGTTTTAAGATACTATAGCTATATTTTGTAGAGATTTACGGCAAATAAAAAAAATAATTGGTTCTGTCATATTTGTCTAAAAATGTTATAATCTTGAACTATCTATTTAGATAAAGTATACTCTAACCTCTCTAAAAACAATACTGTGCCATCTCAGACTATCTTATTTATTTATTTATTTATTTAAAAAGAACGAACAGAAAAATGTCAACCCTTTGTAATATTTAGATCAAATGTGATATACCATGAAATATAAGTCCCATTTTTTTACATTAAGGGTGTTGTAAATAGAAAATGTTTAGCAGCATACTTTTGTCCATGGGTGAATATACTGATTTATGTTATATGATATCTCAGCATTTTGTCTTTTAAGAAGTTATGAAAACAAAGTAATAACACAATTTTTTTATTTATTATTTTAAATTAAAACTGAGGTTATTTTACATTTGTCTTTAATACATTTTATCATATTACAGAATTAAAGAAGTAACGGTTGACAACAGCATCCCCATTTGGTAGAGATTTATTTTCTAGACAGATTTAATTGGTTTTAGAATTGAAGATTATGGAAATAGATGATGATACTGTAGCCTTTATGTTATTCAACACATTAATGATTTTTTTTAATGTATTTTCTTCAAAATAAAAATCACTTATCAAACATGTTTGGCCTTAAAAAGCTAAATAAAAGCCTAAATAAAACCTATAAAAGGCATAAACAAAGCTCCACGACGATAGATGGCGACATGTGGCCCTACTTGTTAGCCTCCAGCTACATTCAGGCAATAAACTGAGGCTGGCGGGAGTGAAGCCGACGGAATTAAAGCATGATATTCACAGTCACTACGCATCACCTCTTCGTCAGTCAAACATGCACGGATTGGGCGCTTACGTTTGTCTTAGACGCCATATGCCTCTTATAACACTACTGTAGTCTGATTTGAATCGCATTATCCAGGTCGCGTAGCCGAGCTGCTGAAACTCCAGTTCAGTTCTGCTCAAGCCAGACTAAGGTGTATACTTGCATTTTAAAAGTCTGATTTCAGTCGGACTAAGGCGATAATTAAACTTTCTTTTGCTGCATTTAAACGTACTGATTCTTCTGTCAATCTCATGAGATCCCCTGAGCTCTCCTATCACGTGCTCCTCTGACCAAGATGGTTTATAAAATTAGCAAAAACATGCATTTTAAGCAGCTGATATTAGTGTTCTTCTAATATCCATGTATATAATATAAATAATTATGTATTACAGAAATAATTCTAGTGTTTAACACACATGAA
Source organism: Apricaphanius iberus (assembly GCA_028564705.1). NCBI lineage: Eukaryota > Metazoa > Chordata > Actinopteri > Cyprinodontiformes > Aphaniidae > Apricaphanius > Apricaphanius iberus. Next base: position 911,708 of record JAPXFQ010002328.1, on the reverse strand, counting down.
GGATTCAATGAGAGGGTTGACAGTAACAGGGTTGACGGTAACAGAGTTGACAAAATATGTTATTAGCAGCCATTACTAGCCATGTGGTGGACACTGTGACACCTCAAGGTCTGCATTCAAGAGAAGTTAAAATGCTGTCAAATATTTACATTTTAATTTTAAGTGGAATTAGCTTTAATACATGATTTTATGGGAAAATGGTTGACTAAATTCCCTTGTCCCCTTCCGTCAGACAGCAAAACTGCAAGAAAGGTAATCAAAAGAAAACAACACTTGCTTGTATTTTCACAATCAGCTTCCTGAAAGGCAGATGATATCACTTACTGGAAATGGTGTAACTTTTGGTAAAGTTCATCTTCTCCAAGGAGGGTTTATCCAAAAGTAACATGGTTGACGACAGCATTAGAACAAATGAAAAATTTAGATTTTTTTCATAATTTAAAAAATATTTTACATAAAGGTGTTTCACAATTCATGAGCAAACACTTTGCTTTTACTTTTTCGAAGTGATATGTGTTTTATGATAGTTTGACTTTTTTTATCCTAAAAATCGAGTGATACTAGACAAATCATACAGAGGGACCCTTTTTACTGCTGTTGCAAAATACCTAGTATGGAAACTGCTTAAAATCCTTTAAAAACAACAAGATGATAAAAAAAAGTTAATAATTTATCTTTCACATTACACAACTAAATTATAAAATAATAAAATATTGTTAATTCAGCTTTACAAGACACTTTTGTTTGAGGGACATAAAATGGCATGTTTTGGTAGAATGACCCAGCTAATGACTTAGAAGAGGCGCTGGTGATCGGACGATGTGATGTGGCAACAGAGGCTTTAAAGATGGACTCTGGCTTATCAACCTTCCCCACCTTTGAATGATGGTGGTTCTGTGGCTCTGGCCCAGTCTGTTTCTGATGGAGGAGGACTGTATAGAGCTGTAGAGAATCTGATGGAAGATATGAGAGTCATGAAAATGAAGCTAAAGAGTATGGCATCTGAGAACTCCTGGGTAGACTTCAAAATAGAAGCATCCATAGAAAATCTTTTAAAGTAGTTACAAGGTCCAACGGTGGCGGATAATCGAGAGTCTGTATGTTCACTAGCTTTGGATAGCATTCATTATTCTTAAAAAAATTAAATTATTGTGTTTGCTCTACAAACACCAGCCTTTCAGGACATCGTATCCACAGGTTTCCAAAAAGAAACAACTACGAAAAGAGCACCATCTTCTGTCTGGGTGCATTTTGTGCAGCTGAAACTTCACTTTACTTCAGCTTTGGTTATGAGAAAACCCAGTCATTTGTGGCTCTCACGTCAGGCTGCAGGGGGTTAAAATTCCACAATGTGATCAAATTCAAAATTGAATAGTAAAGCAAGGGGTAAAGCAAACCCCTCGTCTCTTTCTGTTATCTACGGCATGCAGCAGAATCATGGCTGTATGGTTGTGTCCATCATATGTGTAGTTGTTAACATTTAAAGTTTTAACTTTTGTGTCACAGTCGGCATTAAATGCCATGGTGTTCTATCAATCCAGCTGACAGGACTCCCTTCTGCCATGTAAATTCCGGTCTGGTGGAGATTAAATCTTTTCACAAAAATAACTGAAAGCTAAAATAATTTTTGTATGAGTAAATATTTATTTAGAAACTGTTCCTAATATATTTCTCTAAACTGTGGTTCAAGGGGGTATAACCTGCAACCTGTACTTTAATAGGTAGAAAAAAAATTAATGAACTTAGAGCAAAACTGCAGAGACACTGAACTCTTTTAAATCTAAAATAGAAATGTACCTATTTAGACTTGCTTATGAGTAACTGATACTATTATTGCTTTAAATGTTTCATCCTAAATTGTTGTTTTAATAAAATGCTGAATGCTTTATTGTTTTTATTGTTTCTCTGTTTTTCTTTAAAAAATGTTCGTTTATGCTTTCTTTTATTGATTCTATGTTTTAATTTTCCCTTTTTTCTAATCATATAAAGGAGCTTCAATTGCCTTGTGTTGAAAGTGAGCTACATAAACAAAATGAGGAGAGGCAATTTACTTTCAAAAATTGAAGTGTAAAATATTTGTAAACATAAAAGATCACAATTGCTTATCATTTATTTGTACTTGACTAATTTACAACAAAAGCATGGATGAATAATTTTTGAATAAAATGTAGTCCACTGTATACCATTTCCCTCCAATCACCCATTCTCTGTTCCCTCTTATTCTAATTGGGACAAGGTGGGGTTGGAAACCACACTTGCTGTTAACAAAAGAAATTTAAGCTACACCCTTGGCAGGTCACCATATCCATGACAAAGATAAACAAAACAAACTACAATGCACACTACTCACAAACAGTGATTCAATGTGTGTTTTCAACATTTTTCATCACCAATTGTGCCGATGTCATCGTCCATCGTGATGGCTGACCGACATCACGATGGAGATGCCACACCCCCCACCCTGTCAATCACGCACTTATCCTATAGTCTGTTCAATAGTTTAACTAAAACCTTTGCAGGGACTGCTCTGTAAACATTGAGAATATATGCTAACTAATGTAAGTGTTACACAGTGGGAAATATTTGTTAAATATATTTTTTATTTATCTTGCGTTTGTGTAAGTGGATTTGGTGTGTTTTGTTTGCATTTGTTTCCGTCTGTGAAGCTCCAAGAGAAAAAACTGAACTGATCTGGATGAGTCAAGAGGAGGAGCGCATTAATCAGCTGATTTGTTACAGGTGCGCGAAACTTGTTAAGCTGCACATAAAAAGCCCTGAGGTAGGACTGAACCCACAGGCCAAACACCACGAACAATTCAATTCAATTCACTTTTATTTATATAGCACCAGTTCACAACAAATGTCATCTCAAGGCACTTTACAACAAAAGTCATCTCAATACAATTATACCAACATTCCCATCAGTTAAGTTTTCTATGTAAGGAATCCCAGCAGATTGTGCTGAGTCATCGGCGCGAGGTTGTGCCCGCATCATGCAGACTCCAACCACAGCAATTACTCAGCAAACCCACATACTGAGCAAGGATGTCGCGACAGTGGAGAGGAAAAACTCCCCTTTAACAGGAAGAAACCTCTGGCAGAACCCTGGCTCAGTACAAGCGGTCATCTGCCACGACCGTCTGGGGGTCTGAGAAGACACAGAAGAGACAGCATAGAGGATGCTCGGTGACTTAGAGCATCATCTGGACCAACGCTCCCCATCCAGCAGGGGGCATTATAGCTGAGCAGGGTACCAGACCGGGTAGAGCTTCTATGGGGAGAAAAACACAGAGAAAACTGGGTTAACAATCGCATTAACATTAGCAAAAATATATCTGGAGAGTAGTAGAAAAGAAAAGTAGAACGTGTGTTAGGGTCAGTTGAGTCTGAAAAAGGATTTTTTTTTTCTAATTCTTAAGTCTATTAGCAATGTACGTTGTGAGGGAGATGGAGTTGAGGAGGGCTGCCGGACCGGGCTGCATCCTCCCGTCGCCGGATCGGGCTGAACACTCCATCTCCCTCTACTCCCTGCCTGGAAATCCAGGAGGAAAGAAGGAGCCGGTCCGTTGACTGTGCACACGTCTCCAGCAGCAGACAGGCAGCGCGAGAAAGATTAGTAATACTGGCTGACCTTGTACTAGATTACTACTAGATTTGTACTAGATTAGTACTAGATTTGTACTAGATTAGTACAAGGTCAGCCTTCTATCACCGGAAGAACATTTCTAGGATTAAAAGGACTGATGTCACAGAAGGACCTTGAAAAACTGATCCATGCATTTATCTTTAGTCGGATTGATTACTGCTACAGCGTCCTCACACGTCTACCTAAAGAAGCAATCAGACAACTGCAGCTGATCCAGAACGCTGCTGCCCATGTTCTCACTAGAACTAGGAAAGTAGAACACATCACCCCAGTTCTTAAGTCCTTACACTGGCTCCCTGTAGCTCAGAGAATAGACTAAGATATTCCTACTAGTTTATAAATCACTGAATGGTTTAGCACCAAAGTATGTTGGAGATCTGCTGTCACTATACCAACCCAGCAGACCACTCAGGTCCTCCAACTCGAATTAGACTGAACTGAAATTAGAACTAAACCAGGAGACCTTTCAGCTTCTATGCTCCACAAATCTGGAACAAACTTCCAGAAGAATGCAAAAATGCTGAATCGTAGGGCTTTTTTAAATCAAATATTAAAACTTTACTATTCAGAGCTGCCTTTGAGCCCTAAATTGCGCTTTCTGATCACTATTTGATTCTTGTGGTTTAAGTTTTATTCTTATTTTTTTATTTCCTTTTTAACATATTGTGTTTTATCTTTTTTTAATCTATATTGCATAAATTTGTTCCTTACATCATCTTTTCTTATTGATTGATTGTGTCTACCGGTTAAACCTATATGTTTGTTTTTCTCTAATAATGCTTCTGTAATCATGTATTTGGTATCATTATCACGGAATCATGTAAAGCACCCTTGTGTTGAAAATGTGCTATACAAGCAAAATTGCCTTGCCTTACTGTTTCACCTGTTTTGAGAAGCGAGCAAGGATTGCCGCAAAACTTGCACTATGGGCACTATGTCAAGGGTGCACAGATATTGGTGCCTGCCTTTTGTTTTCCAGCTATTTTTGGCTGAAGGGGAAAGAGCGTCAAACGAGATTAGCTGTTCACCTGTCAGCTGACGTAGTGGAGCTGCTTGGTGGGAATAACTTATTATAAGGCTGTTAACTGGGAGGAGAACAACCCGGAGTGAGTTTATTAAGTAGCTTAGTCATCTTATTTACAAGCTAAAGGAATAAGGCCCTTTTTTCAGTTTAATATTCTGAAAAAGTCCAGCGCAATGCCGAAATCCACACGCACATAAAGGCTGCGCATGGATTCCAAATCCATACACACGCTTTATTAAGCTGAGTGTACATATTCTTACAACTCAAATTTATTTTTGAATCTGATCCATGTCGGGCTCCTTGCAGACATGAGGGGAAGATTGAGTGTTTTTATCATTCTTTTCCTCTTGTCTGTCAAAATTGCATCGATTGCGCAGAATCCCTTCTCGCACTGAATGTGTATGCTGCAGCCGTAAATTTTTGAAGCTGTTCCTCTATGTTAAGTCCTTTCAGCAGAAGTACAGGGGATGAAGAATTCACATGAAGGGAAATATTACTCTTTTGGACCAGCGGGAAAAACAAAAAATGTATTCCCCAAGAAATGATTAACGAGAAAAGGTGACATCACATTTGCTGGAATCCCCCCAGCAAATCGCACAAAATTATTTGTTTCCCTAAATTTCACGTAGAACATTTTTAGGCCGGTGTGAAGAGATACAGTGTAAAAAAATTAAAATACAAAATTACTGCCCCAAGTCATAGGGGGGGCTACGACGATGTCATCGTTCATCGCAATGTTTTACTGTAAACATCGTCAACACACAATTTGGGGGACAGCTCCCAACCCTATTTCCAGCTGGAAAAAATACAGGAAATTTACCAATACCAAAATTTACTATTGTTACCGATGTCATTTTGCCCAATTGTGGTATGTTGGGTATTTTAAAAATACTCAACTACTACTACTACTACAGACCAGATGGGCTGAAGTCACATTATTGTATACAGCCATGTGAATCCACCCCATCTAGTCTGTAACATGAAGGGAAGGGTGTTGCTATATGTTGTCACTATAATTCACAAGTTTTTAGACCCCTCTAAAGACTATTTTTCAAAAAACCGACTAGCAAAAAATCTTTTGACTTTTCAATGTGTTATTTGAGACCTTTGGAGACTGTCTTGATGCAGGTATCCTAGTTACTCTTCTCAATGAGCAGCGGTACAGCATTGGGGTCCACCTGCCCACCCAGGCCCTGCTCAGTCTGAGCAGATATTTACCCCACTGAGACTAAAATGCTGATAAATCTTGGGGGATGGTGGGGATAGAACACGTTGAGGAGGAAAATAGACAGCACCCCGATCTAGAGAAAAAAAAATTGGTGGAGTAGTTGTTGTCCATTTATATCTAGATGAACTTCTTAATATATTGTCACATTGATCAAAGGCCATGTAATTCTGCCCTACACTGATGGATTGGTTATATTCAAGATGATGCTGCATATAGAGCTATGTTGTCGGGGGCTTTATGCCCTGGGTCACACAAGGCAAACTGGTCCTAGGTGAGGGATCAGATAAAGCGCAGCCTGAAGACCCCTATGACGAACAACAATATTGAGCTCAGTTTTCCCTCGCCTTGACTCAGGTCACCGGGGCCCCACTCTGGAGCCAGGCCTGGAGGTGGGGCACATTGTTAAGCGCCTGGAGGCCGGACCTTTACCCATGGGGCTTGGCCGGGCTTAGCCCAAATAGGCAACATGGGCCCCGCTTCTTTTGAGCTCACCACCTGTGATAGGGGCCATAGGGGTCGGGTGCAGTACAAGATGGGCGGTGGCCAAAGCGGAGAACTTGGCATCCGAACCTCGGCTGCAGAAGCTGGCTCTTGGGACGTGGAATGTCAATTCTCTGATGGGGCAGAGCCGGAGCTAGTGTGTGAGGTTGAGAGGTTCCGACTGGACATTGTCGGCCTTGCCTCGACACACGACTCTGGAACCCGTCTCCTCGAGAGGGGTTGGACTCTTTTTCCACTCTGTAGTTGCCTCCGTAGAGAGGTGCCGAGCTGGGGAGGCATACTTGTTCCCCCCCATCTCGGTGGCTGTACGTTGGGGTTTACCCCGGTGAATGAGAGGGTAGCCTCCCTACGGGTGGCGGGACGGGTCCTGACTATTTTTTGTGCTTATGCGCCAAATAGTAGATCGGATTACCCACACTTCTTTGAGTCCTTTGAGGGGGTGCTGAAAAGTTATCTTTTTGGGGACTCCCTCATTCTGTTGGGGGACGTCCACGCTCACATGGAAAATGATAGTGTGACCTGGAGAGGCGTGATTGGACGGAATGTCCTCCCAATCTGAACCCGAGCTGTGTTTTGTTGTTGGACTTCTGTGCTCATCATAGATTGTCCATAACGAACACCATGTTCAAGCATAAAGGTGTTCATGTGCGCACTTGGCAACAGGACACCCTAGGCCGCAGCTCGATAATCGACTTGGTTGTCGTTTCATCTGATCTGCGGCTATATGTTTTGGACACTCGGGTGAGGGGCGGAGCTATCCGCCGACCACTACCTGGTGGTGAGTCAGCTCCGGTGGTGGGGAAGGACGCCGGACAGACCTAGCAGGCCCAAACGCTTTGTGAGGGTCTGCTTGGAACGTCTGGCAGAGTCCCCTGTCAGAAGGAGTTTCAACTCTCACCTCTGGCAGAACTTCAAACACTTCCCGGTGGAGGTGGGGGACATTGAGTCTGAGTTAGCCATGTTTCGTGCTTCCATTGTTGAAGTGGTTGACAGTAGTTGTGGCCGCGAGGTGGTCGGTACCTGTCGCGGCGGAAACCCTCAACCCGGCTGGTGGACACCGGCGGTGAGGGATGCTGAAGAAGGAGTCCTTTCTGGCCTGTGGGACCCCTGAAGCAGCTGATAGGTACCGGCAGGCCAAGCAGAGTGCAGCTCGGATGGTCACTGAGACAATAACTCGGGCATGGGAGGACTTTGGAGAGACCATGGATAAACGATTCCGTGTGGCTTCGAAGCAATTCTGGTCCACCATCAAGCGTCTCGGGGGGCGGGGGAGCAGTCTGCCACCAACACTGTTTACAGTGGGGGTGGTGTGCTGCTGACCTCGACACGGGACGTTTTGGGTAGTTGGATGGAATACTTCGCAGACCTCCTCAATCCCACCGACACTCCTTCCTGTTTCGAGGCAGAGTCTGGGGACCTCGGAACGGGGTCTCCAATCTCTGGTGCTGAGGTCGCCGAGGATGTTAAAAAGCTCCTTGGTGGCAAGGCTCCAGGGGTGGATGAGATTCGCCTGGAGTTCCTCAAGGCTCTGGATGATGTAGGGCTGTGTTGGTTAACGCATCTCTGCAATATTGCATGGACATCGGGGGCAGTTCCCTTGGATTGGCAGACATGGGTGGCAGCCCCCCTCTTTAAAAAGGGCTACCACAGAGTGTGTTCCAACTATAGGGGGATGATACTTCTGAGCCTCCCTGATAAGGTCTATTCAGGGGTTGTGGAGAGGATTGTCCAACAGATAGATCGGGGGGTCTTGTTCATGAATAAAGGAACAATGGAGCGGGAGATCGATAGACGGATTGGTACGGTGTCTGCAGTTATGCGGGCACTGTAGCGGTCTTTCATGATGAAGAGAGAGCTCAGCCAAAAGGCAACGCTCTACCTTCATCTATGGTCACAGACTCTGGGTGGTGACCGTAAGAACGAGATCACGGATACAGGTGACAGAAATTTGTTTCCTCCGCAGGGTTGCTGGGTTCTCCCTTAGAGATAGAGTGAGAAGCTAGGTAATCCGGAGAGGGCTCAGAGTAGAGGAGCCAGTTGAGGCGGCTCGGGCATCTGGTCAGGATGCCTCCTGAACGCCTCCCTGGTGAGGTGTTCCGGGCACGTCCAACCGGGAGGAGGCCCAGAGGAAGACCCAGGACTCACTGGAGGGACTATGTCTTCCGGCTGGCAGGGGAATGCGTCGAGATTCCTCCCGAGGAGCTGGCCCAAGTGGCTGGGGAGAGGGAAGTCTGGGTCTCTCTGCTTAAGCTACTGCCCCCACGACCCAACTTCGGATAAGCGGAAGAAGATGGATGGATGGATGGATGGATGGATCCTGCATATAGGAACCTTGGTGCTTCATTCTGTGAATGTGTGTTAATTCTGATCTTTACCACCATTTTCCATTCTCCTTCACTAGAGAGGAATTCCAAAACATTGGACAGTCCTCTCTGGGCATGCTGTCTACATTTTCCATTGATCCAGAAAAGTTCACTGATATCTCAGTTGGTGGTGCAGCAGTTCTTTATAGGATTTGCTGGAGACAAAGATGGAGATGTCATCAATCCACCTAGCTAGTGTAGTGGATACCTGAATAAAATAAACGATAGGAAAGGGACTGACGATGGCCTGGCTATAATACCTGACTATAATCTTATGTATTACACATGTGAATCAGGTGTTCATTAATGCACATTGTCTCTTTTAAATAAATACATATTCAGACAGGGAAGCAGGTCAGGGTTGATTAGAAGATGGTTGGAGCTAAGTCCAGGACACTCCTGGGTGAAAACATGTAAGAGGTTGCAGAAGACTTAACAGCAATGCTGCGTTCACAACGGTCAGCGCGTTCAGGCATCAAATCATCCAAACGGACGAAAGTTTATGTTTTAAAATTAAAAAACAGCTGCTGGCAAACTTTGTAGTCCGCAATAGTGCGTCACATCAGTACGTAAGCATGTGGGGAGGGATTTCTCTGTTGTTAGTTGTTATAACAAGGTGGGTCATCTCGAGATTTCATCTAAATACATAATGGGAAACTAGTGGTGCGTATATAGTGCTGTAGTTGCCCTAACCAGGTTTATGTAGCATTAGCTAAAATAAAAAACTTTAAAATTTTAACTGTTTAGCTGGCATTGCAATATCATCAGATATCTTCCTCCAAATTAAGGTCTGATGTCTACCTGTCTTTGTAAAAAGACGAAGACGCTGATTGGTCGACGCCCCACATTTGCTGCCCCAAAGTTTAGTTTTGCCAACTTCACGCTGCAGCTGTTCGGACAGTCTGTCAACGTGTTCAAGCAGCAGCTGCGTGGATGTGCTGATGCTCGTTGTGTCGAACGCAACTTGCTGTGTGGCAGCTTGACACCCACCTTATGCGTAGGTACCGTAGATGCATATAATCTAGCTACCCTGCTGCCTGGACGTGCTGACCAATATGAACGCGGCATAAGGTGGAGGTTCACCTTCCAGCTGCTACTTTATGTTAGTCTGTCACAAATCCCAATAAAATACACAGAAGCTTGGGACTGTGATGTGACAAAATGTAAAAACAATCACACTGTTATGAATGCTTTTTTTAATCCCTGTATATTTAACCTTTAACCATCCTAACTTTATACAAAATGTTTATCTATCAGTGCTATTACAAGAAATGACTCCAGAAGCTATACATTTTTCAGTAAAAGACCAAGGGAATATTGTGTTGAAACAATTGGTTTTGTGAAAATACATACCTTTTTTCTTTGTTTGCTTCCAAATCCAACCAGTTCTCCTCCATTGCATTTAGTAACGTCTTCTTATCTGACTAATGTGGCATAACAAACACACTGATGCAATTTCTACGTAAGGTTCATGGTAACAAATCAGTATGCCTGTTAAGTTCAATCTTCCACTGAGCAAGATATCTTTCATTCATTATTGATGTTGTGTGAGAAGAGTTTTCCCCCAAAGGCACACTAGGATTCCCGTAGCCAAACTCAACTTCAAAGGCTTCTCTATAATCTTGTCTTCTCTTTTTCTCACCCCTCCGCTCCCTGATTCTCCACATTACATACTCAATCTAACTCAGTTACTGTTTCCTTTACTGTACGTGTTTAATTGTGCCATCACTTTATGTAGATGATGAGATAGGATGACCAGCACAACAGCATCCTTTTGGGATATCTTTGTTAAAAGTTATATTTTCCTAAATTAACCCATTTATCTTTCATGAACAAACCTCTGGCTTTTAATGGACATATTGTATTCTATAGCTTATACTCCTTCTGACCCAAAGCCTTTAATGTTGCAGCTGAACGGTAAAGTATGCTTTAAGAGGAGTAAGGGTGCTGGAGAAAGTGAAACAGCAACAACTGAATCTGTTGAGTAAGGAAATACAGGATCAGTTTTTGCTCTTTGAAATTTTTTAGAAAACGGTTTTGTTCTTGTCTTATTCAAAGAAATCAATGTCAAGACCTTTATTGTCTTCACAGCATTCATTACAGATTCCTTCTTCTAACTGCTGAGCAGCTTTCTTTACAGTATGTTTCCTTTGATATCTATATGTTTACCAGTCACAATTTCAGACTGTGGGAGCAAGCAAGAGTTACCCAGACAGAACCCAAGCAGACTCTTAAAACAGACCTGTCAAACACAACACAGGATGTGTTAAATGTTAGCACATTGTGTCTTAGAATTAACACCGAACAAGCTTCAAGTGTAATACATTTTTTGCATTATTTTTTGCAACATCTCTTATATGAATGCACACACAGCGAGAACATGCTAGCTCAATGCAGAAAGACCCAAAGCCTGGATTCGAAGGCAACCGTGCTATCAAGGCCCCTGAGTTTTTTATATAAAATACTAAATTTTGATACCACTAGTTGAAAAGGTTGTAGCTTTAGTATGGTTATATATAAAGGTATACTGTAAATGAGAAAAATGATCAGTATGATCCGAAGTTGGTAATGGGGGAAAATTCACACATCTAATATGCATATTATGACATCATATGGCGTTGGCAATATTGGATTGCATGACTTTTACAAATATTTATTGTTTTTACATCGTTTAAAACGTTTATTTTATTATGAATTTTAAATTTTTTATAACCGACAGGCTCGTACAATTGTCTGATCCACTGGTGAAACTACTCTTCCTCATCTGTCAACAGTGGTGTCAGTTCAGCCAAAGCTAAGGTATGGCAAGGGCCTATGAGTCACATTAACTACAGTATAAAACATAACAAAAGTGACAGAGGTGCTATGCAGCTTATCCTTTTGGTAAGTAAATGTTGAAATTTTCCAAATGCAGTCTCAGTCACATCCCACATAACTATGAAAACAAACACTTTACATCAGGGGTGTCAAACTCATTTCTTTTCGGGCCACATTAAAAAAATGAACGTCCTGAAAGGGCCGGTTGTGGCAGAAAATATGGATTAAACTATTTTTAAGGAACTACGAAGATATTAATAAATATCTGTCTCAATGAGTACATCTTTTAGTTTGACAAGTACTTCTTAAAGTGACAGTGTGTACTTTTTGCAGTGCATCTTTGAAAATAGGCATTAAAATATTATGTCATAATAATTACGTAAAGCACATTAATTACAAAATATTAGCCATATTGTAAAATATGACTTTAAAAATCAGTTTTAAAATACATAGGCGCTGGTCCTCTTTTCAGGGGAAAGACATACTAGATGACGTATTTACTTCTACAAGAGCCTGGACGGACAAAGCGCACGGAACACGGCCACTATTAAAACATTTATCTGCCCTCAAAAATGCATAAACGTTTAGCCATAAATAAATTTTTACCTCTTCGCTAGTTCAAGCGATGAAAGAGAGACTAATGTGCTCGTCATGTTGCTGCAAAAAGATAATTCTCAAGGAATTGAGCATTTGAAAACAGCACTAGTTGGACCTCCGTTGTTGAGTTTCTTACTCAAAGACACAGATACCGCATGTTTGTGATAATTCAGGTATGCACTGCCCCCCACTGGCTGAAAATGACGCACTGTGCCTTTAAGATTAAATGATTCTGAACATCTCATCACAATGATGTGATTTAGGACTATTCAAATAAACACTAATTTGAGGGATAAAATGTTTTTTTTTGGTGCACATTATTAGAACTTAAAGGTTCTATTTACGAGATCCTCTAGAGTAAAGAGGGCCACATAAATGCCTATGGCGGGCCGGATTTGGCCCCCAGGCCTTAACTTTGACATGTGTGCTTTACATAAATCAATCAGTTCAGCCAAATGGGCTGTTACGCATTGTTTTTTTAGATCCATCAACAGGTCCAGGGTGCTCTAGGGTAAGAGAGTAGTAATAGTCGTTATGACAAACAATTTAACTCATTACGTTCACTTCATTCACTGTGGAATTGCAAAAATATCACGTGTAGACAAAAGGGAGTGTAGCGCCAGTAACTCCAGTCATGATGAGTTCCAAAAAGTAGGGAGTCCATCAAAAAAGGATTGGAACCCACATATTAATGTATCGGATACAAACATGTTTTTTTCTCAAAACAACAGAGTCTATAAATGCTACTCAATAACTGTATGATGTATTTGGAATCGGGATATAACTATTGTAGCATGTCTGTAATTTTACAAAAAAAACTCTTGCTTTGTAGATTGAATATGCCAGCTTTATTGCAAACAGAGAGAAGGTGAAGGGATAATACATAGAATTAGCTCTTTTACCTCCTCCCTCTGCTGTTGGGGCAATATCGGACCCATCGCCCTCTTCAACTCTGTCCTCTCAGTTCTGTCTATTTTTCCTTAAGATAGTTGTCGACTATCGGTCTCGTGCCAGTATTTATCCTTAGATGGAGTATACCACCCACTTTGGGCTGCATTCTCAAACAACCCGACTCCGAGAAGACCCCGGCATGACGGGGGCCGTTACCGGCCCTACACCGTCCACGGGTCAGGAGGACTCAGACAGAGTGTTGGTAGCCAGGTCTCCTAGTAGCTAGGAGACAGGTTAATGTTAGTAGCTATGCTGCTTTAGGCTAGGCTGTTGGAGGACATTATTAGGGTCTGTTCCTACTTTCTCTCCTACTTCTCCCCAACTGCATGATGTGCTGTCAATTCAAGCACTAACCTGTTTTCTATTATAGTAGGTGCTCCGGATTAGCCCTGCTTGACGACCCTGACTAAGATGGCATTGCAGTGACGGAAAATTCTCCACGTCCTGCAACAAACTTCTGCATCAGTTCTATTGCTCTTTCTGTGTCTCTGTTATGTATTCTCCAAGCCACAGACGGTCGCGGCAGATAACTGCTTGTGCTGAGCCTGGTTCTGCCGGAGGTTTCTTCCTGTTAAAAGGGAGTTTTTCCTTCCCACTGTCGCTGCATGCTTGCTCAGTATGAGGGATTGCTGAGAATTCCACGACGCAATCTTCTGTGGTTCTGTAATTTCTACACTAAACATTGTATTGTAATAACTCTTTTTGTAAAGTGCCTTGAGATGACATCTGTTGTGAAATGGCGCTATATAAATAAACTGAATTGAATTGAAATCACCTGTCTTCTTTTTGATGAAGAATGACTCCAAAGTTTTCTGCATTTTTTTCATTTTTAGTTATAATTAACATATCGAATCACGATACCCAGCTTGACCTCCGTGATTTGTCATCTCATCAGGGTGGGTCTAGGACCCAAACTAGGATATACCACATTTCAAGGTGGAGGGAAGATACGAGTGTTGAAGATAATACCTATTGTTGAGAAATACATTGTGTTCTAATTTTCATTTGTACTTAATTTATATTTATCAAATAAAAGAATAATCAATAAAAACTGATGCAGATTAATTCCATAAATTTATATAAAAAATACAAAATATTATATTTTCCCCTGGAGCCAAGATATGGCAGCTGCCATACCCAACTGAAGCCAATGAAGCAAACCTCGCCATCATCATCATCATCATGGAGAGCCTACTGTAAGTCACGCCCTTCTACTTCTGGTCCATGGTCCCCTACTAACAAAATAAATTAATGAGACTCAATCTAGGGATAAAAGTTGTTTTCTGATCCCGTGTGAAATGCACCATGGATCGAACATATGATGTCCGTGAATTTTAAAAACACATTTTGATGCAGAGAAAATGCTGATTTTCGAACAGCGGCAGAAGTTACTTTAGGTTTTGTGTAAAAACAATAAGAGGACTACAACTGTAGTCCAAGTTGGAAGCGATTTTATTTGTTCCTTCCTCTTCCACTGCAGGTAATCCTGTTCTGCCGCCCTGTTTTTCCACTTTATTGAAGCCGACTGTTAAAAACCTTGGAGTTATTTTGGACCCTGATTTGCGGATGGACTCCCACATCTGTCAGGTGGTTCGCTCTTGTTTTTTTCAGCTGCGCCGGCTGTCTAAAATGAAGTCCATCCTGACTAGGCGTGACTTCCACTCAGTGATCCACGCATTTGTAATTTCGCGTTTGGACTACGCAAACTCCCTCCTCTATGGCTCTACCTCTGCTGCAGTGGCGCGCCTTCAGCTGGTGCAAAATGCGGCTGCTCGCCTCTTAACTGGCACTAGACGAAGAGAGCATATTACTCCCGTCCTGGCCCACCTGCACTGGCTCCCGGTGCGTTATCGGATACAGTTTAAGATTTTACTTTTTGTTTTTAAATCCCTTTACTTGTATGTGCCCCCTTACTTGTCTGAGATGGTTCAGCCCTACATACCGGGTCGGATCCTTCGGTCAGCAGACCACCGCCTCTTGCAGGTCCCTGGGGTTCGGGTGAGGAGACGTGGAGAACGTGCATTCTCGCTCTGTGCCCCTCATCTCTGGAACCAGCTTCCTCTGGTAGTGAGGATGGCCCCCTCTCTCTCTGTTTTTAAATCACGCCTGAAGGCTCACTTTTATTCCTTGGCTTTTAACTTGACCTAGTCGGCTATAGCCCTGTTTATTTTATTTTGTTATTTTATTTTATGGTATTCACTGTGCTATTTTAATTATTTTATTTTTTGCGTGTTTGCTCATATATGTTTTTAATACTGTACAGCACTTTGGTCGGCCTCGGCTGTGTATAAAGGTGCTCTATAAATAAATTGGTATGGTATGGTATGGTAACTGTTGAAGAAGAAAGAAAATGGGCAGTAGCCTCCAGGACGAAGGAATGAGCATTAAACGCAGGAAAAAAATGATAAATCTGACCATGTGGAAAGTGCCAGCTATGCTAGGGGAGAAACAGTCGGTGGAGTCAGAGCCAGAACGTTTCAGGTTAATTTAATTTTGTTTCAGTAAAAATTCAAAAGTGTTAAGGTAAAAATGTAAAAGTGTTTCGGTAAAAGTGTAAAAGTGTTTCACGTCAATGTAATTTTGTTTCGGTAAAAATGTAAAAGTGTTTCGGTAAACTTGTAAATGTGTTTGGTTAAAAATGTAAAAGTGTTCAGGTTAAATGTAATTTTGTTTCAGTAAAAATGCAAAAGTGTTAAGGTAAAAATGTAAAAGTGTTTCGGTAAAAGTGTAAAAGTGTTTCACTTCAATGTAATTTTGTTTCGGTAAAAATGTAAAAGTATTTCGGTAAACTTGTAAATGTGTTTCGTTAAAAATGTAAAAGTGTTTCAGGTTAATGTAATTTTGTTTCAGTAAAAATGCAAAAGTGTTTCGGTAAAAATGTAAAAGTGTTTCGGGTAAAAATGTAAAAGTGTTTCAGGTTAATGTAATTTTGATTTGCACTTGCAGGCCACCGTACCATTGGCTGACCAGAAGGGGAGGAGACTTTGGCTCCTCATTGTCATTTACAGCATGACAGTGAACTTTACTACTGTTTACTAGCTTATTAGCAGTCAGTTATATCTCGCGTTTTCCACCGGGTCTATTTACATTCCTGCTACCTCTGTCAGAGTTAAGAGTTGTTATGACAACCTTTGCTACCTTATAACATATGTTCTCCCGCTTGGAGAATGTAACGCACAGCTTTGAAGCTGGAATGTGCTGATTGTGGAGCATCATGGCAAACGTGACTGGCTGTTGCTGAGTGCTGATACTTTCATTTAGCACTTCAAAACCATTAAAAAAACCTTAAAATCAATCCTAAAACATACGGGGAGCCGATGCACTGATTTTAAGACCGGTGTAATGTACTCCCGCCTCCTGGTCTTCATCAGGACACGAGCTGCTGAATTCTGTAAAAGCTGTAAACTTGAGATAGTCTTTTTGGGAAGATCAGAAAGCAGGGCGTTACAATAATCAAGTCTACTGGTGATAAAAGCATGCATTAGTGTCTCCGTATTGGCCCGAGAGAGAATGGGGTGGACTCTGGCGATGTTCTTTAGGTGATAAAAACCTATTTTAGTGATATTTTTAATGTGGGGGATCAAATTCAGCTCAGAGTCAAAAATCACACCCAGGTTCTTCACTTGTACGGAAGGATTAAAAGACAATAATTGTAGTTTTGGCAAAAGTTTCTCTCTCGGAGCCTCAGGACAGATAATTAAAACCTAGTTTTGTCCTGGTTGAGCTAAACAGTGTTTATTGGTTTAGACATAAATCAATTGTGCTTATTAGTTTAAACTAATCACATTAGTAAACTAATTTTAGATACACTTCCAGTATTGCAATACAAGCCTTGGTTTTTTCAATCAAGATTCCTACAGACCATGACATCAGGATTTATGGTTTCCATTAATTTGCATATTTATCCATTCATTGTGGTTTTTATTTTTGGTAGTTAGTTATTCTTATGCCTTATTTATCCTCTTTTGTAAATAAATTCTTGTATTTTAGAAAGTCTTTGTTTGTCCATTATTCCATATACATGTGTAAGTAACTTGCTGTTCGATGAATGTCTAGAGCTCCCTCCTTCACCTTTTGTTTATTTTCCTCAGCCTTAAACAGGCAGGGAATCATAAACAATAACTGAGACGGAAATATTTGGCTATTTATATAGTTCCTGTATATCCATTGCCATAAGCAATCCTTCATAAATATTCATAGCCAAATAATTGTACCCTTCTGTAATCTCCAACAGATATGTTTCTGATTTGTGAGTGATCTATTAAGATTGTGTGCGCAAATCATAACATGCCCAAAGAAAAAATATTCAATTGAGCATAAAATTAATGCATATGGTGCACAGGCGACACGCTCTACTCCATGCAGGTGCCGTATTGCAGAGACAGCAGGTGCAGAAACACAGAGCACTCATCAACTAAAGATAATCTGAACTGACCAAAAAATGGCTTACAGTTTATCTCTATTGGCTGAAGCGACTAAAGGAGGCGTTGCGGCCGTAACTTTGCTTTCCCTTTTACAGTGAAAGTACTCCTAGATCTATGCTCCTGTGTTTTTATTGGTCTACTCTGTCTCCTCAAACTTACCGTCGGTCATGGCAGATGGCTGCTCGCACCAATTCAGGTTCTGCTGAAGGATATTCTTCTCCACTGTCAAAACATGAATACTCGGGGATTGTTGTGAAGTAGAGTTGGGTGAGAGTTTATTAACAATGTATATTTATCAATAGACGTGTAGAGGTATGACAAAAAGGTTAAAAAGTTCAATAAAATGTGTTTTCCTTCCTTTCTCATGATAATCCATTAGGTAGCCTATTACTAGAGTCATTACTTACCTACCAATCACAAAGTCAGAATTTGTAAATGGGAAGATTCAAATACTGAAGTGGTGGAAGGGGTTGACGAGGAAAAGAAGAAGCCACAGAAAACTTTTGGTTTTTGGTGGTGGGTAGTAATCATTCATTGATCGTTAATGAGGTGAAAGGCTCAGTATATTTATGATGCTGGTTCAGGGCCATATAGCCCAGCCCTAGTATGAACTGCTGGGAAGTTGAATTTGAGTTGTTATAGATGGCAAACGTCTGAACCTGGAATAGAGAAATAATTTCTTTCTTATTTTTCGAAAATAAAACTATTCTGACTACCTCTTACAGACACTACAACACTGACTACTTGAGAAGGACAAAACACAACCAATATTGTGTAAAATATAAATCCAGATTCATGTAAAAACCAGACAGTTTCAGTTCAGTAGAGTTAAATTCATTACAATATAGTGGTTAATAGAAACATATTTTCCAAGTGTGTTTACTAATGTTGTCTGTTGCACTCCAAATTGAAGGGTGGGAAGAAGAAAGCCCTTGTTAAAAGAAATGTATTACACGTCCAGTTAGCAACTGCCTACGAATTGCTGAAATCCTTGAATACTTGAGATGCCTTTAAAAATACTTATAACTGCCTTTTTGTCCAAACACCAAGTAAACCTTAAAGTTTTCCTTCACTGGTGTACTTTTTTAATTATTTTCAGTGTTCTGTGGTATGAAAGAATGCTGTTTGAGTCGTTTCTGTCCGAAAAAAAAAATTCGGTCTACTTTAGTTTATGCCAGTTAGGGTTTTGACTCCGAACTTCACTATTCAAATATACTTCGATTGTTTTAAAAATGAAACATTTTCGAATAAATTTTAGGGGTCTCTTAATATTAGAACCTGTATGGGAAATATTTTTTGCAAATGTGTTTTCTTATAAACGTGTTCAATTCAGAATCCGAACAAACAAGTGAAATCGGATGTACTGCTCCACCATTTTGCCGGATTTGCATTACGTAAGGTTGCCTCTGGTCCCATTAACCATTAACTTATCAACATAAAGGTTTAATCAGTTGTCAAAAAGCAATAAACGTAATCAGTAATATCGTTACACTTTTACATTTATACGTCGAAATTGCAGCGACGTCTATGGCTGACAAATTCTCGGTAGCCAAGGTCACTCTTCTTCTACGATATTGGGGCTTCCGCTGCATTGTGGGATGGCATAGCGTCCACCAGCTGCGTGCACATAGTCTATTAACATTGACTGATACACTGCCCTGTGGAGGACAGAACATTTACAGTATAACTTAAGTTTGATACCAATATCAGGCTTACTGAAGACATTTAATGGTCAAAATATAATTAATAAATATTTGAATATATTGGAATTTTAATATTAATAAACAAACAAACTTCAAATATGATTTATGGGCAAAATTCAAAGCCCTAATGCCAATTCAGTGTGGGTGTAGGTGTGGAGACACAACAAGATGTGGGTGCCTTCTCATTAAAATTAATGACATGCAAGTTTCTGTCCTCTGATTGGCTTACTGCGACACTGCTCTTACACTGTCTCTATTTACTAGAGTCAGTAACATGAGACAAAAAATGTACTGGTATATATGATAAGGCGGAGTTTACCACCCAGTTTAGGCAGCATTACCGAACCAGACCGGACTCCGATGTGCAACTGGCCACAGGAGGACTCCACCACCACAGCTACTATAGCTAGAGTCTTCGGTAAGCCACATGCCACAGGCAGACAGGTATTCAGCGCCACGGTCTTCTCTCTTTGTTACTGAGTTAATCCTTGATAATTTATTTTCATCTGTTTAGCATTATGTTTAAATCCAGCGGATTGTCTTGTGTGCTTTGTCTTTTCAGAAGGAGTGCCACCGCACCCCCTCCCCACACACACACACCGCTGATGAGAGGGAAGAGCTCACGCAGGCTACGAAGGACCGGGAGATTTAACCAGCAGCGCATTCAGCTGCTGATATTATAATTCGTGGTTTGAAGAGTAGGTTACATTTGAGGATAGTTTTTTTTTTTTTAACTATTGGATTTGGTATTAGCTGTTAGCCAAGGTAGTACATTTCATTGTCATGGTGCATTTTAACATAATGCTTGAAAAGTATAACACTGGGTGAAAAGTAAATCACTACTTACAGTCTGGGAGCTGGTGTTCCACGGTTTTGACGGTACAGGTCCTCCTTTTAAGTTAAACCTCGAGGCAAATCCAGTACTGTACGGTCCGTAGCCTCTAGCAGCTGCAAGATGCTCTTTGATTAAAGAAAACTCAGTTTTTCAAGATTTTCAATGAAGGAGACCTTTAACAAAAATTAATGCATAAAGTGGAAAGCGTCTCTCAAATAGAATAGATGCTAACATAAACAGTCTTCCTTGTGTATGCTCTTGGAAGAACAGCCAACCAGCGCCAAGCAAAGCAATCTTCTCTTTTGATTGGCTGCTTTTAAACACCAGTCAGTATTTTTTTAAGTATCGTTCCACACGGCTTCCACACGGGAAGTTCAAGAAATAGAGGGTCATTTGAAATATCCTCTGTTGAATTAGTGTAACAGTTTACTCCAGGCTTATTCGGGTCCACAAATGAAGCTGAGGGGAACTGAAACCTTGCTATTTCAAGCGAGGCTTAGCAAGCAAGTTCTAGACACACACACATCAACCCAAGCCCGGCACCAATGGGCCAGGTGTCGGGCCCACCCAAAACAGATTAAAATGTCCATGTGAAATAAGTTGCAACAATGAAATGTGTTAACCTAAAACAACCAGCAGAGAGTGTCGGGCTTTTGGAGACAGTAACAAAGATGCTTTAATACAGTTGTATAGTAGTATAGTTGGTCTATACCAGGCGGTGGTGGTAATGCACCAATTTGATGTTTGCCAGCAGCCAATAAAAATCACATTAGGCTAATAAGAGCATGCTAACGGTAGTGTACAAGTTTGTGTACATGGAAGGGAATTATCAAAGTCTGGAGAGGCAGATTATGTTCGACTAGTGATGGGTATCATTTAGGTTTTATCTGACACTGGTGACAAACTGGTATTTTTGAAATGGTGCTGGTGCTTAAATGGTGCAGTGCGGTAACGTGCTTAAAGATTGGAAAACATACAAACTTTGTCCAAAAACCCTCTTATATTTTTATTTTTAGTTCAAACGATTACAAATGTTTATCTAATTAATCACACGATATCTGGGAACTAATCACCATTCTTAAGTATGACCAAGAAAAAAAATTCAGATGTCAAGAATCGCTGCTTTTCAATAATATATGTGTATAGTATGTATTCATAAAAATGGTGTCGAAAAAAGCCAGATTTGACCCAGAAATGTGTAATGTATCGCCAACAGGATTTTTAAAAAGCAGAATAAGTCACAGCCCCCCAAGCTAACTTGCTCTGGCGCCAGGTCAGTGCTGACATTGTTTTGGTTCAGCCATCACTGTTGTTAGATATGACCATTGAGGTGTCTGCTGAAACAAACAATTTTCATGGTATTATATGCATTTAACGTGAACTTCTTACACTTCCCATAGATTTCACATAATAAACAATTTACGAAAGAATTATTCACTGTAATGCCATTACAAACCTGATTTCCTCTGCTACCTAATACTTCAGCAACACAAGTATTAAATATGGACTACACAAACAGGTACTGGAGTTATGTCACAAGGTCTTCTACATAATTCCAGTCTGCAGTATAGGCTTCAATACAAGGGAACACTAAGGGCAGGGGTTAGTATGCAACAGGTTCACCTTTCTAACCAAATTTGTAATTTAGACATAAGGGAGTTGAGTAATGAGCTCGTAGACACAGTGCATCCAATGTTATACCAAGTTTTTCACTATGTTGAGCAGATCTGGCTGCAAAATAAGGACATTCAACAACATATAAATTATTTGGAGTCTCTCAGGCTGATCTGACTCCAGAACAGATGACATCACATTTATGAGAATAGATAATGTTCATAAAGCTGGACAATGAACATTAGGTTACGGGTTGAGGCTCTAACATAATCTTCTCCTAAAATGATTATTATTATGGGATTGATTCTTGAATGAAGTTAATGTGTTAACGTAGGTTCAGGAGCAGGACTACGCCCCAAATCAACTTCACACTCAGCAACCTACCATAACTCGACCCTGGCATCTCACATCTGAAACGCTACTCTAATCACTACAGTGTTTCCCACAGACTTGAAAGCAATGTGTGGGGGTGGGGTTACCACACGCTTGTGACTATAGATAACTTTCTAAAGATTGAGCAATCACTTGTTTGCCAAGGGTCGGGACCTACAGTAACATCAACACTATGAAACTATTTTATTCTGAATAAAATAATTTATAGCACTTTTTAATCAGTGATTGTGTGTTAAAAGCATACTTGCCAACCTTGAGACCTCAGAATTAGGGAGACATTCAAACAGGCCGGGGAGGTTAAAAAAGAAATATTAAATACTTTTAAATACTTGAATTTTAACTAGAATTTAACAGTATTTATTTATTTTACAAAATAACAATCCACAACAATATGTATCACGATTTTTTTTAATGATCACCAACAAATCTTAAATTACACATTAAAGAAGAGAAACTTAAATAAATAAATCGTTCAAATTAGGGATAACCAACACAGGGCTAAAATACTGATATGTCTTTCCCACACCAAAGATCATAGAAATGCACAGAAAGTTCTGAATGTAACTATGCATACACTGTATATATATATTTCATTTTTCAAATAACCTCAACGAAAAATACATCTAAATCATAAACGTATTTAAATGTATCATAAAAAAATTTAATCTTGACTTGTCTACTAAAACAGAAATCAAAAATAAACTTACTTTAGTTTAAAAATATGATATTCAGAAAATATAATAAAATCTAATCTTTTAAAATAAAAGACTAATATGTAGCTGCAAATATGTGCAAGATGTATTGTGCAATCCATAATACACCAATTAATAATCCTAATAAAACGGGGTAAATGCAGCTTTAACTGGTTCAAATGTTTTTTGCAGAATGCTGATATTATAAACAGGCACACGTAAAGCTGCCTAATAAAAACGTAAGTGATAACAATGTAGTGTAAAAACACAACGATACAAAGTATACAAAGTGCTGCTGCTACATAAAATAATGAAGGTAGACTGTAATATAAGCCGTTCTAATTATTATTCCATCCATCCAAACATATTGTTAATATTCCCTGCAACTCTGAGCATTCAGCGTACATGCGTGTTATGGTGGTGTTTGGGGGAAAAAGGGAGCTAGGCTACGGCACGGATAGTTTGCCGTCTGTGTCGTAGGGGGTAAGTTTTATGATTATTTTTTCTACCACTTGCTGAACTGAGCTGTAGATCGCTTCACGGTCTTAAATCGTCAAATTGCACACGCCTAGCAAGTATGCCCATGTTTGCAGTGGCTTATGGTTTCTCCCGCTTTCCTCCTCCTAACCCGGAAAAACAGTTTAAAACCCACCCCGCTTGCACTTGGCTGAGGACTAAATCCAAACATCAGGCAAACTCTCCGCCTGCAGAAATATCCCCCTGCTGTCACGCAGACACAAGCTGTCTGAGAAAGAGGAAGAGGCGGAGGTGTTGCAGTTGCAGTCGGGTAGTATTGGAGGTGTGCGTAAAATAGCGTAAAGAAGAAGTACAAAACGCGATATGTGGCGGTCGGAGTTTAACCTGTGGCGCACCGCCACACATTCGTCTATGTGTGGGAAACACTGCACTAAGCAGCCCGTTTAAACCCTGCCTGCCTAGTGGTCCGCATCCAGCTCGATCGTTTCGCAAGCTGCAGCCTTTTGTGCTCCTTCAGCTTTCGATCTGGTCTCCTTGGCATAGATATCCTCTTGGTTTGTGTCAATCCATCTGAGTCGGTGAGTAACTGTTCCATTGCGATCACTCCCCTGCTGTGCTGTTGCCCCTGCTTGTGATGCCTCCGTTTTTTCTGCGCCCTGATCCGACCGGTTTGCCCGTTACGCAGCTCCGGGAAACTGGCATCCTTTTTACGGGGTTAGTACAGACATCTTTAAGTTAGATTCAAGGCTTTTAAGAGTTTTTATGGTGGTTTATGTAGAAAATGGTACTCTTTTCACAGCCCTACTGGCTGAAAAGAACAAAGTCCTCGAACTCGTGTTCATTCATTTCCCAAAAAAACATGGAATGCATTCCAGATGTCAACAAGTGAAGCAGTGGTGTGAAATCTAAGAGTAAAGCCTAGTTTATGCTTCTCCGATTGCAAATTTGCACGCAGACGCATTGAAGGAGACATTTTCCGTATATGGTTCTCCGATTTTGTTTTTCTCCGCTTTCGATTGTTTCAGTGTTGTTCGTCCAGAACAGCAGGAGTTGCTAGCTTTTTATGCTGTCTTTGCCTACTATCACAGCGTCGTTTCAGTTTTTTTTCTAGGCTTGTGAACACATTTCCCCCTCAAAGAGCAGTGGACGACAGAAAGTAAGTTTTGATTAAACTGTAAAGTTTTTTTACTAGATGTGAAACTCATAGTTAATACTCTAAAAACCATTCAATATAGTCTTCCTTACAGGGATTTCGAAACACCTCTTAGGGGAATGAGCTTTTTCCATATTCCCTAATTGTATTCAGTAATACATAATTTGTTCAGCTAATTTAAATAACCTCAGACAGTCCTGGAACACTGCTTTGGGCTTACACTTGAGGTCAAATACATTTGTTTCTCTTCTACTGAGCTCTGGTCAAATTCTAATGTAATTTTGGCAGTTAACCTTATATTTTCGCAGTGTTTTCTCACCACAGTAGCTACACCCGATCTGGTATCCTGCCTTACTATCATGCTGTTGGACAGGGCGGAGGTCTTCAGGGACAATGCCCCCCAGTAACTGAACATCCTCCAGGGCCTGGTATGAACTCTTTACTTTAGAATATATTAAGATTAACTCTTACATCAGTTACTTTGTTCCGTGTCTTCTCAAACCCCTACTACGATGTCTCAGTACAATGACCGCTTGTACTGAGCCAGGTTCTGCAGAAGGTTTCTTCCTGTTAAAGAAATGTTGCTGCATGCTTGGTCAGTACGAGGGATTGCTGGGGAAATTGCTGCGGTTTGAGTCTGCACGTCTGGGCACGACTGCTGGTCGTTGCCTCAAGCTCCTCTCAAGGCATTATTTAAGAGCTGCAGCTGTACCAGTGAGTCTGCGACTCTGCGTTAGTACTGCGTAGTTTGACAGAGAAAGGGAACGATAACAGGTGTCATTTCGAGAACGGCATTTCTGATAACGATGAGAAAACTTATTAAAATACCAGCAATGTGAAAGCTTTTAAATATAATATTACCATGTTTCTTATGCATGTGCGCCCTGAAAACATAACGTGTTATAGCAGATTAATGTTTTAAAAAATCCCGGCTTGTTTATGTTTCACATGCTCCCCTTTTTTCTGCAAATAGCATGATAGTTTAAGCATTTTATAACATCTAAACTTTTTTAAGTAGGCATTAAAGGCTGATATGGGCGCAAACAGTACACAGTACGAGTAAGAAAACTTTCTATCCGCTTACAATGGCAGAGTGCACAATTTTGCTATCGGTTTATCTAAAAACTGTTAAATAATAGTCTTCTTAAAGACTCTTGTTAAGGGTTGGGGGGGTCTGGAATTGTTGTTATAATGAAGTTCGTTGTGTTGATGCAGTATTTTATTTATCAGCAGAGTACCAACCTGTCTTTTAACACAAAAAAACATCAAAGTTTTTAAAGAGAATGATAAAGTTATGAATGATGCGTTATTTTGAACATAATTCCATATGTCTTCTGAGCTACTGGTGTGAATCCCAGCACTGTAGGAGCATTTTTGACTTTAAAAGAGAGGGGATGCATATTTCAGCCACTTTAAATTTGACTGCATGCCGTTCTCCGCATAACACCTGTCAGCTGGGGGTCTTTGGTAGAAAAAGAAGATATTTGGAAAAAATGTAAATACACTGAAGTGGAAAATAAAACTGAATGTCTGATGAAAGACAAATGGAAGAAGTGTGGCCACAAAATCGCAGGGAAGAACACAACAAAGTTGAAGAGACATATCAAGGCATAAAGAATAGCATAAAGAAATTGAGGTGAGTCAAGACCAAGTTAACAATAATATAATAAGAACCTTGTTTGAAATAGATTTGGCTAAAACAAAATTTTGGTTTTGTCTATACTACAACGTACTTATACTATACTGACTGGGTTAAATAGAATTGCATTACAAAAAAGAGACTTACATACAAATTTCATCAACTAAGAGACTAAAATACAATTTTCATTAACTAAAACTAGACTAAATGTCATCAGTTTCCGTTGACTAAAACTAAACGAATAGTCGAGGATAATTCGGACTAAAATAAGACTAAAATGTTCAGACTTTTAGTTGACCGAAACTTGACTAGAATAAAAAGAGTATGAACATGACTAAAACTAATAAAAACTAAAATGACAGCTTGACACAAAGACTAGACTAAAACTAAAATTAAAACAGGCCACCAAAAACAACACTAATTTACTGTTTAAACCAATAAAATAGGCATTCTTAGAGAGGGTCTCAATAATTCTGGGGGAAAATTTAGAAAATAGTGTTTTGAAAAATAAAAAATACTGTTTTGGGCCTCCCTAAACCTTCAGGTTCCATATTACCAACCAACTAAAAATTATGTCAAATACAAAAAGATCTTGATATTTATTAAATACATAAAGATAAAAAAAACCTCCCATGGTTTTTGTCAATATATATTAATATTCCTAAACTTAAGGAGAATGTATGAATGGAAATAATCATGTATTTGAATGATTCAGTTCATTATTTTAAAAAAAATGAATCTACTTTTTTACATGTAAACATTTTGCTGTAGGGGAAAAAACAAAAAAAGAGAAAATAGATGTTAATATCTTCAGATTACTAATAAATGAATGGAATAGTTTTCTTTACCATACTTGGTGCCCAATAACTTCCTCTGAGGCTCATGTAGAAAATTGATTCAGCAATGCAAAGAGTGAAGTAGTCACTTTTCTGTGAAATTTGAAATCAGGTTATGACGTTTATTACACAAAGAAGTCTGAGGTGAGCCAGAGAAGCAGTGATGCCTTTGAAACTCAGCTGAGCACCTTTGTCTAATGAAAGCTGCCCTCCAGAAGCAGTTAGGAGTGTATCTCCTTTTAACTTAGAGTATTTTGCCACCTACTGACAGAAAGTGGAAATCACATGGCTAATTGCTGTTCGCATCCATCTTCACCTTGCCACTTATGTATGCTGCAGCAGTGGAAGGAAAAACCAAGCCCACTATAAAAGGAAATATTTTATTTTATTTTTTTTTTTTTTTTGTAGAAATTAAATTTACAAAAGTAAAAAAAGGCTCACATTTTCATATTGTACAACTGATGAGACAGGAATTTATGGATTTAATAATACAATTTGGAAAAAATGTTAAACATGAACGTTCTAGAGAAATATTACTGTTAGAATTACACATATTATAAATGTAAGTTCCCTTAAGGTGTATTGCATCTCAGATCTTTTTTAATATCTTCCAAGTCATTAATATTGAATCATGAAGCTGATGGCTTTATCACCAGCTGCACTGTAGAAAGTGTTGCAGGTAAAATTCATGCAGAAAAAAGTCACAGAAAAAAATCAAACCAGGCATCATCTGAAACACGACACACAACTGACTTGGAAATTCCAACTGACAGTATGTTTTTTCCATAACGGCTGCACTCCCAGCCCTGATGGCATTTCACAGAGGACAAAGCTGTAGCGTGCATACAAGTGGGTTAATTAAAAAGACTCAGAAGTCAATCAGAGACGATTACCATACCAGGGAGCTCTTTCAGTGTGCAGAGTTCAGAGTGAGAAAAAACATCAAAGAAGTTTAAACTGGGGACATGAGAAGCATTAGAAATGAGCTTTGAAAAGGAAGAGGCTGCAGGAGGAGGGGGAGCAACACTCTGTCTCTCAGGTAGACTTCAGAGTCCCTCCAGCAACACGAGGGCAGTAACAGTACAAGAGTTGAGAACACTTATGACTTGTTTGTGTTAATCCTTTGTTTATGGCCAACTATTTCATTGGCTAAATCTCTGGAATACACCGACAACTTCTGAAGTTGACTCCCTGTTCTCTCCATCATCTTTTGGTCAGTTGTTTTCAAGTTTCACTTTTCCACTATAATTGATATCTCTAATATCATAGAGAAATCTAAAAATAAATAATCCATACGCCAGTTACTCCAATTCTCAGGTCACACCTCAATAAACACAATCTTTCAGAACAAAATTGCAGTATTTGACACCGTTTCTCATAAATATTCCGATGAACATTTTAGCATCCATTGTCATTAGTCATACTCCCCTCACCTATTTTACCACGTATCTTTCAAAAACACACCCCATTTAAACACACACCTCAACTTTTTTATTCACATTTCCGCAGATGAGCCCCAGGATACATGCTTGGTCAAAAATGGTGTAGATTTAATATCAATGTTGTTATGCAGATGACACCCAGTTCTAGATTTTTTCCTAACCTAATTCCTCTATTCCACTTATATCCTTTTCAGACTGTCTCGTGGAAATTAGACCTTGGTTATTGTTGTATCTTATTTTTTGGGGCTAATATCTTTAGTAAGAAGTCAGAGGTAAAAGTCTGTTTTTACCAATATTTTAATTGGGCACTTTTTGAGGAGCAGCAGAGGCCGTGGATAAATGGGGAGTATGTGTGACCTTTGAGGATCTCTGAGACAAAGAGTTTTATTGCAGGCTGTAAAACCAGGATGTTTATAGATAGGGATGGAGGTCATAAAGCTGGGAGTTTGCTTGGGGGGACCATAGGATCATAAAAACCATAAAATTCAGGATGGACTCACATGCCAGACCTCGGATCTTTTGATGTAGGAGCAGGACAATGGTCAATACACTAACCAGCTTTTGTTTAGGACTGTGTCAATAAAGCCTGGGAGAATGAACTTTTGACTTGGATCCAGGAGAAGGACACGTCCCTTATCATGATTTTGGACGGACCAATCATTGTTAAGACACTGTTTAAAACGTTCTGATTGGAGCAGATTAATCCTGGGAGGTTTTGGACGTTTATAAAAGTTATGACACGGAAACCATTCTTCGTCAGAAATCTTTGTCTGGCCCAGAGAAAATAGGGCATGTTTTCTCTGTAAACTGCAATTTGTTAATCTGTTTAGAATAAAAGTGAGAACTGGAAATTGGCTCCATTTTGTCTCTGCTTGAACATGCACTGAATTATCTTTTTTATAAATTTTAATTCTACATTATCCTCTAGTTTTCATAAACTCAACAGTGGTGTTGTGTGCCTCCAATTTAACCAAACTCCTCATTTTGTCAATCGACACTGATAACTTGTCTGTTCATCATTCCCCTCAGGTAAAGATTCTGTGTGTTATATTTGATATTCCCCTCTCATAATATCATATTATTTATGTTAATTATATAACTCCTGATGCTGCTGCTGCCATCTTTGTCCATAGCCACGTTTTACTCGCATATTCTGCTGCTTGGCCATTTCCACCGGGGGCGTCAGCAGCACGTAGCAGCAGGGAAGCAGCTGTCACAGAGAGAGCCCAAAATCATGCGAGATCAGCAAAATCACGCGTGGTTTCGTCAGTAGTAATAGCAATAACAAGCAGGAAAAAGACTACAACATGGCTCCAAAAGGTCTGTGTTTTATGTTCTGTCCGTTTTACATTTACCAATAAGTTTATGTTATGTCAGGCATTATATAAAATCCCTCGAAGTGCAAAAGAATAATGTTAGTGGCGATCGAAGGTAGTGTAGGCCCTCTCGCAACCTACTGACTTCTCACGGGGTAGTAAAGTAAAGCTACCGGAAAGAAGCACCTTTTTTATTTTGAAAATTTCCGGATGTCTTTCTGTCTGATTTCCAGTCTTCCCCCATCCAAAATGTCGAATTTATATGTTTCGCAGGTGTAGCGCGTAGAAAATAGGACTACCGCGTATATTTAGAAAAGTGCTGCGACATGACGCTCCAGTGACGGGGCGAACTCGTGCTGCTTTCGCCTCCGGTGGAAAGGATTATATTTATTACAGCGGTGGCTAACAGCCGCGTATCATGTGCTGCTGCTGTAACATGCTGATGACGCGTCCTGTGGAAAGGAGCGGTCTTTCTGTATTTAAATCACAGCCCAAACACATCTGTGTGTGTATTCCAATGTATTCACTTCATACACTGATTTTAATTGTTTTTCTATCAACTGAATTTCTATTTGATCAATTGTTTTCTTGAATGTTTGTCTTTGTATTATTTTTCCCTTTTTTTCTGTAAGGTGACCTTGGGTTTTAGAAAGGTGCAAAGTGGTGAAATAAATTGTATTATTATTATTATTATTATTATTATTATTATTATTATTATTACCTTATAGTTTATAGACTCAATAATAATCCGGTTTTACATTCGGAACTGCAGGTTTTGCTGACAGTTTTAGAAATGAAGCTACCACTATTTTGAGGAACAGGAATTTGCACATCACAATGAGGTGCTCTGTGGTGGATGGTGTCAGAGCTGCAGGTCTTGATTATAAATGAATCAATGAAGCAGACACCTGACAGGCCAGCTCATGCTGGTCAGCTTTGCAACAGGTACCATATCAGGTGTTATCACACTCACCGTCATGACAATCATCAAAACAAAGTGAACTCCAGCATTTCACTGCCTGATTCATTCTCACCAAGCTGACTGGCTGTAAGTCCCCTTCAAGAACGCACCGAAACTAACCCAAATGCATGAAACCGCTCTTTATTCTATGACCCACTTCAGGGTGCTCTGCCTGCTGCAGAATTTACACAACTTTATGAAGTCCCCCCCAAATTTCAAACATCTATGTTACTATAATCAGAATTTTACAACCACATGGATGCATGCAGAAACTTACCTGTCGTAGTCTTGACGTCCGTATTTCAACCATCCATGGTTTAGGGGGTTAGTTTTCAGCAGAAAAAAAAATTCTTCCAGCATGCATCCGAACGGGTAGGACACTACAACAGCTGCTAGGTCCTACCAGCTGAAACAGAAGTGAAGTTGTTTGGACACTGGCGGACCGACCTGCAGCCGCTGCACAGCCGGAGATTGTATTCCTAACAGGCGCGTTACCGCAGCGTGGCAAACACAAGGTTTCTCCCAGCGTGATGAGAGTGCGGGTTAAACTGAAACCGTTAACAGCCTAAACACACGCGCGCACACACACACACACATATATATATTTGAAAAAACAGGAGAAATGTCATCTGTTTTTATTATTCATCAGAATTCTTACTGCAGCATTGTGAATCAACTGAAGTATTTTAATTGCATGTTGTGGGCTTCCTCATATTAAAGGATTACATAGTCCAGACCTTAAAGTAACAAATGCCTGCACTAGACTTTCAACATCACTCCTGGAAAATGTTATTTTAGCAATATTCCAGAGGTGAAAAAAAGAAATCCTACAAACCTTTTTAATATACAATCTCAGGTCAATGAATCAACACAATCTGCTGGGATTCTCTCCATAGCAAACTTTGAACTGATTGGAATATTGTTATAATTGTATTGAAATGAATTTTCTTGTAAAGAGCCTTTAAATGACATCTGTTTTGATTTGGCGCTATATAAATAATGAATTGAATTGAATATGGGATTTGAATGTCATGTCTTGGAGACAAATGAATGCCATCCAGTGATCAACTATGCAGATTCTTTTTTTAGAACTTCTGGTCCAAAGACGATAACTAAGCAAAATTTCACAATTCCAACATGCCAGCAAAAAACTAAAATAATAATAATAATCATCATTTTCTGTTGTTGCTAAAAGTATTCAGTTCTCCAGATGCTTTCTGTCAGGTTGTAATGGTGGAGGAACATCTGGACAGGGATCATACGTATCCCCTTGGGTTGTGCTGGGTGAATCTCCATCCACTCAAAAACGACACTCGAAAACAATGGCACCAGTGAGGTGACAGCTATTGGGTCCAGCTTCACAATGGTATCATTTGGACTTGTCTTCGCCATCCAGTTTTTCCACACACTTGCAGTGCAGGAGATCATAGAGCTGGAACGATTCCAACAGCTGAATCACAGAGCTGAGAATGACAAGCTAAAGGCATAATGTAAATAAATAAATAAACTAAAACAAATTAAACTTTATTTATAAGACGCTTTTCATACAAAATAGCATCTCAAACCACATTCCCATTCCACCTATCCCACCCTCTAGAATAAAAACATGGACACAGTATACCGCCCCTCCTCCCAACTCCTCACCCATCCAAGAACATACTGAAAAGCAACAGTAAACAAGGACACTGGGCCAAGTACAAATAAGCCAGGTAACGAAACGCAATCTAGGAGCCATCAGCATCAGCAGCAACAGATCGACAGACACAGCCAAAGCACTAGCCCAGGGTGCCCCACAGAGGGAAGGCTGAAACTCCCACCTACACTCAAGCACTATCTGGTGAGCCCCCAGGCAGCCACAGCTGAATCACCGCTCCCGAGGCAGAGGGCTCCCACAGAGTAAACACTGGAAGGAAATAACAGGTTCAAATATTAAAATAAACTGTAAATAAAAATGAGATTAAATAGAGATACAATTTAGAATTATTTAGAGTAAAACATTAATATTTATTAAAATAAAACATGCAGATCAATTAAACAGATAATGAGTTGAAAGCTACTGTAAGCTAAAAAGGCGAGCCTTGAGCCTGCTCTTAAAAACATGAACATGAGGTGCTCCGGCAGAGGTGAGGCCCATAATAATGGAGAGACGCCTAACCATGGGTGTGTGTTCTGACTTTTGTGATGACAAGGAGACAGCTGCAGGAGGAGCGCAGAAACCATGAAGGTCAATTTGGTAAAAGCAGTTCTGATAGATAAGAAGGCCCACGACAATTAAAACAATTAAAAGAACTTAAAATATACCCTAAAAAATATGGGTAACCAAAGCAGTGATTTAAAGACCAGTACAATGTTCATCATCACCATCAATTTCCCCTCCTGGTCTTAAGCAGGACACGCACTGCTAAATTTTATAGAAGCTGTGAACCTAGATAGTCTTTTTGGGAAGACCAAAAAGCAGGGCCCAGTTGTTCAAAAGGTGTAATCTGGATAAAAACTATCCGGATTTTGAAATCCCTTTTTTGTTATCCAGGATCAAGTAATCCGTCTCCGTTTTATCCCAGTTGTTCAAAGCAAAGTAGGATTGGATCAGTCTGATCCAAATCCAAATCTTCAGATTACCAAATCCAGATAATTTGTGCTATAAATTAGACTGCATATCACATAGAAGGCCACTAGGTGCTTAAAAACAAACAAGTAGAGTAGCCAGCATGGAGTAACTCAAAGTGTATTTATTTGAATAAACAAAAAGAAAGCACAGAAAATACAAACATCCCATTTTCAATATCTTTTGACCAGCCAGACCATAATCACATTCCATATTTCAAATTCAACCTTGAAACATGAGGAAAGCACACATACATTCAGCCTTCTTCTTCTGTGGAATGATCAGACATTTGAAGATGTGCTTTCAGAAGACAAATCTCAAGTTTGGCTTTGGTTTGCTGCAGTCTGGTTAAAGTAATTTGTTCCTCTGCCAGGCGAATCTGTACCTCTGCTCGTTCAGTTTATCTTTTAAGAAGTGCCCGGTAGGCATCATACTCATCTTTGTTTGGCAAAGGATGTTTTAAGCCTCTTTGATTTCCTGTTGCAGTTGTAAGTGTCTCTACTTGTGCAGATCCACCATTTCCAACTTCTTCCACAGTAACTGTACTGAGATCAAGGATCACCGTTACCTCTGCATCAGTAGGATCTGATTCGCCTTTCCCTTCAGCTGTGGGCTCAGCATCGCCTGCAACACCTTGAATCCCATGTAGAGCTTGTGAATGCTCCCCTCCAATAATGTCAAGAACCAAGTCAGTGTATTCACCTCTCTTGAAGGGCTTGTTGCCTGTTTGAGTTTTTTGCCTCCGAGTGGTCCTTTGTTGCTTTGGCCTTTAGATTCTTCCATCTAAATTTGATCTGATCTGTCGTCCTCTTCTGGCACAGCATAAACATACAACTTTAGGGTGATGCTGACCTCCTCATCACAAACTTTGTTGTGAAGTGGCCTGGGTCTGTCCACGATGCAGGGAAAGCGCTCTATACAGAAAGCTCCAGACCAACCGACCAGATGGCATAATATTAGGGGACAGTGCCTATCCGCTCCTACCATGGCTGATGACCCCTTTTCTTGCAACAAACACACCTGAGCAGGCACGCTTCAACACTGCTCATTCCAAAACAAGGTATGCCATTTTAAATGGAGTTCTGAAGAGGCCCTTTGCGTGCCTCAACTACTTGCGAGTGGAACCCCAAGGAGGGTGCAAAATAATACTTGCTTGTATTGTCCTGCACAATATTGCTACAAAGCGGAATGTCCCTCTCTGCAATGAGGTTAATGATGCACCTGCTGAGCCAAATAAAAACGAAGACATACCTCCGACTTTTTCTCAGAATGAGAGAGTGACTGGTCAGGCAGTAAGGGATGCCATTGTCAGGAACTATTTTTGAACAATGATTTTTGAATATATCTGTAAATATTACGTTTCCAATTAGAATTAGAATTGAATACTCTTTTGTTTGATTTTGACAGCTATTGAGTGGATTATTTTATTTCTACATTACTGGTCTATGATGCAAAGTAGTTTATAAAATGTCAACTGTATGGTTTGAAAACTAGGTTAAAAAATATCAATACATAAATGTATATTTACTACACGATGAATTTTATTTATTTGACCAGTTTGAATTTAATTAAAAAAGGCATTTTGCTCCTGAAATCCCCCCTGAATCCTCCCAACTGCTGGGATCAGAATAATCCTGTTTTGTTTTTATCAAAGTTATCCCGATCCTACTAAAAAGTTTTGAACAACCCAAACTGAGGGTTTTATCCAGATCAAAACCAAGATTGGATTACGTGATCTAATCCGATCTCAGAATCCATTTTTGGTTTTGATCAACCCATTTTCAAGATTTAAACCAATCTGTTATCCAAAATCCGATCGGATTACCTTTGAACAACTGGGCCCTGGGCATTACAGTAATCGATTCAGTTCAGAGTCAAAAATCACACCCAGGTCCTTCACTTGCAAACAAGTATTACAAGACAGTTGCTTTCTCCCAAAGAGGATCTCAATGTGTCTTATTTCTCTTTATACCTCACTTGAAATACATGCAACTCAATTCAATTCAGTTTATTTATATAGCGCCGTTTCACAACAGATGTCATCTCAAGGCACTTTACAAGAAGAGTTATTACAATACAATGTTTAATGTAGAAATTAGAGAACCACAGAAGATTGCGTCGTATAATTCTCAGCAATCCCTCACACTGAGCAAGCATGAAGCGACAGTGGAAAGGAAAAACTCCCTTTTAACAGGAAGAAACCTCCGGCAGAACCAGGCTCAGCACAAGCGGTCATCTGCCGAGACCGTCTGTGGTTTGGAGAATACAGAACAGAGATGTTGATGTGAACAGAAGAAAGATTTCAGAACCACGCATTTTAGCATCAGCCCCAAGCCCATTTTCCAAAAAGGGGAATAAGGAAGTGAGAATGGTAAACATATTTTCTCACTGTTATGTCTCATACACAAAATATGACGACACATATGAGAGTTAAAAGACCTCTAGAAGGTGAATTTTGCATATGTGACCTTTAAGAAACACTTTAAAAAATCAACATGCAGTAGCTATACTGTTAATAGAAACAAATTATTACATCTTATGTCAAGCCGTATTGTTATGACAGGAGAAAACAACTATTACTTAATCCAAACTTTCTACTCGTGATACAGTCAGAGTAACCAACACCAACCAGGAAGGGACCAAAAGTGGCCCTTATTGATTATCCATTTGTATTCTTTATTATCTAGCCACAATAGACTAGTACAGAAGGTCTCCATATAGAACTTCAGTTAATCTACATGTAATTATCACATTTGAGGTGGACTTTTATAGTTAAGTGGAACTGCAAAGCTAAACATAACATATTTCAAACTATATGCACCGCACAATTCAATAAGTCATAATCCAAAAAACAACAGAGACAGTCTGCAGTCTTGTTTAAAGACAGAAAATAACTCCCCCGTGCCTCTGCAGATGACATTTAATGAGGATGTTGTTTCATAGGCTCACAGTGGAAGACGTGGGGGAAACAACAGCTGTTGGACAGACATACACAGTGGTTAAACCAAAAACATCTGATATTGATGATTAATTTCTATTGATACACATATTAAGACATAAATAACAAAATCTACTGCACCAAAGGGGTAAATAAAAACTTGTATAAATGACATCACTTTTAACACATTCAGAGTGGAAAAAAGATTTGGTGTTACAAGCCAGTAAGCTAAATCCGCGAAGCTATTGTTTGCCCAAGCCAGGAAAAATCAACTTGACCCTCAAACACCGTTTTAAATGTTTCTCTGCTCCAACAAACCCATCTCAAATTAATTAGTAACTAACATGTACATGCTACTGAGGGGAAGTAGGTATTTTAAATTAGGTGCCTTTGGAGCAGAAAAAACATTTAAAAATAGAAGAAAAGTGGCCCTCAAAACAGAATGAAAGAAGCAGAAGCAGCTAACATTTTAACAGTGTATTTTACAATTTACAACCATTTACAACTTGTTTACCTTGAGACTGGTTAGAGCAGTTGTGTCAAGTTCATCTCCATTTTGGGCCACATCAAGCTGATGAATATCTTTAAAGTATAATAATCCATTAAAATGAGCCTCCGCATTCCAAAAGTACATCTTAAAATTTAATGATACTGAACATCTTTACATAATGATGTGATTTAGGACTGTTTAAATAAACACTGATTTTATTTTACTGATAAAACTGTATTGGGGTGCACAAAAATAGAACTTCAATTTTCTATCCATAGGGTCCTCTAGAGTTTAGAGGGCCACATAAATGGCCATGGAGGGCTGGATTTGGTCCCCAGGCCTTGAGTTTGACACATGTGGGTTAGATGAACTAACGCTGATACCCATTCTAAAGTAACAGACAAACAAGAAAGAATTACTACATATAACTCCAAATAGTTGAAAAGCACCAGTGAGAACTATTTATCAGCGAACACAACTTAAAATACCTCCTTAATTAAATCCAAAAAGGCTAATGAGGGTGACTGAGCTTCGTTAGCTGCAGTGATATCGCGTTTACTTGCTATCCATCAGAGCAGACAAGCCTACACTGCAAACCTAAAACAAAAAAAAACTTCCAGAACTTACCTTTACATTTGTGACACAGATAGTTGGCCTGGATATATCCTTCAGCTGCTCAGGGTTTTTGCGCTTCCACGGCTCATGGTAGATAGAGGTTCTGCTCATTGGCACTGTCCTCTAAGAAGAGGTGGGTCACTTCCCTTGTTGATGTCAACAGAAGAAAGATTTCAGAACCACCCGTTTTAGCATCAGCCCCAAGCCCATTTTCCAAAAAGGGGAATAAGGAAGTGAGAATGGTGAACATATTTTCTCACTGTTATGTCTCATACACAAAATCTCACGACACATATGAGAGTTAAAAGACCTCTAGAAGGTGGTTTTTGCATAATATGTGACCTTTAAGAAACACTTAGCATAAATGAAAATTATTGGAGACTTGACTTTTATTGTTCAAAAAGAAACCTTTATCTATAAAACTGATTTACTTTTAAGAAGATGGGAGTCTGCTGTGGTTGGCATACATTTCCACATGAGCAACTGTTAGACAGCTTGCATCCAAAATGTTGTATTAATGCCATCTTCTGTATTGCTTTCCTGTCATTATTTTTCTGTACTCTCTTTATAAGTACTCTATTTTTCAAAAAACTAAAAATATTTTCTTTTCCATCTACTCAACCGTCAAACCATTCATCTTTTGCTTCTTCTTTGCGAGACTTGTTGATGGTTGACAACTAAATAGTGACCTACTGGTAAAAGCTAAACATCAAGGCAAACAAAACATAGTATAAATTGTTTTGTAACTTTCATCCATCCATCCATCTTCTTCCGCTTTATCCGAGGTCGGGTCGCATGGGCAGTAGCCTAAGCTGAGAGACCCAGACTTCCCTCTCCCCGGCCACTTGGGCCAGCTCCTCGGGAGGAATCCCGAGGCGTTCCCAGGCCAGCCGGGAGACATAGTCCCTCAAGCGAGTCCTGGGTCTTCCCCTGGGCCTCCTCCCAGTGGGACGTGCCCGGAACACCCCGCCAGGGAGGCGTCCAGGAGGCATCCTGACCAGATGCCCGAGCCACCTCAACTGGCTCCTCTCGATGTGGAGGAGCAGCGACTCTACTCTGAGCCCCTTCCGGATGACCGAGCTCCTCACCCTATCTCTAAGGGAGAGCCCAGCCACTCTGCGGAGGAAATTCCTTTCAGCCGCCTGTATCCGTGATCTTGTTCTTTCGGTCATCACCCAAAGTTCGTGACTATAGATGACGGTAGGAACGTAGATCAACCGGTAAATCTAGAGCTTTGCCTTTTGGCTCAGCTCTCTCTTTACCA
Source organism: Apricaphanius iberus (assembly GCA_028564705.1). Taxonomy (NCBI): domain Eukaryota; kingdom Metazoa; phylum Chordata; class Actinopteri; order Cyprinodontiformes; family Aphaniidae; genus Apricaphanius; species Apricaphanius iberus. Next base: position 873,184 of record JAPXFQ010002328.1, on the reverse strand, counting down.
TGACAGACCGGTACAGCGCCCGCATAACTGCAGACGCCTTACCAATCCACCTATCAATCTCCCACTCCATTTTTCCTTCATTCGTGAACAAGACCCCCAGATACTTGAACTCTTCCACTTGAGGAAGGACCCCATCCCTGACCCGAAGATGGCACCCTCCCCTTTTCAGGCTCAAGACCATGCTCTCGGATTTGGAGGTGCTGATCCTCATCCCAGCTGCTTCACACTCGGCTGCGAACGACTCCAGCGAAAGCTGTAGATCACGTTCAGATACAGCCAACAAAACTACATCATCTGCGAAAAGCAGCGACCCGATCCTGAGGTCACCAAAACGGACCCCCTCAACACCTTGGCTGCGCCTAGAAATCCTGTCCATAAATGTTATGAACAGGATCGGGGGCAAAGGCCAGCCTTGGCGGAGTCCAACTCTCACTGGAAACGAGTCCGACTTACTGCCGGCAATGCGAACCAGACTTTGACACCGGTCATACAGGGACCTAACAGCCTTTATCAAAGGGCCCGGTACCCCATACTCCCGGAGTACCCCCGACAGGACTCCCCGAGGGACACGGTCAAACGCCTTCTCCAAGTCCACAAAACACATGTAGACCGGTTGGGCGAACTCCCACGCACCCTCCAGGACCCTGCTTAGGGTATAGAGATGGTCCAGTGTTTCAAGGCCAGGAAGAAAACCGCATTGTTCCTCCTGAATCCAAGGTTCGACTATGCGTCGGACCCTCCTCTCCAGAACCCCTGAATAGACCTTACCAGGGAGGCTCAGAAGTGTGATCCCCCTATAGTTGGAACACACTCTGTGGTCCCCCTTTTTAAAGAGGGGGACCACCACCCCCAGTCTGACAATCCAAGGGAACTGTCCCCCAATATTGCAGAGTTAACCGACACAGCCCTACAGCATCCAGAGCCTTATGGAACTCCGGCCAATCTCATCCACCCCTGGAGCCTTGCCACCAAGGAGCTTTTTGACAACCTCAGTGACCTCAGCAACAGAGATTGGAGAGCCCCCAGACTCTGCTTCCAAACAGGAAGGCGTGTCGGTGGGACTGAGGAGGTCTTCGAAGTATTCCATCTACCGACCCAAAATGTCCCGCGTCGAAGTCAGCAGTACACCACCCCCACTGTAAACAGTGTTGGTGGCAGACCGTTTCCCCCCCTCAGGCGCCGGATGGTGGTCTTTGAAGCAACACGGAGGTCGTTCTCCATGGTCTCTCCAAACTCCTCCCATGCCCGAGTTTTTGCCTCAGCGACCATCCGAGCCACACTCCGCTTGGCCTGTAGGTACCTATCAGCTGCTTCCGGGGTCCCGCAGGCCAGAAAGGCCCAATAGGACTCCTTCTTCAGCCTGACAGCATCCCTGCCGCCGGTGTCCACCAGCAGGTTTGAGGGTTGCCGCCGCGACAGGCACCGCCCACTTTGCGGCCACAACTATGGTCAGCCGCTTCGACAATGGGGGCACTAAATATGGCCCACTCGGACTCGATGTGCCTCGCCCCCCCGGTGTGTGTTCGAAGTTCTACCGGAGGTGCGAGTTGAAACTCCTTCTGACAGGGGACTCTGCCCGAGGTTCCCAGCAGACCTGCACGGCGTGGTTGGGCCTGCCTGGCCTGTCCTGCGTCCTACCCCACTTCCGAAGCCGACTCACCACCACGACGAAACGACAACCAAGTCGATCATCAAGCTGGGGCCTAGGGTGTCCTGGTACCAAGTGCACACATGAACACCCTTATATTTGAACATTGTGTTCGTTATGGACAATCCATGGCGAGCACAGAAGTCCAACAACAAAACACCGCTCAGGTTCAGATCGGGGGGCCATTCTGCCCAATCACGCCTCTCCAGGTCTCACTGTCATTGCCCACGTGAGCGTTGAAGCCCCAGCATAATGAGGGAGTCCCCGGAAGGAGCACTCTCCAGCACCCCCTCCAGGGCCTCCAGAAAGGGTGTGTAATCTGATCTACCGTTTGGCGCATAAGCACAAACAATAGTCAGAACCCGTCCCCCCACCCGTAGGCGGAGGGAGGCTACCCTCTCATTCACCCGGGTGAACCCCAACATACAGGCGGCGAAATGGGGGGCAACAAGTATGCCCACCTCAGCTCGCCGCCTCTGAACGGGAGCAACTCCAGAGTGGAAAAGAGTCCAACCCCTCTCGAGGAGAAGGGTTCCAAAACCAGAGCCGTGCATAGAGGCAAGGCGAACGATGTCCAATCGGTACCTCTCGACCTCGCACACCAGCTCCGGCTCCTTCCACTCAGAGAGGTGACGTTCCACGTCCCAAGAGCCAGCTTCCACAGCCGAGGATCGGACCGCCATGGTCCGCCCCTTCGGACACCGCCCATCTTACATTGCACCTGACCCCTATGGCCCCTCCCACAAGTGGTGAGCTCATGGGAAGGGGGGCCCATGTTGCCTCTTTGGGCTGAGCCATGGGTAAAGGCCCGGCCACCAGGCGCTCGCCAACGTGTCCCACCTCCAGGCCTGGCTGCAGAGTGGGGCCCCGGTGACCCGCATCGGGGCGAGGGAACACTGGATCCAATATTGTGACTCTTCATAGGGGTCTTCGGACTGCGCTTTGTCTGATCCCTCACCTAGGACCAGTTTGCCATGGGTGACCCTACCGCTTAGAGCCCCCGACAACTTAGCTCCTAGGATCATTGGGACACTCAAACCCCTCCACCGTGATAAGGTGGCAGCCCAGGGAGGGGTGTTTTGTAACTTGTGTTTCGAAATTTTTCACTTGAAACTTGTACTTTTTTAATTAGTCAAGTTAAAAAACGTAAGTTAAAATTTACATTTAAGTTACAAATTAAAATACACGTTACAAGTTACAAGTCTTAAAATGCAGGTGTCATGTTTTGGTGTGATGCACCGAAATCTAGAGAAGAGATGATGGCAAGTGGACTCTTTTAATTAGATTTAGATAACTTGCTTAGATTAAAATTACCCCCCACTTAAAGGTTTGCCACCTAACATTCAAGAAAACAAAAAACCGACAAGGAGTTAAAGGAGTGGAGGGGGCCCAAAATAGCAGGAAGAACCCTGAAACAAAAAAGAAACACAAAGAGACTAAAAAATGTCAGAAAGAGCAAAAAAGCTCCCTCCCCCTCCCTTTCTGATTGGTCTTGAATGGACCAAGACGTGCGGAGGAGACAATAGAGTTATCGGAGGTGAGGATGCTGTTTTGGTTTGAAATTGGTATCTTCTGCTCTTGAGCTGAGTGTTGATCCATGGCTGCGCTCTGGACTAATGGCGGAGGCTTATTTCGGAGGCTCCGTGTAAACAGAAAACTGAGCATGCGGGCAGTTACGAGCACGAGCACACAGCGTTCGTGATGACTGACAGCCCTTGTCATCACTTGATTGGTTCAAGTGTACGGCACCGTGGCTTTTGAGCCATAGCTGAGATACGGAAGGCGGGACTTACCCGTAATGTTATTTATCAAATGACTTATTTCATATCAACATTTAAGTCCAGGAGGTCAATTTAATACAATTCTTAAAATGTGTAATTCATTTAGAGATCCAGCTCACTTTAATTAGCCGTGTGACCGAAGGAAACAGAAGGATTTGGGGGTCGTCCATGCGGCTGGAAAAGCCCAAGGAATACATCCGGTATAGGTACCAGGTCTGCTTGGGTTACCAGATTCGCTCTGGGGCCTACGCATAGCCATGACGAAGCATTACATGGTTGGTTGGACACTGACTTTGACTACATAATTGGCTGGACGTTAGAACATAGTGTGCATTTTTAAAATATCTTTCTTAAACAAATAACAAGTATACAAAACATGATTTCAACAGATATAAACAGCCAGGGGTGTTATATAGGGGCATCACACCCATGGGGGATGTGGGTGTTTTAACACCCACACCTTTTCAGGATTTTTTGCACAAACTACTTACAGCAGTCACCCCTCTGTTTCTCTGGCCGCTCATAAGTTCCCGCCCCTTCGGCAAGAGCTGACCGAGAGACGGGTGTCAGGCAGTCACAGTCAAAGGCGGTGTCATGTTTCAGATAGAGGGGAGAGAGGAGGCCGATATAATATCTCACTTTTCCAGATGCTTTGAATGAGTGTTTATATCGATTAGGTATTTAAAAAGGCTCTATAAGTGTTTAGGAGGATGTTCTGTTTAAGTTTTGTTGATAAGTTGAACGTTTTCTGTAATATATTTCTTTTTTTAGACTAATTGGAATATTGCTCAGCAGCTCATTTAGCCTAATGTGGTTGTATATGCAGCATGCAGTAGGAAAGGAAACTGATAACGAGGGACAAATTGTTATTGATAAGCAGTCTATTTATGGGTTTATTTGATATTTGAGGATTGTTTGTTGACTAGCTTAATGCTTTGGGGATACTTAACTATTATTGTATTGTACCTCCATGTTGAGGAGAAAAAACTGAGAAATGTCACAGTTCTTCAACAGGTATGCAAACAATACAAACGGGGATATTATTTTAATCTTTAACAACAGTCATTTTAACATTATCAATACCACCAGAGATAAAGCTTTGTGGGGGGTTTTTTGTTTGTTTTTTCTTGATGTCTCCCCTTTTCAAGGTGCAAGTAAGCAATATTTAGCAGTCACAGTCCTTTCAGACCCATGTAACTGCTGTAAAAGCATATAAAAGCTTACTATCATCTTTTTATCACGCAGTATCATTAAAATTCAGAAAAAGAAAGAGCCAGGAAAATATTTAGACCTTTTTCAGGAGAATTCCTGTAAGTGAAGTTGAGAAACTTATAAAGAAAGAGCGATTGTGTTTGTGTGTTTTTGTATTATGGGTGGTGCTTTTTTCCATCCCAGGTGCACACATGTGTCTGGTGTTTTTATATCAAATTCACTATTTCATTTCAAATATTTTGATTAGAGGTTGGGGATGTGGCCAGGAGCGAGGAAGACAGCGATGAGGGAGGAAAAGGCAGATGAGAGGAACAGAGTGAGGGAGAAGTAAGAGAGGAAAAGGATGAAGATGAAATGGTTAAGAGGAGCAGAGAGTTCAACCCCAGCTGTTACTGAATACCAGTCTTTGTATGTAATCGGTTTTATTGTTAACAAAACAAAAAAAAACACATCCATCCCTCACACTTTTTAAAAGCTTGCTACACCCCTGTAAATACCGTATGTATTTATATGAATTCTTTTGACAGCCTTCTTCTTGATTGCCTGATATTGCTTTGATGAATAGTAAAATTTATCATATTTTTGGGGTTTTCTAAAAAAAAATAACCAGAAAAAAAATGTCATTACAGGAAAATCTGTCAAAATACGGTAAATAACAACCTGCCAAACACTTTCCAAAGTCCATGTGTGAAAAAACAGTACCAGAAAATATGTCATATTTTCCTAATGCCCCCACAACAGCTGTTATTAACATTTATATCTCCTAAATTAAACCGTATACTGCTTCCAAGATAGTTTGTCAAAGTTGAGTTGCCATAGTGCGACTTTTTCGGCAAGCACAGGCCCCAGAGGAGATCTGGTGACCTGAGCAGATCTGGTACCTACACCGGCTATTATGCCGGAGCGTCTCATGAAGTAAGAGCTTTTAATGAGATTAAGGGACAAAGGAGCCCGCAAAGAATAGTCAGGGAACTTCTGCAAAGGAACCCACAAAGGATTGTGCAGACTTGTACCAAAGGATGTCACGAAAAAGCACTGGAGGTCTGCAGCAAAGAAACAGAGAAGAACAGCTGGTGAACTGTAACAAAGAAACCCGTGAAGAAGAGCTGGACGTTCACCGGAGGGTGCTGAGTCTGCAGCTGGGGCGAATCTGTCCTGATCCCCTTAGACCTCTGGTGGATTTGCCTCAATCCCCTCAGAAGCAGGGTCAGATAATGACAGCAAAGGCCACTGGGTATTAAGTGTTTAAAGGGTGTAATGTAAAACAGGATTTTCAGTTCACATTTGAAGAGCAACAAGATGACAAGCCTTAGAAAATCGATCAATAATAATAATAATGATAGTAATAATTATTATTAATAATAATAATAATAATAATAATAATAATAATAATAATAATGGCTGTTTTACCTTTAGAGGATTATACACCAGGGTTGAGAGGTTGAAGCTGACCTGCGGGGAAATTGATGAGATTATTTATTTCTGTTACAGATGTGACAGGCTGAAACGTATTCGGAGACATCTTTATAGAGGGATGTCCACCAAAAATAATGGTGCAGAAGGGCTATGGTATGGCTATTTCCGGGATGACATGAGAACTGAGAGGAATGAATCCAGTGAATGGTCCATGCTCGAACTACTGAGGGAACATACAGTCAATATCCCAGGTGAGGGACCCCACAAAACAGGATGATGGTAATATGGGGTCTTCTTATAAAGGTGTTTCATCGGACCGGTGGATTCTTGAGGTTGTTTTTTTTATTTTTGAAGCCGGGACGGTAGGAGATGTTGAGGTTGAATCTGGAAAAGAAGAATGACCAGTGGGCTTGACTTGGATTCAGACGTTTGGCAGATTGGAGCTATGATAAATTCTTATGATCAGTTCAAATGATGACAGGAATCTCAGTACCCTCCAGCCAATGTCTCCACTCCTACAGCGTGAGCCTGATTGCGAGTAGTTCTCGGTCCCTGATGTCGTAATTTCTTTCAGCTGAAGAAAACCTTTGAGAAAAAAAATGCACAGATGTGAATCTTGTGATCAAAAGACGATCTTTGGGATAGAATTGCTCCAACTGCTGAGTCTGACGTGTCCATCTCAAGGATCTAATGGAAATTGGCGTCTGGCTGATGAAGGATGAGCTCGGACAAAGGCATCCTTTAGCTGTTGGAAAGCTTTATCTGCCTCTGGAGTTCATTTCAAAATGTTCTTGGTGGAAGTAAGAGCGTTGATAGGTTCTGCAATTTTGCTGAAGTGGTGGATAAACCTTTGGCAAAGGTTGGTGAAACCAATAAATCGTTGTAGCTGTTTTCTGTTGTCAAGTATGGGTCAGTCTTTAAAGACCTATATCTTAGCTGGGTCTGCTCTCACCTGCCCGTCCTCCAGAATGAACCCCAGGAAGGTGATGGACGGAACGTGGGACTCACACTTCTCAGCTTTGATGTAAAAAAGGTTTTCCAGCAACCTTTGGAGGATCTGTCGGACATGGATCCAATGCTGTTGAAGAGAATTTGAAAAGATGAGGAAGTCGTCGAGATCTACAAACATAAATTTATTGAGGAAATCCTGGAGTACATCATTAACCAGGTTCTGAAAGATAGTGGGGCATTGGTGAGTCTAAATGGAATAACTAAGTACTCAAAATGACCTATGAGAGTTTTGAAGGACGTCTTCCATTCATCTCCCTCATGGATGCGAACAAGGTGGTAGACATTGCACAGATCCAATTTTGAGAAAATGGAAGCTTAGCTCACCAGTGCCAAAGCTGAAGATAGAAGAGGGAGTGAGCATTTGTTTTTAACTGTTATTTGGTTGAGGCCACGGTAATCGATTCAGGGACAAAGAGAACCTTTTTTTTTAAATAAAGAAGAAAACGAAAATGAGGGCTGAATAATCCCGCCCGAGACTCTGAATCTGCCGCCTTGCAACCGATCCAGCTGTTTGATCACCGCGGAGACATCCTGCATCTCTGCATGGACATGTAATATGTAAACCTACTGCAGCTGTTTAATAAATCTCTAAAAAAATCAATAATGATCTCAAGTGTTTTAATGGAAGAGGGAAGGGTTTGATACTGTTTTTAATTGTTCTGTTTCCTCCTTACCACAATCTGAACTGTTTTACAATATATGAGAACCTAAATTAGCCAGAAACACACTGGTCACAACTTACAATGGCCATCAGAAATGGTGACCTTACAGCAAATACCTCTAAATAATATAATACTTCAGTATAATATTATTATTATTATTTCAGTATTGTATTCAGTTTAAATGTTTTGAAGGGTTCTGTCTCCTTAGAACAATCTGAGCTGTTTTACAATAATATGTGACCCTCAATTAGCCAGAAACACACTGGTCACAACTTATTAATGTCATCAGAAATGGTGACATTACAGTAAACAATGGGTTTACTGACTGATAGTTTCTCAAATACTTTTCATTTTTAAATACAAAACAGAAACTTTCTCAGTCATTGCGATGTTTAGAGCCGTAAAGTTTATATACAATCTACGCAGTTTGCGTAAATATTCTTCTTCTTGCTCGTGTCCAAGAAATTCATGCAGAGAAATCCACAGAGCCGCCCCCTATGGCCACAAATTCTAATGGGTTACTGATTTTGGTGTAACACCTGATTTTCTGTCTATTCACACACACCAACTTCGCCTGCTACTGCTACCTGACAGAAGCCTGGTCCAACCTGTATGGAAGGCGATAACAGCCCCGATCGCAGCTCCTCTTGGCAACCCGATAAAAATATGCCGTCAATCACAGTTTTCCAATGTCCTAGATGCCAAAGCTGCTGCCCATTTCAAGCCATTCTCTCCCCTGCTATAAGAGAAGCTGTAGCCGGTATCAATGTAGATTTTCCCCTTGGCTTCAGGCTTATCAAAGCCACAACCCTCTCTAAACGCTATAAAATAGCACTCTTTTTTTTTTTTTTTATGGAGCTACTTAAAGCAAAGAAAAATAAAACCTTTTTTGGCACTTTGAATATTTCCAATTTTACGGAGAACATTTCTGATCGTGGTGCTGTTACTGTTATTACATTCTGAGACATCACTTAAAACAAACAACTCCAGGCCAATCAGCAGCTACCGCTGCTAGGTAGGAGTGTCCAGGATATCATACTACTGGACCAATCAGTCCATAGGTTGTCGTGTTGGGTCGCTTAAGATCGCTTAGGATCAAGGCAGAGGAAGTCCAAAAAAAAGGGGTCGACTGGGGTCGGCTCTGAACGGACACACACCAGCACCAGAACAGGTCAGAACCGTACCAAAGCAACCCGTTCTGTACTGGCCCTAGTGGAAAAGGGGCATTATATACCTTTCTGTTTGAACATTGGTGTCAATCTTAATTTCACACCCACAGCGATTACAGTTTTGCTCAGTGTATCACTTGTGTGGATTTTTATTGTACTTAAAAGAGATCATATATCGTATTAATTTTATGTGACCTAATTTTGAGGTTCTTTAACTTCAACAAAGTTAATGCCACTAAGACACCTCAAGTGTAGTGTATATCAAATTTCAAGTAATGCCCACTTGTCTTGGCAGAGTATATTAGGTTCTTGTGACTCAAAGTATCTAAGTTGTAATAACTTGATTTGAATTTAACTATACTAACATATATAAAGTAGTCTCAACTTCAAAAAAGTTAAGCTCACTCAAATATAACGACCGTTCTGAATAAATTGAAAAAAATACTTCTTGAAGTATTTGAAGGACGTCTTTTAATGAAATCCTAATGTCATTGCTGTAGATCATGGTGATGTGGATCAGGTAGTCTATGTCCCATTTGCTCTTAGCGTACAGCTTGACATCAATTCAATTGATTTCACTTTTATTTATACAGCACCAATTCACAACAAATGTAATCTCAAGGCACCTTACCACAAAAGTAGTTTCAATACAATAGTACAAACATTCCAATCAGTTAAAAGTTTTCAATGTAAGGAATCCCAGCAGATTGCAATGAGTCATCGACATGAGGTTGTGCCCGGATAATGTAGACTCCAACCACAGCTATTCCTCAGCAATCCCAAATACTGAGCAAGCATGTAGCGACAATGGATAGAAAAAACTCTTCCTTAACAGGAAGAAACCTCCGGCAGAACCTGGCTCAGTATAAGCGGGCAACTGCCATGACCGTCTGGGGATCTGAGAAGACAGAGAAGAGACAGCATGGAGGATGCTCGGTGACTTTGAGCATCATCTGGACCGATGTTCACCATCCAGCTGGGGACATTATAGTTGAGCAGGGTACCAGACCATGTGGAGCTTCTATGGGGAGAAAAATACTGAGAGAAAACTGGGTTAACAATCGCAATAACAGCAGAAAAGATATATCTAGAGAGTAGTAGAAGAGAAAAGTAGAAGAGAGAAGAAAAGTGGTCAGTCTGTCCTCCAACAGTCTAAACCTATAGCATAGTAACTACAAAATAGCTCAGGATAACTTAAGTCACTCTAACTATAAGCTTTATCAAAAACGAAGGTTTTAAGCCTAGTCTTGAAAACAGACAGAGTATCTGCCTCATGGACTAATACTGGGAGCTGGTTCCACAGGAGAGAAGCTTGGTAACTAAAAGAGCTGCCTCCCATTCAACTTTTAGAAATCCTAGGAACTACCATTAGACCTGCATTCTGAGAAAGAAGTGCTCTGTTAGGAATATATGGAACAATCAGATCTCTGATGTACGATGGAGCTTGATTATTAAGAGCTTTATAAGTAAGGAGGAGGATCTTAAACTATTCTGGATTTAACAGGGAGCCAATGGAGAGAAGCCAAAACAGGAGAAATGTGATCTCTCTTTTTAATATTCATCAGAACTCTTGCTGCAGCATTTTGGATCAACTGAAGGCTTTTAATTGCATTTTGTGGACTTCCTGATAATAAGGAATGACAGTAGTCCAGCCGGAAGAAACAAATGCATGGACCCGTTTCCCTGCATCACTCCTGGACTGGATGTTTCTAATTTTAGCAATATTCCGGAGGTGAAAGAAATAAATCCTAGAAACCTGTTTAATATGGGCTTTAAATGTCATATCTTGGTCAAAAATTACACAGAGGTTCTTTACATTATTACCAGAGGCCAAATTATTGCCATCCAGATGAAGTGATTGATTTAGCAGTTTTCTTTTTAAAGGTTCTTGTCCAAAGACAACAACTTTTGTCGAAAGTAGGAAATTCGGTCATCCAGGTTTTTATGTCTACCAGACATGCTTGTAATCTACCTAACTGATTGGTTTCATCAGGTTTTATGGATAAATATAATTGTGTATGATCAGCATAACTGTGGAAAATAATTCCACTGGAATCTGTCGGACAGATATGATTTAAACCAGCCTAGTGCTGTCCCCTTGATCCCTACATGTTGAAGCCTTTCTATGAGAATATTATGATCAACTGTGTCAAAAGCAGCACTTAGAGCTAACAAGACCAGAGCAGTCACAAATCCATTATCTGAGGCCATTAGATTATCATTAGTTATTTTCACACAGCTGTTTATGTGCTCTGATGAGCTCGAAAACCTGAATGAAATTCTTCAAACAGGTTGTTGCTGTTTAGCTGCTCATATACTCTATTAGCAACTATTTTGTCAAGGATTTTGGATAAGAAAGGAAGGTTAGACATAGGTCTGTAGTTAGCTAAATCATCTTGATCCAGGGAGAGTTTCGTAAGTAAAGGTTTAGTTACAGCAACCTTAAATTACTGAGGCATGTATCCATGTATTAAAGATAGATTCATCAGGTCTAGAACAGGGGCAAAAACCAGAGGGAACACTTCCTTAAATAATTTGGTTGGCATTGGGTCTAACATACAAGTTGAGGGTTTAGATTAAGCTAATATTTGTGATAATTCCAAAAGTTTGACAGAATCAAAATGGTACAGTTCTACAGTTCTCTCTGATACTTCCTAATTTACTGAAAGAGTCTTAATCGTGTTTAGGAGAATGCCACTGATTTTATTTTTAATAGAATTTATTTTACTTACATATAATCCCTTAAAGTCATCACTACTCAGAGAAAGGGGAATTGTCAGCTCAACAGAGCTATTACTCTGTGTAAGTTTGGCAGCTGTACTTAAAAGAAACCTTGGACTGTTTTTATTTACCTCTATTAATGACGAGAAATATGCTGTTGTAGCTTGTCGAAGGGCGTTTTTATAACGTAGTAGACTATTTTTCCAGGTTAGAAAGGAATCATTTAAGTGTGTAGAGCGTGGGTGGGCGATACAAAACCACAAACAAAAGTGGTTTTAATGTTTTGCAGCTTGGATGAGAAAAACTAATGCTGCGTTCAGACCACAAGCTTTGTCAGCATCAGCAACGTCAAGATTACATGTTAAGTCTATGGTGGAGGCCGTTGGAGGTGCGTCTCCAGTTTCTGAGGCGCTTTGTGAGCTTTGGCTACATCAACTTTTCAAGCTTTTCCTGCATTTCAGCTTCAAAGCTCATAACGTGATCAAAGCAGAAGTTCAGCTAGTTCAAAATTTTGACGGTCCTAACACTCTTGACGCAGGACGGCAACCAATCAGAGCGTCTCACTGTAGTGACGTTGGCTGGCGTTGACGCTGCCTAGCCAACCACGATCTCCGAGTGTTTCAAACATCCAGCAAAGAAAGGCCTGCCTACAAGCTTTGCAAGCTTGAGTTAAAAAATGTAGCTCCTGTGTATATGCAATCTGAACGCACCATGACGCTGTGTCCACACCAAACGCGATAGGAGCGACTACAGATTAACATGTAAAATCAATGGAGGAGCGCGATGAAGCGTGACTTGGTGTCACGCGACACTTCAGAAGCAGATTTATGTCGCAAAAAAGCTTTTCTGCCTGATTTGCGCGAACAATTCGCGCTACAGATGCGATGGAAAATTCGTGCTTATGTGGTGCATTTTGTGCATTCGCGGTCATGGCGTCTATCGCTCGTGTTGGAAAAATCTGAACTCCAGCGTCAAATTGCGCCGCGACACCCAATCAGGGGACAGAGTTTCAGTGATTATGTGACTGTCATGGAGTCACAGCCTCAGCAGGACATGGAGGAAATACTGATAAACATTGTGGCTAATCATCCCGAGCAACATGACACAAGCAGTTTTCTATAGAGAGACAGGAATAAAAAAATATATAAATAGGTTAAACTATTTAGACAGGAATGCTCTTAAGAGGTTTGTGGGTGGCTCTTAAAAGAGCCCTTGTTGCTGTAAAAGCACCTCTCGGTCTAGAAGTGAGCCTTGAACCATGGTGCTCGCTGGTGTTTATGGATCCCTCCGCCGTAGCTAGATTTTATCTGTAGCTCACCAAACCCCCAGTGCAGTGGTCCCAGCTCTACCGGAGGCCAGGCCGAACACATAATCCACTCTGTCCTCCGTCAGCTCGATCCATAATCCACCGGCAGCTGCACTCTAACCCCAGCTCCGCTGAAGGCCAGTTCGCGCGTGAAAATACCATATTTCAAGCGCATCCAGTTCACTTTGTATACGCTTCAAGGTGTGAATGTGCATGCGAACAGCTAGGCGTGTGTCGCACTTTTTAGCCGCTCCTATCGCGTTTGGTGTGGACACAGCGTAAGGATTAGATGTTCAAAAGAGTTGTAGTTAATAATTAATCTAGGGCGAATTTGCAAATCTGAATGAAAGATGATTGCAACTCCTCCTCGCTCAATACTTCTAGCAATGTGAAAATTTTGATAATTGGAAGGAGTTGACCCATGTATAATTACAAAATCCTCCTGCTGCAACCAGGTTTCTGAGGCAAAATAGATCCATTTAATTATCACATATCAAGTCATTTACCAATAAAATATTTAAGGAGAGGGATCTTTTGTTTAGGTAAACCACATCTAATTGCCCTATATCCTGGTTTGACGCGAGTTGTATTTATTTTAATGAGATTTTCATAGTTTGCTTTTGTCACCCATGTCATAGCCCCATTCCTGAAGCGGGCCAAAATTTAAATCTATTAGAGGGCCAAGGGCCAGATGTCATATTTTTCTCAAAATATAAATAACAGCATTAAAGAATAGTAAAGTACTTTTATTAATTATAGTTATTTAAAATTCCTTTCTGTGTAATTACCATTCAACAAAACAACAAAGTTGTATTTATCAATTTGAAACGTACCTTAACTTCCTTATTTGATAGGTTTTTTTAGCATTGATGTCAGTGAAAAAAGATTTTTCCTCCTAGTATTTTTTTTTTAATTTCTTTAGTCTGATGTTGTTGTACCATGTTACATGTTGATACTAGCTGTTTAAGCTAGCAGCAAGCATGGTAACCAAGGCCCATCGGATATTTTGTAAATTGATCAAATAAGTCTTATAAAGTGAGCAAATGTAAATGTGTTCATAAATCTACTCTACATGCCCCTTTTAGTTTTAATTTAAACCTAATTTGTTATATTTCAATTAATATGGCGGGGGGACTATATGCAGCCCAATAAATACTCATTGGGCCCATAAACACAAACAGTATCAGCAGTGAAAGAATAATCATATTGCCAATTTAGCTAATTGTTTGAAAAATGTGACCTTTTAAGTAAGACTCAGGGCAAACCGTGGTGGGAAAGGTTAGGTGGGTCCCGCAGGACCCATTTTGGGCACCTCTGGGTTAGAGGGCATAGACCTATGCAGAACAACACTGGGGATAGAGCCACATTTGATGGACACATGTACAAGTGGCTTCCCATTGGCCTCAAGGATGGTTCTCCACAACATTATCAAGTTTGCAATGAACACTATAAAAGTTCTGTTGAGGTTGTACAGCTCCAAGCATTCAGTGATCCATGTCTGAGGCATCAAGTCATAGGCTTTCTTGTAATAAATCCAGGCAGTGCATAGGTTGGTATTTCAGGACTTGCTGTCTTAGGCAAATGTTCAACCAGGAGCTGGTGTTAAACTCCTCTGGTATCTACCAATGCCCGTCTGTGCTTTGCTCATGTATTGATCCATGTGCCCACTTATCTTAGCCGCAATGATGCCTTACATGAGCTTCCATGTTGTGGAGAGACAGGTTAATGGCTGATAGTTGGATGGGACTGCAACTTTGGAGGGATCCTTCAGGATCAGGATTGTTCATCCTTCGGTTTGACATTCTGGGTGAGTCCCAGCTGCTTGTATTCGTGTTGCCACACGCTCATGGAGTGCTGTGAGTTTCTTTAGCAAGTAGGAATGGATCATGTCAGGGCCTGTTACTGTTCATTTATTCATTGGTCAATGAACCAGTCTTCCTTCAACCTGATAGAAAGGATTCTTCGAAGGATGTGGACTCTGAATCTTGTGTAAAAACACCTTTTAAATCATATTTTAGCCAGATATTTACCTACACTGTGTTCCATTGCATTCGCCCTATCTGACATTAGACCAGATGTTTTAGGTATTAGGATGTGACAAAGTAGCTTAAAATTATATTTATTCACCATGTTGGATCTGGCCCTGAATATATGAAAACGATATCTAAGGGGTTCTATAATTATGACTTGGTGCCAGCATTCCCAGCACTGGTTTCCTGTCGTTATCAGAGTGGAACGTTGCTCTGGAAAGAAGCCTCTCTGACTGGATTACAGCGCTGCCCCTAGGTCGAGCGAGAGCTGCCACTCTCTCTCCGTAGAGGGTCAGATTTTGATAAGTCTCTCCACGTCGATTGGTCGAAACACCACTCAATCAGCCCCATCACGCTCTCCCTTCATCCTTACTGGACAGCTGGGAGTGCGGGAGGACCCCTGCAAAATTTAAAATCAGCAGCAGGAGGCTGCTCGTTCACTTTAGTCGCCGGCATTTTCCAGTCGTGATCATGGAGAGAAACTCCCCGACCACTCTCAGATACGCACGCTGGTCACCGAGTATCCCTTCTTTCACTTTTTTTTCCTCGCATTTTTCCCATCGCCTTCGAAAGGGACTTACTTTTTCTTCTGCAATCAACCATCATTACAGACTTTCAAGTAAAGTGTTCCATTTGTTATTAGGATCTAGGTTTGGAGCAAAGATCTTGAATATTTCTATGCATACATGCTTCATTGAATGATTTGTTAATTGGTGTTGTGCTGAAGTTACTGGGTTTGTTTTATTAGTAAGCAAGCTGTGTGTTGATTGTGTGTTGATTTGATTCGATCTCTGTGTTAAGCCACAAACCGGAGAGCGGAAGAGCGCAGCCGGACATAGACTGGCTTCACCCTTTGCTTATCCATAACCTCTTTGTTAACCGAAAGCTAAGATATTGATAAGAAACACACGGTCTCTTTGTTTCAGAGAGACCACACGGTCTAAATTGCCCTGATCAATAAACACCCCCACCATTCTGGAATTCGCTTGCCCACTTGCATACGCCGCGTACACGTGCAGGTGTTAGCACGTTCAGGAAATTCCCCAGGTGATGTGGTCATTGTTACTTCCGGTGATCCGCCATTTTGGTAGTTTGTCTACGTAGCATTGTAGCGTAGCCATTTAGCTTAGCCATTAGAGCTCACCCTTCAGATAAATTGAATATATGATAACCATTGCAACCTGCTATTTGACAAACAGAGTCTAATTCTGAGAAATACATATATTTACCGGGTTAATTCCCAGTTGGGGGCCCTATAAATAAAAAAAATAATTTGAAGGATTAATATGAATTATTAAATTAATAATCGTTATATAGCCAGATAGACAATAACTTTCATTAATATACACAACAACCGCTTTTCCCTTCAGTATAGTTTATCCCCTCTTTGGTCATTCCTAGTGCTTTTGTTTAAAGGTGCAATATGTAAGAATGTACAGTTAATTAAATTACACAATAGTCTAATGTCCCAAACATATTGGAAGGAAGATTACATTGCAACAGATTTAAATCTCAGCCAGCTGGGTGGTGGTTAAATGGTAAATGGACTGAACTTATATAGCGCTTTTCTAGTCATACTGACCACTCAAAGCACTTTACATTAAAGCCACATTCACCCATTCACACTCACATTCATACACCGATACCCAACATGGCTCGGTAGGACGATGTAGAATTTTTGGGGTTAAGTGCCTTGCCCAGGGGCACATCGACATGTGACTGAAGGAAGCTGGAATTGAACCTCCGATTGCAAGCCAACTACTCTACCATTGAGCCACAGTGTTTTTGTTATTTTAAAAATGCTGCTATGGGACACAGTAATTGTTTACAATATCTGTCCAATGTCCATTTTTGCTGGTTCCAATGCAAATCACATGTGAGCCCCCAAGGTTGCCACTTGACTAAACACCGAAGCGCCATTTGTAATCTGACACCGACCACGCTAAAGGCTAATGATGAGCTATCAATGAGAGCAATTAAATTGTCAGATCTATAAATATCTCTAGATATTTAGTCAAATACCATTAACTCGATTTTGAGGTGAAATGAATTTGTATTTGTTATGGAAAAATTTATATTGAGATATTTGTTAAGAATGATTTGTTCTGTGTATTCTGAAATGCTCATAGTAACTGTATTATATTCTGTTTTTGGGTAATTGGTTTTGCTGAATCATAGCTTATGACGTAGATCATATCACATAGAAATAACCCCATGTCAGCGTAGCTGTGGAAACGACCCTGGAAGCCTGGAAAATGCTGACGAGGTCTTGGACGGAACTGGTTTCGTCCAGTCTTGGCGCCTGAGATTTTGAGGAGCTTCACCAGAGAATCTTGTTTACCCGTAGATTGAGATTAGCCTAAGGTTGTCAGAGTAATTAAAATACATTGTTATTTAGTGGGAAGGCAGGGTCCAGCTTCTATCACTTTCATCACGACACTCTGTTTTGTGTCTCCTAAAATGATAATTAAGCCTCCAAGTAAAATGAAGGAATCTCTCTCACCTCTTTATTTAAAATGCCTTTTTCTCACAACAGCCTATGTTTCAAATTACTGTGTATAACTTATCTATCTATCGTCATCATGTCAGATCAGCATCTTAATGTGGCACACCTGTGAGGTGGGATGGATTATCTCAGCAAAGCAGAAGTGCTCACTATCACACATTCAGACTGATTTTTGAACAATGTTTTAGAGAAATGGTAATATTTTGTATCTGGCATGAATTTTAGATCTTTAAGTCCATCTCATGAAAAATGGGACCAGAAACAAAGGTGTTGCATTTATATTTTTGTTGAGTGTATAAACTCTGTTGATTGTGGATCAGGTAGTTGTATTCTGGCTGATGGAATATTAACGTAATTTGTTCAAAACTCTGTGGAATACTTGAATTACAGATTCTGCAAAAGAGAGAGACCGCCTCTCTCTGTGACTAAGACCCTGGTGTCATGTTGTGTGAAAGAAAGCTGCTGAGCCGAGCTGAGCAGACAACCCAAGAATCTAAGCTAACAAGACTACCTGCACCCAGCACAAGTCACACACTCAAGGCCTAGCTGTTACCCTCAACCTCTGCTAGCCATACTTCATGCACCGCCACAACAAAACATTCAGTCTTATTCATCAAACAACGTTGCGGCCTTTATAGTACTGTGCAAATGTTCTTGGCAGGTATTGGAAAAAATGCAGCAAACTAAAAATGCTTTCACATATTTAAATATTTTTTTTAATATACAAAATGCAAAGTGAGCAAACAAATGAATAATATTAATAATCTATTGCATTTATACAGCGCTTTTCAAGATACCCAAAAACGCTGCACAATTCCACTATTTATACACTCTCACATTCTCACACTGGTGGAAGCAAGCTACGATTGTAGCCACAGCTGCCCTGAAGCACACTGACAGAAACATAATTGAGCCATCAGCTCCTCTGGCCAACACCAGTAGGCAGTAGAAAATCAAAGCAACTTAATATTCGGTGTTACTACTTTTGAATTAAAATCAGCATATTTTTATAGATACACTTACACAAAGTCTGGGATTTTGTAGGATTATACTCAGCCAACTGAATATAATATCAGTTGACTGACTGATTATAATCAAGTAATTAATAAACAGTTGCTAAACATGTGCTAATCACACAAAGGTTTAAACAGTCATCAACTGAAACTGAAACAGCTGTGTAGGAGGCTTAAAATTGCGTGAAGAATAACCAAACTCTGCCACCAAGGTGAGGCAGTGGATATTCATGTCATGGCAAGAATGAGCTCAGAAGCAAGACACAATGTAGTTATACTGCATCAGCAAGGGCTGCATTTCTGCAAATAAAGATTTGGTCCAGATTAATAGTGTTTTCGATGCTGAGAGATAGAGGCAGATACTTATCCGTCTTGCAATACCATCAGGGAGGCATATAATTGAAACCGAAATTTATCCTGCAGCAGGGCAACGACCAAAAACATACAGCCAAGGTCATTAAGAACTATGTTCAGCGTAAAGAAGAACAACTTCTGGAAGTGATGGTATGGTCAGCACAGAGCCCTGATCTCAAAATCATGGAGTGTGTCTGTGATTACATGAAGAAGGATATGAGGAAGCCTTTATTCACAGAATATTTTAAAAGAATCAAAGCTTTATTGAAGGCAAAGAGTGGTCACTACAAACATTAATTTGATTTAGATTTCTCTTTTGTTTACTGACTGTATTTTGTTCAAATTTTAATAATAAATTATTAGCATTTAAATTTACAAAGCATTCTTTGTTTACAGCATTTTTTAACACATACCTCAAACTTTTGCACAGTACTGTATATCAATCAGTACCCTGGGCCTCTGCATGTCACAGGACAGGGGGAGAAACCAAGGGGATATCCTGAGACTCTCCTGAGATTGTGGAATATGATGGATGTTCCGACTGGGTACAGATCTAATCATGACATAAACAAAAAACAAATCTGCATCACATTTGCAGAAAATGAACACACTTTTAGATTAACCATGAGTTTCTCATTTGTAAGACTCAGTTTTCTTCTCAGTCTCTGATAGATGTTTTGTTTTGTTTTTTCCTTAAGACATAATAAACACTTGTGCTTAACAGCTCTCAATTACCCTAAATAACTACAAAAACCTTTCTAGGACGTATATAATACAAAAAGAAGAAAAAAACATTTGCACAATGCATAGTCGTTGAAATGCTAGTTTGATTTTTTTCCTGTAATATAATATGAGTTCTTATAACCATTTCCAGCTACAGGAGCTGTTTAATCAGTAGGTTTCCTCATATCCATCTTTAGGTACTCTTGTCTCTACCAAGTTATCAAAGTTGAGCCTGTTTACCAGAATTAAATTAAACCATCTATACTTGCTGGACAGTCCAGTGTTTGATAATGTGTTTTTTCTCCCAGATTTCAGGGCTGACAGGTTAAACAAATTACCACATACAATCCATATGATGTTCAGATCTGATACCGAAGACCACATATGACCTCATCAGAAAGGGAGAATTGAGATCTCAGTCTTTGTGACAGCTCATTTTTGTCTTTAGCTTGCTAGGATGTGAACTTAGATTTTTTTTCTGTAAAGACAGCCACGTTAGTTCCTCCAGACCTAGCTACAGCTACACAATGTTTTCACATTTAGTGATAACAGTATGCATTTGATGGGTTTCTTAAAAAGAAAGTTGTGGTCTATCTGGTTAAATCGGGAATATTAAATTCATAATTCATAAATTATTCATTTAATTATTCCTTCAAATTATTAAAAACGGGGAACCGGCCAGGAGTTAGCCCGGCAAAATATGTGTTTTCAGAGTTTAGCTCTACCAAACCAGCAGTTATGATAAGTTAATGTTATGGTTACCAGATATTATTTGTCTGAAGGATAAGGCCTTTGCAATGATTCAAACACACACTCAAAACAAAAGAAACAGAGCTTTGATTCAGTTTAACAATTTATTAACTAATTCTACCAAAGAAAAACACAACCTACGTTCAACTACCAACTAATCGGTTCGGCTAATTGCTAAGCTAGGTGGCTATAGCTATTTGCTACATAAATAAACGACAAAATTCCCAGCTGTGACAGCCACGTCACTAGGGGCTTCCTGTACGTGTTCACGCACGTGCACGGCGCACACGTGTGAACAAGCCACGCTGAACAGTGGAGGTTTTGTTGGAGAATTTAAAACTTGGACAAAGAGACCGCGTGATCCTTATTAGTAGCTTGGCTAAAAAAAGGCTATGACTCAAAACGGCTAAGGATTGGAACAAAAAGGTAAAAATTGACTATGTTCACCTGTTACTCATCTCTCGAAAGCCTCCGGTCCGTGGTTTAACACAGATGAGATGTTACAGTAACCGCACCAAATCGCCTACGATCAGAATAATCTCTATTTTCTTCGACTAAAAGAAAAAGTGGCTCAAACATAAAATTGCATACAATCAGACAAGACTCAGTTTACCCGTAAAATAAAACGCAGTAACCTCCACACAGAAACGCTTAATGAAATGTTCACAGACATAATGCATGCACACAATAAAAACAAATTTTAGCTCTGCTCCACCCAGACTTCAAATAATGATCAGAATGACCTTACTTTTTCTTTGAAGACCACAGGGTTGATCGCGTGGGTTTGATTGAGTGATTATTCACCCAGTCGAGATAGAGGGACTTATCAGAGTCCAGCCCTGCTTGGAGGGAGCGAGGTTCTGTTGATCGCCCAGATGTAGGGAGTGAGAGAGAGACGGTGCGCCGGTGTGATTCGCTCTGGAACGGCAGGAAACCAGCGCAAATGGGATGCTGGCGTCATTTATCGTAGAACCCTCTTACATATTTTCGTATATTCATGGGTCAGACCCAACACATGTGTACTGTGTACTCTGTTTTTTATATCCAAATTGTAAACATACACAGATGATAGCCCTGAAAAATGCCTTAATCTGTAAAGGCCACTCAAGAGATATTCCACCAAACCTTTCAGAAATTATTCAATTCAATTCAGTTTATTTATATAGCGCCGTCATCACAACAGATGTCATCTCAAGGCACTTTACAAGAAGAGTTATTACAATACAATGTTTAATGTAGAAATGAGAGAACCACAGAAGATTGCGTCGTGTAATTCTCAGCAATCCCTCACACTGAGCAAGCATGAAGCGACAGTGGAAAGGAAAAACTCCCTTTTAACAGGAAGAAACCTCCGGCAGAACCAGGCTCAGCACAAGCGGTAATCTGCCGAGACAGTCTGTGGTTTGGAAAATACAGAACAGAGATACAGAACAGAGACACAGAAAGAGCACCTGAACTGATGCAGAAGTTTGTTGCAGAACGTGGAGAACTTTCCGTCACTGCAATGCCATCTTAGTCAGGGTCGTCAGGCAGGACGGATCAGGAGCACCTACTATAAGAAGAGACTAAGAGAAAACAGGTTAGCGCTTGAACTGACAACACATCATGCAGTTTGGGAGAAATAGGAGAGATAGTCTCTAATAATGTCCTCCAACAACCTAGCCTAAAGCAGCATAGCTACTAACATTAACCCATCTCCTAGCTACTAGGAGACCTAGCTACTAACACTCTCTATCTGGCTTACGTTAATCTATCTCTACCTAGCTATTCTACCTCTTCCTATCTCTTCCTAACTTTTGACACTCTAGCTGACTACTAACATTAACCTGTCTCTTCCTATCTACTAACCTGTCTCTAACTACATGTTAACCTGTCTCTAACTGTAAGCTTTGTCAAAGAGGAAAGTTTTAAGACTAGTTTTAAAGATAGAAGATAAGACTTTTAGAAATCCTAGGAACTACCAGTAAACCTGCAGTCTGAGAGCGAAGGGTTCTGTTAGGAACATATGGAACAATCAGGTCTCTGATGTATGATGGATCTTGATTATTAAGAGCTTTATATGTCAGAAGGAGGATCTTGAGTTCTATTCTAGATCTCACTGGGAGCCAGTGAAGAGAAGCTAAAACAGGGGAAATGTGATCTCTTCTTTTAATATTCATCAGAATCCTAGCAGCAGCATTTTGGACCAACTGAAGACTTATAATTGTATTCTGTGGACTACCTGATAATAAAGAGTTACAGTAATCCAGCCTTGAAGTAACAAAGGCATGGACTAGTTTTTCAGCATCACTCCTGGACAGGATGGTTCTAATTTTTGCAATATTCCTAAAGTGAAAAAAGGAAATCCTAGAGACTTCTTTAATGTGATATCTAAATTACAAATCTTGGTCAAAAATAACACCGAGGTTCTTTGCTTTATTGCTGGAGGCTAATTTAATGCCGTCCAGGTGAAGAGGTTGACTAAGGCCCTGTCCACACGTAGCCGGGTATCTCACAAAACGGAGATATTTTTCTACGGTTTGGTCTGTCATCCACACGTAGCCGGAGGTTTTCGGCCAAGTGGAGATTTGCGTTTTCTCCGTTTTCAGTGTCTGCGTGTGGACGGTTGAAAACGGAGATTTGAGCCCTGCGTCACTGCATCAAACGCTCTGACGTCACGTCTGCAACCTGTGTTTACACGCGTAAACAGCATGGAAGCCCTCAGAGCTGGATTAGTGCTATCTGTTTTACGAGCGCTGTGTGCCTGCTTGGTTTTACACGCTCATTTAATACAATGTTTAGAGGACCACTGTCGAAGAACGAGGTTCAGGACGGTCATCGTCCACCAGCTATCTCTTCCGCCTACAAGGAGATTTTTTCGGCAAAGACACAGACGCCGATTTTGGATCAGACCAGGACGCACAGCCAACTGGTGGGACAACCAGGAAATTTGGATCAGACCGGGACGCACAGCCAACGGGTGGGACAACCAGGAAATCGTCCTCCCGGAGGAATGGCGTGAAAACTCCCGTATGTCACGCTCTGCGCTGCTCTCATTGTTAGAGTTATTACATCCTCACATTGATAGGAAACTGACCGTCATGCGATCACCGGTCAGTGTTACCAAAAAAGTAGCCTGCACACTGTACTATTTAGCCGATGAGGGCAGGCTACGTAAAACAGCTAATGCTTTTGGACTTTCAAAGCAAGTTATCTCCAAGATTATTCGGAATGTGTTTAAAGCTATAACTGTGCACTTGGGCCCCATGTACATCCAGCTACCAACATCTGTAACCGCGGTGCATTCCCTTGTGGAAAGATTTGAAGTGATCCATGGCCTCCCTCAATGTCTAGGTGCTGCAGATGGCACCCATGTCGTAATAAAGCAACCATCTACTAACCCCACTGATTACCTGAACCGGAAGGGTAATTTCACCTTAAATATCCAGGCCACTTGTGACTATAAGTACAGGTTTATGGATGTGGTGGTAAAGTGGCCTGGAAGCGTCCATGATGCTCGTGTTTTTGCCAATTCTGCTATCAACAACCTCTTCAGAAGTGGCAAAATCCCACCTTGTCCAAAACAAATTGTAGACAACGAAGCTCCCATCCCAGTTTACATTTTGGGGGACCCCGCTTACCCCCTGCTACCCTATGTAATGAAGGAGTATGCTAACGGAGGCAGCACTGTTCAGGAGCAGTATTTTGGACTGTCTTTGTGTAGAGCGCGCATGGTTATCGAGTGTGCATTTGGAAGACTGAAGGCCCGTTTTGGAGCTTTGAGGAGAGCCATGGACATCAATTTGCAGGAACTACCTTTTGTCATTTATGCATGCTTCGTGCTGCATAACTACTGCGAGGCATCAAAAGACCCAGTAGATGACAACCATGTTGCTGAAGCCATACAGGACGACAGAGACAACCAGCCAGTCACAGAACCAGATATCAGAGGGGACAGCTTGACAGCTGAAGGAAAGCGTGTTAGAAGAGTCCTCACTCAGTCCCTGGATCCATTAACTGAACTATGTTGTCAGAAGACATGGGGAAGGGAAACTAATGTGGGGCTATATTACGTTATAACAAAGCTGCACGCATGTTACAGTGGCATTCTTCATTCTTGTTTTATGTAACCAAATGGCATAAGTCATGTTTTGTAATTGCACCACTTTTATTAACATTTTTAAAAAAAGAGTGCTGTGAAACAAAAGAAAAAAGTGTGCAAAAGAGCTCTTGCTGTGGGATCCTGTGTCTGTGTGGGTGTGTCACCTTCATTCTGCAGGTTGCATCAGGGCTGATGTTTTCCCAGCTGTGCCTGGTTGTTCCATCAAGGAGGAGCTTTATAAGGAGTCCGATGACCTATAGCAGACGCCAGACGGTTATACGTCCTGAGTGGTAATCAGGTCAACGTCCAGCATCCCATTCAAGCTACTCTTAGTGTTGTTTCCTCACCTTTGACTTTTTCCCTCCTCGCAGTTCCGCTGAGTCCCCGCGTTTGGTCCCCAGCAAGCTGCTGTCGCTGCCTAGGTTGTCTGCGTCTCTCTGGAGCTCCGTCAGTCTCCCACGCACCAATCTCAGGAAAGCTCCGACCTTCCCCCCTGGGTTCCTTCGGCTCTCCCCCTGCCTGCTCACCCTCTGTTTCCCTTAGAAGGAAGGGAACGTTCAGGATATCACCCGCACAGCTCTGTTCCAACCTCCGCCACGGACCGGACCCACCAACCCCCTCCTGACAGCTGATTCCCCTTCAGCTTGCAAGTAAGAGCTCCCCCACACTCACACCCAGCAATATTCACGTTCCCAAGTTTGTCTCACTCACCAGTCCAAAACCCCATCCAGGAACGAGCTCCCCAGAGTTGCGGAACTACTCCCGGTGCCGGATCCCCTCTCTGCCAGTCACCTTTCAATAAAAGTTTGCTTAACTGTTCCTCTGTGTTTGGGTCAAGTGTGTGCGCACTAGAGTCACTCGGCAATCATGACACTTGCCTCTTGCAGAAAAATAAAAATAAAGGTGTCTTTAGCTCAAATAAAGTAGTGTGTGTCTTTCACTCTATAAAAACTTTCAACTTAAATAGCTGTACAGTACTACAATATTTACAAAAACTTTAACACTTTAAAACCTTTTAAACAGTCTGTGAAAAAAGAAGGGACACGATTTATTCTTTTTCATTGAAATGAGCTTGGATAAAGGAGAACCCAGAAAGGCCTGTACTCTCAGCAGGCGTGCTGGAACGTGATGCTTCATGTGTGTTGGAGCTGTATGAATTATGTGGTGTTCCCCTTGCAGAAGGTGGGTTGTATGAAAATGTATAACGTGCTTGAGTTGTGTGGACTGACTGTGGAGTGTGTGGAAAATATGGCATAAAATGTGCAGGCTGTGCAGTAGAAGGTGGCAGAACTTGTCTCAGTAGAGAAAAACCTTCTGCAATTGATGTAGTCAGAACTCCAAGTGCATTAGTCATTTTAGCAAAATTGTCAGCTGCTCGTTTTTCAGATTGTTCCAGAAGGTGGGCCAATCTCTTCTTCACACGCTGGTCCTCCTCGAGTGCATTGAGCCACTGGGTTTCTGCTGGGAGTTTTCGCTTCAGGCGATCATGCTGATGTCCCACCAGTTTAGCCTTTCAAAAAAAGAGGGAATTGTAAGGAACATCTTTGAAGTAGTTTAATACTTTTTCATCTTTAGGGATGAAGCATGAGGTTTAAGAACTGTCATTTTACATAGAATACTTTGGTAAAATTTTAGACAGAAAACTAGTTTTTATGCCAAGTATATAAATTATACTGTCTGAGGTTTACAAGTAAAAAAATCCACAAAGCAAACGAAACTCTGACTGCAAGATGAATATGCAATTGGCAAACTGGATCTTTAGCTTCCAAATGGAGCACTTAACTCAAAATTCAATATTTACTTTGACAATGCCATATCCACATAACCCATTAATGTTGTGGATAAAATAAACCTTGAGAATTAGCCCACATTTGTTCCCCAATTATAACCGCTAAAACCTCACATTCAGCTATTAATTTCTGGCTGCGCCTTCACATAAAACATACCTGAAGCTGGTCTCTCCTCTGTCTCACAGCGGTTCTCATACTGCTCTCCTGCTCGGTGTCTGACAAAGGATCAGACTGTTCCACGGTTCCCGAGGAGGACGTTGAGGGCGAGGAATCCAGGAGGCTATCATCCAGATCGTTTGTTTCAATGCCAGACGGCATGGTTTTTGTGGCAGGGGAACCGCCCCAAATTGGTTCACATAGCTCGAAGTACAGGAGAACAACTCTTCCATACCCGCTCCTGCGCCCGCTGTCAACGGCCAGGCGGTATTTGCTCCTGACTGCCTTTAATTTCGTGATCAGGATAGACCGTGTTAGCTATCCTGCTCCATGAGGAAACTCATTGGAGGTCTCCGGGGGATACTTCTCTAAAAACAGTGCCAATATGTCTGTGTATTTGCTGTGGCAAGATTCCCAGTCGACATTTTCTTGTGTCTTGTTGACTTTATATTCTAAAACTACTTTTAAAAGTAATTCTACCTCATTGTCGGTCCAAACGAACGAGGTAGGCGCCATCTTTGCGTTTTTGTGAAAATGACGGGAAACGGAAAGTACTGCCTGGGTAAATTATGGGGGAACTACTGCGGCATACAGGTTCGGCATACGTATAACATGCTTACCACTAGACTTCTGCGTTTACGTGTGGATGGAGATTTTTAAAAATACGGAGTGGTGTGGACGCAAATTTTTGTGGGGCAGGATACACGTTTTAAAAAAAAAACTGCTACCTGTGGACATGGCCTGAGTAGTTTATTTTTCAGACCTTCTGGTCCAAAGACGACAACTTCTGTTTTATCAGAATTCAGAAGCAAGAAATTTAGAGTCATCCAAACTTTTATGTCTTCCAGACATTCCTGTAGTCTAACTTACTGATTGGATTCATCAGGATTCATGGATAGATATAGCTGTGTATCATCTGCGTAACTATGGAAATTTATCCCATGCTGCCTAATGATTTTACCAATAGGAAGCATATATATAGTAAAAAGAATCGGCCCAAGCACTGAACCCTGTGGTACTCCGCAAGTAACTATTGAGGTTGAGGAAGATTTATCATTTACCTGAACAAACTGAAATCTGTTAGACAAATAAGATTTAAACCCACCCTAGTTCTGTTCCTTTTATACCGACACTTTGAAGCCTTTCTATGAGAATATTGTGATCAACACTGTCAAAGGTAACACTGAGATCTAACAAGACCAGAATGGTCACCAGTCCATTGTCTGAGGCTATGAGAATATCATTAGTAACCTTCACCAGAGCTGTTTCAGTGCTATGATGAGCTCTAAAGCCTGACTGAAACTTCTCAAACAGCTCATTATTGTTTAAATGCTCACATATCTGGTGTGCCACTATTTTCTCAAGAATTTTAGATAAGAAGGGAAGATCTTTGCGCACAGGGAAGCGTGCGCTTCTTGCAAACGCACAAGTGATGGATTCCTGCTGTGCTTTTCTAGACTGTAGCCAGGTCAAGTCGACCCTATAATTTTTTGACTAATGTTTTCTTGGAAATCCTCAATGAGTTGATGTTCTGCCAGATCTTTGCACAAACAATCCTTTGGCCGTATCAAACATTCCTTGCTAATGGGGGAGATCTTGCAATGTGGAAACTGGTTATATAAGCATTAATCGTAACAGTGTAATATAATATGAATCTGCCTTCTACACTATCAAAAAGCAGTTCTATAGCTAATTATCAATGATTTACCAGATATCATTTGTCTGAAAGGTGATAATTTAAGATGTAAGGATGTAATAATTCAAAAACACAAAATTAAATAAAAAATAAAAAAAATGATTCAGTTTAACCAATTTAACTTGAAATCACTCTCGGCTAATTCGGTTCTGCTAAGCTAAGTGACTAAAGCTGACTACTAGGTAACAAAACTTCAAAAATGGACGCCGACTGGAAACTGTGGAGGCCACGTCACGGGGTGCTTCCTGGACATGCGTACGTCACAACACGTACGAATGCGTGGGGGCAACTGTTGGGTAATTATCAATTAAAAATTGATAAAGAAAAGTTATGGTCTATATGGTTATTCCAAGAATATTAAATTAATAATTTATGGGTTATTAATTTAATTATCCTTTCAAATTATTAGACAGGCACCATCCAGTTTCTATCTAACTGGCAAAACGTAAATCAATCAATTCATCTGGATGGCATTAATTTGGCCTCTGGTTATAATGTAAAGAACCTCGGCGTAATTTTTGACCAAGACATGACATTTAAATACCGTTGGAGGACAGACTGACCGCTTTTCTTCTCTCTCCTACTTTTTTCTTCTACCACTCTCCAGAGATATTTTTCTGCTGTTATTGTGATTTTTAACTCAGTTTTCTCTCAGTATTTTTCTCCCCATAGAAGCTCCACATGGTCTGGTACCCTGCTCAACTACAATGCCCAAAAGTCACCGAGCATCCTCCTTGCTGCCTCCTCCATGCTGTCTTCTCAGACCCCCAGACGGTCGTGGCAGATGACCGCTTGTACTGAGCCAGGTTCTGCCCGAGGTTTCTTCCTGTTTCTTCCTCTCCACTGTCATTACATGCTTGCTCAGTATGAGGGATTGCTTAGGAATAGCTGTGGTTGGAGTCTGCATGGTCCGGGCACAACCTCACGTCGATGACTCATCGCAATCTACTGGGATTCCTTATATAGAAAAATTTTAAATGATTGGAATGTTTGTGTAATTGTATTGAAACGACTTTTGCTGTAAAGTGCCATGAGATGACATTTGTTGTGAATTGGCGCTATATAAATAAAAGTGAATTGAATTGAATTTAAAAAAAGACCTTGTGGCTTTTATTAATAATCTAGCTTTCTGCTAACAAAGGCTCTGGTTTGAGATCACATGTAAATAGAGAATTAATGACCCCATTCTGCACTGCGCGTCTCTTAGAAACGCTCCGTGCGTTAATCCGAGGCACCTAACGCTAAACATCCACCGGCACAGTAAGGAAGAGAAACAAAATCATTTCCTACGATCAGATCCTCTACTTAATGAAGTACGAGCAGTATCATAAACAAGAAACTTTCACAATCCAAGGCTCACAGATTACTCAACACAAACAAAACCAGTACACTTCAACACAGAGCGCTCAAATGAAAACAAAAATTAAAAATTGAGAAACATGCATGCATACAAAATATAAGAAAAAGATTCATAATTCACTCCACCCATGTTTAGAATAGAATTGGTTTGGTCTTACTTTTGAGAAGGCTGGTTGCAGCAAAAGTGAAAAGTGCGTTCAGAGCAGGTAACGCGAACAAGGGGGAGAAAAACGGGGCGCTTCGCTCGTCAGCCGCGCAAAAGGGAGCGAAAGAGAGAGCGACAGGGAATGTCTTCGATGGTTGTTCGAAGACTGGAGGGTTTGGTTGCAAAAGAGGAAAAGAAAAATCCACACGTGTTGGAACGAGAAAGTCTCTTCTTGAAGTTTCGGATGAAACTGCCCACTTGTAGAAGCGAGTTGGAAGAGGAAGCACTCGGCTGTGTTTGGGAATTTAAGCCACTCGCTTCGGTGCTGCAGCCCCTCCTATTTGTGCAGACGTCCGCTCACACTGCCAGACAGCTGCAGCAGGTTTGATGGATTGGCGCTCCTGCCAATCAGCATGACCTCGTGGTCACTTTAACAAAGAGACCGTGTTGCACTTATCAATGAAACTATCCTTCGGTTAACAAAGAACCCTGAATTGTGAACAAAGGGTGAACAGAGGCTATGTTCGGCTTTGCCCGCCACAAGGAAGCGCTCCAGTTCACAGCTCGAAATCAGGGGCCTAGTTCAACCAACTCGGAGTTTAAACTTGAACTCTGAGTTGATTTACCGAGAGATTAAAAACTCAGAGTTTTCGGTTTCAGAACAGCTGATGTGAGTTGGGTCAATCAACTCTGTGTAGACTTAATCAGAGTTAAGCTCGCACACCGCGACTATAAAAAGGCATTATGAATGGAGTGCAGATATAACGAGTCACCATGGCAACATCTGAAAAAAAGAGATCTGCACATTTTCTCCAGCTGAACTTGATGTGCTCATGCTGACTTTTAGCAGATAGGAGCATATATTTTAAAAAAAGCAACACCACTGCATTGGCGAAACACAGACAGCATGGGAAAACATAGCTGCGTTTAAGTTAATGCGTAAGTTTACATTTAAAATATTTAAAGTATTTCAATATTTAATTATAAAAAATAAAAAAAGGAATGAATGTGTGACGTGGGAAATTGGCTTAAATTTTTACGTTATTTCAGATGTAATTGCATTCACATACATAAAATAGGCTACAACATAGTTTCTAAAACAAATTTGACAAAACAAGAATGCATATAATCTTAACTTGATGTTCAGTAGAAATTTTTAATTAGAGGTTCCCACTTTTACACACGTTGATGAGTTTAAGATAAGATTTTGTAAAATTGAGTTTTTAAAAGATTTAAAAGTGCATTTGTGTGTCTGCCTTTTTTTGATCAAGTGGTAGTGGTTGATATGACATTTAGAATGTAAGCAGTACAAAAAAAATGTTTTTAGAACGAGTAATAATCCAATTAATCTAGTTACAGTACATGTCCCTGTTGAAGGTCAGTGAATTTAAACTAATTATTAATTTTTTTTTGCAGTAATATCAAAGGTAAAACTTAAAACTATGGTATTGAATCTAATTGTAATGTCCATGTAGGTGCAATCCTGCAGATATTAAAAGAACATGGCAGCAGCTGAAACTGAAATATAAAAACATAATTCGATCAGGTAAGGTTTGAGCATGTCATTCATGTAGTTTTTTTTACAAATGACATTTATGTAAATGGGAATCAGAATCAGAATCAGCTTTAATGGCCAAGTATGACACATACAAGTATGATGCATACAAGGAATTTACAGATACAGTACAACCTGTCCAAGATCATTACAAACAACAACAACAACAAACAGATCCAGGCCACTGTTGGGCATGCAGCCACCGAGCGGCGCTCCCGTTTATGAAACATAGAGAAGTACACATCTGGTAGGGGAGGGTTCCACGGTGAGGGGAAAAAAACGCTCACCTGTGTTTTGGGTCCGTACAGCACTCACAACGCAGGTAATTGAAAAAACCACACCAACAAACATTTAAGCACATATTCAGACATTAACAATGACACATCAGGAAGGATGGGCAGGTATGAGCTCCAGTCCACAGGTTAACGCGCTGCCATCGAGGCGCGCTGTTATCCAGCTTCCTGTTGCAGGAGAGAAATTGAGGAGACAGCGAGACGGTGTGTGTGAATGTGAGTGTGTGTAACCATGTCAGTGTGTGCGTCAGTAGATGCAGGTGTACGGGGGAGAGGAGACTCTGTTGACATTCTTCTCAGGGACATTTGATTAGGACCAGGTTGAAGGTCTTCATGGGAGCCAAAATATAAATTGTTTGGATTGCAGGGAGAGATCAAATATTCCTCTCTGACCCTTCAGTCTGTCAGTGGTTTCTTTTTTAGTCTAATTCAGCCAAATTGTAGTTCAAATTAAAGTTCCAAATTAATTCCCAGATTAATAGTTCCAAATCCAATTAATTTCCAGTTTCCCCAATCCGCACCGACAGTTTCTCCAAGTCCGATGACAAATTGCGGATGAGTCCCAGAGCGCCGGCCAGATCGCCTCTTACAGCGTCTGTTCTGCGTCCCAGCTCCCCCAGCATTTGGTTCTGAGTCCCATCAGTATGAATCAATGCATCCAGCTGTTCCTTCAGCCGTCCAATCGCTTCCAGAACAGTGACCAATCTCGACTGTGTTTCAGATCTTTGTTGCTCCATTTTTCGGTAGTTCCAGTAACTGCCCATTCCAATCAGCAGAAACCCGATCACCATGATTGCAAATACATGTATAATGCTGTTTTCATACAGTGCTCTTTTTCATTTGACATCTCTTCAGCCAACAGAAAGAAGGCAGAGGCTCGCAAGACAGCAGCACTCACAAATGCTGAGGAGATGGCCCTGAGTCTTAACACTGGAAGGCCAGTGGCTGAGGGAATTCCTGGGTGTTCATCAGAGCCAGTCACTCCCCAGGACACAAGTGCCTACATAAAATGTAAGAGGGCTATATACACATACATACACACACACACACATATAACATTTACTTTTCACTTTCTTTTTTGCATTGGTCTTAATAGATTCTGATGGCAATATCTGCCTTTTGGAGCCTCCTGTATTAACAGAACCCCAGGCAGTTGTGGGTGTCCTAGCTTCTGGTGTATTGAGTAGGCTAAGTAATATTATAAAGTGTGCTCAACCAATTGCTTATCTTCTCAGGATGTAGGGGATGATGACACCATTTCTGCTGATACAGAGAGGCCTATAGAGGTAATGTTATGTCTGTAGACATCAAACAAACTTTACAATCACATCTTTACATTTTTGTGTCCAACAACCTATAGAATGTAAGTATATCCAGGTATAAACATATATTCTTGTCTTCCCCCATCACCACCCTCCAGTGTGTGGAAGAACAGGAAGAGGAGGAGGAGGAGGGTCCATCAACTTCTTCTGCACAGATGGACACAGTTCAGTTATGTACAGTAAATGTCAGTTTAATTCAATGGAAGTCATGTACAACATAATGTAACCCTAAACTACTGTATTTTCAGTTACCAGTAAATAATTTATATAAACTGCATCTGCTTAAACAAATTGAAAAAAACAATAAAGAAATGATTTACTTGGATCAACAGATCCTAAAGTCAGATATGGAAATTGAGATCCTGAAACAGAAGCTACAGGTAAGGTGTATATTGTGATTACTGGATTATATAAAAGTTTTTAAAGAATATAGGAATTGAACAGTTGCTTTTTAATTTGTTGTAAATAAAGAAGACTAAATAACTTGTTGTGACTTGTTTTTGTTTTTTTCTCTTGTTTTTTTTTTTTTGTGTGGTGGTGGCTGATTTAATCAGAGATTGAATTGTGGCATATAAGGTCTCGGACCCCCCTTCCATCCTGGAAATCTACAGGGTGGACGGGGTCTTCCTCTGGGTCTTGTATGTGTAGGGCAGGATGTTGTTCCCCTCTAAAAATGGCAATATTATGGCGAACTACATATGCCACAATGATGTCACAGGCCCTTTCAGGGGTGACCCTGAGGTGATGTAGGCACTGGAAACGTGCTTACAACAGACCTATAGTCATTTCCACCCTGCCTCTAGTTTTACTGTGTAACATATTATATCGCTGCTGTGGGCCTTGTTCAGGTTCTGGATGAGGGGTTAGCAGGGTAGGCTGGCATGGATAACCCCTATCTCCCGGCAGAAAGCCGTCAATCTCTCCTGTAAAAGAAAAAAGTTCACATTGGTTTAGTGCTGCATTGAAGTGCCCAAGTGTGCAGTGAATACATTTACTTACCATTTTTAGTCTGTAGCTTAGGGTGATGATATATTTGTGAGTCATGAACAGAGCCGGGCCACTTGGCTTCAACATTGGTGATAATATGTGAAGCATCACATATGATCTTCACAGTGGAAAGAATAAGATATATGAGATATAGTATTGCTATGCGGTGTTTCACCGTTGTAAACTGCATGTAACTCTGTGTACCTGCACATTAATGCTGTGGATTGACTTTCTATTAACATAGTCTGCCTCATTTTCAGTTGGTGCAATGATAGGTATATGTGACCTATCAATGCATCCAACCACATTGGGAAATCCTGAAGGTAATTTTAAAGATTAGGCTACTTTCAGAGGTTGCATCAAAATGTTATTAACTGAAAATATATATATATATATATATTTCATATTACATTCATTTTAACTAATTTGAACGCTACAAACCAGCAATTCTGTAAAATTCCTCTTTGATGACTCCCAGGGGTTTGTGGCCAGGAAACACTAAAAAAATGTGCAGAAAGCGTTTCAGAGCGAGGCACACACTAACTTCTTTCTGAAACAGGCCCCAGGTCAAGCAAGATATACACACACAAACAACACAGCTCGCTTACTGATAAAAGCACTGTAACTTCAACACAAATCGTACACAATCAATGCTCAGCTTACTCAGAAAAACAGTAAACTTCAAACACAAATCTGATTAATGGAGCGCTTACAGTAGCCCTCATGAATAAAATAAAACAGAAATCCTAGTTTTGCTCCAACGTAACTTTCAAACAAAAGGAATGATCTTGACTGCAGCAATAATTTTATCTTTTTAGGCACGATTGGGAAAAAAACACAACACTGAAAGGGAAGAAATTTAGTTCATTTGTTGGATGGAAAAAAGGGAAAAAGAGTAAGGGGAAAAGGTTCGCTAGCAGTTAAGCAAAGGGTTAAGACCATAGTGTCATGATCCGTCCCTGTCTGTGTTGTTTATTCCTCCCTGTTTCCTCCCAGTCTGTTTATTAGTTCATTAGTCCTAGTTTGTTTCACCTGTTCTTTTGTCCTCCCTGTGTTTCCCTCCTCTGCTCCCAGGTGTTCCCTGTTTTGTGATTACCTCTTCCCACAGTATATATACCCTTCTGTGTCTGTCTGTCCTCGTCGGGTCGTTGTTGTCGCTACCTCCCCTAGTTCTCTGTGCTTCTCGTCTTTCTGGACAATTAATAAACATGGGCCGTAAGAGCCACAAACGCCGCTCCGCATCTGGGTCCTCCTTGAGCCGAAACTTGACATTACGACCCGACCTGCCACTGGACCCAGCGGAGTTTCGCCACACGGATAATGAATGGAGGAGACTGATTGACTGGAGTGTAAGTCAAGAACTATATTCAGACTCACCCTTTTGTGGATCGCGGCTGGCTCGCTGTCCGCCCGGTGTTGGGCCCTGCCGTCGTGAGGAGGGCGGCTTCTCCGCTCCTCGGGCCTCGAGTCATCGCCGCGCTTCTGAGCGTCCTCCTGGGAACGTAGTAGATGTTTCCCCGTCGTTCCTCCTCGCGTCCATGTATGACAATTCAGAGGAGGACGATGACGGCTTCCCGGAGTTCCTCTCCGACTCCCAGGACGACGAGCTGGACTTTTGCGGCGGTGCCCGGGGTGCGCCGCCCTCGCCGCGGCTTTCTTCCTCCTGGGTTGACCGGTTGATCTCCCTGGTTCCTTCCGCCGATCCTGCACCCATCTGTGATCCCTCTGGGACCGGCCCTCTTCCTGCTTCCCGGCGGCGAGGGGGGAGGCGTCGCCGGGCTGCTCCATCGGCTCCAGGGGGTTTCTCGCCTCCTTCTCGGGGTTGCAGCGCCTCGGCTCCTCCTGTCCCGCTTGGTGCTGCCTCCGGCTTCGGAGATTCGACCGCCGCTTCCTCCTGCCGCCCACGGCCGGTTTCGGGTCTGCCTCCTCATCCTCTCCAGCACAGCCAGGCGCCGGCGTTTCCTTCGGGTGGAGCTAAGTTAACCCAGGGTCAATGGAACAGCTCCGTAGGGAATGTTGAGCCCAGGTCCCCTGTGGAGACTGTTTTTGAGCGCTCTTCAGAGGCTCACCTGGAACCCCGGTTCCGAGTTCCCTCCGAGGGCGTCCAGACGGATGCGCCTCGGTTCCGAGTTCCCTCCGAGGGCGTCCAGACGGATGCGCCTCGGTTCCGAGTTCCCTCCGAGGGCGTCCAGACGGATGCGCCTCGGTTCCGAGTTCCCTCCGAGGGCGTCCAGACGGATGCGCCTCGGTTCCGAGTTCCCTCCGAGGGCGTCCAGACGGATGCGCCTCGGTTCCGAGTTCCCTCCGAGGGCGTCCAGACGGATGCGCCTCGGCTCCGAGATTCCTCCGAGGGTGTTCTGGAGAACACGCCTCGGCTTCCAGATTCCTCCGAGGGTGTTCTGGAGAACACGCCTCGGGTTCCTGATTCCTCCGAGGGTGTTCTGGAGAACACGCCTCGGGTTCCTGATTCCTCCGAGGGTGTTCTGGAGAACACGCCTCGGGTTCCTGATTCCTCCGAGGGTGTTCTGGAGAGCACGCCTCGGGTTCCTGATTCCTCCGAGGGTGTTCTGGAGAGCACGCCTCGGGTTCCTGATTCCTCCGAGGGTGTTCTGGAGAGCACGCCTCGGGTTCCTGATTCCTCCGAGGGTGTTCTGGGGAGCACGCCTCGGGTTCCTGATTCCTCCGAGGGTGTTCTGGGGAGCACGCCTCGGGTTCCTGATTCCTCCGGGGGTGTTCTGGAGAACACGCCTCGGGTTCCTGATTCCTCCGAGGGTGTTCTGGAGAATACGCCTCGGGTTCCTGATTCCTCCGGGGGTGTTCTGGAGAGCACGCCTCGGGTTCCTGATTCCTCCGGGGGTGTTCTGGGGAGCACGCCTCGGGTTCCGGACTCCTCCGAGGGTGTTCAGGAGAACACGCCTCTGGTTCCTGACTCTTCCGAGGGTGTTCAGGCGAACACGCCTCTGGTTCCTGACTCTCCCGAGGGTGTTCAGGCGAACACGCCTCTGGTTCCTGACTCTCCCGAGGGTGTTCAGGCGAACACTCCTCCGGTTCCTGATTCCACCGAGGGTGTTCAGGCGAACACTCTTCCGGTTCCTGATTCCACCGAGGGTGTTCAGGGGAACACGCCTCTGGTTCCCGACTCCGCCGAGGGTG
The DNA here is from genome assembly GCA_028564705.1 of Apricaphanius iberus. Classification (NCBI taxonomy): domain Eukaryota; kingdom Metazoa; phylum Chordata; class Actinopteri; order Cyprinodontiformes; family Aphaniidae; genus Apricaphanius; species Apricaphanius iberus. The sequence continues at coordinate 836,345 of JAPXFQ010002328.1, read as the reverse complement.
TTCAGGGGAACACGCCTCTGGTTCCCGACTCCGCCGAGGGTGTTCAGGGGAACACGCCTCTGGTTCCCGACTCCGCCGAGGGTGTTCAGGGGAACACGCCTCTGGTTCCCGACTCCTCCGAGGGTGTTCAGGAGAACACGCCTCTGGTTACTGACTCTTCCGAGGGTGTTCAGGAGAACACGCCTCTGGTTCCTGCCTCGTCCGAGGGTGTTCAGGAGAACACGCCTCCGGTTCCTGACTCCGCCGAGGGTGTTCAGGAGAACACGCCTCCGGTTCCTGCCTCTGCAGAGGGTGTTCAGGCGAACACGCCTCCGGTTCCTGTCTCTTCCGAGGGTGTTCAGGGGAACACGCCTCCGGTTCCCGACTCCGCCGAGGGTGTTCAGGAGAACACGCCTCCGGTTCCCGACTCCGCCGAGGGTGTTCAGGAGAACACGCCTCCGGTTCCTGCCTCGTCCGAGGGTGTTCAGAAGAGACAGCCTGGCTCCGCCGTCCGCCGAGGGTGAGCGTGAGCACAGCCTCCGGTTCCTGCCTCGTCCGAGGGTGTTCAGGAGAACACGCCTCCGGTTCCTGCCTCGTCCGAGGGTGTTCAGGAGAACACGCCTCCGGTTTCCGACTCTGCCGAGGGTGTTCAGGAGAACACGCCTCCGGTTCCTGCCTCTGCAAGGGTGTTCAGGAGAACACGCCTCCGGTTCCTGCCTCTGCCGAGGGTGTTCAGGAGAACACGCCTCCGGTTCCTGCCTCTGCCGAGGGTGTTCAGGCGAACACGCCTCCACCTAAGCTCAAGGTTCCCCGCCGCCGGCCTCCAAGGCTCAAGGTTCCACGCCGCCGGCCTCCAAGGCTCAAGGTTCCACGCCGCCGGCCTCCAAGGCTCAAGGTTCCACGCCGCCGGCCTCCAAGGCTCAAGGTTCCACGCCGCCGGCCTCCAAGGCTCAAGGTTCCACGCCGCCGGCCTCCAAGGCTCAAGGTTCCACGCCGCCGGCCCCCAAGGCTCAAGGTTCCACGCCGCCGGCCCCCAAGGCTCAAGGTTCCACGCCGCCGGCCCCCAAGGCTCAAGGTTCCACGCCGCCGGCCCCCAAGGCTCAAGGTTCCACGCCGCCGGCCCCCAAGGCTCAAGGTTCCACGCCGCCGGCCCCCAAGGCTCAAGGTTCCACGCCGCCGGCCCCCAAGGCTCAAGGTTCCACGCCGCCGGCCCCCAAGGCTCAAGGTTCCTCGTCGCCGCCTCCTCGTCTGACGGTCCCTCGTCGCCGGCCTCCTCGTCTGTTGGTTCCTCGTCGCCGGCCTCCTCGTCTGCTGTTTCCTCGTCGCCGGCCTCCTCGTCTGCTGTTTCCTCGTCGCCGGCCTCCTCGTCTGCTGTTTCCTCGTCGCCGGCCTCCTCGTCTGCTGTTTCCTCGTCGCCGGCCTCCTCGTCTGCTGGTTCCTCGTCGCCGGCCTCCTCGTCTGCTGTTTCCTCGTCGCCGGCCTCCTCGTCTGCTGTTTCCTCGCCGGCCTCCTCGTTGTCCTCGTCGCCGGCCTCCTCGTCTGCTGGTTCCTCGTCGCCGGCCTCCTCGTCTGTTGGTTCCTCGTCGCCGGCCTCCTCGTCTGTTGGTCCTCGTCGCCGGCCTCCTCGTCTGTGTTCCTCGTCGCCGGCCTCCTCGTCTGCTGGTTCCTCGTCGCCGGCCTCCTCGTCTGTTGGTTCCTCGTCGCCGGCCTCCTCGTCTGTTGGTTCCTCGTCGCCGGCCTCCTCGTCTGTTGGTTCCTCGTCGCCGGCCTCCTCGTCTGTTGGTTCCTCGTCGCCGGCCTCCTCGTCTGTTGGTTCCTCGTCGCCGGCCTCCTCGTCTGTTGGTCCCTCGCCGCCGGCCGCCACGTCATGGGTCTTCTGGGGACTGTGGTTTTGTCCCTCCGTCCTGGACCCCCTCCTCCCGCCCTGGCTTGAGTTTCCTACTTGGTGCGCCAGGTGGCGCACCTTGAGGGGGGGGTATTGTCATGATCCGTCCCTGTCTGTGTTGTTTTTTCCTCCCTGTTTCCTCCCAGTCTGTTTATTAGTTTATTAGTCCTAGTTTGTTTCACCTGTTCTTTTGTCCTCCCTGTGTTTCCCTCCTCTGCTCCCAGGTGTTCCCTGTTTTGTGATTACCTCTTCCCACAGTATATATACCCTTCTGTGTCTGTCTGTCCTCGTCGGGTCGTTGTTGTCGCTACCTCCCCTAGTTCTCTGTGCTTCTCGTCTTTCTTTTGGACAATTAATAAACATGGGCCGTAAGAGCCACAAACGCCGCTCCGCATCTGGGTCCTCCTTGAGCCGAAACTTGACACATAGACTGTATAAAACAATGGACTAACCTTCCGGTACGTCCCCCATAGGTTTCTGAATCGCAAAAATGAGGCCAGTTGGGCGGTTCCCACCGCCGCCATGTTGTTCACGTCACTCGCCTCGTCACTCTCAGAAACTCCAAAAATGGGCAAAGAGATGGAGCTGAGAGTGGCGCTGTGAGGCTGGGGGCGGAGGGTTAACGCTCCGAGCCGACGTAGCTACAAGCTAGTTCGAAGCTAGTCAGGAGCTAACTGAAGCTAACGTAGACTGCAGCCAGTTTCAGCCAGAAGACCGCGGTTGAGAGACTTTTACCCTGTTTTTCAACAACGATCCCTTTAGACGCAGAAACATCTCAAGTAGAGAAAACAGATCATTATAATAAGACCAAAATGGGTCGGATCAATACGGCCTAATATTGTGTTATTTCCATTACCATCGGTGGAGGCTGAGGACTTAGTCGGCTTATCTTAACAACACATCCAGCTAAAAGCAGTCACAAAGTCATCATGAAAATTCAGATCCCCTAAAAAAAATAAAAGGCTTTTGACTCGACTCACATCAGCCATCCATTAGTTTATGCCTCCAGCTGTGTTCCTCACACCAGTACTGATCTAACCAGCGATCATCCAGTCTGTCTAGAGTCCAACTCTGTAGTCTTCCAGCCTGATGTAACCGTCTCCCGCTCTTGAGTCTGGAGGTGCTCTACCTGACCAGGTCTGCCCCGGCCTCCCGGTCCTTCCGACGTTGCTGCTCTGCTGCTACCCGACCGATCGCCTGCTCCAACTCGCGTGTAGAAAGAGATAAAAGCTCGACCAGAACAGCATTCATCTCTGCCACCTGACAGAGACCCCCCAAGCTCGTTAAGCTTCAGCCGGTATGAAGCCTCCCCCCAAAGCAGAGACTTCTTGGACGGTCTGTTACTGTAATCAAAACCTCAGCAAGCCATCTTTGCCCAATAATTGCAGATTAACATCCAAAACCGAATAAAAACTGCAGAGGCAACTGATAGTGGAGTTCAGAAACACCGAATGACTGACGTCTTTACGTTAGTCCCAGGCTGTGAAGAGCTTCCCCGCAGGCAGAGGGGGACAGCAGACTACGGAGCAAGCTAATAGCTACAGTTAGCCACCATTAGCCACCAGCGATAGCCTAGACGGACCTGTCCATCAAAAGGACACGCCCCTAATTATTAATAATTTCCAAATTAAATTACAAATAAACGGAGGAGTTAGAAAAAAATTCACCCCCCTCAGAGTTGTCATGATGGTAAACCTGAACTATCTAACCTAAAATGGTTTTTTGAACCACGCTGTAAACATGTTTCTTTTTGCTGTAAAGTTGGCCTTTTTAACATGGGAGTCAATGGGAAGTTGCTCCTTTTTGCAGCCAGCCCCCAGCGGATGAGGGCTGAACTGCAATTTTTGTCACTTCCGCGTTGGCTTCACATTCTGTGGGCGGAGTTTGCCCCTTGGTTAAGACACGTGTACAGCACTCGTCTTAGAGCAAAGGGGCCCAATCTCTCTTTAAAGTGTTCACGAAGAACTTCCCTGCTCATACAAGCCATGATCAGAGAGATCCAGCAGCTGATCGCGCAGCTTTTTGAACTTCGCTCTCAGCTACTCATTCATCCATTCTGAGATGTGGAGAGTCCAGGATGGGCTGGCGAGTTGGCGCTGTGACCAACCGACGTGTCAGGGCTTATGGAATGCCAGCCATCAAGGAGTGAGATCAGAGAGGGAGAGAGAGTTCTTGATCGCCCAAGGTGTGGGGGTGTTGCACTGTTTTTCGTCCAGGGGTCTGACGTTCCTATTCTGGATGAAACGGCACGAAACCAGCGCTTCCAATGCTGGATTCATTGATTGATAATTTTATATATTCAGGGATCAGACCCAACACTAGGAACTACTAGTAGGCCTGCAATCTGAGAGCGAAGTGCCCTGTTAGGAATATATGGAACAATCACATATCTGATGTACAATGGAGCTTGATTATTAAGGGCTTCATATGTAAGGAGGAGGATCTTAAATTGTATTCTGATTTAACAGGGAGCCAATGAAGGGAAGCTTAAAACCGGGGAAATTTGATCTCTATTTAATATTCAACAGAACTCTCTGAAGGAAAATATAGTCCTGGTTTTAAGGTTAAATAACACCATTTTTATTTATTTGTGGATACAATGTAGCTGGCCATAACCACCATCAACGAAGGGGAACAGGAGTTTCCAGTCTCTTCAAAAATAAAGCAGCGTCAGTTTCTCTGTCTGCTGTGGGTCAACCAGCCTCTATCACTTTTATAGAAAGAAAAGGCACCATTACTTTCAATGAGGAAAATGCCTGAATGTGCAGGTACTTCTGTCAAGAAGCCATATGGCTCTACCGAGAACAGCTGTACCTGACGGTCTCCTCTCCTACCATTGGCTAGATCCGTTCCCTCAGGCATTAAAAAGCCACCGCTCCCATCTCATCCTCGCTCAGTCATCGTATCTCTATGACACAGAAGCTTCAGATCTGTGCATTACATACAACACTCACCGTTCCAGTCCGGACCAGGATCCCAGCCTCGTCCCGACTACTTCCAGTCCTCCAGCATCCTCGCCTTCTGCGTGTGGAACACTCCAACTTTTGAACTCGGATGGCCTCCTATTCAAAATCCCTCCTGACAGGATGAGCCCAAGATAAGTGTTCCAGCAGAAGTAGAGACGCTCCGCGCCGAGGTGGCCCACCTCCGTGCCCTGTGGATCGTTTGAAATCCAAGTTGGATACTATCTCTGAGGCGCACATCAAATTAGCGGGCTGTTTGCCACACTTCATTAACGACCACTCCCTGCCTTCCTGACAAATGGAATGGAACTGACGGCAAGCCGGATGGGTTGCTGCCGACTTTGGATCTTTGAATGCCAGGCGTCCATGTAATACTCTCTGGTGGCAGGACACACTGGCGTCACCAGAACAGTCCAGTTTGTCCGTTGTGCTCTATGGTGGCCAACCATGGCAAGGAATGTCCGCAACTTCGTCGGTGCATGTCCCGTCTGCACCAGGGCCAAACCCTCGACTCAACCTAGGTCCGGGCTGCCCCACCCCCCTTCGGTTCCAGCATGGCCGTGTTCACACATTGGAGTGGATTTCATCACCGGCCTTTCCCGCCCCTGATGGCATGACCACGATTGCAACCTTTGAGGACCGCTTCTCTAAGGCAGTCCACTTGGTTTCTCTTCTCGGACTGGCCACAACCAAACAGACTGCTGCGCTTCTCCTCAGTCATGGTTTCCCCTGGGAAATCTTTCTGACCGGGGGCCCCAGTTCACCGCTAAGTTTTGTAAGGCTTTCTATCGTCTCATCTGCACGACCGCTAGGCCTTCCTCCTGCTACCATCCTGAGACCAACGGCCAGACAGAGAGGGCTAACCAAATGGTGGGCAGGTATCTCCGCTGCTTCGCCTCTTTCCAGCCCTCCTCTTGGCCTAGATCTGGGCAGAACTGTCCCTAAACATGCAGGTCTCCTCTGCCACTGGGTCATTCCCCTTTGAGGTCTGCTATGGCTACCAACCACCACTGTTCGTCTATCAGGAACCGGAGGTTGAGGTCCCGGCAGCCCGCATGCTGATCTGCTGGGCCAGAGCAAGATGAATCCGAGCCCAGGTATCCATCAAATGAGCCAAAGCGGGCTATATGACTCAACACCATCGGCACCGCCGACCCGGGCAATAATTCCAACCAGGGGACATGGTGTGGCTCTCTACTCGACACCTCTGACTGCCCTCCGAATCTCACAAGCTGGCCCCACCCTTCATTGGTCCCTACCCGGTCATCCGCCGCATCAACCCGGTGACCTACTGCATCAGCCTGCCGGCAATTCTGAAAATTCATCCAGTATTCCACTGTTCCCTCCTCAAACGCTGGCTCATCACCATCACACAACTCTCCCCTCCGGAGGATCCCCATTCATCTCCTTGTTTCATCGATGGTGGTCTGGTGAACACGGTGCGACGCATTCTGGGCTTACCGACCCCGGGGCAGGGGATTCCAGTACCTTGTGGACTGGCGAGGGTATGGTAAGGAGGAACGCTTCTGGGTTCCCTCCTGAGTCATCTTGGACCCAAACTTATCTCGGACTTCCACCATCTTCATCCGCATCGTCCAGGCCCTTCAGGAGCCGGGCCTAGAGGGGGGGGGGGCTCTGTCAAGAAGCCATCAGGCTCAAACTAGAACAGCCGTGCCTGATGGTCTCTCCAACCATTGGCTAGATCCTTTCCCTCAGGGATTCAAAAGCCATGTCTCCCATCTCATCCTCGCTCAGTCATCATATCTCTATGACACAGAAGCTTCAGATCTGTGCATTACACACAAGACTGACCGTTCCAGTCCGGAACCAGGATCCCAGCCTCGTCCCAACCACTTCCAGTCCTCCAGCGTCCTCGTCATCTGCGTTTGGAACACTGCAAGTTCTAAACTCGGACGTTCAGAGTCCCTTCTGACAACTTCCTACCTTTGGTTCACTCTCTGCTCCTTTCACCTAATGTCACCAGACTGCACACAGCTTGTTTTCACTAAATACAGGATCTGAGCTGGAGGTAAGTGGCCGGGAATTAATTGAAGTTACAGCTGTAGAATCTCAGCTACTAAAAGGTTAGACCAACAGCCTTTGCAGCTAAACAGTAGCCTTAACATTTGGACTGCTGCAGGTATGGAAAGTCAGATATGCCACAATCTGATGAATTAAATTGTACAACATTTTCTTTTAAAACATGTGAACATTTTATTAAAACTTTAAATGAATGTATCAAATAAATAAATCTATTCCTTTCAAAATAAATAAATATGTAAATAAATAAATGCAATTTTATATTTAAGTATATGTTTTTTTTTGTAATTCATGCACTAACACTCCTATAGAAAAGCAGAGTTTGTCCCTCTGAGTTTTTTTATCTTTAAAGCTATCTGCAGCTGAGTTTCTGTCAGATATAAGGGTTTATTTAGTAAGACACAGCTTCAAGTAAAATGATCTAATAATGTAATTTATAATGGTTTTTAATCAGCTGCAAGCTCTCCTATGGTCTTTTCAATGTCTACAGCCTTAGATCAACACAACCCACCCACAGTGGTTCAACAGCAACATTGCATCCCATCAGATAAAAATTAGTCTACTTTTGCCTTGATGTTACAATTCCCTATTAGAATATAACTATTGTTGTAGAATATTAAGGTTGTTGTTATTCATGATGGTGTAAAACAAGTTTTCTTATTGTACCGTTTTTTAAAATATTGCTCTACATGCCCCTTTTTAACTTTTAGTACTTCCCCCTTTTAAAGTGTATGCATGTCCATGTGACTAAGTTTCAGTTTTATCTCATTTTCTTTACTGCTTGCATTTTTCATTCTTCTCATGCCTCCTCCTAGGGTTATCAAGAGCCACAGTCAGGAATCTCTCCCTTCTGTCTTTCTTTAAAATTGTTGTCAAACTTTGGTAGTGTCAAATATTCCTGTCTTTAGGTCATATCTTGGAAACAATTTGTATTTCCTGTCTCCCTCTTTTGTTCCTTGGAACAAAACGTGAACTTTATTTCACAAGAGTCCCGTATAGTTTAATAGTTGTATGTATGCTTTCCCTGACAGCATTTTACACCCTGCTGTTATCTGCTGGATTGTCTCAGATAACTCTTTGCGCAGCCCACACCTTGGGTCTTGTCTGGTGTGGTAGATCTGGGCCTCTATCGATCTGGTGCTCAGAGACTGCTCCTGTGCTGCCAGGATGAGTGCCTCTGTGGTGTCCTGTAGGCCAGCCTTCTCCAGCCATTGGTAGGATTTCTTGAGATCAGCCACTTCAGTTATGTTCAGATGGTACATCCCATGTATAGGCTTGTCCTCCCATGATGGTTCCTCCTCCAGCTCCACCTCATCTTGCCATTGTCTCAGGCATTCACTAAGTACGTCATCCGTTGAAGCCTTTTCCTTGATGTACTTTTGGAGCTTCGATGTTTCATCTGGGATAGTGGCCCTTAAGCTCATCAGTCCTCTGCCAAAGGATGAGATACAGACCACATATATATATATATATATATATATATATATATATATATATATATATATGTGGTCTATATATATATATATATATAACATATATATATATATATATATATTATATATATATATATATATATATATATATATATATATATATGTGGTCTGTATATCATATATATATACATTTAAAATATATATGCATACATTTAAAATTCTATTCTCCATATTATGATCAGACTTTATATCACAGAAAGAACCACGGCAACTTGTGATGTGATGAAAAACATTTTCCATTTCTGATTTAATGAAGGATGGCTGGTGGCATGGGCCAAGAAAAAGCTGTTTAACTGTGGTCCTTAAGTAGATAAAGCCTCAATGACTGTGGTGGTTTATCAAAACCTTTCACATTTCCCATTCAGCCTTAGATTCACACACTACATCCATCTCTTTCACCTTTGAGCTACTTTCAGATTTCCCTAAGCTCCTTGTACACGTTCCAGCAGAGCCACAGTGATCTATGTAGGTAAATAATAATGTTTAAACCTTTTTGCTGATAACACAACTCTTTGCAGATGGATGAATGTTGGGGTTGGGCCTATAGATTTTGATTTCTTATCTCTGTCAACAGACACTGGTGTAAGATCAACGGGTTTACAATCCATCTAGATTTGGGGCAGCAGGCCGAGCAGCAGGGGAAACAATAACACAGGACACAGAATTATACAAAACACCAGACTCTCTTGAAAATGGCTTGCACGCAAGTGTTGGAGAATTATGTGATAGAAATCTTAACACCTACTCCCTCTAGTGGTCAAAGAGAGGTGTTTCCATCAAAGATACAATATTCTCATATACAGAAAACCTAAAATTGAGATTGAGCTATTGTAAATGTTGCTCACAGAAGACCTTAGTGCATTGCACTCAACTTTTGGTAGGATACAACAGGAAAACCAAACAAAGCAATTAGACTAAAGAACTGTAGCAATTGTCAGTGTCAAAAGAAGTTACCTTTCGTTTTCAAAGTTCCACATCATTGAAAAATTCAGTGAAATGTTTTGATATAAACTGGGATTGTTGTCTACCACTGCTGCACCCTGGATCCATTGCCTAACTGGAAGGCTTGCCAGCCATGACCTGTTTACACCAGGATATTGCAGTGATGGTTGTTTAGGATCTTATCTCCAGCCTATACTAAGCCAAGATGTTCCTTTACCTATTCCAGCTACTCAGTTATTGATCTACGTGTAAACAATGTCTGCCAGCATCATATGCCAATATGTGTTTGCCTGTTTAGGGGGAATCCTGTACTGCCTGAATTTTGGGACTTGTCTGATGTAATCAATCTAGTCTTTTGTCAGTCTTGTCCTGAGAGTTTGTTACTTTGCTGCCATGATTGTGGCTCTGTCTTGTCCTTCAGTCCAGTCTTATAGCGACATATATTTATATATATATCTTAATTAAAGCCACATTCACAACCTGTCAGTGGTACATACCATGCAGAGCCTACTTTTATTAAATGGTGTCTCCTGTTTACCTTTTGCTTCTCAAGAATAGGAATTCATAATGTGGGGCCATATTCCTAAAATATCAAGGATCTTCGCCATTTCATCTTGGATGGTAGCTTGATGGCCTCCCAACCCTCGCTTAATACACTGTTCAAATTTGGATTTAAGGTGAAGCTCTCCATGCATTGTGAAAAATTTTGTTATCTTGATATCAGTGGCTTCTATCTTCTCCTTTGACCATTTCATATTACCAGTGGGGCATCTAATGACTGATAAGGTGTTTATGTCAATGAGTTCGACTTTGTTCTTACAATTTAGCTGACATTCAGTACCCACCTTACTATTTTTATCTACAGTACTTGGTTATGGCTGATTTCTTTGTGGACTTATTTAGGATGCAGTTTGCCCGTAGGTTCCCCATATGCTTCTAACTGTTTTGAACATCTGCAATCTTTCCCCACCTATCCAGTGTAAAGGATATTCCAATGTTCTTGCGGTATACCCTGGTTAGGAGGATCAGTCAGTTGATGTTTCAATACTTCTTGGTATACAGACTAATAACTATATAGAAGAGGTTATTGATGGTACAGCACTCTGGTGTCTCTCATCTTCTCCATACTTTCTTTATGGGGTTCAGATCAGGCAAGTCCGGTGGCCAATCAAGCCCAGTACCACCATGGTCATGGAACCAGGTTTTAGTACCATTGACAGTGGTAATAAGTCCTGCTGGGAAAGCAGCTAGGAAATCAAATAGGTATGTCAAATCTTTATTCCTTCTGCCATCAAATTTTTAAACAAGAGCAGAGGGGATATTCCCATAAAGTAAAAATGCATCTGTCTTAATTTTTTATTAATTTAAATTAAATCTATCTATCTATCTATCTATCTATCTATCTATCTATCTATCTATCTATCTATCTATCTATCTATCTATCTATCTATCTATCTATCTATCTATCTATCTATCTATCTATCTATCTATCTATCTATACTGAAATCATCCGCTCAATAAACTTTGTCAGTAGAATAGGGCATAAAGTGCTCTTAACTTTTCTCTTAAATTTCTGTGACTCCACCAAACCCAACAAATGGGATGGCACCTTAAAGCATTACTGACTGAAGAAATTTCAAACTGGACTTCAAGTTACTTTGATTCCGGTCCTCGCAACTCATCCTCCAGATTTGGGATCTTAATTACCTCCGCCAAGCAGGTATTGTTTTTGCCAGGGTTTGTCTGTCTGACTGTTAGTTAGTAACATAACTCAAGTATTTATTTGTAGATTTTGGTGAAATGTTCAGGTATTGTCTGCAAAGGAACCAGGAACAATGTATTACAATTTGTGGGTGATCTGAAAACTGCCATTACATAAAAAGTGACTTTCATGACTGACTACTGAACTAATAATGATATGAGTGTGAATGCGGCTGCTTAAGGTAAACTACAGTTTTTCTCAGTCGCTTTGGGGCTTTTTTTCAAAGTTCTCACAACATTGAGTCATTTGTCCACATCATCGTGGCAGTTTCTCATTCCTTTGAACAAATTGCAAATGCTTTTGGACATGTATCAGTTACTTTCATACAATTCTCTTATGTTTTATAGCATTATCATTTGCTTATTTCATGTCAGTCAAAACGAAACATACTTATGAATGCTGAATAGTCAGTCCCTATACAACTAATAGCCCTTATTTCATTGCTTGAGTTATTACATACAAAATTGTTGAACTTGTTGTCAAAATCTTTCAAGCTAAGTTCATACATTCCTTTATCTTTTTTTTTTCTGAAAATGTCTCCTAAATTGAACAATTGCTCTCAGGTGAACTTCAGCTTTGTGTGAAGGTGTGTGAAGCATTACTGTAGTTGTAACCAATGACAAGCCACTTGTCCACAGTCACTCAGAGCTGAATCCTATGAACTTTCACTTGGCAAGCATATATGAACCAAGCAAGACATAGTGTGTACTATGCGGAGGAAGGGGAAGGGGACAAAACAGGGGCCATAGGAATGACCATGTTGTGAATCACGGCCTCACTATGGCTGAGGCTGGTCGACGAGTACAACCAAATGTAGGGAGAACCACTGTAAATTCCATCATTCAAACATTACGTAGGGAGAACATGTACGTATAGTATTGGACAGTAATCCAATACCCTGCTTTATACCATGATCTGGGTGAATACTCGATTCTGATTGGCTGGAGGGTGTACATTAAAAAGTGATAATGCACACTTAGGAAAGGCGTCCTGTCAAATTGCCTGATGACAGTTCTAAATTATTGCGCTGTGTCAAATGGCAACGGAGTCTGAACGTTATTTGCATCATCCTCTGGACACACACAAGCAGTAAGTAGTGTACTGGCCTTCTGAAATGATATTTTGTATCACGTAACGTAAGGTAAAGCCATCATCTCACTTCCCCTCACTGACAAATCGCTGCGGTCGGCTCGCTCTGGCTACGTTGCTTGGCAACGCCTGTATACGGGAGATATTAAATAGTGTATTTATATAAAAAACCTCGCGATTTTAACTCTAAAATATATGAAAGTATTATTAATTGATTAAGTATGTCCTTCTTTCGTAAGTGACCATGGATTAAGCGGGATAATGCCCTTCGAGGTGTCCATTATCAGAAAATAATGGACTTCGCGGAAGCAACTATCCGATGCGAAGCCTCCTCGTTGTCCATTATTTTCTGATAATGTACACATCGTTGGGCATTATCCCTTACATATCTCATATTTACTGTACATTACTATAATTTGGGCTGCACGGTGGCGCAGTGGGTAGCACTGTTGCCTTGCAGCAAGAAGGTTGTGGGTTCGTATCCCGGCCCAGGGTCTTTCTGCATGGAGTTTGCATGTTCTCCCCGTGCATGCGTGGGTTCCCTCCAGGTACTCTGGCTTCCTCCCACATTCCAAAAACATGACTGTCAGGTTAATTGATCACTGTAAATTGTCCTTAGGTGTGAGTGTGTGCATGGTTGTTTGTCCTGTTTGTCCTGCCCTGTGATGGACTGGCAACCTGTCCAGGGTGTACCCCGCCTCTCGCCCGTTGACAGCTGGAGATAGGCACCAGCACCCCCGCGACCCATAAAGGATTAAGCGGTTAAGAAAATGGATGGATGGATTACTATAATTTGACTCTGCAACACATAGGACTGCAAGACAATCTCGCAGAGGTGGAAGGGGGCCTGTTTTTACTCCACAACAAGAGCAAGCCATTTGTTGTTATTTGAAAGGCTCAATAAGATTGAGAGAGATTCAAAGTGCTGTTACAGATTATGACGATATCTTTGGCATCAATATTGAATCTGTCTATATCTGTCTATATTTTCTGTTTAATTCGCAACAATTAAATGGAGTTAACTTATGTTCGGGAGCAGGAACCACGTTTCAGATCCGCTTCGTACATCCTAGTTAGCCTTAAAACTATTCATCCGATACCCCGCACCTGCTCAATATCTCTAATCACATCACGATACACTTATAAACTCTGCTTGCCCTTCATCCCTCGTTTGCCTCGTTTGTTTCCCCCCTCACTTCCCCTCCCTCTAGGTTCCGGGTTCCTGCCAACTCCGCTTTTCTTTTCCGGGTACCTTCCGACCTGTCGCCGCCCTTTGCAGGGTCTTGCCGACCCGCTTTTCTCTTCCGGGTACCTGCTGACCCGTCGCCGCTCTCTGCAGGGTCCTGCCGACCCGCTTTTTCTCTCCCGGGTACCCGCCGACCCGCTTTTTCTCTTCCGAGTACCTGCCGACCCGCTTTTTTCTCTTCCGCGTACCTGCCAACCCGCTTTTTTCTCTTCTGGGTACCTGCCAACCCGCTTTTTCCCTTCAGGGTACTTGCCGACCCACTCTTTCCCTTGCGGGTACCAGCCGACCCGCCCCTTCGACCCTTCCCCCTTTTCTTAGCAGCGTCCATCGGACACAGCCTCCACGTTCCGTGCTCCTGTTCACTCCCGTATCACCTCTTGTAACCTCTCTATTAGGTTCTCAGCCGTTCCCGCAGATGTTCCGTCTTGGGCTCGGACTGTTGGAGAACGAAGCTCCATCCGATCTGGTATCCTGCTCAACTATAATGCCCCCTGCATTGTGGGGGGGATCGGTCCAAATGCTCTGGGTGACCGAGCATGCTCCATGCTGTCTCTTCTGTCTTCCCAGACCCCCAGACGGTCGTGGCAGATGACCGCTTGTTCTGAGCCAGGTTCTGCCCAAGGTTTCTTCCTGTTAAAGGGAGTTTTTTCTCTCCGCTGTCGCTACATGCTTGCTCAGTACGAGGGATTGCTGAGGAATCGCTCAACCCCATGTTGATGACTCAACAATCTGCTGGGATTCCTTACTTAGACAAACTTTTAACTGATTGGATTGCAATCACTTTTGTCATAAAGGGCCTTTAGAAGACTTTCTTGGTGCCTTTGTACATTGTACAAGCTTTGTCTGAGGGGGGTCCTGAGCAGGCTCGGAAAGACGATTTCTCCAAGACTGCACCCCCACACTGAGTCTTCCCCTGGGTCTCTGACGATGCCCTTCCTCAGACCATTCAATTCTCCACGCCTTCAATAAACTGTTAAAATTGTCAATCTGTGGCGTGGTCCTTGCTAGTGAACCGAGTGCTAAGGAGGAATGAAATGCACATGAAAACACTTTACATAGTGCCATTTGAAAGGAACAGTGAAAGAGTGAAGGAGACCCGTTACCAGTATGTACAGGTAAAGCTTGATTGTGTGTTCTATGCATACTGTAATGTTCAGCCCTGCAAAATGTTTTACTTGGAACATGCTTCATCAGAGCTGGGGAGGAGGAGTCTGTGAATCTGCCATGAATTCCCCCATGAAAGTGTGTCATTCTGGTAAATGGGGAGGAGTGAGGAGGTGCTGTCTATTCTTTTTTTACAGTCTATGGAAGGAACAGAATTGGCCAGAGAGCAAAGATTGATGTTCCCGGCCCTGCAATCGCCCTGCTAGCAGCCATGGATTATATTATGCTTGGATACGGCACCCTGTGAACAATCACTCTGAATCAACAAACCAATGGTGTAAATAACTGTCTTCTGTACATGTGTCCAGTCAGAAGTCTTCTTCATGGTTTTGTTACTGACCCAGAGTGAGAGACCATTTAGACCATTAGAGACTCAGTGAACCTTTGCAAGTGTTTAGAGTTTAATAGCTGAAAAAGATGTGACACAATGAGTTTGTAATATTTACATTTTTTTCACAACTTTCTTTATCTCTGGATTTTTGGTCTTTATTCTCTATGAGCCATAATGATCAAAACTTCAAGAAATACTTGAGATTATGGATGCAGCCATACGCCGATACTGGTATTGGACATCTGGGCTTATACTGTTCTAATGTACTCGTATCTGTGTCATTAGAGTGACATCATGAACCGATAGATAAAATATGGAAACTATGCAATAATTTTACAGAAAATTTTTATTTTTTCACAGGAAATTTTTGTTTTGTAGTCATTTTTTATATTTGATCATTTAACTAATTCCCTATCATTTTTGTAACTAGCAGAAAAGAAAATAGAACATATCTTCCAATGCATATCATTTTTTGTGTGATAGAAGAATCGGCATTGGTACTCGGTACTGGCAAGTACTCAGATCCAAGCATCAGATTCACGTTTTTTTTTTTATGGTATCGTTGTGGCCTTACTTGAGAGAGTTTAGAGCAGTCTATTTGATCTAGCTTTTAATGCAGGTTGATTTTAGCATATTAATAGCTTTATCTACTGTGAATAAATGTTTTCTGTTTACTAACCTCCTTTTATTGATTGTTTGTTACTCCTTGTGTTTTTTCTGCCTTATTCAGCACTTTTTGACAGCTTGTGCCCTAAAGTAACTATCAATGGTTACTTTGCTATAGAAATCATTTGATCTTGACCTTGAAATATTTTACTCTGTGTAATAAATCCATATAATATATGAATCTAAGTTTTCTGATAAAGGAAACAATATACATAAATAGACAGACAGACAGACAGACAGAACCTTTTTTTAAAGTAACATTCTTTACAGCTATCTGTATATTGTTTTCCAGAACTGCAGTTCCAACTTGATACCACTTGGTGGAACCAGTAGGTTGTGTTTTTTCAGTTACACATTGGAACTGGAAAACGTTTTCACTCATTCTGATAAAAGCATCAGCCTAAAGTTTGTTTTTAATAATGTTGCACACTGAATGAAAAACAATAAAAACAAGATTCTATTCATTATTATCAGCACTTATGCTTAACAGAAGGAGCACAGGAATAACAATGTACACGGTATTTAAGGTACAATTGTTTGGAGATATTAAAGGCCTGAATTCAAATTATTCTTATTGACCAGAACTCCAACATGTTCTGTATTTACAGTGCTGCTGTTAGACAACACCCAGGTTTTTTGTTCAGGGCATGTTTACAACCAGTGCTTTGAACTTAGACCCAGTAAGGAAATGACTGCGACAAGAGCCAGGACTGAGTCTCAAATGCCACATGAAGAGACACAGGTTCAGAACAACACATTGCATGTCTAGAACTTCATGCAGATTTTCAAAATAATAGAAAAAGAAAACTCTATCAGCTAATTCTCATTAAAATACTGCAAAGCTGGATTTGCCCACAGATGTATTTAAAAGTTTTTTTTGATAGAGCAAAGTCCTCAAACAGATTAAAGTGATTCTCTTTATCCAAAATTGTCTATCTTCTCCACAGAAGTTCAAGTTGACCAGGAAATCTCTCCAGCCCCGCCAGATAGGTACATATGGTTTTGCAGTAATGTAGGTTTCTACAACACTCACAAACCTTAGCTAGAATGTCTACCTTCATTCACAGGAAGAGGAATAGGGAGGGATTCCTCAATAGTGATGACTTTATGGGATTCTTCATAACTAAAATTATATTAAAAATAAAACCATTGGGGCATTATCCCAAACATGATTACTTCTCTCCCTGTAAATGAGGGAGTATCAGAGCGAACTTTAGAATCATGTCTGTACCGCTTTGATTCAGTTAAACAAATGTGATGTGTGATAAAAGGGTTTCAGCAAGTACGAAGGGCAAGGTGTACAAGACAGTAGTGAGATCAGTGAAGTTGTACGGTCTAGAAACAGTACCAAGGAGGAAAAGACAGAAAGCAGAACAGGAGGTTGCAGAACTCAAGTTGTTGATATTCTTTTTTGGAGTGACGAGGATGGATAGGATCAGGAATGAGTATCAAAGGGAATGCTTATCTTAGATGTTATGGGGATAAAGCCAGGGAGGCCAGACTTAGATGGTTTGGACATGTTCAGAGAGATGGTATTGGTAGAAAGATGCTAAGGATGGAGGCACCAGGCAAGAGGCAAAGAGGAAGGCAAAAAGGAGATTTATGGAAGTGGTCAAAGAGGACATGAAGTTAGTTGGTGTGAGAGCAGAGGATGCAGAGGATAGGACTAAATGGAGCCACATGATTCGCTGTGTCCACCCCTGAAGGGAAAAGCCGAAAGGGAAAGAAGAAGATTTAAGAAACCCTCCCTGGATCAAGATGACTTAGCTAATTACAGACCTATATCTAACCTTCCTTTTTTATCCAAAATTCTTGAGAAAATAGTTGCTAATCAAGTATGTGTGCATCTAAACAGCGACAACCTCTTTGAAGAATTTCATTCAGGCTTTAGAGTTCATCATATCACTGAAACAGCCCTGTAGAAAGTTACTAATGATACTCTAATGGCCTCAAATAGTGGACCTGTGACTGTTCTGGTCTTGTTGGATCTCAGTGTTGCTTTTGACCCTGTCTATCATTATATTCTCTTAGAAAGGCTTGAACATCCGGGGCTCAAGGGAACAGCACTAGGCTGGTTTAAATTATATCTGTCCGACAGATTCCAGTTTGTTCCATAGTTATGTTGATGATACACTACTATATTTATCCATAAATCCTGATGAATCCAATCAGTTAGATAGATTACAGGCATGTCTCTTATACAAAAAACCTGGATGATTATGAACCTTCTGCTTTTAAATTCAGACAAAATGGAAGTTGTTGTCTTTGTATACTGCTTACTTCATCTGGATGACATGAAATTGGACTCTGGCAATAGGCAAAAATGTATATGCTGGAGAACAGTTTAAAGTGAATTACCCCTTGGACACTAATAGTGATTTGAGAAAGTTTGCCCACAGATGCAAACTGCTCACAAAAATTAAAGGAACACTTTTTTTATTGGGCCTGGCTATAACCAGGTTTAACTGATTTCATATCAGTTAAACCTGTCTGATAATTTTCTGGTTGGTTAAGCAGCTGAGGGCATCCTTAATCACTTTCAGCCGTATTGGTGTTCATGGACATTAACACCAGGTGCACTACAGTGGCAACAATTAGTAAACCCTCAAAACAGGACTGGTTTTACATGTGGAGGTCATTTCAAGTTTTTCCCTCTTGATCTTTTTTGGTTGGTTTTGGCTTGAGTAATTATCTCTACTGGCAGTATGAGGCGATTCCTTAACCCTACAGAAATTGCACAGGTTGTCCAACTTCTCCAGGATGGCACATCCACACTTGCTGCAGCAAGAAGGTTTAATGTGTCTCCCAGCAAAATCTCCAGAACATGGAGGAGATTTCAGAAGACTGGTGGTTTTTCTCGGAGAGCTGGACAAAGCCGTTGAAAGTCCTCAACCCATCAGCAGGACTGATACCTGCTCCTTTGTGCAAGGCGGAACAGGTTGAGCACTGCTCTTGCCGTGCAGAATGACCTCCAGTGGGCCACTGGTGTGACTGTCTCTACCCAAACAATCAGGAACAGACTTCATGAAGATGGCCCGAGGGCCCGATGTCCTGTAGTGGGCCCTGTGTTCACTGCCCAGCACCGTGGAGCTCGACTGGCATTTGCTCATCAACACCAGAATTGGCAAGTCTGCCACTGGCGCCCTGTACTTTTTAAAGACGAGAGCAGGTTAACCCTGAGCACCTGTGATAGATGTGAAAGAGTCTGGAGAAGACAAGGAGAATTTTATGCTGCCTTCAACGTCGTTCAACATGACAGGTTTGGTGTTGGGTCAGTGATGGTCTGGGGAGGCATATCCATGGAGGGACGCACAGACCTCTACTGCCTAGGAAATGGTGCTCTGACTGCCATAAGGTATCGAGATGAAATCCTTGAACCCATTGTCAGACCCTACGCTAGTGCAGTAGGTCCTGGTTTCCTCCTAATGCACGACAATGTCCGGCCTCATGTGGCAAGAGTATGCAGGCAGTACCTGGAGGATGAAGGAATTAAAACAATTGAATGGCCTTCACGATCCCCTGACTTAAACCCAATGGAACATATGTGGGACATTATGTTTCAGTCCATTAGGCGCCACCAGGTTGCTCCTCAGACTGTACAACAGCTCAGGGATGCCCTCACACAGATCTGGGAGGAAATGCCACAAGACACCATCCGTCGTCTCATTGGGTGCATGCCCCAACATTGTCTAGCATGCATACAAGCTCGTGGAGCCCACACAAGATACTGAAAAGCATTTTGAGTTGCAGAAATTAAGTTTTTGAAAAAATGGACTAGCCTGCCACATCTTAATTTCACTCTGATTTTAGGGTGCCTACACAATTGAGCCCTCCGTAGGCTGAAAACTTTTATTTCCATGAAACCACTTGGCATCCTTTTCTTCCTAAGACATTGTCCTGTCGTTATTTGTATAGATATCCAACTTCATATTGAGATCTGACGTATCTAATGTGTTTCTTCTAAGTGCTCCTTTAATTTTTGTGAACAGTATATATTTAAAAATCTGATTGGTTTTAGGCAGCCTGTGTAATTTTTGACCAAGCCATGACATTTATATCCCATATTAAACAGATTCCAAAAATGTCTTTCCTCCACCTGCGGAATATTGATAAAATTGGAAACATCCTGTCCAGGAATGATGCTAAGAAACTAGTCCATGCATTTGATACCTTCAAGGATGGACTACTGTAATTCCTTACTATCAGGAAGTCCACAAAATTCAATTAAAAGCTTTCAGTTGGTCCAAAATGCTGCAGCAAGAGTTCTGCTGTTCTACTTCTCCTGTTTTAGCTTCTTTCCATTGGCTCCCTGTCAGATCCAGAATAGAGTTTATTACCCTCCTCCTTATGTATAAAGCCCTTAATAATCAATCACCAACATACATCAGAGTTAGAATGGGGGGTAGACCATTTAGTTATCAGGCTCCCCTCTTGTGGAACCAGCTCCCAGTGTTAGTCTGTTAGGCAAACAGTCTATTTTTAAGACTAGGCTCAAAACCTTCCTTTTTGATAAAGCTTGTAGTTAGAATGGCTTAGGTTATCTAAAGTTATTTTGTAGGAATGCTTAAGCTTAGACTGTTTGTGTCAGGTTCTAGAGATTGGACTCAGGCACAGAGACAGGTTTTGAGAGGTTATTTCCCATTTTATTGAAAAGTCCAAATGATCATCTCTGGGCGCACAGGACGAGTAGGAACACGGAGGAAGGTTTTACGAGAATCCAGCAAAGACAGACAGACACAGGGGGTGTTTCTCAATGCCATGGAACCTTGCCTTGATGCCCTGGTCACGCCCCGGTTGCCTAGGAGATACGTCATCAGGCGTGTTCCAATGTTCATGTGCTACCAAGGAATATGTCCTCCGTTTGTTAGCCGTTTAGCTAATTTACCAAGGATACATTAGACGTGCCTTGATGCCTTCGCTGGGTCGAACATTTCCCACAATACAGCGCGGTAGGAGCCGGCAGCAGCTACTTTGGGGGCAAATTTCCATTTTAAATGTAAGTCAACTAATTTTCACCATCGGGCTTGTATCTAAAATATTTTATTTATTTATTTGTTTTTTATAATTTTTTAGATCCAAACAGTTATATATGGTTGGTTAGTTGCTCAGTGGTTGCAGTTTTGGTGGCTACCAGGTACTAATTTGTTTGCACAATTGATTTAACCGACATATTAAAAAAAAGTAAAACGCTCGTTATACATTTCCAGTTCCATGTTTGAAGTAATATTACTACGCTACAATGCTACTATGATGGGCGAGACGTAAACAGAGCACGTAAGCCGGCAGCCGCGGTCACGTAAGGCATGTCCGTTCCAAACCGTTTTCTTTGACCGAGGAAGGACAGTATCCTCGTAAGCTCGTAAGACTTTGAGAAACACCCAGGGAGGTATATATACTGGGAAAGAGTAATCAGGGAAAAAGAGAACACCTGGGAGCTGGAGGGAAGACACAGGGAGGACAACAGGTGAAACCAACAAGGGATATTTAACACAGACAGACAGGGAAAAAACAAACAGGAAGGAAAGAATGACGCAGACAGAGACGGATCATAACAGTTGGAGTACAGACTGACCACTTTTCTTCACTCTTCTACTTCCCTTTCTACTCCTCCCCAGATGTATTTTTTCTGCTGTTATTGTGATTTTTAACCTTGTTTTCTCTGTGTTTTTCTCTCAATAGAAGCTCCACCTTGTCTGGTATCTTGCTCTGCTGCAGTGCCCTGCTGAATGGGGAGCATTAATTCGGATGATTCTCCAAGTGACCAAGCATCCTCCATGTCCTATTGTCAACTTTTTACTTTCTTTAATATAGAAAGTACTCTTACATCAGGTTTTTTTTGTGTCTCTTCTCTGTCTTCTTAAACCCCCGGACGGTTGTGGCAGATGACCGCTTGTGCTCAGCCAGCTTATGCTGGAGGTTTCTTCCTGTTAAAGGGGAGTTTTTCCTCTCCACTGTTGCTACAAGCTTGCTCAGTATGAGGGGATTGCTGAGGAATTTCTATAGTTGGAGTCTGCATTGTTTGGGCACAACCTCACGTTGATGACTAAATGTAATCTGCTGGAATTCCGTACATAGAAAACTTTTAAATGATTGGACTATTTGTATAATTGTATTGAAATTACTTTTCTTGTAAAGTGCCTTGAGATAACATCTCTTGTGAATTGGAACTATAATGAATGAATAAATTAAATTGAATTGAAAACTGAGGCAGTACTCACTCCTCATTACCTCTCCTCTCCCTGCTGTAACCACCTCAGGATTCTTAAAATTCCCTACATGAAGGTAACTCAAAAGAGCATAAAAAAATTAACTGTATCATTTGTATTCAATGCAGGAGGCGGGTTTATAGAGAAAGGAGCCGTATCACTTTGTGGTCTAACATTAACTACAGGATACAAGTTACATTTCAGGACAAATAAATACTGTATAACACCAATGGTAACATTTTATCATATATATTTCTATCCCAGAAGTTGAAAGCTATTAAATAGCATGATATAGTCACTTTAAATTCAATTTATAAAATTAATTTTTGTTGGAGGGTGAAAGATGAAACATGTATCATTTGGTTAAGGCATTTACAGGATGCCAGTGATGAAGTTTAAACAATCTTCAAATATAAATCCATAATTCAAAACATATAACATTGAGGAATTTAATTAAGATCATACCATCACAAAGTTGAAAGTTACGGTAAAAGAGTGTTTGAATTTTACATCTTTCATTCTTTACACGAGATGGCAGTATTTTATGAGACTCCAGCTTAAAAAGGCAGAGATTGACTAGACTAGAGGCATATATAAATGCCATGAACTCCCATCTCTAACATGGTGTATGGAAAAACACAACCAAACACTGACAACAATATAACTTGAAGGATAACTAAAGAACATGACTACATTTGGAACATAAATAATGATCTAATTTTGAGAAATTCTACAATTAACATGAACACATTACGTATAAGTCTTTGCGGCGTACAACAACTAACAACTGCATAATTAAACAGATAACAAAATATCATGTACGCAATCAGAATCAGAATCAGAATCAGCTTTAATGGCCAAGTATGACACATACAAGGAATTTGACTCCGGCAACTTTTCTCTCCAGTACAGAACTTAAATAAGTGAAATTAAAAACGAAAATAAAAATAAATAAAAATAAAAAAATAAAGGATAATATATACACCAAACCAGGGTTATTGTACAGTAAGTATATACAGCAGTGCAGAGTTTTAGTTTATTGTTCATGTGAGTGGACTCACACTCTGTGACTATTCAGAGTTCATCAGAGCGACAGCCTGGGGGAAGAAACTGTTCTTGTGTTGGGTGGTTTTGGCGTACAGCGCTCTGTAACGCCGGCCTGAGGGGAGTAGCCTAAACAGATTGTGACCAGGGTGTGAGGGGTCAGTGGAGATTTCTGGCCCGCTTCTTGACCCTGGCCCGGAATAGGTCCTCAATGGAGGGAAGATCAGTACATATGATCCTCTCTGAGGACCTGACTGTTCTCTGCAGTCTGTCCCTGTCTTGCCTGGTGGCGGATCCGAACCAGACAGAGTTGGATGAGGTCAGGACAGACTGGACTATTGCTGTGTAGAATATGGTCAGCAGTTCCTGAGGCAGGTTGAACTTTCTGAGCTGACGCAGAAAGTACAGCCTTTGCTGGGCCTTCTTCCTTATAGAGTCAATGTGGGAGGTCCACTTCAGGTCCCGTGTGATGGTGGATCCTAGGAACCTGAAAGACTCTACTGTGGGGACTGGCCTGTTGGTGATTATGAGAGGAGATGTTGATGGGGGTCTCTTCCTGAAGTCCACTGTCATCTCCACAGTTTTGAGCGGGTTTAGCTCCAGGTGGTTCTGACTGCACCAGAGGACCAGCTGTTCCACCTCCCTTCTGTATGCAGACTCGTCGCCGTCACGGATGAGTCCAATGACGGTGGTGTCATCTGCAAACTTCAGGAGTTTCACAGAAGGGTCTCTTGACGTGCAATCAGTGGTGTAAAGGGAGAAAAGCAGAGGGGAGAGAACACATCCCTGGGGGGCGCCGATGCTGAGGGACCGGGTGCTGGATGTGAAGTTACCCAGTTTCACCTGCTGCCTCCTGTCAGTCAGGAAACTGGTAATCCACTGACAGGTGGAGGGAGGCACGGTGAGCTGGGACAGTTTTTGGTGGAGGAGCTCTGGGACGATGGTGTTAAATGCAGAGCTGAAGTCCACAAACAGGACCCGAGCGTAGGTACCTGCAGAGTCTAGGTGTTGCAGGATGTAGTGGAGAGCCATGTTGACTGCGTCATCCACTGACCTGTTTGCTCTATAGGCGAACTGCAGGGGGTCTAGCAGGGGATCCGTGATTTCCTTGAGGTGGGACAGCACCAGTCGCTCAAAGGATTTCATGACCACAGATGTCAGGGCGACTGGTCTGTAGTCATTTAATCCTGTGACAGGGGACTTCTTGGGAACCGGGATGATGGTGGAGCGTTTGAGGCAGGAGGGGACCTCACACAGCTCCAGGGAGTTATTGAAGATCTGAGTGAAGATGGGAGCCAGCTGGTCAGCACAGACTTTCAGACAGGATGGAGACACTCCATCAGGAGTGTTAATATTAACAATATTAATATTGTTGAATAATATTAACATTGATACTATCTTGATACATGAATTAATACATATTGATATATGAATAAAAAAAGTACTATATTCATAACACCATTTTCCTGCACCTGTGTAAAGTCGTACCCCTTGGCGTTAAAAAGTCTCATAGTCCGTGGTTCAAATGTTAAACTGCATATCGACGCATATAGATGTCCAAATAGTGGACCCAATTTGCACGTCATTTAGTAGTCCAGAATTGGTCTTGGAACAACGGACGCAATATAGACATGATCGGCACATTCATAGGACATCTAATGTTTATTCGGAGACCATCCATCCTTCCATCCTCTATGCTTCTTATCCTATAAGGGTTGAGGGGGGACCAGAGCCTATCTCCAGCGATCATTGGGCGAGAGGCGGGGGACCCACCGGACATCTCGACAGTCCATCGCAGGGCACAGAGCAGACTAGCTAATGGCAATGAAGAAGATGACCAGCAGCTTCGATGGAAAGTTGTCCTTCTTGATCTGCTGCAGGAAGTACAGTCTCTTTAACTCTTGTTCCAAAGACTTTGTTGTTTGTATGTTTGAGATGTGATCATATCAGGTCCTTAGAAAGGTTAGTTCCTAAGAAAAGAAAGTCATCCACAGTAGACAGGATGGTGAGAGTAGGGAGTATCGAAGTGTTCTCCAAAAGTCCACTCTCTTCTCCTATGTCCTGATCAGGTTAAGTTCGGACCACAACAATACACCAGCCGATCCACCTCCTCTCTGTATGCAGACTTGTGGTTGTCCTGGATCAGACTGTTAACGGTAGTGTCATCTACAATCTTCAGGAGTTTAACAGGGCTGCTGAGGTGCAATTATTTGTGTATAGACAGAAAAGGAGAGGGGGGAAAAACATACCCCTAGGGGGTACCATTGCGAATGGTTGTTTAGCAGGAGAAGACACTGCCCAGCCTCACTGTTTAGTCAGATAGTCAGGAAAGAAGTTGGCAATCACCTAAAAGGTTGAGGCCAGCACTATGAGCTGGGTGAGCTTCTTGTGGAGGATATTTGAGTTACTGATGTTGAACAATGGTCACCAACCCTGGTCCTCGAGAGCCACTGTCCTGGATGTTTTAGATGCACCCCATGCCCAACACAAATGAAATTAATGCTCGATCAGTTTGTTACCAGGTCTATGTCAAACTTGATGGTAATTAAATCATTTGATTCAGTTGTGTTGGAGCATGGAGGCATCTAAAACATGCAGAACAGTAGATCTTGAGGAACATGGTGATGACAACTGGTGTTTGAAGGTTGCCCTAAAATCCATAAACATAATTAGCCTACACATTGCTGGGTGGTGGAGGTGGTGCTAGATGAAATGTAGTCCAAAGCTGACTGCAATATCTACTGACCTGTTACCCCAGTACGCAAAATGTGCAGGGTCGAGCAGGGGGCTGTAATGTGGTTCAGATGCTTCAACATCAGATGCTCGAAGGATCTCAAAGTCACAAATGTCAGGATTACACACTTGTTATTTAACCCTTTGATGGTAAGTTTTTGGGGACCAGGATGACAGTGGAATGCTTGAAGCAGGGGGGAACCCCACAAAGTTCCAGACTTGTTGAAGATGTGAGTGACAATGGAGTCTAGTTGGTCTGTTCTTAGACTTGAGGGAAATAAACTGTTAGTCCCTAGAGCTTTTCTGATTGTTATGGTGCCTAAGGAGCTTATTTACATCTTCATCAGAGATTCAGGCAAGTGATGGGAGGAGAAGAGAAAGGTTGGTTGTTGGGGAGCATTTGTGTCAGAATGAGATGTGGATGAGTTGGTTAACTATCAAACCTGCAGTAAAAGCCATTACTTTTAGATTTGGCAGATGAGGATTCTGCTTAGGGTGGGTAAATGGGCTCTTGTAGATAGTGATGTTTTTCAGACTAATCCAAATCCTTGTTGGGTCATCTGTTGAGAAGCTGTTTTAGCTTCTTGGTACAGCATCTCATACCTTCTCCTTGGTTAGCTTGTTCCTGGTCTGCTTATGAAGTGTTTTGTCCCTGCTGCTCTAAGCCTCTTCTTTGTCTGACACAGCTCCTTGAGATAAGAAGTAAAACCCTGGTTTATGGGTGTATGTGTTTCAGATCTTGGTTCGCCCCACACATCATCACAAAACCTGATGTAAGTTGTCACCGTTTTATCAACCTTTTTCAGATCAATGGCTGAGGCTTTAAAAACACTCTGAACGGTGTAGTTTCATCCACTTCATGACAATCCAAACCGCACTTACAGCAGGACAATGATACGAAACACACCTGCCCTCACCAGGTGTAGCTAAAAAATAAAACTGAATAAAGGTTTTGTTTTTCAGTGTGTCTGAAATAACTGTGTGTTCCATTTGTCTCAGAAGACAGAGCTGGGGTTGATGTCACATACAGTCTTCCAGTTAACATAGTTGGAAAAAAGGGGATTCCAATATGGCAAGGCCAAGGAATCCATTGTTGTTAGTACTGCTCACAAACATCGTTAAAGGGTGTACTTTCCATATCCAGACACCATTTTTATTTGTTTATTTTTGAGTTGCAGGCTATATCCATCTCACTTTGGATGGAACAGCTCTTCTAGGAATCTGGTTGGATTTCTTCAAACACTGACAAACCAAGGTCCAAACCAGGAAGTAGAGTCACAGTTTAACCATCCTCTTTGCCCCTTCTGTACTGTTAACAACTCAATACCCCTTTGAGACAGGTCTTGCCCACGGCCAAAATCAAATGGGTTAAAAGTTACCCTAACAAAATCAAATTATGAAAATCACATCAAGATAAATACGACTTTGATTAAACACACAAAAAAACAATTAGATGTGGTATATTGAACATAAGATCCCTCTTCTTAAAGACTTTATTAGTAATTTACTTTATATGTGATAATAAAATTGATTTGAAACCTGGCTATAGCAGGAGGATTTTGTTAGTATAAATGAGTCAACTCCTTCCATGTATTAAAATTTTCACATTCCTAGAAACTACTAGGCAAGGAGGAGGTGTTGCAACCATCTTTTATTCAGATTTAAAAATTAATCCTAGACCAATTAATAGCTACAGTTCTTTTGAAGATAAAATTATTAGTTTTCCTCATCCAAGTTGCAAAAGATTAAAACCTCTTGTTTATTGTTTTGTAATGTGCACCAGGCACAAAATCTGAGATCGGATTTCTCTTCTTGGATCAGATCAGATCAGACTTTTTATCTGATTTAGTATTAAATACTAATAAGGTAATCATACCAGGGGATGTCAATATGCATGTGGTAAGTGAGCATAATAGCTTAACTATAGCCTTTAATGTTATCCAAGATTCAATTGGCTTTACTCAGAAAGTGAACGAATCCACATACTCAGTTCAGCCCACTTTGGACCTTACATTGACACACGCCATTGAGAGTGAGGGATTAATGGTCTTCCCACATAACCCAGTCCCGTCTGACCATTTTTTGATAAATTTTGAATCTATTTAACTGACCTTCCCTAATCTGAAAGAAAATTTTATTATAGTACAACTATATCAGACAATACTGTAACAAGTTTTAAAGAAACTGTTACGTTCTTATTTTCCGAAGGTTTCAGAATAACACAGTGAAAGGGAGCAATTCTATCTTTAACCTTTCAGAAATTGATGGTCTGGTTCATAGCATTATTTCCTCATTGGGCCTGGCATTAGACAGAGTAGCCCCGTTAAAAAAGAAGGTAATTAGCCATAGGAGGTTGGCTCCTTGGTTTAATATAAAGTTGTGTACTTTAAAGGACAATACTAGAAAACTGGAGATAAAATTGCACTCTACACACCTAGAGGATTCCTACTTAACCTGGAAAAATAGTCTACTGCTGTATAAAAAGACCCTTCGACAAGCTAGAACCGCATATATTTCACCGTTCATAGAGGCAAATAAAAATAATGCTAGTTTTTTCTTCAGTACAGTTCCCAAACTTACAAAGAGCCATACCTCTCAGTAGTGACGACTTTATGGGATACTTCATAAGTAAAAGAAATTATATAAAAAATAGGCAGCCTTCCAAACATAATTACTTCTCTCAATAAATGAGGCAGCACCGCACTGTAGAACCTAATTCGTGTCTGTACTGTTTTGATTCAGTTGAACTTTCTGAATTATCAAAAATATTAGCTTCATCTAAACCTTCAACTTGTATATTGGACCCAATCCCAACCAATTTATTTAAAGAAGTGTTCCCTCTAGATACTGACCCTATTTTAAATATGATGAATCCATCTTTGATAAATGGAAACATACCTCAGGAACTTAAGGTGTCTGTAATTTTACCTCTACTGAAAAAAAACCTCCCTTGATCAAGATGACTCAGGTTATTACAGACCCATATCTAACCTTCCTTTCTTATCCAAAATCCTTGAGAAAAAGCGGCTAATCAGGTATGTGAGCAAAAAGCAACAACCTGTTTGAAGAATTTCAGTCAGGTTTTAAAACTCATTCATAGAACTGAAGTTGCCCTAGTTAACGTTATAAATGACTTTCTAATGGCCTCAGATAATGGACTAGTGACTGTTCTGGTCTTGTTAGATCTCAGTGCTGCTTTTGACACTGTTAATCACAATATTCTCTTAGAAAGACAAGTAAGCATATTTCCTAAATAATGTCCTTCAGCTGTTAGTAAACATTGTAGCATTGTTTGAGTTGTTCGCTTTTCGATTAGCTTCATAGCTAACATTCAGAATTAGCTTCACAGTTAATTCCCCAGTTTGTTTATGTAGCATTGGTGCTAGTATGCTTTTATTTGGGGGAAAAGGATTATATATTATAGTTGAACATTCAAAATACTGTTAGAGACTCATTGACCACAGAAGCGCATAGCCTAGGCCCCGCCCTCCGAAACCCGGTCGTTCTGTGGTAATGCTCACAGAAGGGCTACCTCGTCACACCTGCAATTCCATAACAAGGCTGAATTACGGCAAGCGATCCTTTGATATAGTATTACGGTACTTAGAGTGTGGCTAAAAAGGGCGCAAACGTTGCAGGGAATTTTAATGCCAGTTCTACTTTAAATCATATGATTACAACTGGTATCTATCATATGATATATTCCAGCTTGTCCATGCAAATGATACATGTTCTTCACACTCAAGGGTTACTTGTGGAGTACCACAGGATTCTTTGCTTTGACCAATTCTCTTTACAATATATATTCAACCAATCGGTCAAATAATTAGACAACAAGGGATAAATGTCCACAGTTATGGCTATGATACTATATTAATCCATAAATCCTGATGAATCCATTCAGTTAGGTGCATTGACTGGGATGATGCTCCCAGTGACCAGTATCCTGTTATCAGCTATTTACTTTCCTTGATATACAAAGTACTCTTACAGCCGTTCATTTTGTTCTTTCTGCGTCTATGCTCTGTCTTCTCAAACTCTTAGACAGTCGTGGCAGATGGCTGCTCATACTGAGCCAGGTTCGACTGGAGGTTTCTTCCTGTTGAAAGGGAGTTTTTCCTCTCCACTAGCCCCTACATGCTTGCTCAAAATGAGGGATTGCTTTGGTTGGAGTCTGCATGTACAGGGCCCAACCTCATGCTGATGACTTGATGCAATTTGCTGGGATTCTTTAAATAGAAAACTTTAACTGAATTGAATGTCTGTATAATTGTTTTTTATAATTACTTCTCTTGTAAAGGGCCTTGGAATGTGTTGTGAATTGGTGCTGGCCCTGTCACTATAGTTTCTTGTAAAATAAACATGTTTCCACCATAATTTATTGTTGCTGACACAATGAGCAGCCATATTAAAAGTCAAAGTCAGAGCAAGAAACAAATCTCAGACCTCCCGAGTTCTGATTATAGGGCTTGGCGATATGGAATTTAAAAAATCAGAATAGTATATTTCATATCTGTCGATATCATTAAATACCATGATATCTACTAAAAATTTTTTTTCAATATTTACATTTACATCTACTTTTTGAATATAAGATTATTTTTGGTTCAAATATTTATTTTCAGAAGTTGAACATGTTATTGGACATCATACAACTCTTTCATAACAATTAAAGGAAGTTAGATACACACCGAAAACTCTTCATGTCCTCAACTTTTTACTTTCTTAATATGGAAAGCAGTCTTATATCAGTTCCTTTTGTTCTTTGTGTGTCTGTCTTATCTCGGTCTTCTCAAACCCCCAGATGGTCGTGGCAGATGGCTGCTTGTACTGAGCCAGGTTCTGGTTCTAGAGGAGGTTTCTTCTGGTTAAAGGGGAGTTTTTTCTCTCCACTGTTGCTACATGGTTGCTCAGCATGAGGATTTACTGAGGGATTGCTGTGGTTGCATGGTTGTTTGCATGTTCAGGGCACAACCTCATATCAATGACAACGCAATCCACTGTGATTCTTTAAATAGAAACGTTTTAACTGGTTAGAATGTTTATAGCATTAAAATGACTTTTCTTGTGAAGTGCTTTGAGGTAACATCTGTTATGAATTGGAACTATATAAATACGAATTGTGGATTCCAAGGTGTACCAGGGACCCAATTTGATGGCCACTGATGTAAAAAACTAGTTTTGCAGTTATAAAAAACACTTAATGCCAATTGTTTATGATCAACTTAACCGAGGCTACTGTACAGCCTATTATTTCCCATATTGCCATTTATTGACAACAGATTGCTTTGTTTTTTATTTGTTTTTAGTGTGATGTAAATGTTTGTTTTGAATAGCTGAAATAACAAACAAAAAAATAACCCTGCAAAAATCTGTAAATGATGAGTTAAACGTTTTTTTAGGGTAAGTACCACTGACTGTACTAAAACATTAATTGATATTTAATTTAATGGATATATTTTATTTATATTAATAATTGATATTTAATTCGAACCTGGGTGTACCTTGTCTAATAGTCTAGCTGCAACCGACCACTATCGAAGGAAAACATACATGGAGGAAAAAAACTTTGGAGTTTGTAACTAGGGCGAGGCTTTGTTCCTGCCTTTGAACCGGCTCGCTGATTCCCCGCAGCGTCAACTTGGTGTGCTGCAACAGTCAGTCTCAAGCACTGTCTCGTCGTGTTTTTATCTTCCCCTTTTTCCAATTTCTTCACGACTTTTTTTCTTCTCCACGTTCAAGTCCTCAGCCGTCACGGACCGTGGTAGCCGCGCACACGTTCCACAGCGCGCAGGCACACGCGCGCGGGTGTAGCCCCCTCGCCTGATTTGCACTGGCACGGGTCATTTCAGGTTAAACCCTGGCGCTGTGTCCCGTTCAGCTTGGCCCACGGAGAGCAACACTGGATCCAGCTGAGGAGGAATGTACAGCCAGTAGGACGCCGAGTCGTTTCTGGATATAAGCTTCGTTCTGCAAATGCGGTACGTTTCGCTTTTCAAGGGGGAGTGGGACTTATTCTGACTATGTAGCCAATGACAGCCTTGTTAAAAAGGAATAATTTAAATATATACCAGCCAAATGGTCAGGAATAGCGTTTTCTGGGCTAAATGCTTTAAGTAAGGTTAAACATCTTTATGTCTGGTGAACTGCATTCAAAATGTCTGAAATTTAACTCTGTCTTGCTTGTATTACAACGTGCATGTCTTCATACACATGTTTATTTGCTGATACGCAGTTATTAATTCTTTGTGACTGTTCGGGGGACATATTGTTTTCAAATGGTACTTTATTGGTGGTTTATTTGGACCTAAATGTGCGCTAACGCCGCTAAGATGGTAAGTAGTTATCCTTATGTTGCAGCCGGAGTAAAGGGACATTTTTAAACAATATATAACGTTTATATTACTTCTGGCTTGTTTTGGCGATGCCGAATTGTACATTTGCTTTTAGAAATCCTTCAGTTTGACGCGAGTTGTTTATAGGGCTCATTGAATGTGGATTAAATAAAGAGTTAAAAATAGATGGATTTTCCACGGACATTCGTAAATGAACGCACCGGATTAGCTTTTTTCGAACAGTTGATAGAGTTAGAGGTTTGGGCCCGTAAACGTCCTCTTTGTAATTCCACCAGTTCAAACTCGTAATTCTTCTATGCATGTCCTAACTCTCTTTTATTCGGGCTGCAGTTATATGTTTATAGTGTGCATTTCAGCTTTCGCTTGTTGGCACTTGAACTTCACCAGGGCCCTCCATTAAAATCTGGTGTGCAGCAATAAGCAAACCCCGCTCAGATCTCAGCGCGTTAGTGACCTTAAAGGTTGAGCATGACGCTGCAGCGTGTGTTACTTGGCATCAGCGGACTGAACCTCTCAGCCCTAGGAACCGCCGGCTTCTCAGGTGGGAGTCGTGGGACGTTTGTTTAGCACCACTTTGCGTCCAGTGGTCAATTAGTTGTTGTGTGATGAGTGACATGTGGCCAATGGCCATGTGA
Organism: Apricaphanius iberus; assembly: GCA_028564705.1. Taxonomy (NCBI): domain Eukaryota; kingdom Metazoa; phylum Chordata; class Actinopteri; order Cyprinodontiformes; family Aphaniidae; genus Apricaphanius; species Apricaphanius iberus. The sequence continues at coordinate 803,811 of JAPXFQ010002328.1, read as the reverse complement.
GTATAAAGTGATGCGTTCAGTTCTGTCAGGAAATGTTATTGTTCTTTACTCAGAAAGTTCAAGCAAACAATAGACAAATGATCAAATAATGAATGTAACTAAGGGTAGGGTGGAGATGCCTGTCACTTTTTTTTTCTATTGCATTAGTTTGTCAGCATATAGCGACAGTGGAGAGGAAAAACTCCCCTTTAACAGGAAGAAACCTAAGGCAGAACCTGGCTGAGTACAAGCAGTCATCTGCCACAACCGTCTGGGGATTTGTAAAGTACGAGAAGAGAGACAGAGAAAGAACAAAACGAACTAAGAAAACGTTGTAGCCGAGCAGGGTACCAGACCAGGTGTCTTGTATGGCGCTTCGACGGATAATGATGTTGGATCTACCTATTTTGACGTAGATGGAGAAGTATTTAGGCTTTTGTCCCCAGCTGATTAGGCAACTATGGATAGCCTAAACCAATTTAAGTAACATCGATAAAACAGCACTATATTAATACACCATACCAAGCGTCACTGGTAAATGAGTAGATATTTATATATCTGCGTATAAAACATCGTTATATTCGCCTGGGGGTGTGTGTGTGCTGAGGGTTCCATCTGACTAGCTGTTAGCTTCCACAGTTTGTTTAAAGTAAAATAAAACATCTCCACTACAGGTACTAAAACAAAATATGACTCACCCTGAATGGCAAAACTAGCCAGTTTAATAAAATATTAAGATTATCTCTCAAAATTATAGAAGAAATATTATAAGGAGAATCTTTTACATGTTGAATTTATAACACATATTTCTTCTGTGTAATTGTGAATTTTTCTTTTCTTTTCATTTTTTATTTTTCTACTTCAAATTATCCACCAAAATATTAAATACAGAAAAATGTTACAAAGTTGATAACTATGGTTGAAATGAGTAAAGATCAGATTTCTGAGTGCAAGTGAATGCATCACCTACAGTGAACCCCTTCCTTCAGGTATGTGACTGATGCTGGGCCAATCAAACAGCAGCACCAATCACTATGGTTTCTAAGTAAAGAGCACTAATTTATAAATAAGCGCTGTTTACTTGTACTTGTAGTTGTGTTTAAATTTATTGTTTTAATGTCATTTCCAATAACCTCCAAAGTATATAACTGAGCTGATAGAAAAAAACTGAAGCTAGGTTAAAACATGCTTATTCTTCAATCACGCTAGAGGAGCCAGAAAATGTATTTAAGTATGAATAGCACCACTAAACTACTACTAAACATATGGTGCAATAACACTACTCCATGTAGTACATTTTTCACCAAAAAAATTTACTCAAATACATGTAACTGAGTAAATCTAACTAGTTACTACACACCTCTGTATTCCACACTAGTAAATAACCATTAGCAACATGCTAATACTTAGTTTGGCAATCAACATCTTAAGTTATCACTGGAATAAAAAAGTAATAATTATTTAATTTTCCTTTTTTAACTTTTTATCAGCGACACAATGATACCACTTTTTTTCAAACCGATACAATCCTATACTTGGGTCTGAGTATTTGCCGACATCAAGTACCAATGCCAATACTTCTATCACACAAAAAAATGCAATTGGAAAATTGGAAGACAGGTTTTATTTTCTTCTCTTCTTGTTACAACAAATGATAGTGAATTAGATATTAAATACATTTATAAACAATTACCTCAAAACTAAAATATCAAATGAAAAATAATTATTTTCTTTAAAAAATATATTTTACTGCAGAGTTTCAACATTTTAAGTATCGCTTCATGGTGTCGGTTAACCAACACCGATACCAGTACATTAGAACGGAATTGGCCGGGTGGATCCCTACTTTTTTTTTTTTCTTTAGGCATAAATACATTTTAGACATACAAAGACGGTCAGTAACGGAAACTAATTTCTCTCCCAAAAAAGCAATGCTATTTTAGGTAATTTTTATTTACTCAGTGGAAGTTCGCAGGAAATATATTTTCCTTTTGTTGTTAGCATGAAACTGTACAGATCGTCCAATAAAACCCACTTGTTATCACCTAACATTGGTGAGTCTCAAACTTCATCTTTGGCCTTCATGAACTGAAGGTGAAGCCAACTCTTCACTCTCTATGATTATTTTGAAGCTGCAGCTCCGTCGGAGTTGACCACTGATGAGAGCTAAACACAACTGACATACACAGCGCACACACACACACCAACACACAATTAGCCATCCGGCAGCCTTGGAGTTTCTCTAGACACAGCTTTAGCTTGCAAGTGATCAACCACATTAACTCAAACTTAATATATCTTATTTAAATTGTTACAATTTTGTAAACTTTAAAAACAGAAACTGCAGGAAAAATGAGTTGACTCATGGAAATCATCAAATACCTCCTCAGCTCAAAGCACTTGCAAAGCGGACAGAATGTTTGATTGTGTGAAATCTTAATTTCATTATATAGCAGTGACCATGTGACTACCAGCCCCGGTCTATCCAATAATATTCGGATTACTCACAACGGCGGAAAATGGGAGGCGCCCTAGGAGCTCCTGAAGGCAGCATTAGTCGTCAACTAAGGGTATTTAAGGTCTCTGTCTGTCTGCTTTGTTGCTCATGTTTATTGTGGCTGGTTTGGACAGCTCATAGCCGTAATTGTGTCTGTAGTCTCTAGCATAGCAATGTGTATTATTGCAGCCGAGCACTTTGTGGCATCAGAGCACATAGCTGGAAAGAAATGACATTTCAGAGGTTCTCCCATTACAGTCTTTCCCTCTGCCTCTTCATTGGTTGCCAGTTTTGCATGCAGCAGCAAGCCTTTGTTCCTCTCAGGGTAAAGCAGGAGCTGAAGAACTACAGTAGTTATGAGTCTTAGAGATCAAAGAGTTGATGAAGACAGCTTTAAAGCTGAAAAATGCCAAAAACATTACATATACATGACTGGCACACATCAATTCAAAAATAGTTAATTAATCTCAAGGTGAAAATTAATGACTTAACTGAATACTTCAATAAAAATACAAAATAGAGATGTACTCTATACTGCACCACTTGAGGTTGCCACTAAAATGTTCTCTCTTAATTTGTCAACTATATGTATTTAATTGTTGTTAAAAATATTAGATTATATTTAAAATCTATTTTTTAGTTATGTAAGTACATTTTTATCGATTTCACAAAATAAATACTAATTTCTGCACTTAACTGTGTATTATTTAAGGTTAAATGTAGATATTGGCTTTATTACCTAAATTTAATGTGATTAAGGTGTGATGAAAGGTAAAAACAATTTAGACTTTTGTACTAAAACCAAACTGGCAGTCCAAATAACTGTTGCTGCCAAAATTAAAGTACTTCTATAATTTATACCACTTCAGCCTTAGAAAACCTTCAGAAACTTGTATCATCTGGCTAATGATGGGATTATGAGACGCTGCATCTGCCATGGTTGTTTTGAAAGACTAACCCAAACTACAACACCCACTGACCAGAGCCCACTCCTGACTGAATTAAAGGTAGAGATGCATGCTGTTGAATGCAGGGAATCCACTCTCAATGCTAACAGCGATTTTGAGACTACTAGTTTGTACATTTCATTTTGATTAAAAAAGATAAAGATTTAAAGGTTAAATCAAAAGTAACTGTTGACTAAAAACATTGATGCATATCTTGGCAGCCCAAGCAGCACTGCTTTGACATTGACCTAAATGCTTGAGTAATCTTGCAGCAGTAACTTTATAAAAGCATTACTAATAGTGCGTTCACACCACACACTTTGGCAGCGTCAAACAACGCTCACAAAGTGACTAGTTTGACGCATGTACACAGCATATACATTTTTATGATGAAGCTTGCAAAGCTGTGGGCGGGGCTTTCTCTGGCGGATGTTTTAAGCACTATCAGCTCCTGGTAGGTTAAATAAGGTTGACAACGGGTGACATCATTACAGTGAGATGCTCTGATTGGTTGACGTGCTGCGTCAAGACGCCTTCCTGGTGAGATGTTCTGGGCACGTTCCACCGGAAAGAGACCCAGAGGAAGAACCAGGACTCCCTGGAGGAACTATGTCTCTTAGCTGGCTTCGAGATTCCTCCCGATGAGTTGGCCCAAGTGGTTGGGGAAAGGGAAGTCTGGGTCTCTCTGCTTAAGCTACTGCCCCCACGACCAGGCAACGGATAAAGCGGAAGAAGATGGATAGATGGATGTCAGGCTAAACCGTGGTTAATAAATCAAGTGTTCATCAGGGTCTTTGTTCGATTTTTTTCTCTGTCTCTCTGATAAAAAAACGGAAAGATGCATGTTGGTTGTATGTTAATAGAAAATAGGGAATAAAATTTTATAAAACTGTAATCCTTGAAAGGTCAGTTTCATTGAAAATTAGCAATGACTCAAAATTATACAATATAAAAATATTTAAAAAAAAAATTTTCTAGATAAAGAGTTGCTATTATATGCATGTATGAGTTAAGAAAAGCATAGTGATTGCATGCTTACACCAAAATATGATTATATACACCTGGATAACAGACTGGACTGGAGACTTAACAGTAAAGCCGTTTACAAGAGACAAGAGCAGACTGGACTTCCCGAGGAAGCTTAGATCCTTCAGGTTTTGCAACAAGATGCTGCAGATCTTCTATAAGTCTGTTGTGGAGAGTGTATTCTCATTGGTTGGGGTAGCAGCATCAGAATCAGGGACAAAAAAGGCTCAAAATGCTGATGAAGAAGGCTGGTTCTGTTCTGGGGATGACTTTGGAACCACTGGAGATGATGATGCAGAGAAGGATTCTTCATAAAATCAAGAAAATTATGGCCAAACCTGAACATCCTCTACATGAGACTATCATACAACAGAGTGTCTTCAGTTGGAGGCTCTTTCAGTTTTGCTGGAACACAGACTGCTGCAGGAGATCCTTCCTGCCTACAGCAATCATGATCTACGACAAATCATTGAAGAATTAATTAGTATGAGCTATAATAACACTTATTTCCCCTCTGGGATCAATAATGTGTTTTCGGATTGAATATAAATTCATTTAATATATATATATATATATATATATATATATATATATATATATATATATATATATACAACGCCCCATTAATATATTTTTAAGCCATATTATGCCACATTATTCAGTATTTCATTGGACTGTTTCATGTTTGGCTAAATTATTTTATTTGTACTTTGAGGTTTGTTCCTGTTAAAGAGGAGTCTTTCAGTTTGAGAGACTGTTGAAAAGTCAATGACACGACGCAATCTGCTCGGTTTCCAGAAAAAATTGTAACTAATTTCAATACACAATATAACCCAAGAGTAATTAACACTCTAATGGCCATAAACCTGACGGTAATGTAAATATTTACCCGTTTTCCACCCAAAGATGCATCATAACTCAATGCGTTTTCATCACGTCTCCACCTGGTGAAGACGCACTGAGCACACGGTGAGTTGTCGTGGTTAACCTTCCTGGAGTACAATTAATAAAATGTATTAATCATATTCAATACCACAATGATATTTGGCATTATATATAACATTTAGAAAACAAAGTTCGAACATTTCAAATTACATATTTTCAAGATTACAATTTTTTTCTACTGCAACTTGACATTCAATTGAGGCCATGATAAAGTGCAATGCATTTCAAGAACATTAGTAGAAAAATTATATTTTATCGACCTAGATCTGGACATGCTGCAGTTTTAATCAGTCTAACCCTACAATACGATGTGTGCATGCAGTAGAGAGCAGCGTATGTACACCGCATGAATTACATTTATTATTGACAAACGAAAAACTGAATTCACAACATTCTACCCCACCCCCTTTTTTTTGTGTGCCAAAGACGCATCATGATTCCTTCGCATATCCTTGCTCCTCTCTCTCTAAACATTGTGCAGCTCGCATTAGTGACCGCAAACCCCCTTTAAATAGTGATACTTATGCCTGATTGGATTTGCTCATGCAATCTTAATATAACACCTGCAAATTAAAGATAACCCACTCGCGCAATTTTTTTAACACTACACGCAATTTTGCTGTCATTATCAGGAATCTTGAAAAATCAGGCCCTTATTGGTTTAATTAGCAACTTTTTAATCTTAATTAAAACATTTGTGTGGATGGACTTTCTCTCAACAAAATCGGTATAGAATTCCATAGAACTGAAATCTCTTAAATTTTATAGTAAATGTCCTATTTTCTTACGAGAAAAGGGAACATGCATTTTTTTCACTTGTCTTGTCTGATAGGTGTGAACCTCAGAGTTAAACATATATCCTATAAAAAACAGAAGGTAAAGACAAATCTTGTGATTTTTCATTTCTCATTTTATATTTGTTTAAAAATACATTTTGATAAATATTAACACTATAGATAGACAAGATTTTAAGTTTTTTAAAAAGAGGTGTAGAGGGTTCCAAGTGATTCGAGTAAGTAAAAAATCTAACACATTTTTTCTATATTAATAAAATTTTATGGAAGACTGATGGATAAGTGCTAGCCAAGACAATGTTGCCAAACAATAGATAGGCTATGGAAATATTAAACTATAAAAGTAATAACAGACACTTACCATTTGTAAAATTATACATTTTCCTAATTAGAATGAACTTAATCGATGTTTCTGTAAACAAGTCAGATCCGTTTGTTTTATTTCCAGATTCTTGAGATAAATTTGTTTTAAAATGACTTATTTCCTTTCAGTTTTTAGATACCTATCTGATCTAATTTTAATATATAATTTATCCTCTTACTAAAAATGAATTTGCCATAATCCAGCCCCTGTTGTATGTGAAAGCAGTTCATGGCTGGCCTAGTACAGTTAAAATAAAATTCATGACCACATAATTTTCATTAATGCTGTCAAAAATGAAAGCAAAACCACAGTTGGAATTTGTAATATTTGCTATTGTTCCAAGCTCATTTAGAATCTCCCAGACAGCACTGGAAGCATGAAACCAGAGGCTCTGAATGGCTCAAATCAACTGTTCATTCATTGTAGGTGTCAGGTGGAAGGATAATTGGTGGCATTAACTTTCTAAAAAAGTCGAGGCTCCCGCAGCAACATACTGACACTGGAGCCTATTCTTTCACAGCTAAGGGGATCCAAACAATCACTGTGGGGTTGACATGAGGTTGATTATGAAGCTGTTTTACTAACTGAGACAGAACTGCACTGTTGGATCTCATTTCAATTCAATTTAGCTACAAACCCAAAATGTTTCATAGAAATGTTTATTTGACAGTGGGGTTCTAAGGCAAGTTTATTTGTAGAGCACAATTCATACACAAGGCAATTCAAAGTGCTTCACAGTTGCATAAATTAAGAAATCAGATAAACAGAAAAATAATTAATTACAATAAAAAAGCAAGAGTGCAGATAAAATACTTTCGATTGTCACATGCACGGGTAAAAAGAACTGTTTTCAGCCTGGATTTATGAACTCAGTCTTTAAGCAGTTTTCTGAAAGTTTGTTAGATTAGAGGAACATAGTCAAGTCAAGTCATTTTTACTTACAGTATATAGCACATTTAAACACAACAGGAGTCGACCCAAAGTGCTTTACAAGACAAAAAGAAAAATTGGGCAAAACAATTAAAACATAGACGGAGGCCCAGAGATAGAACAAGTCTAAAAAATAATGTATAAAAAATAATTACACTAAGAAAAATAGTACAATTTCAACAGTAATTAGATCAGTAAAAATTCAAAATGAGTTAAAATATGATATAAAATAAGAAAATAAAATGAAATAGAGTAAAACAGACAAAAGAGTAAAGAATATATAAGGATATTAAGGGTTGTGAAAAGCAGCTGAGAAAAGGGACGTTTTTTAAATTAGATTTAAAACTCGCAAGTGTGGCAGAGGGCTGAATATAGGGTGGAAGGGAATTCCATAAAGTTGGACCATTAACAGCGAATGCCTGGTCACCTTTGGTTTTCAGACGTGTACGTGGGACAGATAAGAACTGTTTTGAAGATGACCGGGTCGACCTAGAGGTGGAGCGTGGGGAAAGCATTTCTGCAATATAGGGGGCTGCTAGGCCATTAAGGACTTTAAAAACAAAAAGTGGAATCTTAAAATCAATTCTGAATTTAACAGGGAGCCAGTGCAGCTGAGCCAGGACTGGAGTGATGTGCTCTCTCTTTTTAGTTCCAGTAAGCAATCTGGCTGCTTCATTCTGGACCATCTGCAGTTTATGTATGTTGGACTGGGTCAGACCTGTGTATAAGATATTGGAACAATCAAGTTTGGAGGTAATAAAAGCATGTATAAGATTTTACAGGTGATTCAAATATGATTACTTCAGTTTTGCTATCGTTCAGTGGTAAGAAATTGCAGGCCATTCAAAATGTAATATCATTGAGGCAACAGTTTGTTTAATAAGCATGGGGTCTGAGGAGCAACTGGGAGATAAATTTGGGTATCATCAGCGTAACAGTGGTATCGGATGCCATATTTGTCAAAGATGGAACTGAGGGGCAGGATGTATAGAGCAAAGAGAAGGGGACCAAGGATTGAACTTTGTGGAAACCCGCATTTCATAGTGGCAGATGAAGATGAATGATTTCCCAATTTAACTGAGAAAGTCCTGTCTTTGAGATATGAGGTGAACCAGGTTAGTACAGCGCCCTGCAGAATAACTCTGTGCTACAACCTGTGCAGCAAGATATCATGGTCAATGGTGTCAACTGCAGAACTAAGATCTAATAAAACTGAGATGGCGGAGGAACCAGAGTCAGTGCAGAGAAGAATATCATCGTATACTTTCAGTAGGGCAGATTCGGTGCGGTGGATAGCTCTAAAGCCAGATTGGAATTTATTTAATAAAGTAAAAGTGTTTAAATATGCTGTGAGCTGCAGAAAAAAACCCTTCTCTAAAATTTTGGAAATAAAAGGCAATTTTGAGATAGGTATGTAGTTTAGAATAGAAACTGAGACAACTCGGATGAAGAAACTAGTACCAAGTGATGAAGCTAGCTGTTGGCTGAGGGTAGAGGCTCTGCAGGGTCAAGATAGATCTAGGGATACTTGCTCTTATTGAGTTGATTTTTTGAATAAAATAGGTTGAAAAGTTTTCACACGCTTCAGTAGAACTTTCAATAGTGTGGGTAGCAGGGTTTAAAATTAAGGTATTGGTTTTAAAAAGCATTTTGGGTCTGTGGGCATGCTTATTAATTATCTTGGTCTAATAATCAGCTTTTGACTTTTTAACAGCAAATTAATACCGGTTTAGGCTATCACGCACAGGATCATATGAGATTAGGAGCTTGTCGTTTTTCCATCTGCGTTCAACTTGTCTGCAGACACGCCGGAAAGCACGGATAGAGTCATTTAGACATGGTAAGACTGCCCAGGGTTTTCTAGGTTTCAGAGGTGCAAAATGTCAGAGCAGGCTAAGTTAAAAAGAGTGGCTAAACCATCAGTGTTCCAACAGGTAGGAAAGGAAACAGGGGGGGGGGCATAGAAGACTCAAACTCAATCATGCTATGATCTGAGATAATGAGGTTGGTCACATAAAGACCAGAGGACAGAACAAGGTCTAAGATATGACCTCTTTGATGGGTTGGACCAGACACTGACTGGGTAAGGTCAAAAGACTGTAAAACTCTTTGGTTTAGTGGGACAGCATATGTGGATGTTGAACTCACCAACAATCAACAATTTATCTGATCGGGTGGCCATAGAGGACAGAAGATCATTGAACTCTTGAATAAATAGCCTACCAGTACATTTTGGAGGTCTGTACACCAAAGCACATAATATAGACATATTGCCATTAAACAGAAATAATTGCACTTCATATGAGGAGTAGCCATTTGTAAGCAAAAAACAACATTTAAATGTGTTTTTGAATATTGTGGCTATGCCACCACCACGGCCTGAGGCCCTGGGAGTGTTCAGAAAACCACATAAAGATTTAATTGATTTGGCTCCTAGTTGTAAAGCCATCCAGGTTTGGGCCAGCGACTCATTCTTGCGGCTAGACCTGGTGGTACTCATTGTTAGCCAAGGCTATGCTATTGTCCGCTGTTTTCATTGTTGGCTTAGTGGCCTGATTGTTGGCTGAGGCTAGCTCCTTTTTCCCTTTTGCCACTGCAATTGCACCCACTGTTAAGCACATGGGCTTCCTTGTGAAACAGACATTAATTCTCATGCACACACACAAACAAACACACACATGCACCCCAGGCAAAGCACAAACACTTTAGTCTTTAAACATAATACAGGTTTAATTAACAACACAGATAAATCTTAGTCAACATATTTTGTCAATAATCCCCATGTATTCTACAGTATGCAAATTGAGACTACTTAACCAATCTTAGAAAATCAATGGTAAATGCAACTAGAACATTTCAATTGTACTACATTGAGAAAAACTAGAGAGGCACCATATAAGCATTCTGTACACAACTACAAAACTCTAAATACGAAGGGAAGAGATTAGCTTAACTGTAAAATTGCCTTTTTTCTTCAAATTACACCATCAGCAGCAGATTTTTCCCTTGACCTGTATTTGTGGAAAATATCTGCATAGAGCAAATACCTAATTTGATAAAGGTTTGTCTAATTTGGCATGTTAAATCTGAGTTACAAATGGGCCAAATATTTAATTATGACAAATTATGTCCATAGAGTTACCTCATGATGTTTTGAAGAGTTTGAAGATTTTTTTAATGCTGCTCCTCCAGTGGACGCGGAACATTGGGCCAGATGTTGCTCAAAGTCACCGAGCATCTTCCTGTCATGTTTCGGCTCAATGAGGACCCAGATGCGGAGCGGCGTTTGTGGCTCTTACGGCCCATGTTTATTTACTGTCCAAAAAGACGAGAAGCACAGAGAACTAGGGGAGGTAACGACGACAGCGACCCGACGAGGACAGACAGACACAGAAGGGCATATACTGTGGGAAGAGGTAATCACAAAACAGGGAACACCTGGGAGCAGAGGAGGGAAACACAGGGAGGACAAAAGAACAGGTGAAACAAACTAGGACTAATAAACTCAAACAGACTGGGAGGAAACGGAGGAAAAAACAACACAGACAGGGACGGATCATGACAATACCCCCCCCTCAAGGTGCGCCACCTGGCGCACCAAGTAGGAAACTCAAGCCAGGGCGGGAGGAGGGGGTCCAGGACGGAGGGACAAAACCACAGTCCCCAGAAGACCCATGACGTGGCGGCCGGCGGCGAGGGACCAACAGCGAGGAGGCCGGCGACGAGGAACCAACAGACGAGGAGGCCGGCGACGAGGAACCAACAGACGAGGAGGCCGGCGACGAGGAACCAACAGACGAGGAGGCCGGCGACGAAGAACCAACAGACGAGGAGGCCGGCGACGAGGAACCAACAGACGAGGAGGCCGGCGACGAGGAACCAACAGACGAGGAGGCCGGCGACGAGGAACCAACAGACGAGGAGGCCGGCGACGAGGAACCAACAGACGAGGAGGCCGGCGACGAGGAACCAACAGACGAGGAGGCCGGCGACGAGGAACCAACAGACGAGGAGGCCGGCGACGAGGAACCAACAGACGAGGAGGCCGGCGACGAGGAACCAACAGACGAGGAGGCCGGCGACGAGGAACCAACAGACGAGGAGGCCGGCGACGAGGAACCAACAGACGAGGAGGCCGGCGACGAGGAACCAACAGACGAGGAGGCCGGCGACGAGGAACCAACAGACGAGGAGGCCGGCGACGAGGAACCAACAGACGAGGAGGCCGGCGACGAGGAACCAACAGACGAGGAGGCCGGCGACGAGGAACCAACAGACGAGGAGGCCGGCGACGAGGAACCAACAGACGAGGAGGCCGGCGACGAGGAACCAACAGACGAGGAGGCCGGCGACGAGGAAACAGCAGACGAGGAGGCCGGCGACGAGGAAACAGCAGACGAGGAGGCCGGCGACGAGGAAACAGCAGACGAGGAGGCCGGCGACGAGGAAACAGCAGACGAGGAGGCCGGCGACGAGGAAACAGCAGACGAGGAGGCCGACGACGAGGAAACGGCAGACGAGGAGGCCGACGACGAGGGACCGTCAGACGAGGAGGCCGACGACGAGGAACCTTGAGCCTTGGGGGCCGGCGGCGTGGAACCTTGAGCCTTGGGGGCCGGCGGCGTGGAACCTTGAGCCTTGGGGGCCGGCGGCGTGGAACCTTGAGCCTTGGGGGCCGGCGGCGTGGAACCTTGAGCCTTGGGGGCCGGCGGCGTGGAACCTTGAGCCTTGGAGGCCGGCGGCGTGGAACCTTGAGCCTTGGAGGCCGGCGGCGTGGAACCTTGAGCCTTGGAGGCCGGCGGCGTGGAACCTTGAGCCTTGGAGGCCGGCGGCGTGGAACCTTGAGCCTTGGAGGCCGGCGGCGTGGAACCTTGAGCTTAGGTGGAGGCGTGTTCGCCTGAACACCCTCGGCAGAGTCAGGAACCGGAGGCGTGTTCGCCTGAACACCCTCGGCGGAGTCGGAAACCGGAGGCGTGTTCTCCTGAACACCCTCGGACGAGGCAGGAACCGGAGGCGTGTTCTCCTGAACACCCTCGGCGGAGTCGGGAACCGGAGGCGTGTTCTCCTGAACACCCTCGGCGGAGTCGGGAACCGGAGGCGTGTTCCCCTGAACACCCTCGGAAGAGACAGGAACCGGAGGCGTGTTCGCCTGAACACCCTCTGCAGAGGCAGGAACCGGAGGCGTGTTCTCCTGAACACCCTCGGCGGAGTCAGGAACCGGAGGCGTGTTCTCCTGAACACCCTCGGCACGAGGCAGGAACCAGAGGCGTGTTCTCCTGAACACCCTCGGAAGAGTCGGGAACCAGAGGCGTGTTCCCCTGAACACCCTCGGCGGAGTCGGGAACCAGAGGCGTGTTCCCCTGAACACCCTCGGCGGAGTCGGGAACCAGAGGCGTGTTCCCCTGAACACCCTCGGCGGAGTCGGGAACCAGAGGCGTGTTCCCCTGAACACCCTCGGTGGAATCAGGAACCGGAAGAGTGTTCGCCTGAACACCCTCGGTGGAATCAGGAACCGGAGGAGTGTTCGCCTGAACACCCTCGGTGGAATCAGGAACCGGAGGCGTGTTCGCCTGAACACCCTCAGAAGGGTCAGGAACCGGAGGCGTGTTCGCCTGAACACCCTCGGAAGAGTCAGGAACCGGAGGCGTGTTCGCCTGAACACCCTCGGGAGAGTCAGGAACCAGAGGCGTGTTCGCCTGAACACCCTCGGGAGAGTCAGGAACCAGAGGCGTGTTCGCCTGAACACCCTCGGAAGAGTCAGGAACCAGAGGCGTGTTCTCCTGAACACCCTCGGCGGAATCGGGAACCAGAGGCGTGTTCTCCAGAACACCCTCGGAGGAATCCGGAACCCGAGGCGTGCTCCCCAGAACACCCCCGGAGGAATCAGGAACCCGAGGCGTGTTCTCCAGAACACCCTCGGAGGAATCAGGAACCCGAGGCGTGTTCTCCAGAACACCCTCGGAGGAATCGGGAACCCGAGGCGTGTTCTCCAGAACACCCTCGGAGGAATCGGGAACCCGAGGCGTGCTCTCCAGAACACCCTCGGAGGAATCGGGAACCCGAGGCGTGCTCTCCAGAACACCCTCGGAGGAATCAGGAACCCGAGGCGTGCTCTCCAGAACACCCTCGGAGGAATCAGGAACCCGAGGCGTGCTCTCCAGAACACCCTCGGAGGAATCAGGAACCAGAGGCGTGCTCTCCAGAGCACCCTCGGAGGAATCAGGAACCCGAGGCGTGTTCTCCAGAACACCCTCGGAGGAATCAGGAACCCGAGGCGTGTTCCCCAGAACACCCTCGGAGGAATCAGGAACCCGAGGCGTGCTCTCCTGAACACCCTCGGCGGAATCAGGAACCAGAGGCGTGTTCTCCAGAACACCCTCGGAGGAATCTCGGAGCCGAGGCGCATCCGTCTGGACGCCCTCGGAGGGAACTCGGAACCGAGGCGCATCCGTCTGGACGCCCTCGGAGGGAACTCGGAACCGAGGCGCATCCGTCTGGACGCCCTCGGAGGGAACTCGGAGCCGAGGCGCATCCGTCTGGACGCCCTCGGAGGGAACTCGGAGCCGAGGCGCATCCGTCTGGACGCCCTCGGAGGGAACTCGGAACCGAGGCGCATCCGTCTGGACGCCCTCGGAGGGAACTCGGAACCGGGGTTCCAGGTGAGCCTCTGAAGAGCGCTCAAATACAGTCTCCACAGGGGACCTGGGCTCAACATTCCTTACGGAGCTGTTCCATTGACCCTGGGTTAACTCAGCTCCACCTGAAGGAAACGCCGGCGCCTGGCTGTGCTGGAGAGGATGAGGAGGCAGACCCGAAACCGGCCGTGGGCGGCAGGAGGAAGCGGCGGTCGAATCACCGAAGCCGGAGGCAGCACCAAGCGGGACAGGAGGAGCCGAGGCGCTGCAACTCCGAGAAGGAGGTGAGAAACCTCCTGGAGCTGATGGAGCAGCTCGGCGACGCCTCCCTCCTCGTCGCCGGGAAGCAGGAAGAGGGCCAGTCCCAGAGGGATCACAGATGGGTGGCTGATCGGCGGAAGGAACCAGGGAGATCAACCGGTCAACCCAGGAGGCAGAAAGCCGCGGCGAGGGCGGCTCACCCCGGACACCGCCGCAAAAGTCCAGCTCGTCGTCCTGGGAGTCGGAGAAGAACTCCGGGAAGCCGTCATCGTCCTCCTCTGAATCGTCATACAAAGACGCAAGGAGGAACGACGGGGAAACATCAACTACCTTCCCAGGAGGACGCTCAGAAGCGCGGCGATGACTCGAGGCCCGAGGAGCGGAGAGGCCGCCCTCCTCACGACGGCGGGGACCAACACCGGGCGGACAGCGAGCCAGACGCGATCCACAGAAAGGTGAGTTTGAATAGAGTCCTTGACTCACGCTCCAATCTATCAGTCCTCTCCACTCTTCCTCCGTGTGTTGGTGCTCCGCTGGGTCCAGTTGGTCGGGTCGTAATGTCATGTTTCGGCTCAATGAGGACCCAGATGCGGAGCGGCGTTTGTGGCTCTTACGGCCCATGTTTATTTACTGTCCAAAAAGACGAGAAGCACAGAGAACTAGGGGAGGTAACGACGACAGCGACCCGACGAGGACAGACAGACACAGAAGGGCAGATATACTGTGGGAAGAGGTAATCACAAAACAGGGAACACCTGGGAGCAGAGGAGGGAGACACAGGGAGGACAAAAGAACAGGTGAAACAAACTAGGACTAATAAACTCAAACAGACTGGGAGGAAACGGAGGAAAAAACAACACAGACAGGGACGGATCATGACACTTCCATGCTGTATCTTATCTGTATTTTCAGATTTTTTTAAAGACTTAAACAAAAGGGGTAAATTACAAATAATGAACTATAATTGTTTTCTTTTTTAACAACTGGAACAGCAAAGCACAGAAAATAAATAACTATAAAATAAAAACAATAAAATTAATAACTTGATAAAAACACTATATAAACAACTTATCAAAAACTAAAAATACTACGTTGTCTATTTACAAAAGTTTAAGGCATTCAAATAAAAAATATTAATCAACTTCCCCATAAAACAATGCAATTATGAACCAAAAGGAAAGATTTTGAATGCTAAAGTGTATAGTGCAAAATAAGCCCTCAGAACAAAAATATAACATCCATCCATCCATTTTCTGTACCTAATGCTGCAGCAGGCGGTCAAAAAACGTAATGTGCATCTCTTGGTTTGTATTTGGTGTATTTTAGCAAAGTGTTTGGTCAAATTACTCGTGTTATGGCCTTTGCAGAAAAGCTTTTGTTGCATTTGTGACAGCGCACATGGTCGGCTTCTATTTTTGTAAAACAAAGCCACAATTTGGATCGTTTTGTTCGCTCTGCCATCCTGTCTGTGTACCTACTGTGTTTCATAGTGGCTGCCCTTTCATTTTGAGCAATAATTGGACACATTGGCATTCAGGAGTTTCATTTTCCTGTTCATGTTAGGTGTGTTCTGTGTTGCAGATACCTGGAAGAAATTCATTTGAAGTGTCTAAAATGTTTATCCCTCTAAACAGAGACTTTTAAAATAGTAAATTAAGCTACTGTACATCTGAGGAAACCATATAGAAAGCTTTTGTAGTGATGAGGAGGCTGTAGTCTCGACAAACTGTTGCATGTGCTGTAATGTTTGGCTGACAGAACAAAATGTCCTCTGCAGCTGTCAGAAACAACTGCTAACATGGCGCAGCAACTAAAGCATGGCATCATAACTGACTGAACCCTAGCAATCTGCTGCTTCTGTGTTTCAGTTCAACATCCACAAAGACAGATGTGTGACAAATGACTAGATGAAATGTGTTTAGTCGGGAAGCATGGATCTCTTGTGAACTAGTAGAATACTTACAAATGTATTTCTCTTGCAGGTTTTCCTACTTTGTTATGTTACAGCTATCCATTTTATTGTGCTTTGTTCAGATTCTAAATTGAAGACAGTGACCAGGTAGTGCATATTCAGAAGGTGGAATCAAAATAGTGATCTTCAAAATGTTTTATAACTGGAAATTTGTTTGGGTTTATATTCAGCCTGTTTAACTGCCTTTTAGTTACAGGCATCTCTGTACCAGCTTTGCTCATCTGCAGATGGAAATTTTGCAAAACTACACAATCTTAGTCAGACTGGATGGAGAAAGTCCTTCAGTGGCAGCTTCTAAATCTTGCCACAGAGTCCATTCAGACTTGGGTCTGGACTTTGACTGGACCAATTTAGCAGTGTTTTTATCTAAACTGTTCCAGTGTAGCTTTAGCTGCATGTTGTGGCCTTTTTAACCTCTGGAAGGTGAACCTTCACCCCATTTTTAAGTCTTTTGCAGCCTTTTCTTCAACAATTACCATTAATTTGGCTTTATCCATTTTCCTATCAACTCTATCCTCATGCCGGCTGAAGAAAATCATTCCCGCAGCATGATGTTGCCACCTTAAGAAGGAGAAGTTGCCTTAAACATTTTTGTTGTCTGTCATTGTGACTGATGGGGCCGAAAAAATGCAGTCATCTATTTTTACCAGGGATGCAAAGATACCACTTTTTTCAAACTGATACGATACCAATACTTGGATCTGAGAACTTGCTGATACCAGGTACTGCTTATTAAAACAAATTATGATGAATTAAATAAAAAATAAAATTGTCCTAACCCTAACCTCCAAATCCGAGAGCATGGTCTTGAGCCGAAAAAGGGTAAAGTGCTTTCTTCGAGTCGGGGATGAGGTCCTCCAAGTGAGAGAGTTCAAGTATCTGGGGGTTTTGTTCACGAATGAGGGAAAATAGAGCGGGAGATCAATAGGCGGATTGTTAGGGTGTCTGCAGTGATGCGGATGCTGTACCGGTCTGTCGTGGTGAGGAGAGAGCTGAGTCACAAGGCGAAGCTCTCAATTTACCAGTCGATCTACTATAGTTATTGTGAAATTATAGCAGAGTTTACACTTTTTAAGTATCGGTTCATGGTATTGATTAACTAACCAATATCAATACTAATACAAGTACATTAGAACGGTATTGGCTCCCATACTTGATACCAGTATCTGTATTGGTGCATCCCTCATTTTTACCCCTTAATTTTTTTAACTAACATATTGTATTTATTTTTTATTCCTGCCTCCAGGCCTCCTCAAGGATGTCTTTTCATATGTCAGCCTGCACATCCTAAAGGTTATAAATCATAGTCTAGGTTATGCTGAAGTTCCGCAGGTCTTCAAACACGCTTCATTGAATGACTAATTAGATTTATTCCTTTTTATCTCCCCATTATTCTTAAGAATTTTCAGTTTTCCTCCATTCCCCATGAATACAATAAAATAAAAAGAAATGCCAGGCATAAAAAAAGGTTTATTTTTTAAATATAATGATAAATGTAAATGCAGTGGGCTTGTAACTTCATTATGAGGGTCTCAGTATCATGGCACCAGCAACATAACGTGTAACATCCTTTCTACCCTCCAACACAGTGTTTCACAACCTTTTCTGACTTGTGTACCCCCAGAGCCATTTTCTCGTACAACACATACCCCCTTTGTCAAATGTGTTGATCATTCTTCAGAAGTAGAATGTACAACTGATAATGAAATATAAATAATTTTATTAAGTCTCCCAGATATAAACATTTATTTCTGAAGCATTTTCTTGTTTTCACTTCAATTGAAAATGTTCACTTCAAATTAAACAAGGCAACATATATACAGTATATGTATGCTGCCATGAAAGCAATAAGCAGTCTGAAGATAAATACTAAATAATTTATAAAAAGTAACTAAACCTCCCTTCGTTATATAAAAACATTATCTCTTTTGAATAAATAATTTTCAAACAGACATTTAACCAAAAAAAGAATTAACCATATCAGTTTGACTTTTTTTTTTCATTAAACTTATCTTTAAAGAGAAGCTTGGTTATCTTTGATAAACTCTGATAGATCTGGGGGCAGAGTGTTATCCAGGCTGTTCTCCACATCTATTCTGTTCTTATTCATTTGGGGAATTATTAGATATAACACATCCTAACCCGATTTTCTTTTACCAGTGCACAACGAATGTTGGTGAATGCCTGATGATACCCATCATCTGGTAAATGAAATATTCAATATTTTTCACATACTCCCTGTAATGTACTCACGTACCACTAGGGGTAAATGTACCCCTGGTTGGGAATCACAGCTCTAACACACTGTCGTCACTATGGTCACATTTTAAAAAATACCTTTAAAATCTGATTTACTACAAAAGCAATTATAAAAAAACGTGTAAAATACAACTCACTATGAGGCTGAATTAGTGGCTTTTTCTCAGGAAAGAGATGGTCCCGCATTGGACAGTTGTAAAGGTTTCACTGCCTCATTAAGAAGCCGATTGCCAGATATTAAATAGAGTGGGGACAGGGATAGGGAAATTGCCTGCCACAATAAATCTATTTTTTTAAATTCTGACTGCAGGTATTGTCTGATAAATATAGTTGTCTTTTTCATGGAAGATGTAGGCTCTTCAGTGGATCTTTTCTTTTCACAAAGATATTTTTCAGAGACCTCTGTTTTTAATAATTCTGCTAGCTTGTGGGTTGTTTTTTCGCGATGATTGATGATGTATGATATGACTGAGACAAGCATCCTGACTTATGTACAGAGTGAGTTATAGCCAGACGTAACAGAGACAATTTGGCCATTTTTAGAAATATAAATGTGCGGCCCAGTACCAAACGACCCCCATGCGGGGGTTGGGGACCTCTGATTAGAGTCCATTGATATACCACACTCGCCCTACTTAATTGACTTCTGTGTGTTATTGGTCAAACGTAATTTTATTTAACTGAATCAGAGTAAAGGGAAGCTAAATACAAATGTATGCCAAACTTATTACCTTACCAGTTTACATAAGAATTTTAAACCACGTGTAATCAATTTTTATAACACAATTATGTGCTACTTTGTGTTACATAAAATCCCAATTAAAAGTAGGAATACTTCTGCAGACACTATATAAGTGATTAATGAAGAGGAAGGGGATATGACCACAAAATTACTTGGACTGTGGATATTTCAGTAATGAAAATACTCACAATAGCTGCCACAAAAATTCTACTCAAGTCAATATATTTAGACTAAAACTGAAATAGAGGAGAGCCAATGTAAACCAAGTTGTTAAGAAAAAAAACCCAGTTCTTTAAGAGAAAAAACGTTCCTTTTACCATCCTTTTGGTTGATGGTTGAAAGTTTGAACTCTTCTGGATATTTATAGTTACGATGTAGAATATCCTAGTAATTTGTGTTGTCTGTTCAGTGTATTTTAGTTGTACGCCATAGTTATTCCTAGCACAGCGTGATATCAGAAAAAAAGTTTGGGATGCCACTACTTCTGTCATTTAGCTTTGGCTTTCTCCGCTGTTACATAATATTGTCACAATTTTCTGTTAGCTTCAACAGCACAGCCACATGAGGTCTGGGCTTTAAGGTGATTTAGGGTTCATTTGATATATTGTCCAGCTTAAGATAATATACATTGTTTTTAGAGTTGTTGGGTATACAGTGTCCAACAGACACAATGTTAGCTGGGTTTTAATCCCTCAATTATCCAAAAGACTTCTTAGACTGTTGCAGTTGCACTCATGGTTATTGTTGCATGTGGTCATTTGGCTCCTGATTCCATATTCAAAGTTGCAATATAAACACAGCAGTAATATTGCAACAACTGTTATAATTTTTTGGAGCACAGCATAATATTCCTCAGTGTCTGAGCCAAATAAATTAAAGGTGTTCAAGTCCTCTGTTTTTTGAAAGCAGCTTAATAATGTTACACATAGGACAACTTTACAGCTGCTGGAGGGATTGGAAATTCCTTATGAGACCCATGTCACAGCAGGTATAAAGTACATTCTCATCTATGGTTTGTTCACAGAGCAAAAGTAAAGCTAACAAGATGAGTAATTCAGTTCAATTAAAAAAAAACTAATTATTCCAGAGGTAAATTGTGGGTTTTTGTAGCTCATGCTAATTAATTATTTAAGCAGTTGGAGATCATAACGGCTGTGGGCAGGAAGGACTTCCTGTAGCGGTCTGTGTTGCAGTGAAACTGAAGAGCCTCCAACTGCCACAATTCGTCTTTTCAATGAAGATAACTTTAAACTAGTCTTAACTTTAAAGAAACACACGCTATACATTGCTAATGTGGTAAATGACTATTCTAGCTGCAAATGTCTGGTTTTTGGTGCAATATCTACATAGGTGTATAGAGGCCCATTTCCAGCAACTATCACTCCAGTGTTCTAATGGTAAAATGTGTTTGCTCATTGGCTCAGAAGGCTAATTGATGATTAGAAAACCCTTGTGCAATCATGTTCACACATCTGAAAACAGTTTAGCTCGGTACAGAAGCTACAAAACTGACCTTCCTTTGAGCAGATTGAGTTTCTGGAGCATCACATTTGTGGGGTCAATTAAACGCTCAAAATGGCCAGAAAAAGAGAACTTTCATCTGAAACTCGACAGTCTATTCTTGTTCTTAGAAATGAAGGCTATTCCATGCGAGAAATTGCTAAGAAATTGAAGATTTCCTACAACGGTGTGTACTACTCCCTTCAGAGGACAGCACAAACAGGCTCTAACCAGAGTAGAAAAAGAAGTGGGAGGCCGCGTTGCACAACTGAGCAAGAAGATAAGTACATTAGAGTCTCTAGTTTGAGAAACAGACGCCTCACAGGTCCCCAACTGGCATCTTCATTAAATAGTACCCGCAAAACACCAGTGTCAACATCTACAGTGAAGAGGCGGCTGCGGGATTCTGGGCTTCAGGGCAGAGTGGCAAAGAAAAAGCCATATCTGAGACTGGCCAATAAAAGAAAAAGATTAAGATGGGCAAAAGAACACAGACATTGGACAGAGGAAGACTGGAAAAAAGTGCTGTGGACGGATGAATCCAAGTTTGAGGTGTTTGGATCACAAAGAAGAACGTTTGTGAGACGCAGAACAACTGAAAAGATGCTGGAAGAATGCCTGACGCCATCTGTTAAGCATGGTGGAGGTAATGTGATGGTCTGGGGTTGCTTTGGTGCTGGTAAGGTGGGAGATTTGTACAGGGTAAAAGGGATTCTGAATAAGGAAGGCTATCACTCCATTTTGCAACGCCATGCCATACCCAGTGGACAGCGCTTGATTGGAGCCAATTTCATCCTACAACAGGACAATGACCCAAAACACACCTCGAAATTTTGCAAGAACTATTTAGAGAAGAAGCAGGCAGCTGGTATTCTATCGGTAATGGAGTGGCCAGCGCAGTCACCAGATTTGAACCCCGTTGAGCTGTTGTGGGAGCAGCTTGACCGTATGGTACGCAAGAAGTGCCCATCCAACCAATCCAAATTGTGGGAGCTGCTTCTAGAAGCGTGGGGTGCAATTTCTCCAGATTACCTCAACAAATTAACAGCTAGAATGCCAAAGGTCTGCAATGCTGTAATTGCTGCAAATGGAGGATTCTTTGATGAAAGCAAAGTTTGATGTAAAAACAATCTTATTTCAAATAAAAATCATTATTTCTAACCTTGTCAATGTCTTGACTCTATTTTTTATTCATTTCACAACGTATGGTGGTGAATAAGTGTGACTTTTCATGGAAAACACAAAATTGTTTGGGTGACCCCAAACTTTTGAACGGTAGTGTATATATATATATTTTTAAGCTTTGTCTTTCTCTTAAAACCGTTGCTGTATCTTTTGCTGCTTTCTCTGCCTTTCCACCCCTCAAGCACATGCACAGTGCTGCCAGTCAGGGTCAGCTGTGACGTCACCGGAACAAACCAAACAGCAGTATCATGGTGAGCCGACAACAGAGCTGTAGAGTGCTGTAACGTTTTATAAAATATAATGTTCTGAAGAGATTAATTAAATATAAAGCGAAGCATGTATTTATCCATAATTCACAAAGTAGAAGATGCTGTCCATGGCAGTACAACAGTGATGCGTGAGCATATTAAAAGGAAGAGGGCCAGTCGCGTCTGTAAGCTAATTAGCTTGTTAGCTGCTAACATCAGGTTGGTGTCCCCTTTTCCCCGGACATGTTGGCTTTTTACCTCCTGTCTAGGGCATCCAAGGGGCATTCATAGATCTATGAAAATGTCCAGGCTCGGTCATGTGACCGTCCAAGCAGGTGCTGCGTAAAGTTGGGAAAACTGAACTTTGGGGCAGCAAACGCGGGGCGTCAACCAATATGCGACTCTTCGCTGCCCGCCTGCTGACATACTGACAAGGACTACAAAGTGTGCAAGCAGCTGGGTTTTAATTTTAAAGCATAAATTCCTCTGTATGAGCGATTTGATGCCTGGAAACGCTGACCGGTGTGGATTAGACATAACATTTATATCTACAAGCCAATGATGGTTTAATTAGAGCAACTGTGTGTGGTTGCTACAAAATACAATTTACATGTGATCCAATTTGTCGACTAGTCTGCAAAATAAGCAGCGATTAGTTGATTTCTAAAATAATTGCTTGTGGCTGCTCAGACTGAAAAACTCTATGTTGTAGGATAGTCTTTTGAAGAGGGTGCTCAGCGTTGTCCATAATTTTATTTTGATTTTATGAGGACTCCTTTGCATCATGGTCAAGATGGTCAAGCTGAAATCTGGTTGAAACCTGTAACCTACTGATCTTGATTTTGTACTGATATCATACCATAATTTAACATCCGAGTTGAGAAAAGAACAAGTCACAAGGGGTTAGACAATAAATTATATGAGTTTGTTTTACAGCTGCAGATCCTGAATCAACTACCAACTTCTCTGTATGCTGAAGTCTATTTGTCAGCTGAGGTTGGCTCAGGCTAGGTTTACAGGATCATCATCCCAACTAACATAGGCTACACATCTACGTCTACAACTGAGACGGAAAAGAATCAAGATTTCAGTAGCCAAAGTCCAAACTGTAGTCAGACTGTACAAAAGCCAACACTGCCGCAAAGGTCAATAAACTGTTACAACATTGACTGAGAGTGGTCCAAGTATAATTATGTAAGCAATTGATTAGGTCACACAGAAAGCCACTTTACCAAGGTGTTGGTAAAGTTCATGCCTAAACTGCTAAATCGTGGATTAGATTCAGGTTCAAATTACATATTTTGTATTTGCTTTATTTTTTTTTTGTATTTGCTTTATTCTTATTAAATTACTCTGTAATGTGTCATCATCCTCTGAGGTTGGTATTCTGAATTCAAGAGCCATGGGCTTCATGTAAATATAATGCCATTGTCACGACAAATGGTCATAAGTTCATGTGTATGTCATCACATAGGTCGATATTAAACCCTGTCTGAAATGATTGGATGCTACTGTAGGGCTGGGCATTATGGTAACATTTTCATACAAAGGTATTTTTTAAAAACGTATCAGTATTATGGTATTTGACTGTTTTTTTTTCCATACAAGACCTTTCATACCCACATTATCTTATAAGAAAATAATTAATACCCTAGCTTTGTTTTAAATAGCCCATTTTATTGTCATATGGACTTTTAAAACAATTAATTTTTTTATGATTCATTTTAAGATTCATTAAATTTTTTATGACATTCTTGATGCTCAGGCTAAAAAAAAAATACTTGTCTTCTTAACCTTGCGTTGTCGCAGGCAGCAGGCTTCATCTTGTACTTGCTTTGCAGGAAGTACTGGAGAATTCCACTTGGGGGGAAGAGTACAGAACTTAAACCAGATAGAGTGCAGAAGTCAAAGAAAACAAACATGGCGAACACAGGAGATCATTAGGTAGTTAATATTCAGATAAAAACAGAAAAAAAGATGGCAACAGTATCACAGATGGTATGCAAGACCATATTACCACTTTTGTTTCTTCCTTTCCTACTGGTTTTGCTGCTGTTGATCCAGTGTACTGCAGACTGTCAAATAGCACTTTACACTCTCCCCTACTTCTCAATGACAATAGCATTTGTGAAATATATGCTGTTTGGTTCATGTTGACCTTTTAAAGCTGAACAACTTTGAAACTACAGATGTGGCTCCTCTTTTTGGAATAACCTTCTCTGGGTCCGTATTGTTTGTTTCACTTTTACAGCACCTGCCAGCAGCTGTATTTAGTTCAAAACGTTACTTTTCTTGCTTTGGTGAAAAGCGTGTAGCCATGAAATAGGTCCCCGCTGTAACACTTCCCCAAATCAAACGTTCCGGTCGTTGCCTGAGCTATTCACCGGTATAGCGGTATATAAAAAATTCATATCCTAACGAAAATAAACACCGGCTTTCGCTATGAACAGGTACATTCGCACATGCCCAACTGCTAGCCATGTGGACGTGAGCTGGTTTTTCTCTAGTATCAGTGATGTTTTCATTTAACTTGACATTGCTCCAGGTGAGTCATTCAGTTCAGTATAGAACGTGTTATGGACCTTATGGCTGTTGAAAGATGCATTGAGAAAATTTCTAGTTTGTGCCATCTTTCTTTTTCTGCTCTAGCTGCATGAGAGATCATTAATGTTCCCAAAAAATAGGGTTTAGTGACAGCTAGTTGCATGTGTTCAGCAAAAACAGCTGTAGTTGTTTGGCACATGTGCGTAGCAAACAGACAAGCTTGTACCAAAAAATATAAATATGAATTCATGTACTGTTACACCCCTAGTATTAGTTGTAGTTGTATTTACTTAGACAAGACTAGCCTTTCAAGCAATCCTTTCTTTTTATCCACCACTATATACTCATACAGCTGGAAATATGAAGTCAGCCCACATTTGCTCAGGAATAATAGGTCTTGGCTTCTTAAGCTCATTAAGGACAAAATAACACCATCATAAAAGTGTAAGACTGCAAGTACTTTTAGATTCTTTGGACCTTTCATGACCTCAAATTGGCAGCCTTTTTTCCTTTTTTCAACATGCATTTTTTTCAGGAATTATATAAATAAAACATCTATGCAGATTCAATTCAAAGGTGCAGTCTCTATATGTTTAAGTTGTATTTACATGTTTAAATAGCTTTGATGGGGGTGGTTTCTCAAAGTGTGCTAAAATAAAGTCCAAAACTCCTACTCTCTTATGCATTCAAAGCAAAGGAATATAGATCTCCAGTATATTCAGATAGTAGCAATGTAAAAAATTATTTAGATATTCATTAGTTTGTCAGTTATGGAGAAACTGCTCTGCTAAACACACAGACTGCTGCTGTCACAAAACCCAAAGTAACCCGATATTTATTTTATCCAAGTATGACATGATACAGCTTGAAAAGCACAAACTAGTTCAAAATTAGATTTAAAGGCATATTTATTTATGTTTAACTTTGTTATTTATTTATTTATTAATCACACTGACATTAATCTGCAACAACTAAAAAATATTTAAAAGCTTAATAGCTGAATATTTTCCTTTAAACATACATTCAAATAACAGTATTACTAGCAAGGTGTCAGGGATTAATATGTACTAATTTCAGCTTTTTTTAATTCAACATTTTTAATAGATACTATAAATTTGAAAATGTTCTAGATAGATTTTGTAAATAAAATTTAAAAAAACTATATTTGAAGCAGAGAAAGGAGATTATCTCAGTAATTTAATCTGGAGTAAAAATACTCTTTGGTATTTACATTTTGAAAGAGAAATGTATAACATTATTACATTTGTTATTTAAGAGGTGTTTTCAATTGAAATATTTCTAAACAACTGAATTTATCTTCATTTCTATCAATGGAAAGGTGTTAAAGTCTTTCTTAGCTAGCTCAGAACACAGCAACAGGTCAGGGAGGGGCTACACATTGCTGCTCTGGGAGCCAAACAGACAGGACACCTGACAGAAATGTTCACTACATTTATTTCATTTCAAAATTAAGATTTCCAGTTACAATTATATTTTTCTATGACAATTTTCTTTTCAGTGCCAATATTTCTTTTCAGTTTCATTTCTAGCTGATATCGTTATGATCCCATAATATAATGCTTACCCATTGGTCCCCACAAATGACTTTAGGAGGAACAAGTGTAAACAAAGCACTGCTTACATCCTGGGAATGGAAAGGGAGTGGAGATCTACAGCTACCTGAAAGTTCAGCTGGACAACAGACTAGACTGGATGCAACACAGTATCACAGGGATCCCCACTTCCAAGCTTCAAGGGCCAGCATCCTGCAGTGTCCTGTATGTTCAACACACCAGAATTAAATGATGCTCATCAGCAGGCTTATGCAAAACTTTACCATGCTTAGGAGGAAGTTGGACAATTTGAATTAGCTGTGTTGGAGCAGAAACACATCTAAAAGTGGTAGGGCACCGATCCTTGAGTTTTGGATTTGGGGACCCCTGCAGTAGCCTGTAGATGTTAGAACAGAGCAAACTTTACTGGAGATGCTTTAGTATCTGCAGATAGATGTAGCATATCTCTTATAACTATGTTGTATAAACTGCAATCTGCTTTGCAGCCATCTGGTGGGACAGCATCAGAAATTACCTTTTAAAATTAACAAAGTTTTTTTCTTGACACTGTCACACCTGCAACATTGAGAACTCGACGACAGTTCTGATTTCGGCAATAATTTATTTTTATTAACAAATCTCCTAAAATATAAAATAAAGCATAGAAAAAGCTTAAATAACAATGATGAGCAAATAAAACACTAAAAAAAGAACAGAATAAACAAAATGGAAGAGCAGACTTAAGTAGGCTTGTTCTGGCCATCATTTCCAAGACGGTCCTCAGGATTGTAAAAAACTAAAATGATCCAATGAAACCTTGTGGTGGAATGTAAACAAAATCTGGCAGACTGTACATTATAATCTTTCATCTATCTAGGGGTTAAATATACCCTGGTAAACATTACTGTTTACCAGGGTTTTTCCTACGTTCAAATTTGTGTGGCGGCCGCCTCCAGCTGATTTGCTTGCTGCCCAAGCCTGATATCACTCTGCCCCAGCTATATGGATGTTATTTTAACCACAGTTGCAGCGTTGCGCCACTATGGGGCGCTGTATCTGCAGGGGTGGGCTGGGGGAAGCATAGAAAAAGAAGATTAAATTGTTTTCCATAGCGTGTAAAAAGGGAGTTTTCCCGCTAGTTGGTGCTATCGGTCTCCTGATTTCCCCCCGGCTCTTCAACCAGGTAAATATTTCGTTTTTTGCATCCAACCATGTCATGTTTATTTTTTTTTAAACATCCTTCGTCTCAGAGTAAAGTTAATGGATTTTAGTGTTACAGATATGACCGGGGAAAATCAGCCACTGCTTTAAAAAACCTCGCGAGGAAAGTCAGGAATCCAGGTAAAACAGTGCAGACAAATTATCGTAACAAGCAGTTAAAAGGTAATCATGGTTGTGAGAAGATGTGAAAATTGCAGGCAGGGACTGGCGAGGGTCAGAATGCAGGACACTTTTTATGACGAGTTTGTCTCCACCAAACCTGAAGCCTGGTTCATAACAGCCTCGGAGGGCTGTAAAACGATCGTCGATCGTCTGACCTACTTTTTGCACGAGCTGGGACCGATCCAGTCATTTGCGAAACTACTGTAAAGGTAATTTTTCTAATTAAAGTACTCCAGATTATTATGGATCTAAACGGATTATAGAAATGATATAGAGAGCTTTCCTCCTGTCTAATTCACTGGGAAACAGAAATATAAAATATATTTATTAAATGTGAAGAGTAGATAAACAAATATGTGTATTTCACCAGTAAATACTCCTCTCTACCACCACACACACTGTCATGTATCCTTTCTGCACAGATACTACTTTCAAGATTTGTACAGACTCCTTCTTTCTCCAAAAACGTTCTGCAATGTTGCAGGTACTGTTTAAAGATGGAAAAATACATAATCTAAATGTCATGGATCTGGCGGAAGTTTTTTTTACTGTGGATGAGTGAAAAATATTTTTAAAAAAAAATTTGGTTGACTCCCACTTTCCATTGTGTGGGGAGAGTCTGAAAATCTCTCCATCTTTGCTCTGAATACCGATCATTCTCACTATCTCAGCATCCAGCGCTCCCAGTGAGAGATTTGATTTGTCCACCTGAAACAGCAGATTAGCCGCAGGAACCCGTTCTATTGCAGGACTCTGATCTGTAAATTAAGTTAAAGTTTCTCTGCACAGAACGGACAAAACAGCAAAGATGGCAAAGGTAATGCCTTTTATTGTTGCACATATTCTTCTGGGGCGGATATGTATAAATTTGCAATCATATGTGGATTTTTAATGTCTGCCATTTGAGAAGCAACATGTAATCCTTTGGCTTACATCCGTTATTAATTGAATAAAGATGCGATTTTCAACACCTGTTTATACCATCAGTGCTTATTGTGATAAAATGTGGAACAGAATAATAATAAGCTATGAATAGTTAATAATTAAATAATTAAAGTTAATAAAAAATAGTTAATGTCTGGCTGCCAGATGTGTGGATAAATCCCTACAATTTAATGCTCTTTCAGTTTAAAGTTGGCTCCTTATTTTTGTATGTATATTGTTTTAATAAAAGAATGGTTTAATATGATAATTATCATATTATTATTAGAACACTTAACTAAAAAAGATGTTGCCTTTAAAAAAAAAGTGAGTCATTTGAATGCACAGAATTCATGCATGTGTTGGCGTATGGTCAGAATGGTACCACCTCTGCCTCAATTTGAGCCAGAAAAAACTCTGGTTCACTGTCATAAGGCTAACATGTAGGGGTTCATCTATCGTGATCTATTGTTGCGGAGTCAAACGTATGTCATTTACTAATTTGATTTTCTGAGTGACATGTATACTGGGACTCAGCTCTCAACGCGGGGCAAGCCTTTAGTCTGATACTACAAAAAGCTCAATTTAGATGTGCATGTAAACTGAATGTGTTCTGTATATTTTCAGTTGTTTTGACGTCAATCAGATGAAGATGCAGACAAATGATCACTGAGTTCTAACATGTTTGTTCAGTATAATGGGGAGCATAAGTCTCCTTCTCTTTCTGTCAGCCCATGGTTCCCCTGGCTGAAAAAATAATAAATGGAAGTCGATGGAGCGATAAAAGTTATTTTCTGGTCCGCTTTGTCTTACAACCAGAATCACACATATGTTGTACCTCAATTAAAATGATACATAATAACGTGCATTTTGACTGTGTTTGTCCAGTGATTTATTTCTATTTCAAATGTCTCATATATGACGTTTCGGGCTAATGCTAGCTAGCAAAAATATATCAAATATAAATAAACTTATTATTTTACAAAACCTGAAGTAACTTTTGCTGCCGGTCAAAAATCTGCCTTTTCTCTGCATCAAAATATGTCTTTAAATTTCATGGACATGATATGTTCAAACCACAGCGCATTGCAAACGGTATCAGAAAATAACTTTTATTGCGCCATTGACTCTCATTCATTTTTTTGGCAGTAGGGGACCCATGGACTGGAAGTAGAAAGGTGTGACTTAGGCTCCCTGTAGCAACATGCAATACCTATGCCACTTACAAAAGAAATTGTTATTCAAATCTAAAAACTTTCACATCTCTACATTTTGCTATTTATAATTATTAAAATCTATGTAAAAAAACTGTCTGGAGTTTTTTGCAATACAAATGAGTTTTAGTGCTGGGTTTAAAAGTTCTGATAAAGCAAGAAAAATAGAATAGAATAGAAATGTATTGTCTACTTTGTAGAACATTTTCTTTGGCTCTTAAGAATAAGGAAACATTCATACAGGTGCACTTTCACTGTAAAAACAAAACACTGTGGATTGGATCGTATCATTTACACAGATTGAGGATCATTACAGCATCAGAAACAAATTACTTCTTGGATATATTTTTGGTTGCCAGATGTACCCGATAGCGCTTTCCTGAGGTCCGGGGTTCTAACTGGCTAAAAAGTGGAAGGCTATTATTTGCCACATTGTTCCTTGCTATATTTCTTGTTCTTTCAGCAGCCAGTTGGGAGAAATAAAACATGTATCTGAAGTTGTTTGCTGGAAATAGCTTATGGGAATCAATTGTTACCAACCTCTATTTCCTTCTGTTTCAGCCCCTTTCAGATGGTGCTGTTTCTGCTGCTCTTTACATATTACATGAACTGCTGTTAACTTGGCCAATTCACAGAAAAAGTGTTGTTTTTTTCATAATATGTCCTCTTTAAGAGTTTCCCTTTCGATTCACAGTTGACATGATCAAACCAGGCCAGGAGATGTAAAGTCAAAATACTCAGCAGTTGCTTTAACAACTTCTAGAATTTGTTGGCTAACACCAAACCTTCTAAGCTTTCTCAACAGATAAAGTCTCTCTGAACATTTCTTAAAAATGTAATCAGTGTTTTTAACAAAATCAAGCCGGCAATCTAGAAGTGAGCCAAAGAAGTCACCCAACCACTGCTAACCCACTGTGGACGGCAGGATAAAAGTCAGAGAGTTCAGTTTAAGATCCATGAGCCTCTTCAAAAGAATATGGGTTGACATTGAAATAAAAAGCCCCCCCCCCCCCCCCCCCCCAAAAAAAAAGGAACAAACAATATTCTTGCAAAACTTGTTTGACTCATCAAATGTTTGGTAACTGCTTTCAGCAGAATCAGGTACTGGAGATGCTGTGCTATCTTACTTCTGTACTGAAGTGGGTCTAACATGTCAGCTGCTAAATTGTTCAGATGGTTGACAAGGACCGGCTCCATTGTTTTACCTAAAATATGTTAAGGCTATGGGCCTGTAATCATTGAAGGCAGTAGCACCTTCTGTCTTTGGAAGCGGTCTTATTATTGAGGATTTCCAAGTTTTAGGTACGTTACCCACATTGAAAAGGTGCTGAAATAACCGTGTAAGAACTCCTTTTAGTTGTTGTTTAACAGACCATCAGGCCCAGTAGCCTTATTAGGTTTTAATTTAGAGAGGTGTATCACAACATCAGACTCCTTAATTATTATTGGGGGTTTTGCAGGAAGATTTTTACACAACTCATCGTTTTCCTGCTCACAATTAGTAGTATCAAATCTGCAATAAAATGTATTCAATTCATTCACAGAAAATTAAAAGATGTTAGGACTGACTTATTTTTTGCTAGATTTCTCCATTAGAAAATCCAACCTTCCCATGCCTGCCTTACATTACCTGTACCGAATATGTCTATGTATATTTTGTTTTTAAAATCAATCTTAGCTTTTAAAATAGTCCCTCTTAACTGTCTCCTTTTCACATGCAGCACATCTCTGTCACTGGAGCAGAGAGCAAGTTTCTGCTAATTATGATCCTTTTTCAAGTTTTTTGATACCCAGGACTTGTTCGGAAAAATGTTCACCTTTTTAGTGATACACACACTTTCCTCACAAAACTTAATATAAGACGCGATATAGTCAGTGAGTTTAGTCCAATTTTGAGTCCAGTTTCTATCCTTGAAGCTGTCTCTCAATTTTTCCATATACGTTTTCCTTTGGTGGCTGTTTTCAACCTCTTCACCACCGCCCTGTATCTTGGCAGTAAGTATATTACATTGTGATCTGACTTCCCCAGAGGGGGTCTACAGATCTCTTTAAATGCTCTGGGAATGTTACCATAGCGATGATCAATTGTTCGTTTGAAGCGAGTGGGACAGTCCACATATTGTTTAACATTGGGCAAATATTCCAATAAGTCAAGTGAATTAAAATGTCAAAGAATCAGGAGAGGTGCGCATGGTGGTGCAGTGGTTAGCACTGTTGCCTTGCAGCAAGAAGGTTGTGGGTTCGTATCCCAGAGTCTTTCTGCATGGGTTCCCTCTGGGTACTCTGGCTTCCTCCCACAGTCCAAAAACATGACTGTCAGGTTAATTGATCAATCTAAATTGTCCTTAGTGTGTGTGTGCGTGCATGGTTGTTTGTCCTGTCTGTCTCTATATGGCTTCTGATGGACTGGCGACCTGTCCAGGGTGTACCCCGCCTCTCGCCCGTTGACAGCTGAAGATAGGCACCAGCCCCCCCGGGACCCCTTGAGGAATAAGCAGTTCAGAAAATGGATGGATGTTTTGTAATAGGGACGGTAAAAATAATCTGAAAGGGCAAAAAAAGACGCTGTAAAAACTACCATTAAGCATTTTTTTCCAAAAGTTAAAGAAATTGTATAAAGATTTAAAATTTATTTAACAATTATATTAAAGAAGAGGAATGTTTTTTTTTTTACCTAATTTGTTAACTTTAACGATGTGGATATAAAAAGTTATGAACGTTATTCTCTTTAAATTTAATTTTATATAATGTAGGGGGTATGAGCTAATAAGTCATACTTCCTACTCCTTTTCAAGTTTGTATGAGATGTATTAATTTTGTCAACAATTTTTTAAATTTTTTTTTATAAATTTTTTCTTCTTTTTTTTTCTTTCTCTGAGTTTACAGGTGGTTTACATTTTTTGACATGGTATTTGATGCCTCTGTGTTTTAATTTTAAACTTGAAATAAAATGATTTCATCCATCCGGGGTCAGGTCGCGGGGGCAGTAGCTTAAGCAGGTAGACCCAGACTTACTTCTCCCCAGCCACTTGGGCTAGCTCCTCGGGAGGAATCCAAAGGCGCTCCCAGGCAAGCCGGGAGACATGGGGAGCCTAGGTCTCCTGCCCTTCCGGTCTGCCCATGGGTCCCCAAACCGATAAAATAATGAATGGAAGTCAATGGAGCGATAAAAGTTATTTTCTGGTCCGCTTTGTCTTACATCCAGAATCACACATATGTTGTACTTCGATCTATATGATAACTAAATATGTACATTTCGAATGTGTTTGTCCAGTTATTTGGGATGTATTTGATTGTAAAAATTCGCATTTAAAATTCCTACACATCAGAAGTCGCATATATGACGCCATTTGGCTAACGGGAACTAGCACTATCTATAGCACGCAAAACACTCGCCTAGAGCTTGTAGAGCTTCTCCTCCATGCTGGCTCTCACTCCACCGACTGCTTTACCTCCGACAAAGCTGCCACTTTGCACATTGTCAGGTTTATAGCAGTTTTCTCCGTGTTTAATGCTCCTTTCTTAGTCCTGGAGGTTACGACCCTTGCTCTGCTTCTTCTGCAGTTTTAGTCCGCTAAATGTTTTCACACAAAACAAAATCGCGTTTTCTCTGCATCAAATTTTTTTTTTTATCCACGGACATCATATGTTTGATCCATAGCGCATTTCAAACTGGATCAGAAAATAACTTTTATCGCTCCATTGACTCTCATTCGTTTTTTTTGGCAGTCGGGAAACCATCGACCGGAAGTAGAAGGGCGTGACTTAGGCTCCCCATAGTCCCTCCAGCGAGTCTGGGTCTTCCTCTAGGCCTCCTCCCGGTGGGACGTGCCCGGAACACCTCACCAGGGAGGTGTCCAGGAGGCATCCTGACCAGATGCCCGAGACACCTCAACTGGCTCCCCTCGATGTGGAGGAGCGGCAGCTCTACTCTGAGCCCCCTCTGGATGACCGAGCTTCTCACCCTATCTCTAAGGTAGAACCCAGCCACCCTGCGGAGGAAACTCATTTCAGCCGCCTGTATCCGTAATCTCGTTCTTTCGGTCATCACCCAAAGTTTGTGACCATAGATGAGGATAGGAACGTAGATCGACCGGTAAATCGAGAGCTTTGCCTTTAGGCTCAGCTCTCTCTTCACCACGACAGCACCCGCATAACTGCAGACGCCTTACCAATCCGTCTATCGATCTCCCGCTCCATTTTTCCCGCATTTGTGAACAAGACCCTCAGATACGTAAACTCCTCCACTTGAGGAAGGACCCCATCCCCGACCCAAAGAAGGCACCCTACCCTTTTCCGGCTCAAGACCATGGTCTCGGATTTGGAGGTGCTGATCCTCATCCAAGCTGCTTCCCACTCGGCTGCGAACCACTCCAGCGAAAGCTGTAGATCACGTTCCGATGAAGCCAACAAGACCACATCATCTGCGAAAAGCATAGACCCGATGCTGAGGCCACCACAACAGATCCCCTCAACACCTTGGCTGCGCCTGGAAATCCTGTCCATGAATGTTATGAACAAGATCGGTGACAAAGGGCAGCTTTGGTGGAGTCTAAATCTCACTGGAAAGGAATCCGACTTACTGCCGGCAATGCAAACCAAACTTTGACACCGGTCATACAGGGACCTAACAGCCCTTATCAAAGGGCCCGGTACCCCATACTCCCGGAGTACACCCCACAGGATTCCCCGAGGGACACGGTGGCCTTCTCCAAGTCAACAAAACACATGTAGACCAGTTGGGCGAACTCCCACACACCCTCCAGGACCCTGCTAAGGTTGTAGAGCTGGTACAGTGTTCCACGGCCAGGACAAAAAAAATGCATTGTTCCTCCTGAATCTGAGGTACGACTATCCGTCGGACCCTCCTCTCATGAACCCCTGAATAGACTTTAGCAGGGAGGCTCAGGAGTGTGATCCCCCTGTAGTTGGAACACACCCTGTGGTCCCCCTTTTTAAAGACGGGTCGTTAAAGTCTGCACTCTGTATGCTGCTGCTACGGCATTTTTTAAAGGAAAAGAAACATTTGATACATTATTTAATCTAACGCATCATATGGACTTAAGGACTTTATTTGTTCAAATTTAAGTTTTAGCAAGGAAACAGGAAGGTTAAACCATTTACACCCTGAATTTTTTACACAAAGCCACAAAGCAAACATTAAGCTTATGAAGGAAGAGGGGGAAACACATTTTTGTCATTGCTTATTTCACAGTTTACCACTGACAACAAATAGAGCCTATGCTCAAAACTTGTTTTTACTCACCTCTTCCACTTTTTTTTTTACAAAAACGTAACATAACAGTCTGGTCAGCTGCGTGTGTTATGCTGCATTCAGACCAAGCCCATGCGGCAGCTTCAGCTGCGGCAAGATTACAGAGTCTATGGTGGAGTACGTCAGAGGTCCGTCAAGGGCTCTGATTTGCGTTGAGTACGTTGGCTCCGTCAACGACGCTTGCAATTCATACGGCAACGTACCAACGCATGCGTCACAGAAGTTCAACAAGCTGAACTTTTGACGGATCCAACGGAGTTAACGCAGTGCGGCAACCAATCAGAGCGTCTCACTGTAGTTATGTCACTATAAACGTATGTTGAATGAAGCGCGGGCCCAGTGAAAATATTTTCAACAAACGCAGATTTAAAAAATCATAAATAACACTTACCAAAGACAGATGGACAGGCGCTCCTAAAGACGAACAAAGAACCTGTAGTTGGTGTTCTGGTAGGAGATTTAAACTCCAATGCGGCCGAGGAGGTCGTAAAATTAGGTGCGGGTCAGACGGAAGTAGCACTGAAAACTAACCTCATCCATACGCAGCTCCTGGAGCAAATGGTTAAACTCCCTGAACTCAGAGCGAATCTGAATAGTGGGCGCTGATGCACCCGATGTCAACATTGTCTAGCTTTATCTAGCTAATAAAGCCAAGTCACTCTGTCGTTACGATCCACAATAGTTCAGAACGAGCGGCAACAGAGGAAGCCCCGCCCATGCGTTGTTTTTTCCTCAGAAGCAGGCTATGGAAGCCAAAAAGTACATACGTCAAACTTCATCCGTTTAATGCGTTGCCTGACGCAGACCAAATGTGCGGTATGAATGCAGCTTTAAGCCACACTCCTTACTGACACCTGAAATTATGAATCTGGTGCCATCTGCTGGATAAGTAGCTCAATTGCATTTTTTGTCATGCCCCCTCATAAAATAAATAAAATAAAATTTAAATTATCAGCATTTTTTCTACCGATAGCCGATATCATCCATGTCGGCCGGCGGATATATCAGTTGGGCCCTATCCAGGATAAACGAGGGATCCAACACTAAATACAGACTCTGATCCAAAACCAACAAGCAGACTCGGAGAGCACAGGGTAGGCGGCTAGACGCCCTCCTGGAAGAATGAATTTATAAAATTCTTTGTATTTATGATTTTTTAAATGTATATAAGTAAACTGTTTGGAGTTGTTACAATATATATGAATTATAGTATGGGGTTTAAAAGTTCTGATAAAGCAAGAAAAATGTAGATGTTTAAGTGGAGAGTTTAGTTAGGATGTGATAAGAAGTGCTGTAAGTCTGAGTAGCAGACTCACATGAAAATGTAATCAGCAGACCTCAGTGTGTGCTGTACATGGTGCTGTGTGTGGAGATGGTGTAATCTGCGCCCTAGATAATGGAGCTGCTATCATTCAGGGTGACGGTGGCTCAGGACGTAGGAGTCTCAGGTCTAGTTGTTTGTCGGTTTGAAGCCCTGTTCTATCCATCACACCGTTTACATGCCGGCCTGTCCCTCTCCCCCATGGCAGTTGTAGTCGCAATGTACCCCCATCAGTCTGTGGATGAAAGGGTGAATGAATGTTATGTAAAACACTTTTGGAGTCCCCATACTTGAAAAAATGTTTAAGAAATTACCTATTTAACATCAATTTCTTTCATAATGTGGACTTTAGTTTCAACCCTGAATATTGTGTTTCAAAAGTAAAACCTGGTTCACACGGCAAGATCTCGAAGCCAATTTCTGACCCGATTCTTCCCTTTCAACAATCTTAAAGATGTCCTGATTATCGGGATTGTTCTAAAGATAATCCTAATAGATATATTCTTGCCGTTTGTTGTGCTCTGGGGGTGCTCCGAAAGATGTCGGGACAGCTCCTATCATTAATTGGGGATATTCGGTTTGGTAGATTGTTTTGGCCTGATATTCCTGCCGTGTGTGGTGTGTTGCAACGGCAAACATGCATTCAGCCTGCTGAGCTTGAGTTGCAGCCTATCAGAAGGCGAGGTTAAGGGCAGCTATAAACCTTGCA
Organism: Apricaphanius iberus; assembly: GCA_028564705.1. Classification (NCBI taxonomy): domain Eukaryota; kingdom Metazoa; phylum Chordata; class Actinopteri; order Cyprinodontiformes; family Aphaniidae; genus Apricaphanius; species Apricaphanius iberus. Next base: position 766,607 of record JAPXFQ010002328.1, on the reverse strand, counting down.
AGGGTCTAATTGTTTTGTCCAAGTGTCGACTTACTTGACTGCAGTCCAAAAGTGCACGGAAGCAGGGATCTGAGCAAAGTGTGTAATGAGAATTCCAAGAGAGAGAAAAAGCGATAACCCACCTCCATGTCTCCGAGGTGTGTCCCAAGAACACCAATGCATGGTCCTTGGTGTTTTAAAACCCTTCCCTATTCCCTTTTTGTAGTGAAAACTACAAAAACTACCATGGTTCTTGAAAAATTGAAATGTAGCAGATAATAGAAAAGATTCCTGAAGTCTATATGGAGCATAACACTTCCACCCAAAAACAGATTTTAATTAATAAAGAACAAAACTAAATAACTTTTAATTCAACAGGATTTTTTTTAGGATGTCCTGTAATACAAACCTCTACAGGAAACCTGCCTGCTCATAGCCATCATGATCTATAACAACTCCTTGAAAAATTAATCATTAACAGCAACACCTAATTTCTTTCTGTGATCAATAAAGTATTTTTTAATTTTAATAGAATTAGGCAACCTAAAGATAAGTCCGACATTATGCCACTATACTGTACCAACCTATATTTCTGATTTGTGTCTATGGTCATTGCCCCAGTTTTTTACTAAACGCTCCAACACTAATTATAAACATTGGGGTAACCAACAATTTCTGGATCTACGGTCACTTGCTGACCTGGGTCTTTTTAAATTAAAGCTTAAAGTGATAGTTTGGACTTTGTAAGAAAAAAGAGAGAGGGACAGGATTTGGAAAAAAAACGACCCAAGCTCCCTCCAACTACCTTTCTGATTGGTCTTGAAGCCGAGCCTACTTTTCCATGCACACGCCAGGTCAATGGGCCAAGACGTGCGGAGGAGAGAGAGAAAACAACCAGTGTTAACAATGGAGTTTTTGGAGGTGAGGATGCTTTTTTGGTTTGAAATCTGTATCTTCTGCTCTTTAGCTGAGTGTTGATCCATGGCTGCGCTCGGGACTAATGGCGGAGGCTTGATTCGGAATCTCAGTGTAAACAGAAAACTGAGCATGCGCGCAGTTACGAGCACGAGCACACAGCGTTCGTGATAATTGACAGCTCTTGGCATCACTTGATTGGTTCAGGTGGACGGCACCGTGGCTTTTGAGCCATAGCTGAGATAAGGGAAGGCGGGACTTACGCATAATGTAATAATTCATAAAATGACTTATTTTAAGTCCATAAATATTGGGACATCGACACAATGCTAACATTTTTGGCTCTATACACCACCACAATGGATATCAAATGAAACGAACAAGATGTGGTTTAACTGCAGACTGTCAGCTTTTATTTGAGGATATTTACATCCAAATCAGGTGAACGGTTTAGGAATTACAACAGTTTGCATATGTTCCTCCCACTTGTTAAGGGACCAAAAGTAATGGGACAATTGGCTTCTCAGCTTTTCCATGGCCAGGTGTGTGTTATTCCCTCACTATCCCAATTACAATGAGCAGATAAAAGGTCCAGAGTTCATTTCAAGTGTGCTATTTGCATTTGGAATCTGTTGCTGTCAACTGTCAAGATGAGATCCAAAGAGCTGTCACTATCAGTGAAGCAAGCCATCATTAGGCTAAAAAAACAAAAGGAACCTATCAGAGAGCTCAGTAACACTAAAAGACCCAGAAGACCACGGAACACAACTGTGGTGGATGACCGAAGAATCCTTTCCCTGGTGAAAAAAACACCCTTCAAAACAGTTGGCCAGATCAAGAACACTCTCCAGGAGGTAAGTGTATCTGTGTCTAGGTCAACAATCAAGAGAAGACTCCACCAGTGTGAAAACAGAGGGTTCACCACAAGATGTAAACCATTGGTGAGCCCCAAAAACAGGAAAGCCAGATTAGAGTTTGCCAACATCTAAAAAGGCCTTCACAGTTCTGGAACAACATCCTATGGACAGATGAGACCAAGATCAACTTGTACCAGAGTGATGGGAAGAGAAGAGTATGGAGACAGAAAGGAACTGCTCATGATCCTAAGCATACCACCTCATCAGTGAAGCATGGTGCTGGAAGTGTCATGGCGTGGGCATGTATGGCTGCCAGTGGAACTAGTTCGCTTGTATTTATTGATGGTGTGACTGCTGCTAAAATCAGTAAGATTAATTCTGAAGTGTTTCGGGCAATATTATATGCTCTGCCTCAGAACTCATCGGAGGGCGCTTTACAGTGCAGATGGACAATGACCCAAAGCATACTGCAAAAGCAACCAAAGAGTTTTTGATGGGAAAGAAGTGGACTGTTTTGCAATGGCCAAGTCAATCACCTGACCTGAATCCGATTGAGCAAGCGTTTCACTTGCTGAAGACAAAACTGAAGGGAAAATGCCCCAGGAACAAGCAGGAACTGAAGACTGGTGCAGTAGAGGCCTGGCAGAGCATCACCAGGGATGAAACCCAAGGTCTGGTGATGTCTATGTGTTCCAGAATTCAGGCTGTAATTGACTGCAATGGATTTGCAACCAAGTATTGAAATGCATAAGTTTGATTTATGGTTCTTATTCTGTCCCATTACTTTTGGTCCCTTAACAAGTGGGAGGCACATATGCAAACTTTTGAAATTCCTACAACGTTCACCTGATTTGGATGTAAATACCCTCAAATAAAACCTGACAGTCTGCAGTTAAAGCTAGGGCTGAACGATTTGGTAATATGTGATTTCCTAATTGCAAAGGCTGCGATTTGACTTGATGTAAACATATCTGCTAAAGTCACGTGATTTGCAAACAATGCAGGGAGAGAAGGAAATTTTGCACTTTAACCAGTTATAAAATAACCTAAAGCTTAACAGAATCCAACACTGCACAATATTTGGTACCAAAGAGGAACGGTACATCAGTTGTGAGAAATTATATCTGCTATGAAAACGTTGATGCTGCGCAACGCCAGGTATTATGCAGAACCCGTCTTGGTATTGTTGCTGCCTCACGAGGTAGGCTACAGTACGAACCTTTATCAACACCTAAAAACATCACACCACCATATATGAGAGCTGCACGGCTAAACTGACCGCCACCAGTGTTTAAATTTCCAGTAAACAAACTTCAAGGCGACAGGGATCGCTGACCGAGCTGTTTGAAAGAATCACTCCTTATGAACATAAAAAAACGGCACACTGAAATAATTCGTGCTATAACGGGTTTTATAGCCAAAAGTTTGCTTTGTTAAGCATGATGAATAAACTAGGATTCAATCTCACGAACACATTTTAGCCACATTTTACCTGCGCTGTATAAAAAATGCAGACAGAAAGTTAAAGCCGCACCGTAAACAGCGGAGCATTTTGCAACAACTGACCTGAGATCAAACCTTTCTATGGAGCCATACCAGAGTCTGAAAGTGCATTAGATCGATGGAGAGTTAAAAATCAGAGCTTGTTCCTTCAAGCATCCTACTTCCTGGATAACCACACGGAGGAAAACATTGCAGCCGGAGGGAATTATTAGCTGGGATCAAAAGGAAGAAAACCTTGATTGCAGAAACGACACCGATGACCATCAAGTATGATGATTAAAAGTAGATAAAGTTGTTAATTTTTTTTTTATTTTTTTTTTATTCTTTATTTCGAATGTGTATTAGCCAACAAATACAAAAAAAATGAAATAAAACCTTGGCAAAGTGAACATAAACTGAGAAACACATATTAAATTCAATTTACACATTCGAAAAGGAGTGGGAAGAAGTATGAACTTATTTTATCCCACCCCTTCTTAAAAAAAAAAAAATCAACAGCATTTAACTAACTAGCCACCGGTCAAACAGTATAGCAAATAGCAAAAATAGAAATAAAATAAAAATAATAATAATGGCAACACTAGAAGTAATTATACTAATAGTAACAATATCAGTAACCACGGTATCAATACTATTATTAATAACAATATTATTATCAGTATCATTAATTATAATAATAACAATAATACTAGTAACAATAATAATAACAATAATAATAATGATGATAAACAATAAACCACCAACGGTAATAATGTTTATTGTCTACCCTACTACTACTAGTAATAATAATAACAGAGATAATAATACTTTACCACCAGCATCCCCACCAATAACAATAATAATAATAATAATAATAATAATAATGATAACAATGAAAACATCAACAACAGTAATGATATCACTAACATCCTCAAAAAAAACAAAAAAAAAAGAAAAGAAAAAGAAAAAGCACCCCATCAAATTAAAATACCCTCTTCATTTCTATACCTAGTATAAATTATTTTTTTATATATTTTCTTGAACTGCCATATATTTGGACTTTCCCTGAGAGTCCTCTCTAAAGTGTTCCACAGTTTAACTCCACAGACTGAGATGCAAAAGGTTTTCCTTGTTGTGTGTACCTGAAGAATTCTGAAATTAAATTGCCCCCTTAAGTTATAACCCCCTTCCCTTCCAGTGAATAATTTTTGAATGTTTTCTGGTAAGAGATTGTTTTTTGCTTTAAATAGTATCTGCGCTGTTTGATATTCCACAATGTTTCTGAATTTTACAAGTTTTGACTGTAAAAATAAAGAGTTAGTGTGATCCCAATACCCTGCCCCATGAATGATCCGTATAGCTTTCTTTTGCAAAATGAGTGGTGGGTGTATTGTACTAATGTAATTATTACCCCAGACTTCTGCACAGTAATTGAGGTATGGAAGAACTAATGAACAGTAAAGTATTCGGAGTGATTTATAATCCAGTGCCTGTTTTGCTTTATTTAGTACTGCGGTAGATCGTGAAATTTTTTTTTTACATGTTTAATTTGTGATTTCCAATTAATTTTATCATCTATGATCACGCCTAAAAATTTTATTTCATCCACTCTTTCAATAGTTACTCCTGCCAGCTGTATATCCAAATGCAGATTAGTTTTGTGCTTACCGAAAAGTATTATTCTTTTTTTGCTCATATTCAATGATAGTTTATTTATGTCCAGCCATGCTTTTAATTTAATCAATTCAGTATTCATCACTTGTGTCAGGATTTGTAAATCACTACCAGAACAAAATATATTAGTATCATCGGCAAATAAAACCATCTTCATAACTTGTGAGACCTTACATATATCATTGATGTAAAATAAAAACAGTTTAGGACCCAACACTGACCCCTGTGGGACGCCACAAGAAATGTCCAAACATGATGAACAAACATTATCCAATTTCACAAACTGTTTCCTGTCAGATAAATAACTTCTAAGCCAATCTAGTGATTTCCCCCTTATGCCATACCGGTCCAGTTTTTTTAATAAAATGTCATGATTTATGGTGTCAAAAGCTTTTTTTAGATCTATGAATATCCCCACTGAATACTCTTTACGTTCTAATGAATCTGTGATTCCCTCAACTGCGTCAATTAATGCCATTGAGGTTGATCTGTGAGATCTAAACCCATATTGACTTTCAGAGAATAGTTTATGTTTATCTATGAATTTGTCCAGTTGGTTATTAAAGAGTTTTTCTAGGATTTTACAGAATTGAGATAATAATGACACAGGTCTGTAGTTTGTGAATTGGTGTTTGCTCCCAGATTTGTACAGAGGTATGACCTTAGCTGTTTTCATTTTGTCTGGAAATGTACCGGTCTGAAATGATAAATTACAAATGTATGCTAATGGTTTTGAAATCTCATCAATCACTCCTTTGACCACAGTCATATTAATGCCACCACAGTCATCAGATGTTTTGTTTTTGCATGAAGCCACAGCATTTATAATGTCTCTCTCATCTACTGCTGTGAGGAACATTGAGTTCAGATTCCGATCTATCCGATTATCAAATTCCTTTGCAGATGTTACTGGATCAAGGATTTGCTCTGCAAGATCAGGTCCAACACTTATAAAGAATTTGTTCATTCTATGAGCCACTTCATTCATATCATATTTTTCTGTATTATTGATAATAAAATACTTAGGATAATTTGATTGTTTAGATCCGTTTTTTATTACAGTGTTTAATATGTTCCATATACCTTTAATGTTATTCTTATTGTTGTCTAATAGTTTGTTATAATATCCTTTCCTCGCTGTTCTTAAGATATTTGTCAACTTGTTTTTATATTTCTTATATTTGCTTTCGGCCTCCTTGGTTCTTCGTCTAATAAATTCTCTGTAAAGTGTATTTTTCTTTTTACAGGAATTCTGTAGCCCTTTTGATATCCAAGGATGATCAGCATAATTTAGCTTTCTGTTAATGATTTTTACAGGACAGTTTTTATCATATAATTTTTAAAATAAACTTAGAAATTCATCATATGCACTGTTTATGTCATCTTTATCATACACAGAACCCCAATTTTGTGACATTAAATCATTTTTGAGTGCTCCCACTGAATCTTCTGTTCTCAGCCTACTGTCCAACACTGTAAAGTTAATATTTTTATCCACATATAATGCAACTCCACCTCCAACTTTGTTGCGTCGATCCACATGCACAAACTCATAACCCTCAAGATCAAATTCTAATAAATTGCTATTAAACAAGACGGTTACACTTTGATGGTAAATAAATTATTTCAATTTGAACATTAATGCCTAATGTGATACATTACACAAGAATAATAAAAATTGCATCCATTTTGTCTTAAAATAAGATTTACTGTACCAAATTTAATGCATAAAACCTAAAAATGACATACAGCTCTGTATTGTAAAAAAAGAAAAATCAAGAATCGAATCGTGACCCTAAAATTTAAAATGAAATCTAATCGAGGATGTGGAGAATCGTGACACCCCTACTATTTAGACATGCTTATGAGGAAAGGTTTTTATCCTAAATTGTTGTTTTTAATCAAATACAATTGTTTGTTTTATAAATGTCCGTTTATGCTTTTTTAAATTGATTTTATGTTTTCATTTTCATATTTCTGTAATCATGTAAAGCACCTTGAATTGGCTTGTGTTGAAACTGTGCTGTACAAATAAAATTGCTTTGCCTTGTCTTGCCCAAGGACGGGATTTGAGCTCGGGACAGCTGCGTCGAGGACTAGGCCCTCCGTTCATGGGGCGCCCGCACAAACCCCTACACCACGCAATGGCCCAAGCTTTTGCATGTTTAGTATTATAAAATGGGTAATGAGCTTCAAGTCTCTGATGTTGGAAGGGCTCCTACCCTCATCTTTAACTCCCTCCACAGATTCTCAATCAGATTGAAGTCAGGACTCTGGCTTGAGCGCTCCAGGAACTCCTTCTAGTTAGAAGAAACATGTTGGTTACACGAAATGGTATGTAGCAGTGATCGTAGTCTCTTAGGCCATACTTGATGGTGTCATAAGTCAGCAGAATGAGTCAGCACTTAATTCCTTAAACTGACTGTAAACCAGACGATGTTTGGTTTGACAGATGCAATTGGATCAGTCACTTCAAGTTATTATACCTGAAATAGTTTATAAAACATGACCGCTTCAAATAAACTGAATGGGATTATTTGCCTGATTTACCATGGAAAGTTTGTAGTTAAAAAAAAAAAAAAACTGGTCCAAGAAGTAATAAATAAGGCATTACATTTTTTCCGAGTACATGGAGTATGCTGCGCTATAAACATTCATTAATCTTTCAATATTCTACTTGGGAGGCGATTGATCATTAAAAGAGAATTAAAGGAGAATTAAAAACGAAAATGTTTATTTTTTATATGTAAATGAGATTTAGAGATGTCTATTATGTGTCAGAAGTTTAGCACTGTTGCTGGCCTCCGGTGGTTTGAAGGGGGCCTTACATTGGTACTTAGTTTGTTTTACCTTGGCCCTTGTCTGTCTGGGTCTCTTGCACAGGATGTGCATGTTTCTTTGAACTTATATGGAAATGTCATTTTGCTCACAAACAACAGCCTTGACTGTTGTTATTGCATGTAGGCGCATGTACTACATAAGTCAAGGATTGATTTGTGGGTTCTTTATTAGTCATAATCCACCATTTTTAACAGTAAAGGTGCATAACACTTTTTGCTACATTTCCCTGAAAATTTTAAATCGTTTGTTTTAGAGAGGTTTTAGGAGTAAAAAACGTAGGTTGAGTTTTCTTGAGCTGATTTTTGGCTCTGTACCTCAGCTACTCGGGCCCGTCTTTGTATGCACCCTGCAGCAGAGTTTGCTGCTGAGATCAATCTTTGGCTTCGATTAAAGACCCTTCATTCCGAGACTCCTGGTTCGTGCTACAGATTCATGCCTAGAGCTGAAAGGTGTTGTCCAGATGCTGGCTGACTGGTACTGACTGGTATTCATACCGAAGGGTTTTGTACAATAAACGTTTGACTGTGTTTACACAAGCTGAGAAAGTGTCACGTTGGAGCTGAGATTTAGGAATGACACACTTTCTAGTTCTAAGTTTGAGAACGAGTGGGAGATCTCAATCAGTCAATTTGTATGCAGCAAGAGAAATTCGAATTATCGCCTGAAATTTGAATTTTAAAATGCATTTATACACCTTAGTCCGGCTGGAATCAAACCCAACTGGAGTTTCAGAACCTCAGCTTCTCTTGCTGGATAATGCAATTGAGAATTGGACCACAACACAACCAGCCCCCCACCCCAGCCTGCACTCGCACACCCCCTCGGGAAGTTAGAGAGCCGGAAATGCTACCCAGCAATAACAACAGTAGTGTTATAAAAAGGCATTTGGCGTCTAAGACAAATGTAAGTGGCCAATCGGTGCATGTTTGGACTTACGAAGAGGCAATGTGTTGTTACTGTGAATATTGCTCTTTAACTCCATCTGCTTCGCTCCCACCAGCCTCAGTTTATTGCCTGAATGCAGCTGAAAGCTAACCGCTCTTAAGCTAACACGTAGGGGCGCAAGTCGCCATCTATCGTCGGGGAATGGAATGTAGTTAATTTAATAATTCGATTTTCTGAATTACATGAAAACTGGGACTTGGCTCTCTGCAGGAGGGAAGTCCTTAGTGTTTATTCCAAAAAGCTTGATTTACCTGTGCATGTTCACATACTGACTCTTGAACATTGATGTATCATGAGATCTTGAGTTTCTTTTTTGTTTCACCGTGGAATATTTTGCTCACAAATTAGTACAAATTTTATCATGTATTATGATCATATTTTCTAAGGCTGCAGTTGTCAATTTTTCTAGTTATCGAGTAATCTAGTGACTATACTAATGAATAAACGCATAATTGGATAAAGCAATTAAATAGAGTGTAGAGTCTGCAAACTGGTTTGTTTCATACTTTAGAATGTATCTTTTGTAGCACTCTGTTATATTTTGAATATAGCAAGACATTTAAAAAGGGACCGTTTTCTTACCTTTGCCATGTGAACTTAATGACTGTGTAACTACCTGACAGAAAATGATGATTACACATTTTTGCAAATATTTGGCTTTTAGAGGCATGTGGTCTTAAACTTTTGACCAGCTGTAAGACAACCTGTTTCAGTTTAAGCACTGTTTTCAATAAATCGTACGCTCAAAAAATGTTTTATCTCACTCCCATATCTTCTTGTTGCACGTTTCAGTGCTACTTGAGCCTTGTAAAGATCCAAATATGAAAAATATATATATAAATATATTTTTACAATTTTTCAAGCGTTTGAAAAGCTTTGATTGGAACTGTACAAAATACTCCCTCTTTGGTTTATTACGTTCAAATTTGGTGTTGATAAAGGTAATTCTTAAGGCTCTAGACCGACAATATGTTTCAATTCACAATTCAATTCTAAAGCTTTTTTTAGAGCATGTGGTTTTAGAAAAAAATAAGTTGCCATAAAATGTTGTTTTTTCCGGTGTATTCAAGATCATATTACTTGGTAACAATAGCACTTAGTCACGATCTCACTGTTGTGGGAGAAACTTGAGAGTGTATTCTTTCCAAAAAAGACCCCAGTTATGCCTCTACTCAAAATGGTTGAAGAACAGCTTTAATTTTTATTTATGTCTGCATTGTTAGAGTTGGTCTCAAGTATTTGTTGATTTCAGCTCTTGACACAGTTGCCAGAGGTCAGATGTATGCTGCAAACATCGGTCAAACAGATCCAGTTAGATTTCACCTCTACACAGTTCACTGACCTAATGTCACTGTCAATCAACTGGACCCTTTACTGTAGACAGTATCTGCCTTTTTAAAATCCCTGTCAATGTAAAAGTGGTTCAGGATGGGTTTGTCAGAACAAGTTTAAAAAATGGACTCTCAAGTTGTCACTATGGTCATGTCAGCATGGTATCAGACAGGAGAGCACACATTCAGAAGTAAAAAAGCATTGATAAAGTGGGTGATCATAATATAAGTGGTTAGTGTTTATGTATATTATCAGTTTTGTTGGACTTTTGGGTCTAAACAGCCTGGAGCTAACCTCTGCTGCATTTAGGATGAAAGACCAAGCTCTCTGACATTTCTCAAGGAGGAACCCCTGCTGACTGAAAAAACTGCAGCTGACCACAGAGGGTACCGTTCAGCATACAAATTGAAAGTTCAGTGGGGAGAGCAAACTGTGCAGCAGTTTCCAGAACACACATATAAAAGTGAGTCAGGTAGAATTAGTGTTTTTTTCCAATAAAGAAGAGTGGCAGGGTGCCGTTGCACAGATTGGTAATAATAGGCTGCCTCGCTGCGCTGACATTGTATTTTTCCTATTTGGCTATTTGTTCTCCAGCTGTATGTAACTTTTTAAAACGGTGTCCCTCCTCAATCCTTGATTGTCTAAAATGTCTACATTTCTTTCATTTTTTCTTTTAAGATGGGGTGCTGAGTTTACATCACTGAAAAATAAAATTAACCTATTTGATTCTAAAAAACTGCTGAAATAAAACAAAGAGTGTCAAATGTAAAGGGGTCTGAATACTTTCCGTACCCACTGTACTTCTAACAGGTTTTCTCTCTGTCCTAATGACCTGACATTGAATTGGTGGGAAGGGGTTAATCAGGTGAGGGGCAGGGCTTAATCAACCTCACAATATGGCTCGCTTTTCAACAGCTTGTAGAAGCAAGATTTCTGATTAGCAAACATTTGCAAATAAATGGATGGATGTTTTTTTTTTATTATTATTTCACCTTTGGAATCTTTATAGAGATAGCACAGACCCAAATGACAAAACAAAATAATTAAGCAAAGTAACATTTGTCCCCTTTAATCAGCCTAAACCAGGTCTAATCTACATGAGTCCAATGCTAGATGGGACTTTTTACTGTTATTCTGGTTTGTTAACATTAGCAGAATTTTTTTTTAGGAAGTCATAGGTATGTTCTTTCTGAGTGTAGTATTAACATCTTGTTCAAACAAGATTTTTAGCAAGTGTTTTTAAATATTTTATGAAGTTGCTCTTATTTTTTGCTTTCTAAAACCCTACATTTGACTGTGTTTCCAAATGTGTTCTAAAAATGACTGAAAGTGCCTATAGGATGCCATTGAACACAAAATTGAGACAGATGTGAATGGAATTCCTTGTTTTTATGTACATGTTCATTTTTACTGATATTCTTCTTCCTACTCTTTGTCTTCACATACTTGTTCTAGCTTGTATTAAAAATGTATTTGACTTCAGTTTATACCGAGGGTGTAATGTGATATTGTGGCATGAGATTTTGCAAAATAAGAATACAGTATTTGTTGTCAAAGGGAAGTTTACCCGCAGTTGCTCAAGAATTGTGCTGGTGGGAGCATGTTGGAGTAGCTCTGTCACTTTAATTCTGATTTTTTATTTTTAGAACATTTTTGCTCATAGTGTTTTTGGTTGAGGTGTTGCATCAGCAATGTTTTTATTAGAAGCTGTGCAGTTGGAAGGGTTTTTGCTCTCTTTTTTTTTGACAGTTATGATGTGTAACCTTGGTAACAAGGTAGGGCTGAAAGATATTTCGTTTTTAAAAAATGTAGCCTTTTTTTCATATAAGATGAATGTTCCAATATCGTTTATATCAATATAAATAGACCAGTATGTTTTCTGCCCTCCATCTGACTCTTGTGCTACTTCACTGTGCTACACCTCCTGTCCTAACTAAACGTGATTCTTACAGAATCCCCACTACTGCATTTGGTGCCGAAGTAAACAGCAGCACAGAGACAGACGAGCACAGAATCAGTTAGCACCGCTTCATTCAGTACCACCACTCCTCCGAGCGCTGAGAACGTTTTCACAGATTCTCGGTAGGTCTGTGGTCATTAGACCACTATCTGCGTTTTAATGATCTCTATCGCACTCAGGCGCTGGTCTGTACTAGGCTGGCACTGCATGTACACCTGTGATGCATTCAAGGAACGTTTGAAATGTATGGTTTGTTCAATAACACATTGAAAACTTATAACAGAAAATAATACCACAAGCCATAAACTTCTGTTTAATGGTGGTTGGCATTCAACAATGACATGTCCAACTTAATTTTTACAAAGTACTAAGAAAACAAAAACTATTTTCTCTATTAATTTTGTCTTCTTGTCCTCTCAGAACTATGCTGCTGGGCTGAATTTCTACAACAGCGCAACCATGCCCAAAAACAATATTTTTTTAATGGCAAAGTTGTAATATTTTCGTTCGGAAAAATTAACCTTATTTTATTCAAGAAAGTAATAATACTAAATGATAATATTTTATTTTGTTTATAATGTACATCTACAGCTGTATGTCAGTAAAAGTGTGTGTGTGACAGTCGATATGTAGCTTAGATTCTGAATTACGTTACAAAAAGATAAATGTCTATACATATAGCGAATATCAGATTTCAGCTGCGAAATATCAAGATTAAACTTTTGATCCATATCGCCCTACAACAACTATCAGTATTGTTTTTACAAATGGGAGCAGCTGACTAACATCTCAAAAGCTTAAGCAATGCGTGAACTACAACTCCACATCCCTGACGTGGTAAATAGGGAGGAAAAGAAGGCTTCAAAGATGCAGAGCGGAACCAAAGAGCAGAGAGAGAAGGAGGAGGTTCAAACCATGTCTTCCATCAATGATGAAGGGCACTGATCATATCCCAGACTCCATCCATGCAAGGCTTTCTCCATCCATGGCCGGACAGATTTAAAGAGCACCAGCAAAAGTGAATGGGATGAATTAGCAGTACTTGCCAACCACTGATGGTGTCATCCAGGACATGTTACTGCAAGATACAGTATCATTGTAGCCGGACGTTGACTTAGAAAGATTTTTTCTTTCTTTTTATTAATTTTGGGAAAAAAATATTATTTATTTATTTCAATGGTGCTGTTTTTTATATGTTTTTCAATATCAAATCACATAGTTTTTACCTTCTCTGTTTTCTGACTGCACTGTCCTCTTCATGCTGCAATGATGAAATTTCCCATTTGTGGGACTAATAAAGGTCTCTATCTATCTATCTATCTATCTATCTATCTATCTATCTATCTATCTATCTATCTATCTATCTATCTATCTATCTATCTATCTATCTATCTATCTATCTGTGGTGGCTAGATATCAATCTGTTAGCATGTCATGACACTCATGAGACTATCATACAACAACAGTCTTTAGTCAGATTCACTTCAGATTTGTTGCAAGACTCTGACTGGATTGAGAGATCCTTCCTGGCCAGAGCATCACCGTCCACAGGGACTCCTTTATGATGCTGTAGCAATCCGCAGATCAATCTTCCACTTTACTTTACTCTCTTTAGTAAACAAGACATACATATGAGTATTAGTGACTGCGACTGGGTGAGTGTTTCTTTTAGTGTAAAGTGCTCTAAATGGGCGGTATTTAACTGTATAACGGTATAAAGTGCTAGATAAATATTAGATCTTTACATATTTTGACACATTTACACACAAAAAATTACCTCAAAGAGGAAACTGATTTACTTTTAGATTTCTCTATATGTTTTGCATTCAATGTACCTTCTACGTGGGCTAATTAGTTAAATATTTTATATAACTGTCATTATTTCACCTTTGACATTTAAGCCTTTTTTTAAACCCACATTTCTTGATCATGATTGATTTGTAAAAGCAATTAAACTGTAAAACTTCCAATGGAGTGAGTACTTTTTATAGGCACTGTATGTTTGGTAGTTTAACTTTCTGAAACGAGTTGAAAAAATACAGATTTTTTTTTTAGCTTTAATTGTATTACCCTACTGAAATACTTTATGTGGACAGATTCGGCTTGTTACATAGTATGCGTATACTGTGTGAGAGCTCTCCGAACTGCTGGTTCCTGTGCTTGTTTCCTGTCCACAGTGAAGTGACTTTCTATCTCCAGTTAGCAGCTGAAACTTAGTTCAAGACATACTGGTTTTACCTTTTGAATAGTTAGACAGGTAAGTAAAATATGTGAAAAATATTTCTTTGTATGATCTAAAGTAATAGGTGGAGTTATTTTCTGCATTAACAGTCATGCAGATATATTGTACATCCCTAAAAATTGTGCATGTACCCCACCAGTATTTGGTATATCTCTTAAGAACTTTTTGTTTTTATCACAAAGCTTTTGGCATATTTCTGACCGGAAATTCGGTCATGCTGCTCTGCAGAATTTATGTAGTTTTTTTTTATTGTTTGGTTTGCTGGCATGCTGACGACCCAAACGTTTAATCTGCAGGGTCAACCTAAGGATCAACTGAAAGCTTTCAGTTAGTAGTCCAACCTTGAAGTAACAAATACATGGACTAGTTTCTCAGCATCATTCCCAGACAGGATGTTTCTAATTTTAGCAATATTCTGGAGGTGAACGTAGGAAATCGTAGAAACCTGTTTGATATGGGATTTGAATGTCATGTTTTGGTCAAAAATCCAATCAAGGTTCTTCATGTTATTACCAAAGGTCAGTTTAATGCCATCTAGATGAAGTGATTGACTGAGCGAATTCTTTTTAAAGCTTCATTCACAGCATCAAAAATGATGATTAAATTAAATGAGTGCAAATTTAGTTGGTTAACACAGAGGTACTTATAAGAGTCCACTATCTTAATGTCCACTCTCTGGTTGTTCACTGGTGTCAGTGTGATGGGTCTCCACATGCGGAAGGCTACGACTAACTCCTTGGTTTTTCTTACGTTGATCAGTAGGTGGTTTTGCTGGGAACAGTTCACAAAGTCCTGAGTCCACTGTCTGTACTCTGAGTCTTTCACAGCTGTGATGATGCAGAGTATGACAGTCACCAAAGAAGCTCTGGAGGTGGCGGGTGGGGAGTAGGGCTGCACGATTATGTCCAAAACAATAATCATGATTATTTTGATCAATATTGTAATCCCGATTATTAATCACAATCATTCATCCAGTCCTGTAAAATATCTATTTTTATTGCACCAATTATAAACATACAATGTTAGAAAGAATTTTGTGAAAAATAAAACTTTGGATTAGATTATTAATAATGCAAAACAACTAACAAAAAAAAACTCCAATATATATATATATATATATATATTTATATATATATATATATATATATATATATATATAATACATTATCATATATTATATATATAAATATATATATATATATATATATATATATATATATTTAAAAGCACAAGCTAAATATGTTATTGCAGAGTGCAATCTCAAAGTGCAATTTATGAGAAACAATTACAGCTTATACAGAAAAGGCCTTTGACATTCCCTGCATCCAAATCCTTAATATTTACTATATGCTACGTAGAAACTATTATTCACCTGTTAATGTAATACTGCATAGCAAACGATCGCGTAATAGGCATGAAATCAGACATACTGCTCCACCATTTTGCATGTCCTTTGACCCATATGACTTCTGTTGACCCAGATGTTTACGTTACGTTCGCCTGTGGTCCCGCTTCTTCTAGCCGTTATTTTGTCTGGTATGACTTAACAACTTAAATATTTAATAAGTCAAAAAACTATTACAGTAATCACTAACATCGCTACATGTACATTTATCTGCCGAAACTGCGGCGATGTCAATGGTTGACAGTTCGTCTATTCGGCTAAGTCCTTCTTCTTCTATGATTTTGGGGCGTCCGCTGCATTGTGGGATAGCGTAGCATCCATCGGCTGCTTACTGTGGCGGTGGTACACTTTCGGGAACTTTCTGCTTACTAGTCAGATCCATAATGGAGATTTGGATCTACTACATTGCTCAAATACTCCTTTTCACCTGCTACGTAGCAAGTGTAGTGCAGCCATTATGAGTGCTGAGTGGCGTGTGCGCGGTTTTTATTTCGTCAGTTTAATGAAGCTTTAGCCATTACTTTGCTCCCTGGTGGTTGGCAGACTGTTGGTTGAGGCAGTGCATGATGAAGAGGCACGCAGTGAAGCTCGCATTTTGAATGTAAATATCGTTCACGATCAGGTTCATTTAATTGTGGCCACCAAAATCGTGATCACGATCAAAATCCGATTAATTGTGCAGCCCTGGTGGGGAGATGATGTAGAAGTCTGCACCATAGAGTGAAAGAAGGGTACCAGCATCAGTGAGAGCACTGAAGATGAAACGTGTCTGGATCTTCCAACATGACAATGAATCCAAACACCGCCAGGCCAATAAAATAGTGGTTACGTAAAAAGCGTTTCATGGTTTTAGAGTGGCCTTGCAGGTGTCAGACCTCAATTAAATAGAGAATCTGTGGAGGGAGTTGAAAGTGCATGTTGCCCAGCGATTGCCACAAAACATCACAGCTCTAGAGAAGATCTTCATGGAAGAATGGCCCAAAATACCAGCTACAGTGTGTGTAAACTGAATAAAGAACTACAAGAAACGTTTGATCTCTGTCATTGCCAACCAAGCTTACTTTTTTAAAGGTTTGAAAGGAAATCTTTTATTGGCCAAAGACTTATTTTCTGCACCATTACACAAATAAATTAATTAAAAGTCATACAATATGATTTCCTAAATTTTTAAAACATTCCGTCTCTCACAGTTGAATTGTACCTATAATGAAAATTACAGACTTTTTAAGTGGGACAACTTTTACAATTGCTGGCTGCCAAATACTTCATTGCCTAACTCTATGTGAATAACTGGAATTTTTTGGTGTGTGGCTGTCTCGTTCTGTCTCTTTTTTTCTCTAAAAAACAAAACTTGATGTGTTCATGATGTTGTTTAGTATGTTCCAGTTGTAAGTCTTTCATAGAAATTGGTTCCAAATTGCTTTATTATATTTTGCAGCTTAACTTGGAAACACACAGAAGATGATTTTCTTTGCAGTCATGTTTGTGCATGCATGGATGGTTGCACAATTCTACATTCTCCTAAATCCTTCTGAAGTTGTTTTGCAGTGTAACACGTGCATAGATCAGTTTTTGGTGCACTTTTTTTGACTTTATCGCCCGGTAAGACCTAACTCAACCACAATTATATTTGATTGCTGTTATCTCAAGATTATATTGTGTATTTAATGTTTTGATTTCTGAATGAATGAAGAGGGAGCTAATGTGTTTTAAAAAAGTGCTGAGTATAATTTGAAGCCTTACAGTTTAAACAAATTAGTCTTTCATTGAGAGCACTGTAACAAAGTTGTGAGTCCAAGAAGTTGAGCTAAACCTTTTTTGTGTGCATGGTAAAATGTGTTAACCTCTAAAAGATGGGATTGAGATGAGTAATTCTTTATGTATCTTGTTTAACTGTAAAACCAGGAGAAGGTCGTAAACCCCACCCTTCTTACTGGGTCATGAATAAAGTTTAGTATGAAGTTTATTCTTCATATATGCCTCGAGGGAGCAGTGAGTCAATAATGATCTGTTCACCTCCCTTAATGAATACAATTTGATGTTCTTCTCAAGGCAATTACGAAGACAAACAGAGCTAAACATCTCTTCCAAAGTAGTTGTTGCTCTTGGCAGTTACTGTTCTTTAGCTTGCCTATTGAAACCAACACGAGGGTGTTTAAATAAAGTTGCATTTGTTCCAACTCCCCTCACCCCATTGTTTTTTAATTGAATTTAACATTGCTTGCTTCTGTGCAAAAAAAGAGCACGTGGGCAGGGCTTCCTCTGTTGCCTTATGTTCTGAATTATGGCGGATCATATTGAGAGAGTGGCTTGGGTTTAATTTCTAGATAAAGCCAGACAACGTCAACATCGGGTGCAGCAGCGCTGTTTGTGGATACACCCCATTCTTCAGATACGCTCTGAGTTTGTGTAGTTTAACCATTTGCTCCAGAAGCTGCTTAGGGATGAG
The DNA here is from genome assembly GCA_028564705.1 of Apricaphanius iberus. Classification (NCBI taxonomy): domain Eukaryota; kingdom Metazoa; phylum Chordata; class Actinopteri; order Cyprinodontiformes; family Aphaniidae; genus Apricaphanius; species Apricaphanius iberus. Next base: position 748,526 of record JAPXFQ010002328.1, on the reverse strand, counting down.
GTTCGCTTTCAGCGCTACTTCCGTCTGTCTCTATTCCTCCTGAGGAGCGCCTGTCCATCTGTCATCTGTAATTGTTATTTTAGATTTTTTTTAAATCTGCATTTGTTGAAAATGTTTTTACTCCTCCCGCTTCATTCAAGATACATATAGTGACATCACTACAGTTAGACGCTCTGATTGGTTGACGCGCTGCGTCAAGTCCGTCAAAAGTTCAGCCAGCTGAACTTCTGTGTTGCTTGCATTTGCTACGTTGCCGTTTGCAACGCACGTAACGCTTGAAAAGTTGATGGAGCCAACACACACAACGCACCGCAGAGACTCTGACGGACCTTTGACCGACTCGACCATAGATTTTACATGTAATCTTGCCGCAACTGGCGCTGACGTTTGGGGCGGTGTGAACCTAGCATAAGGGTCTTTGAGTACATATTCCTACAGCATAGTTTTAAGATGCTGCACTGGATGTGTTCATTATTAGGAACAGTAATAACTGGGGATGTTTGATTTTTTTTTTCCACCAATGTACCGATATTGTCTAGATCTTAATTTCCAATATCAATATAAACCGATACCATCAATCATAGGCCCCAAGAATACCGAGCACCCACAGGGATTTCCACCCACGGTATTGGTATCCCACATGGGTTAAAAATAAAAAAATAAATTGGAAAGTCAGATTGACAAAGGATAAATGTCAGTTGCGATTGTCAATCAGCTCTCGAGTCTGCGACACGAGCTGTGCTTACACACCGAACGCGATAGACCAGAGAGTCCGGTTTACATGTAAACTCAATGGAGGAGCGCGATGAAACACGACAGGGGATCCCGCGACAAATCAGAAGCAGATTCGCGTCACGAAAAAAGCAGCTGGTGCCCTTCAGGCGCGAGCGAAAATACGCGCTGCATTTTATGTGGTGCATTTTTGCCTTTGTGCTTATCGTATCTGCGACAGAAGTTGGAGAAATCTCAACTCCAGCTCTTAAGAGCTTTGTGGGTGGCTTTTAAAAGAGTCGTTGTGGCCACAAAAGACCCCGCTCTCTCCGCCGAAAAGTGAGCCAAGAACAGCTGCCTCACCTGGACACCCAGACCTGGTAATGGCTCCAAGCCAGCACGTACCGCGGCGCTCACTATATTTCATAAACTTTTACTAACCGCAGATAGATGGACAGCCGCTCAGCATTGTTGTTGGTGTGTTGGCAGGCGATGCTTGGATCTTCGCAGCACAAACTCGGTGAGCAGCTCTCCAAAGCCCCACTGCACCATCGCAGGTCCACGGGAGGTCAGGCTAAACACGTAGTCCACGCAGTCCCCCATCAGCTCTCGATAAGGACGAAGGAGGAGGCTAGCAGAGCGTTCCCGATCAGGGTCCTCCCACAAGTTACTTAATTAGTCTTCACACATGTGAAAATAGCATTTTTTAAAGCGCGACAAGTTCGCTTTGGACACGCTTCAAGGTGCAAGCGACCAGGAGCGTGTGCCGTTTTTTTGGTTGTGTCTGTCGTGTTCGGTGTGTAAGCACCGTAACGTCAGCTAGACGCTGAAGCTGACATGTACATGTCCTGAGATTGGATAAGCACTGAGGCTGTAAAAGGCGGCATTTTAAAAGATATCTAACCTTAACCCGGAGATTCAGCAGTGTATTTTTTAATCCACAATCCACTTTACCCATGGCTAACAGCCTCAGAGAAATGCTGCATATTATACTACATATTATGCCTTTTGCTCGTAACTAATCCATTTGGTGTTTGGAGCTAAAGCTAACTTATTTCACCATGGCTGCAACTAGACACCAAAGCGCAGCTGTGTATTTATAAACTACGATGCTTTCAAAAATGTTTGGGACACCCGAGGGGATCTGCAGCTAGGAGAGAAGGCACGCAGAGAAACGGAGTTCTGCAACAAAAGGTGAAGAGAAAATAGGCATATAGGTCTATTGAAAGGAAAGGAGGATGGATTTTATTTTCAAATAATCGATGCAAAGAACATGTTGGTGAGTGCAAGCATTTTTTTTGTATATTTCATATGTTTTTGTCATTTTTAATTAATTAGTAATCAGTCAATGGTAACAAAATAAAATGACAAATGCTACAAATTTAACATCTGATCCACTGCAATTTACAGTGTAAAAAAATTTTTGTGGGGCCCCCACGGCATGACAGCATGTTCAGTTATTTAGCTGTTGCATTTTAAGGAACGCAAATACTGTTTGCTTTACATTATTTTCCCGTCGTTGGTACCTTAGATGAAATGCGTATAATGCGCACTTTATTGATCAAACTTGTTTAAGCTGATATAAAATACTTATAGTTAGGGCGACTGTGGCTCAGTGGTAGAGTAGTTGGCTTGCAATCGGAGGGTCATAGGTTTAATTCCAGCTTCCTCCAGTCACATGTCTATGTGCCCCTGGGCAAGGCACTTAACCCCAAAAATTGTACATCGTCCTACTGAGCCATGTTGGCTATAGGTGTATGAAAGTGAGTGTGAATAGGTGAATGTGGCTTCAATGTAAAGCGCTTTGAGTGGTCAGTAAGACTAGAAAAGCGCTATATTAGTTCAGACCATTTACCATATAGTTAATTTATTAAAGCTTTGTTTACTTGTCTCTTAAAATCAGTGTTTAGTTTTCTAGATTTTACGCTATACGTGATCTTAGTATCCTAGATTCTTTGCAAATGTGAGATTATTGATGCTCCACAGAAATTAAGTTGGAGGGTCTAGGTGAGCACCCACTGACGGGCATATAAACCAGCACCCTTGCGTCAACAGATGTCTTTTGTAAATGTACAAGGTTGGTTCAGAAATCAAAAAGCAACGGGATATAATTGTGTTTTGACAAATAAACAAAAATATTTGGAAGAACTATACATTTGATCTTACATGTTTTGATATTTTCAGTGAAACTACAAGTAGCTCAAGAGTTTGATGGTTAAAACCCTTTAATGATCCTGACATTTTTACCTGAAATGTCTTAAAACTGTGTAGCCAAATCAAAATTGAGGCTGTTGTCTAACCATTTAGAGTAACGACATGGCTGGGGTCTCTTTGGAAAGAAAATACTATTTACCCCACAGTAGTTAGAATCTGCTAAGGTGTTTCCAATTAATACTGTATGATTTTGAATACACTGGACGAGATAAAATTTTATATCCACCTTTTTTATTTTCTAAAAATACCTACTTTAAAAGTGGCTTTAAAATGGAGTAAAAGACTGATTAAATAAAGGTTGTGAGAATTATTACAGTCTCTTCTCAAACAAAGCATCACAGCTTCCTCTATGCTTTTTTTTTTGTTTTAGAAATGGGTTTTGCCACGTTGCTTAAAGGATCTCTTACTGGTGTGGAGGTGTGCATATTAATTAATGTATGTGTATGGATAAGTTCTTTCTGGCCTGGTAATTACAAGTGATAAACCTTTACCCCTCATGTGAGATACCCGTTTATAGCATTCTTTTGACTGTTTGATGCGTCAGTCATCCTAATTCTGTGCTGCACCTCAATAGGTTCTTTCACAGTAGCAAAGACCATGACCAGATATGTACTGAAGTGTGTTTTTTGTGTTCTGTTACATCCCAATGCCGTCCGAACAGGAGTTGTATTTTTTTGTCGTCCAATATGAAACTTTGTTCGAACCCAGTCAGGTTTTAATTAATTGGACTTTGAGTGAAGTAGACACAGGATTAGCATGAAGTATAATTTGATTAAATGGAAATGAATGGGAATAAATTATTTTAACATGAAATTACTTAACTGGGTTTGCTTGCATTATTAGAGGACTAAATGTTTTAATTGGATTCATTTTAGTTGCATTTAAGTGGATTTAATTTAAATATGATTATTTCTGTGTATGATGCCGGAGGATGTTTAATAGATAGGCTGCACTTTTTGAACTTTGCCAGAACACTCCACTGTAAATCCATAGTTGTTCACTGAAACTATTACTACTTTTAAAAAATTTGGGTTGTTAGGTCACTCTTTAGGTTTTAGTATCAGTGTACAAACACTGTGGAAGATACAAGGTCCACTGCTATTCTACAGTTAAGGTGCCAGTAAATGAAGAGTGTCAGGAAGGAAAGATTAGTTTCTTCTGCTCACTTGCACATGTTAAACAGTTTCCACTTTGTGAAGCTGGCTGCACACAGCCAAGTCAGATCAAGGCTCGGCTGTGCTAGTTTTTGTGAGATCATGTAATGTTTTAAGTAAAAGTAGGAGCCAAATGCAACAAAACATGTAATTAAGAGTTTTAAAGAAAAAAGATGATAAACTTATTAAACCACAGGACCGGAGAAAAGGCAGTAACTACAATGGACTGGCAAAGAAGTCACTGAACGAGGGAGTTTAAGTTTGCTTAGAAGGGGGTGAGAAGTGGACTAAGAAATCCTGTGAACCAATTAGTGACAAACGGATACAGGTAAGGGGAAGAAAAAGGTGAAGGTAACCAGGTGGGCTGGAAAGCAGAATGACAAGAATGAAACAGGAAATACTGAACAGAAAGTCATCCTAAATGAGAAAATACAAACCCTACTGAGGATGAAATATCTAAGGGAAAACTATCTAAAAGAACTAACACAGACAGATAAACTAAGGAAATATATATAAAAATTAAGACATAATTTATTTATATTTATTTATCCTAGAGTAAAATATTAACACCAAGACATAAACTAAAATGATAATTTAAGCTGAATAAGGTAAAGAACAAGCTAAAACACAAAGACCTCAATTCCTAACAGATCAAAGAAACAGTTCACGTTTTTTCATTGATGACAGTTTAACTGAGGACTACAGGTGGATGTCACTGATTTAGACTCATTCAGCAATTGACCTTGATTTACCCTTTTTGAAAATCTCAAAGTGAGATACGTACAATAAATATTGTTACCAGTTTAGGAACAAACACATGTATAACATGGTTTAGTTACTTTTTATTTATGTGAGCAAGCAAAAGCAAAAAAACTAAATCCTATTTACACTAAGATTAAATTACGCTGATTAGTACGGCTATAATAATGTTATCTTGGACATGAGTTTATTTATTTATTGCTACATTCTTTATTTGCTTCCTACTTTCAGCAATAAAAGCATAAAAATCCACCTTACTCATCTTGTTCAACATAAAGATGAGTGAGGTCTGTAATTTCCATTGTTGGTACACTACAACTGGGAGAGACCGAATGTATAACAAAAATCCAAGAAATCACATTTTTAAAGAATTTATATGTATAATTGTGCAGAAATTAAGTAAATGGTAAGAGGCCTGCATTTATATAGCATTTTTTTATCCAGAGGACTGCAAAGCACATTACACTATATTCAGTCATTCACATACACATTTACATGCTGATGGTGCCATATTTAGCACCTACAGTACAAACAAGCAAGAAATTCTGACCCGTTCATTCTACTTTATCGTCCACTTGTTACTTCCATTAATGACACCCGTTTGAACTCATCTGCTTAAATGTAACCTGTCCACACTTTGAAACTATCAGACTCCAACCTGCACTATGAAGTGTATCATCTTTTTCAGTGGCAACTGGGAAAAACGGTGGGTGCCAAAACATTTTTGTCTGTCTGGTGAGGAGCTTTCATGTCTTAACATCTGTGGTCTGTATCTCATCCTTTGGCCATCTTATTATTCCTGCAGGGTATCTGATCACTGGCAGGGCATAGCTGTTTATTGCCTTGAACTTGTTATTTCCATTGAGATGGCTACTTAGGACATTCCTAACTCGTTGTAGGTATTTGGCTGTTGCTGCTTCCCTTCTTTGCCTGTTTGAGGGTGCCATTTGCCTGTGGTATTCCCAGGTACTTGTAACTGTCCTCAATGTCTGCTATTCCCTCTTGGAGTGAGACCCCTTCAATATGAACAACATTGCCTTGCTTTGTGACCATCCTACTACATTTGTCAAGCCCGAATGACATCCCGATGTCATTGCGGTAGAATCTGGTGGTTTGGATCATGACATCTATGTCCCATCCGCTCTTTGCATACAGCTTGATGTCATTCATGTAGAGGAGGTGGCTGATCGTAGCCCCATTCTTGAGCTGGTAAGGTCAAAGTGGGAAACCCCTCCAAAGGTGGTGGAGAATGACCAAGCTCAAGATCCTGTGGGACTTCAAGACAGACAGCCAGGATGATAATAATGAACCAACTCTCATTGTGCTGGCAGCTTTTTAAAACATTACATTGAACATATTTCTAAATGAGTACATCCTGAATCACACATATGTTATACTTCGATCTAAATGATAACTAATGATATACATTTCGAATGTGTTTGTACAGTTATTTGAGATGTATTTGATTGTAAAAATTTGAATTTAAATTGCCTACAAGTCAGAAGTCGCATATATAACATAATTTGGCTAACAGGAGCTAACACTAGCTATAGCGCATAAAACACTCACCTAGAGCTTGAAGAGCTTCTCCTTCATGCTGGCTCTCACAACTGCTTTACCCCCCAACATACCTGCTACTTTCTGCATGGTCAGAGTTATAGTGGTATTTTCCGTATTTAATGTTCCTTTCTTCATCCTGTAGGCTACAACCGTCGCTCTCCTTCTTCTTCTGCAGTTGTAGTCCGCTAACTGTTTTCACACAAAACCTAAAGTAATTTTTGCCTCCGGTCGAAAATCAAAATTTTCTCTGCATCAATCAAATTAGTGTTGAAAATTCACGGACATCATACGTTCGATCCATGGCGAATTTCAAACTGGATCAGAAAATAACTTTTATCGCTCCATTGACTCTCATCCATTTTTTCATTAGGGGACCCATGGACCGGATGTAGAAGGGTGTGACTTAGGCTCCACCTCCTGAATATCTGATGCTACAGAAACTTAGAGTGTAACTGAACCCCATGAAAAAGCAACATTTGAAAACTCTACCAAAGTGGGCAGCAGCACGTATGGTAGCAAACAAGTACAGAGAGCCTAGCGCCAGCATCGATGCTAAGTAGCTTCGGAGGGAACAACCTCAGCTTTGTTTCCTTATTCACTGTGTGTTTAAAACATATAGGTCATAACTTATTGCTTTAAAACACTTCAACGTTGTGGTTCTCCAAAGTGTGATATATGGTTTTCAGCTTCTCTGTTTCTCTCAGTATGCTTTTTGTGTGTGCATGTAGCACACAAGATAAGCAGCTTCAACTCGTCACGGGGCGGGACAAATGTGTCTGAGAGAAGGAGGGCGTCTCTGTGAGACTGTGCCTGTGATGTAGGCATGAACTCTAATGTACCAGTGTCAGCCAATCAGAAAATTCAAGTGCAGCACAACACAATGACCATGAACAGCAGCACTAAGATGTTTTTAGACCAAAAAATGTGGAATTTAACAAGTTTACACAAAAATGTCAAATATATGCTTTTAAACTGAATGATTGTATTGGTATTGTTGTTTTGTTTGCTAATTTGAAGCAACATCCTAGAGTGCCTCCACACACTTCCCATGATTGTGCAGGAATGCTAACACTTCTGGTGGATTCTTCATCGTTGGTATTCAGTGGGTTCTTCTTCTGGTCGGGTAAATGGTTATTACAACTTAGGAATTAGAAGTTACAAAAATGAATTGATTCTGGGAGATTCGAAAGATTTTTCCCGGTTCCAAACAATGCCCGATGCCCTACCCTAACGTTTGGCTTTCGCCAGTGCCGTGTGGCCATACAGAACACACTTTTGGACCAAAACAGGAAAATCCATGATTTTTATTCCTGTGCGTGAGGTCTGAAAGTCTTCTGACAATTTTAAAATCCATCCATGTGAACCAGGCCGATGGAAGTCTGTGATTGTATATAGTATTGCTCAAGTAACCAAATTATTTTCAGCAGCTTAACATTCATGCTAGGTGTAGCTTACCTGTCATAGTAACAGTTTCACCTTAATGAGATCGATATGTGGCACTGCTTTATGTTCTACAAATATTCATTGAAATTAATCTTGCTTTTTCTAGTGATGCCACTAAAAGTGCTTTACACTGAACGCCACGTTCATCCATTCAGCTGCACACTGCACACATTCAAACACTGGTACACAGATCAGTAGACAACCACAAGTTGCCTATCTGGTACCTGGGTGTTGATGTGTGTGCGTGTCTTGCTATACTCGTGTGGACGAACCATTGACAGGCCAGCAGCATTTTGTGGACAGTTGTAGTTGTGAGGGAAGATTGCCTGGTCCACATAATTATTAACAAGCGATTGCACTCTAATAGTTAGGTTTAGACGTATTGTGTGAATTAGGTTTAGGTTAAGGTTACGGTTAGGCATGTGTGACTAATGGTGAGGTTAGGGAAAGTGTGTGGGTTAAGCATAGTAAAATCTATGGGAGTCAATACAGTGTCCACACAAGTATAGCAAGAAAGTAGTTTTTGTTTGCATGTGTGTGTGTGTGTGTGTGTATGTGTGTGTTTTTGAAACTATAACATTTGGATTATAAAACGACTACTCCTCCCACTGAGTCAGAATGCCATGTTTCTTCTACGCCCATAGTGGTCAACTTGGATTGTTTATATTATAAATGAGTCAAAGTTGATATAGATTTTGTGGGTCTGTGTTGTTTTTATACCGTAAAGGTTCCAGAATTTTTTTTTTAACTATAGCCGCTTTAATGAGACCAATTCACTTATATTTATTTTCCATCATTTACTGAATCTAGGTTAACTGAATCAGCAAATAAATGGTGCCTAAAGCCTTATGTGGGTTTAACCTACTAGCTGTGTGGCCTAATGTGATCCTGTTATATTGTGGTGGGTGTCTAGTTAGCTATGAGGAGCTTATGGAACCCCTGGCAGTCAGAGTGGTACATGCTCCGTTTTTTCTCCTTCAGGTGAAGTTGTAAAAGGTTTTTAGGATTAGACCGGATTAAATTATTCATGGTGATGTAGAGAAAGAAGCAGTACAAAAAAAAAAAATAATTTTTCTACCTCAGCAGCTATGTGGAGGGGCTATGGGTCAGCTAAGGGAAATAAAAACTGAGGATTTTATTATCTTAGAGAATGAAATATTTTATCATGTATGATAATTAAATAAAATGATAAATAAAGTAATAAAACAGAGTGATACAACAAAGGTTAAAAGGAATAGGAAGCACAATGTTAAACAGGTCAACCAAATGTACATTATTAATTTCTGATGTGTTGATTGATCCTAAAGCATCTGTATACTCCTATCTTACATTCATCATGCTAGTTGTCATGTCAACTGCCTGATGAACTACAAACTAAAGCTATCCGATCCATCTGCATGGTAGTCAGTCAGGAAATGTATAATGCTGAAATGAAGACAAAGTCTCATTAAGACCAGAGCTATAGACCTAAAGAGGATGAATTAGTATGAACATGCTGCTACTTTGGTGATCTAGTGAGGAGTGAAAGCTTTTCTCATAACCTCTGTTGTCTCTGAGATGTGGAGAAAAGTTTATAGAACTGGTGCTGTGGCCAACTGGCTTTGGCAGAATGCAATAGGAACAGTAAGTCCTTCTAGTGAGGGATGTGCAAAGGGGTGGTTGAAGTGATAAAGGCACCTTTGGTGCAGTATTATGCAATAATACTAATATTAAAACAATTTCTTAATATGTGATAAATGCATTTAAATTACATTTAATCATATATTTATCCAAAGGTGAACACACTCCTCCTTAAAGGGGAAGTTTGTGTTTTTTCAACCTGGACCTTATTTAAAACATGCATTATGTTGTCCTACTCACCCAGAGAAGTTCAGTACCACTTGGAGTCCTTCGGAAGAAGTTTATATACGGTCGTAGCAGATGGATATATGCTGATCTCGAATGGATATAAACTTCTTCTGAAGGACTCCAAGTGACTCTAACCTTGTCTGGGTGAGTAGGTGAACATAATGCATGCTATAAACACGTTTCTTGTGAAAAAAAACAAAAAACTTCCCTTTTCATACCTTACCTTGCCCCAGACAAATATACAGTATGATGGGATAAAAGAGCTCCTTGGACCTCGTGGCTCTGGCTAATGGTGCATTCAAACTGCCCCAAGGTGTGTCAAGAGTCTTTGTGCGCTTTGTGTGCGTTGGCTGCATCAATTTTTCAAGGGTTACCTGCACTTCAAGCGGCAAAACAGCAAAGGCAAGCAACACAGAAGTTCAGCTAGCTAAACTTTTGATGGACTTAATGCACTTGACTCAGTGCGCCAACCAATCAGAGCGTCTCACTGTAGGGATATCGGCCGACGTTGACGTCGTCTAGCCAATCACAATCCCCTAGTGTTTTAAACATCCAACAGAGAAACCCCTGGTAAATCACTGCAAAAATGGCAAATATCCATTCTTTTGAAAACTATTTGCCTTATTGCGCAAAGATAAAAATGGCAAAACTGGATGCTTGTTCAAAGTAAATAAGGAGATATGTTTGCATCAACTTTCATTTATGACTCAATTGCTGGCTTCCTTTAATCTCACCTCCCTCCCCTTCTGTTCTTGTTATATGGCAGCAGTCAATCCGCGCTCTATTGCCTAACTCAAGTGGGAGAGAATGCTATTGCAGACACACCCAGTTCCTTATAAACGCCTTGGTTAGCTGTTTTCTGAGGCCTAAATACTCTCCGGAAAAACTCCATGTTAACTTGAAGCTGTTGTAGGTCTTTTTTACTAGGCTAAAGGTGTCTGGTCCATCGCTAAAGGGTCATTTAGTTACAACTTGCATATTTCTGATTCCTTACAGGACAGAGTGATTCCTAAAACAAACTTTTTTTCTCCTCTATGAGCACAGCCCTGCAACTAAATGTTTTCCACTGTATGGAATGCCACAGGAAATCATGCTCCTCTTTCTTGGAATTTTATAGTAAAAATACATGACTCCCTCAAGATTAATTAGAAGTTTTTTTGGCCAAAGCCTTAAAACTGGTCTCTGTTCAGCTAATCTTGTGACAAATGCAAAGGACACAGATATTAAGCAATGGAAAAGTCCTGTAACTGTTATATATTTATAGTTTAATCTTGCCCATATAGACCCGTCTTTGTTCTGCTTATTAAACAGCAGCTTTCACTACTAACTGTCAAATAGTGTAGTAAACAAAAGCAAAGCTTGAGTCACACATGCAGACTGCAGTTAAAGCAACATCATTAGTAAGTTTTGTGTTAACAGGATCACAGAAACTATTTGAAGCTTGTAAAATCAGCAGCTCTATAAGCACAAACCGTTTTAGTTGTTGTTGCTGCCTAATTTTGAACTGTAACAGTGAAAGTGTAGCTAGTAAGCTCCTCCAACTGTTTGTTCCTAGTTCTCTGGAGCCATCCTGGTGTGCCTTTACCTTTAAGGGGTGCAGTATGGAGAGCGCTTAGCGGTGTGGCTTGTTATGTAAGGCTTGGCCGCTCAGAGCTGCATGACCCTTGCAATGTCCCACTGCCAACAGGCGCTGGAGTTTTCATCACCATGCTGTTTCAAAAGGCCCTCTGGACTCTGGATATTGTTTAGCTCCATTTTATTAGTTGGCCTATTTATTTTCTCCTTTCCTCTCTACTCTCTTGCACCATCTGTCATCTTCACTGATAAACCATCTCCTTTCCCTCATTTTTCTCCTTCTTTTTAGCTGACTCACTCTGTCTTGTAAAATTATGGACTGAAATTGTGATCTCTCTCCCTCTCTCATACTCCTATAGCAGTATTTAGGTTTTTTACTATATTTGTCTTTTTCCAACGGGTTAGACCATGTCTATAAATAGATCTTAAAAAGTACAAATGGAATATGGATTTCTAAATGACAAAAGCCTGGTTGACTTTTATAAATTTTATATTTCCACTATACGTTCATTGATTTGGTATGTATTTTACTGTTCATCTTAACATTTTTCACATCTTTATTTTGTTTTCGACTTACTGAATGATATACCGTAGGGCCATTTTACTACATGTTTTGTCCCTGGATAGCTCTAAATGTAGGTTGAAATAGGTTAATTTTACCAAATATTTTCCATATTTGCCCATCAGTCATTTTGACAGATTGCAATTCATACCTCATACACACAGACATTTTCATTTTTACGTGTGAAATCCAGGTAACTGAATCAATAAAACATATTTTCATGAGAATTATCTCAGACGTGGACACTCTTGCTAATGCATCTCGCTATCCTTAAACTGAAAGCATGTTGAAATTTTAGGCAGGCTTGGAGCGCATCTATGACTGCCACAGACACAGACTGTTGGTAGTATAACCAATGAAGCAAAATGAGTGGATAATGCAGGATTTCCTTCCACTGAAGCGATCGGAAAATCTGTTGTCTAGATAGTTTTGCCAAATTCTGATCATTTAAGTTGCAGAAATGTTCCCTGACTTCACAATTGACTGAAGTAGCACTCTTAATTCCAGTCTTCAGGCAACAGACCACAGATTCAGCCTCCATTACGCACAAATGCGAGCACAGTTCAGCTCCTTGTTGAGGTTTCAGGCCACAGCAGGGGAAATTTTAATAATTAATACATGTAGCCTATTAATCTTCTTGATGTGTGATGTCACAATGTGGATTCTCTTTTCAGTTTGTTAGGATTGAAAATCGTTTAAACTAAATAAATGGAATGCTACTAAATGTTATTTTAAAAATCGATAGGTAAAAATAGCCTGCATTTATTTTGGTCAAAATGACCAGCAAGGGTAAGACCAACAACCAACAACAAAAAAGTGAAAAGCAATTTCTAGGTTGAACTGCACTTGGGGCTCTTAAACTTAATCTAAAATGCCAAACAAGCGTGCACTAACAACAACATAGGTCATATCTATCTAGATCTGTCTATCTAGGACACATCTAGGAGTGTTACCCGGTCTTTCCACTGGACGTGTCAGCAGCAAGTTACAGGATCAGCACGTTTTACTCACGTATGTAACTGCTCCTTTCCACGGGGGGCGTCAGCAGCACGTAGCAGCAGGGAAGCAGCTGTCACCGAGATAGCCCGAAATCATGCGATATCAGCAAAATCACGCGTAGTTTCTTCAGTAAACGCAACAACAAGCAGGAAAAAGACTACAACATGGCTCTAAAAGGTCTGTGTTTTATGTTCTGTCCGTTTTACATTCGCCAATAAGTTTATGTTATGTCATGCAATACACAAAATTCCTCGAAGTGCAAAAGAATAATGTTAGTTCCGATCTGAGGTACTGTAGACCCTCCCGCGACCTACTGACTTCTCATGGGGCCGCACAGGTAGTAAAGTAAAGCTACTGGAAAGAAGCACCTTTGTTTTATTCGGAAAATTTCCGGATGCTGAGCCGTCTGATTTCCTGTCTTCCCCTATCCAAAAATGTCGAAATTTACACGTTTCACAGCCGTAGCACGTAGAAAATAGGACTGCTGCGTATATTTAGAAAAGTGCTGCGACATGACGCTCCTGTGACGGGGCAAACTCCTGCTGCTTTCGTCTCTGGTGGAAAGGATTCTATTGATTACAGCGGTGGCTAACAGCCGCGTATGACGTGCTGCTGCTGTAACATGCTGCTGACGCGTCCGGTGGAGAGGAGGGGTTGGAAGCAACAAAAAGTTATAGTTAGGTTAATGTATTACTGTAGAATCTAGAAAAATATACTTTAATATGCTAATGTGAGACAAAGAAACCATGAGAAAATACAAATTTGATCAAGTTTGTTAATCTAAAGAAAGCAGCTTCCCAAATCAACCTGGACCCATGTAGAAATAGTTAAATTGTGAATTTCTATATGACCACATTAGGTTTTCTTCTATATCTTTTGCCACACCCAGACCTGATTTACCTGAAGGATCAATAAATCACCTATAAAAAACATGAAATAGGTTCAAAGATCTCAACACATCATCTAGAGAAATGCAAGAACAGATGAGGGTCTAGACTGATTTGGAAAGCACTTTGTGTATGTTGCCATCTTGCGGCTGCAGCGCCATTGCTGCTGTGACAAGTGTCAGTGATTCATTCACTAAGGTTGTGATCTTAACTGACCTTCTACAGTGACAGCATGATGAATACTTGGATTGATGATGTTACACAGTGGCCTCCAGTAACTGATGAATGTATATTTAGTGAATAGTTATGTTAATTTATGAATTAATTATTTGTTTGAGCATTAAACAGGAGTGATTAATAGGTAGATAATTGACTGTACTCTTAAACACTACGCATATAGCATACATTACCTGTGTAGACGTTAGCAAGCTGATAATGAATTCCACAGGATGTTGGTATGTGTAACTTTAAACTGTTTTTTTTTAGTTATGTTTCAAATACTAAAGCTTTAGGCCTATTTCTTTACACTGTAGGATCAAACACTGACAGTAAGCTAGGCACCTGATAAATGGCCGGGTGAAGTGTCTTGCCAAAGGACACAAGGACCCAGACAGCCAGAGCTGGGACTCCAACCAGCAACCCTCCAGTTTCAAGACGAACTCCCAACCCGTGAGCCACAGTCAGCCCATGTAAGCTTTTTTATTTGCACTTATTTCAGTTGTGTGGTTCATAGATTGTTATTAAGACAGCTGAGCGTTATAGGCAACAGTATTTTCCACATCCTAGGGTCAACTTGCACTTAAAGTTGTACACACCAGCTTGGACAATGATTCGGGTTGTATAGTGTAAACATTACATAGCTAATAGCAGAACAATCAAAGCCAATCCTGGGATTTGTATAGCTTGAAAAAAAATCTATTTAAGCCTTTCTTGTTCATCTGTACAAGAACAGCTCTTGATACAAAACTACAAAGCTAGGTTCTTGAAACTTATACACAATTATTTTGTACTAATTAGATCATATTTAAAACCTTGTTTCTGACTTATGAATGCTATATTTTATTTGTGAAACGACAGAAAATATATTATTATTATGCATTTACACCACTGGTTCAGCGCATGCAGTACAAAAGCTGGACTATTTACACCTGAACTAGACTATTTTACACTAATTGTAGCACAACCAGTGTGTAAATTTGTGAAACCTTTATTTAACATCAGCTTTTTTTCCTGCAATTTTTTTCAGAGTACCCTCAAAAAGTAAGTTTAGGCTCCAGAAAAAATGACAAAAAATACTGTCCCCTTGGAAGCTGTTCGTAAAGCATTGGTATTTCAACGTGCAAGACTGTTTTATCTTGTTAAATACGTTAAATATTTATGTTTTTGGGGTTATTGTGAAGGTGTAATGAATGTTTTGTATAGATATGGAATCCTACATTTCTTCAGTATTGGATCTGGATGAATTTGAATGCAGTTGGGAGTTTTTTGTCTGACAGTCTGGAGTTTTCTGCTGTTATTAGAACAGCCTATGACTGAACATATCCTCCCAAACATTCTCAGACATGTTGGCTAAAGAGTAAAGGTGTACTTCTTTGCTGCTTTTATTCAAATGCCCACTTCATGCACAGGGCCAATGGCTGCCTGACTGGGAGCTGTCACAGCAGTAATGGCGGCATCTTGAGTCCTGATTATTTGGTTTTATCTGACTATATATGTTTCATTTCACTAACTATATGATGTATACAAAAAAACCAAACGATTGTGCCACATAATTTAAAACAATCACAAACTTGTAAAAGCAGCTGCTCTAAGTGCTAAACAGAACTTCCTGTTACCCAAGAGCGGATGAGGAGAAGTATCAAACCCTTCCTGGACAGTATTTGTGTGAGCAGGTGGGCATAGGCTGAGAAAGCCCTCCGACTCTCTTAAAAATGATTTCTTATGGTGATTTAAACCTTTGGATTGAGGTCAAGGTTTCACCTGTTAGGGTTCTTCTGATTCTGTCAGCTTGCAGTTGGTGTGTTTGGAAAGAAACTTGCTCATGTGTTGTTGTGTGTGTAAATAATTTTTGTTCCAGTTTTAAATGGACCATCTGTCATGAAAGTTTTACACAACACATGCTTTGGGTATCTGTTACTACTGCATGAATGGCTGTGATAGCATATTTATGTTGCCCTTTGATGCTGGAAATATTTAAAGGGGAAATTTGACATTGTTTGATTGAAATTAGCTCTCTGTAGTTCACTGTATAAATTCTATTTGCGATTTGGCTTATGTTGTGTGCCTTTCCTTTGCTTTGTGCCTTCTGCTGTAGTGTTGTTACTTTTACTGTTGCCTGCATAGTGACTTGCAGTTGCATGCTTTTTTTTTTTTTTTTTGCATTGTGGTTTTTACCAAGACCAATATAGTCCATCCAGTTCAAAATTCAACATATTCCACCTTGTAGATAATCCTGGCTTAATTTTCTTCCTCAAAATTCAACTTCAGGTTATTACTGCTCAGGTTTGTTCTAGAAGTAGTTGAAGGATCTTGCTTAGTTTCCACTGATCAATATGGCACGGGTTGGCGTGGTTGCTATGCTGGTATTTTCTATTGTGTCCATTGCAAAAGCAGCCCATACAACTGACCCGTCCATAAGACAATGGTACCATATCATTAGGGGGGCCTACCATAGATAACAATCTATTAATTGGGGGACAGAAAAATTTTACTGTTTGTAACAAGCAAGAGACATAGTAGTGTTTCACATTTGTTAGGCACTACTGTGACTCCACTTAAAGGTATTCTGGAGGATCTTTTCTTCCTGGTGGATAATCTAAGCTACCTAATTGTCAATCATCCTAAGAGTCTGCATGTGTACTCTCATGTTTATCATTTTGCCTCACAGTTCTCATCAGATTGTTATAACATGGCTAGTTGCCGGAGCAAAAGAGTCTTTGCGGTGTATGGGAGGAAGAGAAAGGCCTCAGAAGAGAGAAACAAGACCAGAGGGTTTTTAGGAGATTCTTTTCAATGATGGTGTGTACTGAAAGCACAGGTTGGGCTCCCCACTGATTCCTCGATTGCAAAGTTTCTACTTGGCAAGCAGGCTAAAGTTTAGGGTTACTTTGTCAGGAGATCACATAGGTATTCATTTATGTTCTGTGATGTGTAGAAATTTAGTAACGGTCCCTAACTGAAACCACTGCCTTCAGGAGCAAGCCTTCTTTGGCGTTGTATCTGCTCCATGAGCACAGGTTTGGGTGAAACGTTGGAGGTAGTCTCCGCTAGTGATACGGATGCATGTAGAAGTTTGGCATGTACCGAATTTCCCCTGGTGGGACTATTAAAGGATTATTCTATTCTATTCTATGTTGTTTGGAGAAATGCATTTCAGATTACTGCTAGAATAAGTTATCTACATCTATACGGGGACTTTCACAGAACGATTTGTTGTTGTGACTTCTTCTAAAAGTGGAAATGGGCGTTCTTTCCTGAAATTCGTTAATATCCTCCTCTATACCTGTTTCTCGGTTTAAACCCGTCAGGGCAGTGAGAGTCCAACTAGTGGTGGAAACACTTGGGAATACTTTAGACCCATGATTCTCAAACTGTGGTATACCTATAGTTAAAAGGGTTAGCCTTCTACAGCGTGTGTGTAGGTTGGTCATGATGGTGGTACTTGGAGAGCTTGACATTTTCTCAGGTGGTACCCACTGTAAAAAATTTGAGAAATACTGCTCTAGACTATAAAATACTATATTTCACTGACCTGTGCCATACTGCTCAGTAGAAATAATGCCGTCTGTAATGCAAACAAATCCTCTTCTAAATTTCAGCCTTTTAACCTTGTACAGATTTTTTCACCAAAAGACTAAAAAGGCCTTCCAGGCTGTGGGAGTGAGTCCTCTCACTTCGGAGATCAAGAGTTATGTTCTAAATCAATGCAGCACCAGAAGACTGATACATTGTTTTATTTTTGGGGAATGGGGAGAATATAGGAGGAAAACCCAAAACCCAAAAACTGTTCTTCCTGAAAATTTGAGCACTTTTAAGCATTGGAATAGGGTGGGGTGTGGAACAGGACTCATAGGAAGGGATTAAGTAGGCCTCCATAAGGACCCCAGAAAAGTGTCGTATTGTGAAACTATCTTTGTGAATGTTGGAATTCCAGTGGAAAAGGCTTCAGTCAAGCCAAGAATGCTTACATTGTGCAGAGAGGAAGTTGTGCTGTTGTCAGTCCCTTTATTTGAAACTTTGGGCAGAGACAGACAGGAAGCTTTCTAATCACATGTTAGAGCTTAATGGTTTCAACACATCTTCTTCCATTGTGGTTTCATGGTTTCAATCTGCCTCCACGTGAGCTCTGGCAAAGTCCTTGCCCTTTCTTTTTTCACTTCCATGTTGTTGAGGTTCTTGAGCGGGTCATAAATGTAAAAGGAATGCTTGTTTAGCCTCAGCGTGGACAACGTTTTAAAACCTGGAATGCTTTGATCAGTCTGGAATTATGACATCAACATAAAAGAGAAAAACTTTGTTGTAATTGTTCTAATACTGGATAAGACTTGTTCACGGTGAAGACATGTTCGTTTTTGCAGTATTGAACTTTAATCCAAAAGAGGATTAGAAAATAATACTTTTTCCATTGAGGGTGGGGTTCAGGAGTTAAATATCCCTGTTTGTAGCCGACAGAATATGATACTCTGTTAGCAAGCCATTACATTAAAGATGCATGAGCAACAAACAAAAAATTGTTTCACTCAGAATAAAACTAAACACCATGAAGACCAAACAATCTTAAAAACATATATAAAAGAAAATACCATTGTATTGGGTTAGGGGTAGATGGGCCTGTGATTAGTTCCTGAATATCATTTTAAAATATTTTCTGTCTTTCTAATACAATGGAATCAATTTTTCCAATATTAAAGACGCTGATTGCTGATGGCACTTCCACCAAGTGCAGAGATAAGGAAGTATTTATGGATTTTAACTTTGCATGTACGTTAAGATGCTGCTAAATATTGTTGATGAGTTAATATTTTAAATCATCTATTATCATTTCATAGCAAAGGAGATGGACCTTTAACATTGACATTTTCATAAGGCTGATAATATTTCCAGTTCTAGTGTATTTCATAAGGATCCAGTTAGCAGCAGATTCTCTGTGCATGTCTATGCTGCCGTTTTTGCTGTGTCTCCCAGATGGAGTAAGACTTGTGGTAGATACTGCTCTACTTTCTAGAGGATATTTCTAACTAGCACTTCAAAATCGGCTGCAAACTTTTCTCTCCTACATGATGGTGATTTCAGCTTAACTAACTGATACTGATACAAGTACATTAGAACAGCATCGGCCCTGATACCGGAATTGGTATTGGTGCATCCCTACTTGGGACCTTCTCATCATTTCCACTTATTGATCAAATGTTCTGACAGGACCGATTAACTTACATGGCATGGTTATTAAGGTGAACGTCACTGACAGCTTTTTTCTCCTTAATCATGTTTAAGGACCAGAAATGTTTTCTGTCTTTGTTGGATCCATATTACCTATGTAGAGTATTGACATAAATCACTCAGCTTCGGTAGGGTTTTCTTTGTCTTTTCAGGTAAGGACAGCGTTCTTATGCAGCACCTTTCTTCTTTCTTTCTTTTATTTACCACATTTCACTTTGGTTTTATACTTGATACATGCACAGCTGTCTGGTGCAGTTTCAGATGAACTCTTCCTGCTCTTCTGATGGGACAGAAATCTAAATTTAGCCCAATAAAGAAAAAAGCTTACTTTTAATCTTCGGTCCAGCCACTGAGCTGAAAACTTTTCCCATTTTGATTTTGTTATTTTCCTTTCCTGGTTCAGGGAAAAAAGACTGGAGGCCTAAAACTGGTAGGAATGATGATTCACTAACTCTGTCACAGCCTATATTTTGCAGTCTATTTCTGTTCCCTGAGTAAAATGCTAAAGAGCTTTGCAGATGTTTTTGCCAGATGTGATTTAAACTGTGATCTTGATGCTTAACTGAAGTTGCCGGCTTGAGGATACATTTATGTATTTATAGATTTATTTTTTATTAATTGATTTATTCAACAAATATATCTGCTTATCATGATCATTTGTGGTAAAATCCCACCAGTGCCAGATCACAGTACTAGCTTAGTATGTACAACTATAAGTGAATCAGCAAGTGCATGCTGATTCACCATACATGTCTGTTTATAAGGAGATTTTTCCACTTCTGGGGTGTTATTGAAAACTACTACTACTGTGTATTTGCAACATTAAATGTGTCGCAATATTGCAACTTTCAGCCACAGCTACATATATGACCACTAAGTAGGCCTGGGTGATATGGGCTAATTTATTTTTATGGTTTTATTTTTTTTATTCAATTTACAATTGTCCCGCCCCCCAACACACTCACACACACACACACACACACACACTTATTAAGATATGTAATAAGTATAACAGACAGAAAACTTGTGCAAAGGATTCTGTTTTTGTGCTAAGGTTTGTTAGTCACTGCGGTTTTGTTCGAGAGACTGGCATTTTTCATATTCAGTTGGACGCCTCTGTTTCAGGTGTTGAATTGGTTTGTGGTGCTGCTGCCTTTGTCTCTGATGGGCTTTTAGGCAAATGTAACGGCATGGGGTCTCTTGCTCCACATCTGTCACAGGACACCCATACCAATTCCTCTACGGAAGCTCCGGGGGGCAAATGTATCTTCAATCTACCCCACATTTTGGGGTGTGTTACCATGGAAACTTTTGGAGTAAATCAGGCTTGAATTAGCGACACCAAACAAGGAATAGTTGCTGAGGCAAAGCAAAGAGAGAGCCAGTTTTCGAAAGACAAAACTTATGGTGCTGAGAGGTCTGTTCCTCGCCGAGTTCCCTCCCATTAAGTAATTACTGATTCAAATTCTCAAGAGGGATATTAACCATCTGATCAAGATGTTCTGTTGTCCAGTGAGAAAGAAAGTGATGTTCCATATGCACGCAGCGTAGCCAATCCTGTTCGCCATGATGGTCCACAAGCTATACATACAGATCTGATGCTGAGTCTCACCATGTCTAGGTACATGGTGGGGTAGCATGGGTGGTCAAAACAGGGGTACTCATGAAAGAGGTAGCAGGAATGTAAAATCCAGAGGAAGTAGCAGCAGACGTGGTGGAAAATGCAGGAAAATAGACTGCTAATGCTGGAGAAGGCATTAGTAAGGTTCAGGGTCCCTCTGCAAATGGCAATGAGGATGGCGGGGTTTGCTTTAAAGATATCTATAAAATTCTGAGCCCACTGATTTCCTCTCTGTTGTTTAGCCTAATTACATATTAAGTAAACCGATATGCCAACACTGTTCTTGAAAAAAAAAGTAAAAACATTTACATATATATTTAGAAAGTAAAAAAAGAAATTAAATAGTAAGAAATAATCAAATAAAAGTAAAAAAAAAAAAAAAGGCAATATCCGTAGAGTTATGCAATCCAAAATACGTCATAATATGTTAATTAGATGAGTGAATTTGCTCCCATCACAAACTTTGGGTATGAACTTTATGCCTTTATCTCTAACCATAATAAAGCTACAACATTTTAAAAAAGTGATATCAAAATTTTATATTTTATTAAAAAAACTCACCTAAAGCGTTGATATCCTTTATTAAAGCATGTACCTTTATTATAATTGCTTATCTTATCAGTGTTTGCTTACATCAGAGTACCAGTTTACGGTTGACAAAAAATTATTTCCTAATAAACTAAGATAAATGTTTTTTTAAACAAAAATGGATCTGAAAATATTAATATTTCATTATTTGGAAAATCCGGATTTTTTTCCCCCCACCAATGAACCACTTGGGCTTCCATAGTTCAGAGGTACGTAAGCTCAACCAGGACCTACCATCTTGTTTAACCAGCATAATTTACACCCATGATTCTCAAACTGTGGTACGTGTACCAACAGTGGTACTCAAGCTCTCCCAAGTGGTACTTGGAGGAAAGTTCTAAATATTTCTTTTCAATAAAATGTATTTTAAAAAATATATATATAATTCAAACAAAGTATGGCTGTTGCTGGCAACAATTACCAATAAATAATCATTTTAGGAGTAAATAAGCCTCCCTTGTTAATTGTCTATAATTGAAAGGGTAAGCCTTCTCAACTGTATGTTTAGGTTGGTCATTATAGTGGTACTTGGAAAGCTCGACATTTTGCTCAAGTGGTACCCACTGTAAAAAGTTTGAGAAATACTGATTTACACCTTATAATTAGTTGGAATTTCAGGTCAAGTCCTATAAGGGATGATTAAAATAAAAAATAGTTTAGAAAAATACTTTCTGTCATTTGTAATTTCTGTTTTAGAAAGGGGGAAAAAAGGTGTTTAATTTGGATGTGCTAAGAAAAAAACCTGAGATTTTTAAGCCATATGTCCCAGCCCTAAGTACTATGAATATAAACGTAACCATCATCCAAACCTAGTGCCTACTGCTGTTAGTCGGCCTGTTACCACCCTCACAAAAATTGAGTGTTTTTTCCTCTTCAGCTGTCTGTAATCAGTGTTGAATATTCTACTTCAAGTTTGCTGTTCTTCAATATGAATCTTTCTAATTTTAGTCTCTGTTTATAGATTATCTATATAACATGCTTTAGCTGGGCTATTTTATCATTCAGAATTGTGCCATTTCCCTTCCTGCTCAATAAAACATTTTCATGTGTGGTTCAGGGCCAGAGAAATCTGTCATCAACAGGTTGGTGGCGGGAACTGCTGGGTGGAGATGGGCTCTGTCTAGAACGCCACAGCTTGCCATCATCCACATCTTTATGCTTCAACAACATAGGAATTCTGCATCTGGTTTAAACTTTTATAGCATCAGCATGTTTACAGGCGATATGTTTAACTGTGTTCAGATGTTGTAGGTCATATTGGCTATCTGCAGTGCTCCCCATGCTTATGAAGCTGTGTAGTTATGAGTTTGTACTTGTGTGTTTCCTAAGACCTGGCCGAGCTCCAAGCAACCAAGGGTTGCAGAAACGTGGTATCCAGTTTTCTGCAGACAAGACTTGGACACCAACTATAGTCCGACAAGCTCTGCAGAAAGTTCAATGTTGCATATTGCTGAGTTATTTACAGTTAGATACGTTTTAATACTCTTTGTAAACCCTGTTACTGAACACTGGAGTCTTTTAGGATACATAATAGAGTTCTGTTTTCTTAGCTTTAGAATTAAAATTTAATTGAACCTACTTTGTCTTCATTTGTTTGTTTCTGTTTACATATTTCTTCTGTTGCCTGGGATACTGCCTCACACACTGCTTCACACTCCCAACCATGAATTTTAGTAATCTTGTTTCTCCTTTGCTGGGGTTCTTAAGGCATTACACCCTTTTTTATATCTGATCATCCCCTACCTGTTCTGCTGAGAAAAAGTTTTTGCCCTTTACATTTTTTATTTTTATTTTTTCCTCCTCTCAAATATTTCAGATTATCAAACAGGTTTTAATATCAGACAAAGATAATGTAAGTAAACAACAAAGAATGACAATTTACTAAGAAAAGAAGCTATCCAAACCAGTTGTGGTAGAAGGTATTTATAAAAGTATCTTTAAAAATAATAAATATATGTCTCCATATACAAAAACTTCTCCAAAAAATAATAATAATAGTTAGCATATTTTCACAATGATGGGATTCAGGACTAGTCAGATACACACTGATTTGATGGATAAAATAATATTTAGGTGCACATAAATAGAACTTTAAGGTTCTATTATATGGTCCTCTATGTGCCTACCCTCATCTATGTTCACAAACTCTGGGTGGTGACCGAAAGTACGAGATCACGGATACAAACAGCTGAAATGAGTTTCCTCTGTAGGGTGTCTGGGCTCTCCCTTAGAGAAAGGGTGAGAAGCTCGGTCATCTGGAGAGGGGTCAGTCTAGAGCCGCTGCTCCTTCACATCGAGAAGAGCCAGTTTAGGTGGTTCGCACATCTGGTCAAGATAAGTCCTGGATGCCTCCCTGGTGAGGTGTTCTCGGTACGTCCCAATGGGACGAGACCCAGGGGAAGACCCAGGAAACGTTTGAGGGACTATGTCTCCCGGCTGGCTTTGGAACACCTTAGGATTCCTCTAGAGGAGCTGGTTCAAGCGGCTGGGGAGAGGGAAGTCTCTTTCTCTGCTTAAGCTGCTGCCCCCGCAATCCGGCCCTGGATGAAGCGGAGGAAAATGAATGGGTGGGTGTCCTTTAACTTGTTTCTCATCTATTGTTGAATCACTTTGGACTGGGGCATACTGTCCTGTTTTCTGAGATCTTTTATCCTTTTTCATGTTGTCATTAAGGTTCTGTTTAAGTCATTTCTGGAGTCTACAGGTCTTTCAGTAATTAAGCCTTGATCTGGTTAATGAATTTACTTAATCTTTCCAAAAAATGTGTTGAATCACAGTTGATTTTCAATATAACATGTAATCCAGAGCACTGTAGCCTACAGTGTTTTGTGATGCATTTTTTTCATTTAAAATGATTGTTTATTATTATCATCATCTAGTTTGTTCTGATTGCTATTGAAGTCTTGACAAATGTTAGGTAAAGGTATTAAAATTGATTTTAGAGATTCAATTCAATTCAGTTTATTTATATAGCGCCGTTTCACAACAGATGTCATCTCAAGGCACTTTACAATCCCTGCATATATCTGTTCTTACTACTAAAGCAAAGCAACAGGCGACACAGTCGCAGATAGAGAAGAAAGAAAGATTGCCATGACCTAGATGGGCCCTCACAACAAATAAGTTGAGTCTACATCATGTGTGCTACAACCTTTAACATACGAAACAGCATGGCTTAGTTAAAAAAAAATGTGAGCTCTGCTCCTAAAGGGAATTTACAACACTGACAACAACCCCCAATTTGAAAATCTGGAGGTCATCCACACCTTGCTTAAATGACCAAATGCTCCTATATGATTGGCTGTTGCTATTTGTATTAACAAGTAATTGAACAGGTGTAGCTCATAAAATTGCCAATGAATGTCGTTTGCAGTTGCAATGGAAGAAATCAGCATTGTCTATATATATATTAGGGATGTGTATTGGAAAGAATCTGGCGATACGATATGTATAATGATACAAAGGGGACGTGTGATATATTGCAATATATCACTATAGTGAGTAAGACTAGACATTTTTCTTTTTACAAATGAATTTAACTGTAGAAAATCTGTCACAAGATTCTAAACACTCCAGCATGTTTTTATTACAAGATCTAGTTGATCCACTGGAACAAAGAAGGTGAAAACAGCCACTAACTACCAGTCATACTTTTAATTTATACAAAAATTATTGTATTTTTTTATGTTTTAATTAAAATTCTTGAATAATAAATATTGATTCTTTGCTTTTGAATATCGATACAATATCATGACATAAAATATTGCGATATATTGGCATATTTTTTCTTACATCCCTAATATATATATATCTGCAAGTGGTTAGTTTATTTGTACAACAGGCACCAAATGACAACCAGATGTGGAAGCAGATGTTGAGAACTAGGAAGGGGATTGTTTTCACAACTCTTGGGAAACAATGATTTAGATCCTTCAGATTTACAGAAAATTTGTCCAAAATGCGGTGAACATTTACAAATTTATGTTCCAGAGGACCAGCATCATTTGTTAGTTAGCTGTCACATTCATCTGCCTGTATTTTTTCCCTTCCTCCTTATCTCAGCATGAAAATCTCACTGCTGTCCCCCTAAAGTCCCTCCCAGTTGTCCTATTTTTCCCAGAATTAACTGCAGTGGTCTGTAGGCACCCTTTCAGGGGGAGTGGGGAGGATTCCTTCAGCAGTCTGTGTTATTATTTTTCCCTCCAGCCATGAGATGCTAGAGTTGACAGAAGTACAGGAGAGGGTTTGATGTTCCTGAAAGCACAGACTGTTGACTTCATCCCGATATCAGACAAGCAAACAGGCAGCAGTTGTCAGGTGTATGTTGCCACCGGTTGTCATTTCAGGGGTTGGGGTTTGGGGTTATAAGAAGTTCATGAGCACTGTAAGCTTGGTTTGGATTAGAATCAATCGTCCTATCTGTGGTGGTGTTGGTTGAACTGATAGCTGAATATTTAACATTAATATTATTTAATATTGAATATTTGAATATTTCTTTGACCTTTGACTGATACTGATGGACATGCACAGATTTCAAGATGCAGATATCCACTGTAAAAACTCTTTTTTTGATATAACTCTAAGAGAGAAAAGAAGACCTTGAATTTGTTTTATGCCAATATAAAGGAACCTTATATGTTCAAACCAAGACCTTCTCTGAGACAGTCAGATCACAATATTTTCTTTCTCTGCTCAGAATATAAACCACTTGTTCAGAGGCAACCTCCGACAAAGAGAACTGTTAGAAAATGGTCACATGAAGCTGAAGAAACCCTGCAGGACGACTCTTTGCCAGCCACATGGAGAGGACATCAATGCCATGTCTGTGTGCGTGACATCAACTTCCTTCCCACCAGAACAGTGAGATGCTTACTTAAAAACAAACCCTGGATCAACAGTGAACTGAAGGAACTGTTGAACAAGAAAAAAAGAGCCTTCAAGGAGGGAGTGTACTTGCACTATTCCTTTTCACTCTGTACACCTTAGACTTCCAGTATAAAACAGAGACCTGTCATATGCAGAAATACTCAGATGACTCTACAATTGTCGGGTGTATCAGATATGGAGATGAAGCTGAATACAGAGAGCTGGTGGACCGCTTTGTGGCGTGGTGTGGAAACAATCATATTTCCTTGAATGTGAACAAAACAAAGGAGATGGTTGTAGATTTCAGAAGAAACAAGGATAAGTCAAAGACTGTCTATCATGGGAGAAGAAGTGGAAGTAGTTGAGGAGTACAAATACTTTGGAGTTCACCTGGACAACAGACTGGACTGGAGAATCAACAGTGAAGCCGTCTACAAAAAGGGACAGAGCAGACTGTACTTTTTGAGGAAGCTGAAGTCCTTCAAGGTTTGCAGCAAGATGACTGAAAATCTTCCACAAGTTTGTTGTGGAGAGTGTTATCTCTTTGTCAATTATCTGTTGGGGTATCGGCATCAGAGCCAGGGACTTAAAACGACTCAACAAACTGATGAAGAAGACTGGTTCCGTTCTGGGGACACCTGTGGAAAAACTGGAGACAATGATGCAAAGAAGGGTTCTTCATAAAGTTAAAAAGATTATGGACAACCCTTAGGATCCTCTTCATCAGACTATCCTAAAGCAACAGAGTATCTTCAGTCGGAGGCTTCTTCAGTTTCGCTGCAACACAGACCGCTACAGGAAATCCTTTCTCCACACAGCCATCATGGTCTATATCAACTCCTTGAAGAATTGGTTAGTTGGGAGCTACAACAACACTTAATTTCCCTCTGGGATCAATAAAGTCATTTTGAATTTGAAATTAAGGCAACATTTTCCAAACTACTTTTAGAAGTTTATTCAACTAACTGGTATCTTTGATTTGTAAATAAAATAGTGGAATGCACACAGACAAACACACACACACACACCCAAGGGGTATTCCACGAAGCAAGCTAACTCAAAAAGCCAGGTTT
The DNA here is from genome assembly GCA_028564705.1 of Apricaphanius iberus. Classification (NCBI taxonomy): domain Eukaryota; kingdom Metazoa; phylum Chordata; class Actinopteri; order Cyprinodontiformes; family Aphaniidae; genus Apricaphanius; species Apricaphanius iberus. The sequence goes on along the minus strand of JAPXFQ010002328.1, from coordinate 721,227 downwards.
ACTTTGATGATCCTGGCTTAGTTTCACACCTCAAGTGTGATATTGCTTTTATAGAACAGTTCTACAAACGCCTTTTATTATTTAACAATAATAAGCAACAACAGCTCATGATTTGTTTGTTTATATAATCATGTATTAAAGGTTGAATATGGAACAATTTAATAAAAAGCTTTTTTTTTTTTAAATGCTTCCATGGGACATTTAGAGGGGTGCAGAATGAAAGTACACCATTTCCTGACAAAATTATATTTGAGATATAATAAAATAAAATAAAAATTTTGATGGGCACGACGTTGGCGTTCTGTTTACATCTACCAGCCACTCGCGGGCGCCATAGCGAGTTGTCTGATAAGATAAATAGTCTGTTCGGCACAGCTGGTACTGTGGATAATAATAACCGTAGTTACCCTAACCAGGTTTGTTCTAGTGTTAGCTAACATAACAAGAAAGTTAAAAGAACATATTTAACTGCTTACCTGGCAATCTGACAACTTCCACCAAATAAAGTCAGATTTTTTCCTGAGTCTCCAACTCCCCAGCCTTCCACTTCCATCTAGCCGACTCCCCTCTGATCACTGCAGAGACCCTGCTTGTTAAGTAGCTACAGTGCACGGCTCATCCTCCATGCTCCCCTCTCCCCGAATGGCTCCAGCCGGCGGCTCGGCTTGTCTTCTCCACTCCCCACGTAGCTCCAGCGGGCAGCTCGGCTCGGCTCGCCCCCCCCCACACCCACCCCCCCCCCCCCCCACACCCACCGGCTCGGCTCGGCTCGTCTTGCCCGCTCCCCACTTAGCTCCATCGGGCGGCTCATGTACGATTCGTCACTGGACATGGTGCACATATCAGCAGCGAACCTGGCACCAAACAGCATGAATCCTCGTTCTGTTTTTGCAACTACCACCTCCGCTCACTAGATGTCGCTATGGGGTTTGTGTTCCATATTCAACCTTTAAGCTCAGCCAATGCAAATAGTTCTAAATGGAAGAGTGACATGGGAGTTGCCAGGCATACAACAATTTCAGCACAAACATTAGAACACCTGTACAGGTTAAGCTTAAGCAGGTACACTGCTCAGGTCCTTTACGAGAGGCCTTAAAGGAACCGTAGTTGCCCTAAGCGGATTTGTTCTAGTTTTAGCTAACATAACAATCAAGTTAACCTTTTAGCCTTTTATTGTGGTTAGTATAAGGTACACCTGTGCACTAATCATGATGTCAGATCAGCATCTTGATGTGGCACACCTGAGGTGGGATGGATTATCTCAGCAAAGCAGAAGTGCTCACTATCACACATTTAGACTGATTTGTGAACAATGTTTGAGAGAAATGGTAATATTGTGTATCTGGAATGAATTTTAGATCTTTAAGTCCATCTCATGAAAAATGGGAGCAGAAAAAAAGGTGTTGCGTTTATATTTTTGTTGAGTGTGTATATATATATATATATTTAGTACTGTTTTGATATAATTACCACACCTCCAGCTAATGTCAGCAAAAATCAACAACACAAGGACAAGGCTGATCAACATAAGCCAGCACCTTTGCCTTACAGTGTGTCCACACCAAACGCGATAGGAGCGACTAAAAAGCGCGACACACGCCTAGCTTTTCACGTGCACATTCGCACCTTGAAGTGTGTACAAAGCGAACTGGATGCGCTTAAAATATGGTATTTTCACGCGCGAACTAGCCTTCAGCAGAGTTGGGGCAAGAGTGCATCTGCCGATGGATTATGGACCGAGCTGATGGAGGACAGCGTGTTCGGCCCGGGCTTCAGCAGACCTGGGGCTAGAGTGCAGCTGCCGGTGATTATGGTCTGCGATCTGACGGAAGACAGAGTGGATTACGTTTTCAGCCTGGCCTCCTGCTGCTGGTAGAGCTGGGACTGGGGGTTTTGTGAGCTACAGATACATTCTAGCTATGACTGAGGGATCCATAAGCACCAGCGAGCACCCTCTCATAAACACCGGCTCCTCGCCGCCTGGAGAACGTGACCTGCTCGTCCAGTTTGTGCCGTGAAAGTCCAAGCTTCGCCTGCCGACACACCAACTACATTTCTGAGCAGCTGTCCAGCTGCCCATCTAGTTGCTCCTATCGCGTTTGGTGTGGACACGCCATTAGAGCGAAAAACGAGTTTTGAAGAAACCTCTACTTCTGGTATGATGACAGTTCAAGAGCATTTTTTAACATCATCACCTAGAAGTTCATGTCAAAGTTTGAGGGCTGTTGGAGAGGGCCTTCCATTTTTTTCCATTTAGTACTGAACTATTGTGCAGCTTCTGCTTGCTTCTATTTTGTTATTTATCTTATTGGCTCCAGGTTTTGTTATCTGTTTCAGGGGCATCTGGTGGTCAATCGCAGCATTTCTGTTGAATTTGAGCTTATTTATGTATTTTTTATTTTATTTTTATTTTTGTGGAGTTGAATAGAAATCCGGTATTTGCTTTTGGCTCCAATTTGTTAATTTAGTGCCCTTTTTGAACTATGTGAATGTGTAAGTGTATGTGTGACATAACAGATACAATCTAATATGAAAAATAAATATTTTCATCTTTTGAAAATAAAACTATGGATTTGTGTTTGTGTTAAATTCAAAGTTAAATCAAATAATTATATTCCATTCACTTCTGCTTGCAAAAATTCAACATGCATATCATTTGTCATCCAAAAGGGAGTTTTGCAGCTCCTTCCACAACCCTTGACTTGTTCAACACCTACATTTATTTTAGACAAGATCTTCCAAACAATTCCAACCAATAAAAATAATAACTTAGAATATAAAGAAAAAAGAAAGGTCTTCAAGGATAAAACAGATTTGGTTTAAGGGAACAGCTCTCACTAGGGATACCAAAATACAGTTTTTCACTTATTTAAAAGTGGGCATAAAAGAGGAGTGGTTTTACTATTTATTATTATTTTTGTTTTATTACTTTTATTTATTTATTATTCACTTTAAAAATTGACTAAATTAATCATAAAAGGGTAGGTATGTCTTAGTCCAAAATTGAAGCGAAAGCTATTTCTGTACTGTGTTTCTACTAGGGCCGGGCGATATGGCCTCAAATCTATATTGCGATATGATCTAATGCATGGGCGGTAACGATATGTATTTCGGTATATATATATATTTTTTTTTTTTTTTCTTTATAAAACGTCAAAATCACTGCTTATGAGCATTCTCACCTTTCAGACACATTGTAGCAGAACAACTTCGAAAAGGTTTAAAATGCCATTTAATGAACATTTATCATACAAAATGAATTAAAAATATATTTTCTTTTTCTAAAATAATGCAACACAACATTTCTCACAAAAATGAATAAAGATAAAGATATTTTAAATAAAATAAAATCTTCTAGAAATAAAGTTCAAAATATTCCTCTTTCCTGGTTGCTTACCTATACTTTCAATAACACACAAAAGAAACTTGCATACATTTGAAAACAATACTTTTAGTTCAATATCTTTCTTTTACATTAAATGAAAAACAACACACTTTAAACTTTTAAATATATATTGTGTGAAGACAAACACTGAACAATAAGATACAATCAATAATGCAAAGCAGATAATTAATTAATAAATATTAGCCAGTTAAAAGCTAAACTAAAAATACAATCAAATAATACATGCAGAGCGATTAAAACAGATGTAAATAAATAATTATCAGTTAAAAGGCAAGGCAGGGCAATTTTATTTGTATAGCACACTTTCAACACAAGGCAATTCAATGTGCTTTACATGTTTCAGTGATAATGAAACCACATGATTACAAAAAAAACATATAAGTTTAACAGTTATCAATCAGTAAGAAAAGATAATGTAAGGAACAAATTTATGTAATTAAAACAGATTAAAACAGATAAAACACAATCGGGTAAACAAAACAAAACAAAAAGTGATCAGAAAGCGCATTTAAGATTCAAATGCAGCTCTGAATAGTAGAGTTTTTATCTTTGATTTAAAAGAGCCTAGCGATTTTGCATTCGTCTGGAAGTTTATTCCACATTTGTGGAGCATAGAAGCTGAAAGCTGCCTCTCCCTGTTTAGTTCTGATTCTAGGGATGATTAGTAGGCTGGAGCTGGAAGACCTGATTGGTCTGCTGGGTTGATATAGTGACAGCATATCTTTAATGTACTTTGGTGCTAAACCGTTCAATGATTTATAAACAAGTAGGAGTATTTAAAAGTCTATTCTCTGAGCTACAGGGAGCCAGTGGAAGGACTTTAGAACTGGGGTGATGTGTTCTACTTTCCTGGTTCTAGTGAGAACACGAGCAGCAGCGTTCTGGATCAGCTGCAGCTGTCTGATTGATTTTTTAGGTAGACCTGTGAGGACGCTGTTGCAGTAATCGATCTAAAGATAACTAAAGATAAACGCATGGATCAGTTTTTCACGGTCCTTCTGTGACATCAGTCCTTTAATCCTAGAAATGTTCCTCAGGTGATAGAAAGCTGACCTTGTTATTGCCTTTATGTGACCTTGGAGGTTCAGGTCTGAGTCCATTATTACACCTAGATTACGAGCCTGATGAGTAGTTTTTAGTTGTATTAGCTGAAGCTGTGTGCTGACTTTGGATCGTTCCTCTTTAGGTCCAAAAATAATTACTTCTGTTTTGTTTCTGTTTAGCTGGAGAAAGTTATGGGACATCCAGTCGTTGATTTGTTCAATGCATTCATTTAAGGTCTGGATAGAATCAAAGTCACCTGGTGATAATGTAATGTATAGCTGTGTATCGTCTGCATAGTTATGGTAGCTAATCTGATTGGCTGCTATAATCTTGGTTAGTGGAAGCATGTAAATATTACAATATAACAGGAGGGGCCCCAGGATGGAGCCCTGGGGGACCCCACATGTGATTTCTGTTTGTTCTGATGAGAAATTTCCAATGGACACAAAGAACTTCCTATTTTTTAGGTAAGATTCGAACCATTGAAGAGCTGTACCAGTGAGTCCGACCCAGCTCTCTAATCGTTCCAGTAATATTGTATGATCAACAGTGTCAAATGCTGCACTGAGGTCCAACAGAACCAACATTATTAATTATGCGGATGTCATTGAAAACTTTGACAAGGGCAGTCTCAGTGCTTTGATGAGCACGGAAACCAGATTGAAAATGATCTAAGGAGTTGTTCGTTGTCAGGAATGTGTTCAACTGTTGAGATACAGCTTTTTCAATAATCTTACTGATGAATGGGAGATTAGAGATTGGCCTATAATTCTGCATCAAGGTATTGTCTAGGTTGTTTTTCTTTAATAGGGGTTTGATAACTGCTGTTTTGAGGGCCTGGGGGAAGACACCTGACTGGAGGGATGTGTTAACTATTTGCATCAGATCTGACTTAATGACAGGGAGAACTTTCTTTAAAAAAGCTGTGGGTAAGATATCGAGGCAGCAAGAGGAGGAGTTCAGTTGTTTAATAATTTCATCAAGATGTGATTGATTCAGTTTTTTGAAATCAGACATTTTATCTGCATTATTTTTAAGTGGGAATGATAATGTTGGTGGGTTGGTTGCTGCTTTACAGATTGATCTTCTAATTTCTAGAATCTTTTCAGTGAAGAAGTTGGCAAATTCACTACAGGCCCTAGTGTAGCTCAGGAGCTGCTGTCACTGGGGGATTGGTTAGTCTTTCAACTGTTGCGAATAAGGTCCGAGCGTTATTAATGTTTTTGTTAATGATTTCAGATAAGAATGATTCCCTTGCAGTTTTCAAGGTTAAGTTATATTTGTTCAACCTGTTCTTGTAGATCTAATAGTGAACCTGGAGTTGAGTTTTCCTCCATTTTATTTCGGCCTGACGGCACTCCCTTTTTCCACTGCGTACTAGAGGATTGCTGGTCCATGGAGACTTGTATCTACCTGAGACTACTTTTACTTTAATTGGAGCACTGGTATTAATGATGTCTGAGACTTTAGAGAAAAACTTATCTACCAGGTTGTTAACAGTGTGTGTTGTATAGTGGGGGTGGTGGGTCTTGGAGGGGTGAGGTAAAGCAGTAAATTTGTTTAAAGATTTCAGCAGAGCTGTCAACAAGAGGTCGTTTTCTTACTATGGTGTCATTTTGATTAGATAGTTTAGCCGGGATAATGCTTTCAAAGAAGATGCAGAAGTGGTCAGATAATGCAACATCCAATACGGAGATGTTAGAGATTTTTAGTCCTTTGCTAATGATTAAGTCTAAGGTGTGACCTTGTTTGTGTGTCGGCTGTTTGACATGCTGGGTTAGACCAAAGCTTAGGAGAGTATCACTTAGTATTTTAGTCTGTCTATCCTGGGGGTTGTCAGTATGAATGTTCAGATCCCCCACAATAATTAGTTTGTCATATTCAATACATATTAAAGAAAGAAGGTCATTGAGATCGTTAAGAATGTTTGAGCTCGCTTTGGGTGGTTTGTACATATTTATGACTAAGACCTTGTTCGGTTCTTTTATCTCTGAACCAAGGTATTCGAAGGAGTGAAATGTACCCAGAAGTATCTTTTTAAAGTTCAGTGTATTTTTAAAAATAGTTCTGGAGAGGCTTAGTTGGGCGGAATGGCCCCCCTGATCTTAACCCGAGCAGTGTTTTGTTGTTGGACTTCTATGCTTGTCATAGACTGTTCATAACAAACACCATGTTCAAACATAAGGGTGTTCATGTGTGCATTTTGCACCAGGACACCCTAGGCCGCAGCTCGATGATCAACTTGGTTGTCGTTTCATTTGATCTGCGGCCGCATGTTTTGGACACTGCGGTGAAGAGAGGGGCGGAGCTATCCACCGACCACTACCTGGTGGTAAGTCGGCCTCCGGTGGTGGGGGAGGATGCCGGACAGACCTGGCAGGCCCAAATGTGTTGTGAGGGTCTGCTGGGAACGTCTGGAACAGTCTCTTGTCAGAAAGAGTTTCAACTCTCACCTCCAGCAGAACTTCGAACATATCCCGGGGGAAGCGGGGGACATAGAGTCCGAGTCGGCCACGTTCCATGCCTCCATTGTCAAGGTGGCTGACCGTAGCTTTGGCCGCAAGGTGGTCGGTGCCTGTCCCGGGCAGCAAACCTTAAAACCAGCTGGTGGACACCGACGGTGAGGGATGCTATCAAGCTGAAGAAGGAGTCCTATGGGGCCGTTCTGGCCTGTCTGACCCCGGAAACAGCTTATAGGTACCGACAGGCCAAGCGGAGTGCGGCTCGGATTATCCCTGAGGTGAAAACTTGGGCATGGGAGGAGTTTGGAGAGACCATGGAGAAAGACTTCCGTATGGCTTCGAAGCGGTTCTGGTCCACTATCCAGCGTCTCAGGGGGTGGAAGCGGTCTGCCACCAACACTGTTTACAGTCGGAGTGGTGTGCTGCTGACCTAGACGCGAGACGTTTTGGGTCGGTGGATGTAATACTTCGAAGACCTCCTCACTACCATTGACATGCCTACCTGTTTGGAAGCAGAGTCTTGGGTCGTTGAGGTTGTTAAAAAGCTCCTTGGTGGCAAGGGGTAGATGAGATTTGCCCGGAGCTCCTCAAGGCTCTGGATGTTGTACTGCTGTGTAGGTTAACGTGGCCCTGCAGTTTTGAATAGACATCGGGGGCAGTTCCCTTGGATTGGCAGACTGGGGTCTTTGTGTCCCTCTTTAAAAAAGGGGACCACAGAGTGTGTTCCAACTATAGGGGGATCACATTTCTGAGCCTCCCTGGTAAGGTCTATTCGGAGATTCATGAGAGGAGGGTCAGACGAATAGTGGAACCTCTGATTCAGGAGAAACAATGCAGTTTTCGTCCTGGCTGTGGAACACCGGACCAGCTCTACACCCTCAGCCGGATCCTGGTGGGTGCATGGGAGTTTGCCCAACCGGTCTACATGTGTTGTGGACTTGGAGAAGGCGTTCGACCATGTCCCTTGGTGAGTCTTGTGGGGGGTACTCTGGGAGTATGGGTATGAGTTTCCTCCGCACGGTGGCTGGGTTCTCCCTTAAAGATAGGGTGAGGAGCTCGGCCATCCAGAAGAGGCTCAGAGTAGAGCCGCTGCTCCTCCACATCAAGAAGGAAGTTCAGGTGTCTCGGGCATCTGGTCAGGATGCCTCCTGGACACCTCCCTGGTGAGGTGTTCCGGGCACGTCCCACCGGGAGGAGGCCCAGGGGAAGACCAAGGAGCTGGCCCAAGTGGCTCTGGAAAAGGAAGTCTGGGTGTCTTTTCTTAAGCTACTGCCCCCGCGACCCGACCCCGGATAGGCGGAAGAAGATGGATGGATGGATGGATGGATGAATGGATGGATGGAAGGATGGATGGAGCATTAAAAACAAGAATCCCATGAGAGAACAAAAGTGACCACCAGCCCCCTGCTGGATGGAGAACATCGGTCCAGATAATGCTCTAAGTCACCGAGCATCCACCGTGCTGTCTCTTCTCTTTCTTCTCAGACCCCCTGCCGGAGTTTTCTTCCTGTTAAAGGGGAGTTTTTCCTTTCCACTGTCGCTACATGCTTGCTCAGTATGAGGGATTCCTGAGGAATTGCTGTGGTTGGAGTCTGCATGATCCGGGCACAACCTCACGTCGATGACTCATCGCAATCTACTGGGATTCCCTTTCATAGAAAACTTTTAACTGATTGGAATGTTATTGTAATTGTATTTAAACGAATTTTGTTGTAAAGTGCCTTGAGATGACATTTGTTGTGAATTGGCGCTATATAAATAAAAGTGAATTGAAAATTGAATTGAACTGAATCATCACAGATCTTGACACCGTATTCAATGCATCTCACTAACCAAGAGCTGATGGAGCATGTCACTCCCCAGAGCCCAGTGTCATGCCACTTCAAATGGAGAAATGTTGCTTAATTTTAACCCTTTGGCTAAAGTGGTGCTGAATTCCAGTTTACAGTGTGGCAGCGGAGTACGGATTCAGCCTCTAGAACATAATCTAAACCTAGATGAGAAGTCATCTGTCCACGGCAAAAATCAAAAAATTAATGATTAAAAAAAAAACTCTGCATTAATCCCACTGTTTGATTCCACACAAATTGCTGATCAGTTTTAAGTGGAGCTGGAGGAAGTTGTTTTAAGTTAATGCAGAGTTTTAAGTGCAATTGTTGTACAGTGGGGCAAAAAAGTATTTAGTCAGCCACCGATTGTGCAAGTTCTCCCACTTAAAATGATGACAGAGGTCAGTAATTTTCATCATAGGTACACTTCAACTGTGAGAGACAGAATGTGGAAAAAAATCCAGGAATTCACATTGTAGGATTTTTAAAGCATTTTCTTCTAATTATGGTGGAAAATAAGTATTTGGTCACTTCAAACAAGGAAGATATCTGGCTCTCACAGACCTGTAACTTCTTCTTTAAGAAGCTCTTCTGTCCTCCACCTGTTACCTGTATTAATGGCACCTGTTTGAACTCGTTATCTGTATAAAAGACACCTGTCCACAGCCTCAAACAGTCAGACTCTAAACTCCACTATGCCCATTTTAAGTAGGAGAACTTGCACAATCGGTGGCTGACTAAATACTTTTTTGCCCCAAAGTAGTTCATTTTTTTATATGTAGTTCTCTGTTCATCTTATTTGGATCGAAGACCAACATTATTGAATATATTATGTTTTAGAAATTGATGAGTAAAATCAGATTTTACTGGATATTTTTTTACCCCAATCAGTTAAAATGACAGCCAACTGAAGATTCTAGCAGGACTTCTCTTCCTAAGTCATAAAGATTTACAGGTAGATGCTCGATATTTTGAAAACTGGGTTTGATTCGTTTAGAGAAGGTCGCTAAATTTAGCTAAAGAACTTAAAGCAAAACGGCAGGCATCTAAAATAATCCAGTTTGGGCTACTCATGATTTTTTTTCCGCAAAGGTATTTTTTCCCTTTTAAAAAACTCTGTTGTCATTGCCAAACTTGAAGTAATCAAATATCTCATTTAGGGTTTTATACATGAGGTGGAATGTAACCTTCTAATCAGCATAAAATGTGTTCACAGAACTTTCCAGATAGCTTTCATTTTACTAGTACAGGGATGTAACACTATCCAGAGAAAGACCTGTGGTAGAAAGTAATGGTGGGATTGGAAGATAAGCGCATAGTTCAGATCAGATTGAAACATGAAGTGGGGTGTTCACAAACAGGGATTACAGAAACAAGGAACTTTTGCATCCATGAAGTTTTCCCACAGACCACTGAAACCAAAAAAAAACTTGTGGTTAGGAGCCCTGCCATAACCAGACAAAGGCTTGTCCTAATCGTTACAGCTGAGACAAGCTGCAGCTGTCTGCTTGTCTTCTTTACTTCGTCTTCAGGCCCAGACAAAGTGTGAATGTCATTCTGAATTTATATTGCTCTATTCAGAGGTTTAGTGCACTGTTTGAGAGATGGGGAAGATGAGGAACGTGCGTCACTTTGTTAAATATAACTCAATCACCATGGAAACTGAAAGTATCATGGGGTGTCTTTCTACAAGTTTCTGTGTCTTAATTTGTCTCCCTTGGAGAGAGGAATTCAAGGAAAGAGTAGTATGTAAGCAAATATGCAAGTTATAAAGTTATATACACAGGGGAAAGTATATTAAAACAATTTGTTTTTCAAATAGATGTGAATTGATGCATTTATGATGGATGAGTTGCAAATGAGCAGGCTGGTGGATCCATTATACCTTACAGACAATAATGAGGGGGGGGAAAAACTCCATTAGTGCAACTATTGCATCCTATTGTGTCTTCCATCCTTCCCTGCGAATTAAGATTAAATATCAACACTTCACTCTTCTGAATTTAACAGACTCCAGTAACAAGATCTGCTTTTATTTGGGTTTTAATTGGCATGCGTCAGCTACTGGTATCAAAGTTTAGCAAGATTTTAAAAAGTTATTGTTTGAAAATGCTCAAAACCTTAATCAAACCATTTCCGTCATTCAAAGTCTTTTCAATATGATGACAAAGAAAGAGCCAGGGTCCAGTACAGTTTGTCCTGTTATAAACCATGCCAAATTGCTGCCACAGTCGGACAACTTATGAATGACCAGAAGGAATAATGATTTTGGCACTGATGGCCCTTTTCCCGATGAGAGCACCACAGACTGCTGCCTTGAAGTGGGGGGAGGACCCTACGAATACAATAGTGTGCCAATGGAGTTGTTACTTTTTTTTTTCTTCAGATTTGCAAGGTCAGTTATCAAGATTGTATTCTTATCTAAAAGAGAAAATAAAATCCTTATTGCTTTACTGCAGTGTTTCACTATCACTAGATGACTAGCATCTGATCTTAAGTTAATGTTGAAGCTTCTTTAGTTAGAGCTGCTGTCTGGTGGTATTCTGTCATGCAGTACTGAACGGATTTTTAAGTCATTTTGCTCCACACTATGACATAATGCAGAATCACGGAAAATAACATTTAAACACTAGTTTAGGCACCTGAAGAAGTAGTTCAATTATTCACGCAATGGGTGTGTGTGTGCGTGTGTGTGTGTGTGTGTGTGTGTGCATGTTCCTGTCTAGCATGCAAACCAAGGACAGTTTTTCATCTTTTCAGGTTCTTAACCAATAAAAAGGACCATTTAATGCAAACTGAGGAAATTTTGCCTGGTCCTCACTTTCTGACAAGGAGCTCCTGTTGGTTGGTTTTAGAAGTATGGTGTGAATCAAGTTTTAGTGAAGGTTAGGAATAGATCAGTAATAGTCAGGGATAGGAAAAGTGCCTGGATTAGGAATAATACAGTCAATAATATGAATGGAAGTCAATGAACTACAAGTCAAGAATGTGTGTGCGTCCTTTACGGAGGTTTTTAACTTGAAAACTCTAGTAACATATTTGTACTGGCTTTTATCTTGTTACAGGACCTGTTGGTTTGCAGTCCTGGACTACAAATGTGATCTCGTTCATACAGTGGTCTAACTGGGCTTTGTTTTTGTGTGTTTTCATAGGTGTACCTCTCGGGGAGTACAGCTGCTCCTCAGCACACAGCTCACACTCAGACCTCAGCCCTTCCTCTGGTAAGATCCATGTTTATATCAGTTCCACACAGCCAGAGCCTTGCACTCTGCACAACGCTTTACACAGTGTCTGTTTGAACCGGACCTCCTTGCTGTGACCACTTAAACATTCAATCACATGTCCTAGAATTATAACAATCAAACTGAATGCAGCTAAGCTGTCATTCTGGGCGCACTGTGGCTCAGTGGTGGAGCACAGAACAACAAAGTCTCTTAAAAATATTTTTTTCTTTAGTTTTGAGTTGATCAGTTCCCAGGAACCTAATTAGAAATGCTGGAAGTAATCCTGTTTCCCTTTGGTTTAGAAAAGTAGTGACACAGAACCGTTTTTGTTTTTTTTAACAACTGCTCACCAGGCTATACAAGTACTCATTTTATTTTATAATTGGTACCACTTACCAAGATGAGAAGGAAGGTAAAACAAATCTCTAAATAGAGATGCTGCAAAGAGCAACATCCTGAAATCACTGAGTCCCCATAATAACATCACACAGCATCTTCATACAATACCACCAGATTGTTGGTGGTAATGCGACACCTTCCTTAATTACTACAGATCTAACACAAATGCACTGGGTTATGGGTTGGCTTATTCTCCAACATTTATTATATGGCTACATTATTAAGTGAATTTGTTTATGGTAAATGGCTTGTATTTGTATATATACATATATTGTATTATAATTGCTTCCTACTGGTTTTCTGGATCAATAACTGCTGTGCTAAAGATTTTAAATGCCTAATAAAATTGGCTGTGTCGTCTTCAGTCAGAGTCTCCTTCAGATTGGTTGAAAGACTGATCGCTACTGAAGAGCCTTCCTGTCCACAGCATCACTATCCACAATGACTCTTTTAAGATACTTGAGTGATATGCAATACAACATTTAATTTTCCTTTGGTTGAATGAAGTATTTTTGAATTGAACTGAATTTACAGTTTTTCCTGAATTGCTAAAACATATTTCCTGAAACATCTAACATCTTTTCTGACAACCTTAACATTCACCAAACCCCAGACTTTTGATCAAAATCAAACTATCACCACAAAATGAGTCCTCATGTCTACAAAAAAACAAATATTGTGTTTACTTCATACAAACAGCAAGTAAAATATGTTCACCACAGGGCTTTGTTAGACACTACATCAAATAACTAAAGACAGCCTCAGTGGTATGTATTTAAACAGAAAATACATTGAGTATTACACAAAAGATTATTGTAATTAGATGTTGTGATAAAACAAAAATAAACCCCAAAACAAAAACCAAATTATTGTATTTCATAGATTCACAATAATGTACAATACTTGGCTAAATTTCATCAGTAACAACTGAGGGTGTTTTGGGTTAGGGTTTTGTTTTTGTTCTTCCCTTTATTTCTCTCACCTTCTATGATCTCCTGTATATGCATTCATCTGCCAATGCCTATACTTTGTAGATACTATTGATTATAGTTCACTGAGATTTTTTTATGTTTTTAAACTTTTTCTTAACATTGCATATAATACAATTGTTCCTAACTGCCCATAGATTTTTTTTCTGTACTGAGTTAGGTAAAGTAATGCTGAAGTTTGTTGCTAGTTCTTGGAATAAGCTGCAAAAAAGAATTTAAATCTTTGAAGGATGGTTATCTTAAACAACCTTAAATCTGTTCTCAAAGTTTCTAATAATAACACTTTTGGTTCTGAATGCTTCTGCTAAGTTATCTTTCCTTTTTATGTGTTTTTGTTCAGTATCCACAATGAAAATAACTAGTTGGCAAGACAGGATTGTTTACTGGATGTTTTCTTTTTTTCTGGACTTTGAATCCACATCATCAGCTATATCTAAACTTTCTTTACTGTATGTAAATAGCTGGAAAATGACTAGTAAAGCTTTAATAATGAAGCCAAATGCTGTTAGTAACCACTAATGATGACACTCATCCCTAGATGTGACCCCCCTGACAGCAGCTGTTGAAACTAAAGAATTATTTTTGTTCTGGAGTTCTCATCACCACTACTGGTCCCAGTTATTTAAGAACAGGCCTTTACCAATAAACAGTCCCAGTTCACTTCTTTAGTACTACCAATAGAATATACATATACTATAACATAGCATACTGTGTCGTCAGCATTACCTGCTCTGCCTGTGATGTGATTGTGTACTGATTGTAGGGCTGTGCGATATGGCCTCAAATGTATATTGCGATATAATCTAAAGAATGTGTGATAATGATATGTATTGCGGTATATTTTTATAATTTTTTTAGATGTGAAAATGACTGCTTAAGAACATTCTCACTTTCCGGACACATTGCAGCAGAACAAGTTAAAAAAGGTTTAGAATGCCTTTTAAACAACATTTTTGTGAAAAATGCATTTAAAAAATATTAAAAACAAATCCAAAATAATACAACACAAAAAGATAAAGATATTTTGAATTAAAAAAGCTGAATATAATCAAAAAAAAGTTACTTATTTATCAATTAATGTTGCAGAAAAGAAACATCGGAATAGATTTGAATTAAAAATGCTTCAACAACCTTTAAACTTTCAATATCTAGTGTATAGACAAACACTGCACATTAGTATCCTTGTGTACCTGTTACAAAGAATGTAGGCCCAGCTTGATCACATCATCAAAATGCATAGCCTTTATGGCAAGTTGTTTGTCCTAGTACTAAACCACATTCCCCATTCATGTGTATATGAGTTTGCAGTTGCTCCTATCCACGAACACATTCTTCCTATCTAGAATGTACATTGTGGATAGGAGAAATTGAATTCATACTAGGAGAAATGCTAATTTTGAATAGCTAAAGTTCAATCGTTACTAGTACAAACTCTTATTTTAGATAGGAATATATTTCAATAGCTATAATTCAATTTCGGATATCCAAAAATACATTTTAACTAGCAAGAATGGTATTTTAAATAGGAAGAACTGCAATCTTCCTAGGAAGAATTACGTTTTTGCTATCTGTATCTTAATTGTTGAAGTCATTTATTTTATTCCTCCTATCCATAATTCTGAATTCGGATAGCCTGACGTTGGAATCAACAGGGAACGTCACTTGGTCAAGCCATACATCACATATCGACCCCACATTGGCCGCTGGGAAGCAAGAAATGCGGCCACCATCTTGGACCGGTGTTCCTTTCCGCTGTCAAAGCAAAACAACAGCAGGTGTAGCTACAAAATGCCTCAGCACCCTGGAATGTATTCTGTTCGAATCAGCAGACTATTGAGAGTTGGGACTCGGGGGATTACCTTTCAAGTAAGATTAAATATTTTATTGTTTGAATTTTGCAAATGTATTATTACTCTGAGTTTACTATCCAACAGCAAAATCTTGCTTACTAGCTTATGTTAGCTACATGTTTAGTGCGACTTTTCCTCAGCTGTGTAAATTAACTGAGACTTTATCAAATATAACAAAACACAGATTTAGATTACAACACGAGGCTGGAGTTGTTTTCCGTTTCTAGCTTTCAATTCGAGAAATGGCTAAAGGGGAATTACACCTTTTTTTTTTTCTCTAATCTGAGGGTATTTGACCTGTTCTAATTTAAAAACTACAATACTCAGATATTTGAAAACTAGACTAGATTATTTTACACTAATAGTAGAACAGTTTAAACCAACTTTGCGATTTGTGACACCTTTTAGTGATTTGTGAAAATTCAATACAGACAGATTTCGGCACTTTTCCTGCATCTGTATCATACTATTTTAGCTGTAGCTCAAACACTACATAACCCAGACTTTTCAGACCCAAATTATATTATTCTGTACTAATAGGAGAGCAATTAAAACCAATTCTTGTATATGTGAAACCTTTATGTGAATTGTGAAACTTAAAAAAAAGATACATTTTATCTCTTTTTGTCCATCTGGACTAGAGCTGCTCTAGGTACAAAACCTACACTAGATTATTTTATACCAATTGGAAAACATTTAAAACTTAGTTTGTTAAAAATATATTTGATTTGTGAAACCCCAATTAACAGCTACTTTAATCTTTGCTGTTGCATCTGGAAAACACTATTATCTCAACCTCCAACACTAGAATATGTAAACTTATTTTCTTGAGTGCTCCAATTATTTTTACCAGTACAGCAGATTAAAATATAAATTCAAGTAATGTTAAAAGTTGTCTATGTTTTTGATCATGAGTTTTGAATGTATTGTGGGTTCACACGGTTAGATTATGAAATAAAAAAAATTTAGCACTTGAAATTAAACATTCATGTCTTATCAACTATCAATTTAAATTGTATATATTTGTTGTTTCATTTTGGTATAGCTTTCAGGATCCTGGCCTTTGGATGTACCTCCATAGTTTTGCCATCCCCAGATTAAAGTCCCTGCTCACTCTCCAAAACTTTCCATTCATCACCACCTACTGTAGATCTCACAAACTGTTATCTTGGCTTCTAGATTAATCTTCCCCATTATATAACCCCTTGCTGTATACTCCATTCACCATAGTCTGCCAGGATTTTATCTTTCTCCTCAACCCTAAACAAACAACTGTAGACAATGAGCCATTGGCATCTACTTTGCATCAAGATTCATCTTCATATTTCATATTGAACAGTTAAAATCATGTGGTCCAGATGCAGAAAAAGTGCTGAAATCTTCCTTTATTGACGTTCCACAAATCACATAACAATTTCACAAATCTCAGAGTTGGTTTAATTGTTGTGCTGTTAGTGTAGAATAATATAATTCAGGGTTGAAATGTCTGGGTTAAGTAGTTTAGTAGCTAAACCTAATCTAGTCTGGTACAGATGTAGAAAAAGTGCTGAAATCTGTCTTAAAGTTTTACAAATCACAGAAAGGTTTCACAAATCTCAGAGTTGGTTTAATTTGTTCTGCTGGTAGTGTAGAATAATCTAGGTTTGAAATGTCTAAATTGTGTAGCTTTTAAAGTAGATCAGATTAAAGATGCTCAGAGTAGAGAAAAATGTGGTTTGATTTAGCCATTTCCTGACTCGGAAGCTAGAAACAGAAGCCAACTTAAGGAATGCTGCAGTGGAAATAAAACTAAAACAAGTGGTCAAATATATGTCTCACATCTCATGCCCACCCATCTTACTGTAGAAAAGTTGGCAAACAACCTTACTGACAATTTCATCAGCTTTGGTTTATTAGAAACCAAGATGAAAAAGTAAAGTTCTAAGAAATCTGAAGGAGGAAGTAATGGGGAAAATACAAATAAAATATGAATGAAATAGAAAGAACTGATTTAATAAGATTAATATGGCCTTAAAAAAATAGTTCTGTTTTGACTCTCCCTAATTCCTGTTTTCATTTTGAAGATTCCTCAAAGAAGATGTAATAAGGAACTAAGAAGTTGCCTTAAGGAGAGAAGTTGTCACTGTAACTAAACAAGATGATGCAGGAGAGAAGAGAACATCACACCAGAATAAACCTTTTTCTTAATTTAAGATCAATAAAGTTATTAAAAAATATGTTTGTATTTGTGTAATGAAAGAATAAAGAGTAAGAGAATCTTTTTTTATTATTATTTTCTTCAAAGTCAGAGGTACACAGAAATTTCCTCTGTATGTGTATATATAGAATATATATATATATAATATGTGTTCATAATTAAGACTTTCTTCTACAGTCATACATATGTGTGAGTGTAGAATATAAATATATGTATTTGTGCATATTGTATATATTAATAATTGAAACTTTCTGCTACTCTCACATATACACATACACATATATATATGTGTGTGTATGTATATTCATAAACATACAGTATGTGTGTGTATTGTATATATTTAGCATTAAAAGTAGTCGATCTGCTTCTCCACATATTCTTTTATCGTTTTATTTTATTGTTTTGCATTCATCTCATAAGTATATCTGGATAGTTTATTACTGTCAACTCCACTATGGGTATTAAATTACACTAATGTAAGTCTCGTGTATCATAGCTTCATGTGTCACGATTGCAGAAACAAAAGCCACAATAAAATCAGTTCATTATTCAGTGATTTATGATGGATTAAACACACTGACGCTTCATTAAGTAGGAGCAGGGCATACAGATTCAAGATGGTGGCCCCACCGCTCATCAGCGCCAATAGGCGGTATCGGTCAATGGCGGCGTCTCTGTGTTCTATCTCTGGAAAGAATAAGAATTCGTCTTCATTGGTTTTATAAAAAAACATGACGTATCTAAAATGACATATCTAATGTTCTCCTATCCACAATGTTCATTCCAGATAGGAAGAATGTATTTGTGGACAGGAGTAGCTGTAAACCCCATACACATGAATGGAGAAAGTGACGTCATTTCTTCTAGGAAGAATTACATTTTAGATATCATAATGTTCATTTGTACTAGTACAAATAGATTTATGGATATCTGCAATGATAATGTTTCCTATCAAAAATAAGAGTTTGTAGTAAAAATTGATTTCTAGATATCCAAAATTAATTTATCCTAGTAAGAATTGAATTCCTCCTATCCAGAATGTTAACGGCTTGCCATATCCCCGTGGTATACTCAAAATTCGACCTTTTGGCTAAATCTACATCATTTTTACCTTTATACCTTTTCTATTGCCAAGTACTAACTGATGGTTTAAAAATGCAATCATTTTAACAAAGAGCCAGCAAATGGGAACAGATCAGAACCTCTTCAACTGATGAAGCTTCAATGAAGCTGGTTAAATGGTTTTCATTACACCAGAATGCAAAGACTGGGTTGTTTTCCAACATGTGTTCGCTCTATGTATGAACAACAATAACTCGTGAATCACAATCTGTTGGTCATACATTGTCTAGCTCATGCAAAATGCTGCAGTACTACAATAATTATTGGCTATATTAATTGAAAGTGCTTATCTACAAGTCTTTAGGTCATTCCCATGACTGTGCACAGTGGAACAGGAACAGTGTATCTGAAATCTCCTCAGAGAATGACCTGTATGTTTTTCAATCATCCACAGAACTTAATGTAATATGATAAGTGCACTGGGTACAGAGTGACTCAGTTAATTCTTCCATCAGCTTGAATTCTTTAATGAAAACACCATCTGCTGTTCTTATTTTGAGGTACCAGTTGCCATGATGATAGACCTTTGTCATGTTGCACCTGCTCTGATGCAGCCTCAGAAAAAAGTATCAGAGCACCAGGTGTAACACTCAAGGATGACGATAACAACGATGTTCAATGCTACGAATCTGGCTTCTGTTTCTGCTTAGTTTTGTTGAGTTATGATACTTTTTACTGAAGACAGAAAGACTGACATCTAGATTTTGATGATCTAATTATAAACCACTGGGTGTTTTTTTTAAAAAACAAGAATCTCATCCTACCCTTTTCACCTTGACAAAACCTGTTTTGCGTATCATAATTTCAATTAAACAATTATCCCTCGATTTTCTCTAAACCTAGGAAGAGCAACAGTTCTTGTTGTTTAAGTTATCTTTCAGGGCACAGGAATGATCAGTATCTTCCATTTAAAATCCAAAGGCAGGACGGAACCCGTTCTAATTTGGAGTATTTTCAATACAATCTGAAAGCCTTCATCATTTTGATAGTTTAGGATTTTGGAAAAAGCAACTCAGAGAGGAACCGAGATCTGCCGGTTGAGAAGAGAGGTGCTGGCAGGTTTGGGTGGACTGCAGAAGAGAGTAATGATTGACTCATCGATTGGAGGAGAATGTTGAAGCTCGAGGAGAGTGTTAGGTCCTGGCAGAGAGTGACTGTGCATGGAGATAGGTGGAGAAGAACTGTTACTGAGAGGACTGACTGTTGGAGAGCGGAAAGGCCGATGAAATCCAGATTGTGGACCGATCTTGGGTTCTTATTGCTGGAGTTGCACCCAAAACTCAAGGAAGATCACAGGAGGACTCTGGAGACTGGCTCGGAACTGGAGGAATCCTGGGAAAAACACAAGGAGTAAGTGCATGAAGGGAGATTTAGAGATCGTCAGGTTTGTAAATCAGGAGGACCACGAAGGCGACTCCGTGTTACCGGGTCAACAACCAGGCATCGAATGACCGTCTGAAAGCTTGTTAAAGGGCTTATATCATGCAAAATCAAGTTCTTGGAGTGTTCAACCAGAGTGGTTTTTGGCTTAATTCATGCATGTCTGAGTAATTCTTCTGAATCCTGCTCTCAGAGCAGCTGCAACGCCCTCTCCTGGAAAATGACTGAGTGGTAACATAGTGACGTATTTTATGTCACTATTTTACTACATCTAAGAACTCCCAGAGAGCAGCTTACCTGTGGTAGAGTTGCAAGCAAACCCTCCCCCTTTTCATAGCTCATGCCTACCTACCACTACCTTACAGTCACTAATGTCCTTCAGATGACAAGGTCTACGGAAGATATAGTCCACCTGAGTGCTCCTACCTCCACTCTTGTAAGTTACCCAATATTTCTGGCTCTTCTGAAAAAATCTATTTACAACAGCTATTTCTATTCTTTTTGCAAATTCTACCAACATCGTCCCTTCTTCGTTCCTGTCCTTGATACAAAACCTGCCAATCACTTCCTCATCAGCTCTTTTCCCTTCACCAACATGACCATTATTGTCTGCACCAATCATCGTTATTTATGTCCACAAGCAATGCTTAAAACTGATAATTTACAAGTTTTGACTTTGGGTGGAGGTTTATGATATAATCATTTTTGATACAGAAAATCTGTGCTTGTGGTTGACGGGCCAAATCTTAGGAAAAAAAACAATTGATTTTAACAGTTTATTGAAAGCGTGAAGAATTGAATGGTCTGAGGAGGGGCATCGTCGGAGACCCAGGGGAAGACTCAGTGTGGGGGTGCAGTCTTGGAGAAATCGTCTTTCCAAGCCTGCTCAAGACCCCCAAAAAGGTCTTGATAAAGTGATTAACTGAGAAGTGAATGCACGTGGCGTAGATCAAATTATTTCGGATCGATATGCTGAAGAATGCAAGCAGGCTAGAATCTGGATTAATGTTGTCAGAGATCCCTGAACAGATGACTGAGGTAGCAGCAGCTATGTGGGAATCTGATGATGGGGATTCAAGAACCAGAACTGGGTAGCTGGGCTTCAGATTCAGTGATGAACCGCGGCTTAAATTTCTAGAGAGATTAGCCCCGTAGTGAATGGGCGTGACATAGATGGCCCAGATCATGCGGATGTAGGTTCAAGCACGGAAAGGGACCGATGGCCCAAAACTGGGTTCCCTGGATCCCTGATCAGGCGGCTGAGGTGCCAATGCAGGCAGAATTAATGGAAATGAACTCGGGTGAGATACTGGACTGGTGGGAATCTGGGGAGAGTGACTAGTGAATCAGAACCTGATAGCGGTGCTATTTGATTCACCTTTCTGTATAGCGCCGATTCACAAAGTTTTCTATGAAAGGAACCCCAGCAGATTGCATGAAACCGTTGACATGGGGTCTGGTCGCATTGATGCAGACCTGCAATCACGGCAATCCGTTCAGCAATCCCTCATACTGAGCAAGCATGAAGCGACTGTGGAGAGGAAAAACTCCCCTTTAATGGGAAGAAACCTCTGGCAGAAGCTGGCTCAGTACAAGCGGTCATCTGCCGCGACCATCTGGGGGTCTGAGAAGACGGAAGAGAGAGCATGGAGGATGCTCGGTTGCTTTGAGCATCATCTGAGCAGATGCTAACCAACAAGTGGTTGGAGCTTCTATGAAGAGAAGAACGCTGAGAGAAACAAGGCCGGTAGTTGCAATGGCAGCTCTGTTAGGAACAATCAAATTAGATTAAGAATATATCTTGAATATTACCTTTATTATTAGCTTTATACTTACCATATACTGAAACGAGTAGCGTCCAGCCTGAAGTGAAATGAGTCCTTTGGTAGTAGCTCCGAAACAGATGGGAGGAGCAGGGGAGAGGAATTCGCACCGGAGCCACATCCCTGTACGACAGGGCTTGACTAAGGCGAACCGATCGTGGAATATGGCACGCTGGTGGCAGAGACACGAAAGACCGTATCTAGGGAATGATACTGGCGGCAGAGTTAAGATAACCTGAGAACAAGGCCCAGGGACTCCGGTGAAGTACGAAGAGGTGGCCAGTGTTCTAACAAAATAGCGCACCGTTTCGAAGTGCTTGCTGCAGGACTGGTTACCCAACTTATCTTAACCCACTAGTTCTGTCCCGACCCCAAGGTCACAGAGCAACAAATATACTTGCCTAATGAAAAAATGCCTAAACCTGGATGTAAAACATAATTTTAAGTTAATTCGAACAGTTTTTTTTCCCTTTTATTTGCAGTACGTGTGGATTAACCGAAAGTATGTCGCTAGATAACGTTTACCTGTGCAAATATCCTTAAACCGATCATAGATTACGCATCTATCGAATTAAAAAGCGCGTTTAAGTGAGCTGTATTCTGAATAGCATGAATCGTGTAGACGTGCAGATCTAAAACATAGAAAAAAGGTGTAGAAGAAGAAACGGATCTCCGCTGCAAACCACCATGGCTGTGCCGATTTGAGGTAGAGGACTGATGTTATTTCATTTATGTTGCGTTTTTTATTTATTCATTTATTTTATTTTTATGCTCAAACCTTCATTCTTATGCATGTAATCGAATTATGAACTAAATCCCTTTAATTAAGACAACGGATTTCAAGCATGACTTAACAGACTTCTGTAGGGAAGACCTTCATTTGGAATGGAAGTTTACATGCACCGAACGAACAAACTATCGGAATAAAAAACCTCTCGAGCGGAAGGAAATTTGATCCGAATGAATTTGATCGTGTCAGAGTAATCTGAATGGCATATTTACATTAACCGTTCAGGCATTTAATGCAATTTGAGTCCCACCAGATTACTTGTTGCAGGGCAACATGTCAGCTCGCCCCCGGCAGGGGGCGCCATGGGTGCTTGGGCCGAAGCCACGGAGAAGGAAACAGTGTCACCGGAAGAACCGCACGATGGGGAAGCTTGAACAGCAGAAGCGGGATGCTATGGACGGCCTCATATCTGCAGGGGCAGATATGAGGCCGGGAAGCTCCTCTGACGGATGGACGCCCAAGCGTGAGGACATCCATACTGGGTACGATGAAGCAAAGACGTAGAGCGAGGTAAGCGATTGAAACGCTCACAAAAGAGCGAGGCAAACGAGGGATGAAGGGCTAGCAGAGTTTATAAGTGTATCGTGATGTGATTAGAGATGTAGAGCAGGTGTGGGGTACCGGATGATTTGGATTAAGGCTAACTAGGATGTACGACGCGGATCTGAAACGCGGTCCTAAGTCAACATGTTGACTCCATTTTGTGAGATACCCTACAGTACATATCACAGCATGGGAGTACAGGCTCCTGTTAGATAAAAGCTCCCATTCTGGTTAAGGTAATAACTCTTCTTGTAATGTTGTGAAACGGCGCTATATAAATAAACTGAATCGAATTGAATTGAACTCCAAACTTTGCCCTAGCTCGATGGGAATGTAAACCCACTGACTGATCTTGTGTAGGCTCTTCCATCTTGATGGTGGGTCATCTGCTAAGAGGCTGTAGCTCCTCATACCTGCACTGATTGTTATGTTTCACTATTTTTGACCTAAAAAAAAAGTATTGTCAGAAATGATTGGATATCAATTCATCGAATTCTCTGCTGTAAAATAATCAAAATAACTGTTACGACTGTTTTCTGTATAACAACACTGTAAATTTGCCTGACTGGAGGAAAAAACTAATCTGATATATTCAACAAGCAATATTAACCTCCATTCATCTCTAAACAAGTCAGATCATGATGAAACGTTATGCGTTTGATCAGGATGTGCTGATGTCAGGTATATGTGTCAAACTGTCATGTTTGTTTTAGAGCTACATAGGACGTACTGTTCTGTGTAGCTTCTCATCATACAGGATGTGGGAACTGTTGTGGTTGGGAAATGATGTACCCATGCAGAAAAGGAAGTGCTCACTCACAGCCTGATTCTTTGTGTTCAACCAGCAGAAAAGATACCCACAAGACATGGCAAGCGCTGCTGGGGATCCTAGAGATTCTGAGAATTTCAAAACTCAAAACAGAAATAACAACAATTTAGATCCAAGGTTTCTAATTTGACTTTTAACTGTGGCAATAAAAAACCTGTGGAATCTGAAATCTGATGAGTTTGGTGACCTTCTGAGTAGTGTTACATATAATCAGCTTCTGTCGCTCAGTATGCTTACATGCACATCTAAATTGAGCTTTTGGGAGCAATTGGACTATAATTTATCCAGAGTTGAGAGTCATGTCCCAGTTTACATGACACTCAGATAATCAAATTGTTGAATGAAATGCGTTCAACTCCGTAACGCTAGGTGGCGACATACACCCTTTTGCACTGACATTCTGCTTTTGGACCAGAGCAGGGATCTACAACTCCAGTCGTCGAGGTCTGGTGTCCTGCAACATTTAGATGTGTCCCAGGTCCAACACACTTAAATCAAATTGCTGAATCTTGTTTTCAGTATGTCAAGTTCTCTAGAGTCCTGTTAATGACCTGATTATTTGGCTCAGGTGTGTTGACGCAGATAAGTATGGAGGACCAAAACTGACGTAATTAAAAATAAAAGCAGAAATATATACATAGTGCTTTTCCTTTTTTTTTAAACATGCATTTTTGCAAAGAAATGTATATATTTTATTTTAAATTTTTCTTATTACGTGCATTTTGTCTAGATTATATATATATGTATATATATATATATATATATATATATATATATATATATATATATATATATATATATAGCTTTTTCCTATTCCTTTTACATGCATTTCTGTCAAGAAAAATATATATTTTGTTGTAAATGTTTCTTATTACGTGCATTTTTGTAAAAGATAAAGTAAAATAAAAACATGTTTTTCCCCTTTTCCTTATACATGCATTCCCATAGCAAAAAAACAATACTGTGAAGGAATGAAAGGATAGCTTGTGGATTGTATGCAGTGGTGCGGTTGATCTTGTTCCGAGGCCATCAGCCATGGAGGACCAAAGTTCTGACACAAATCGGGGACCTCTGTCAGAAGTAATGTCTGAAGTGGGCCCTAAACGTGCAAGCCAGGTTGATAAGAATGCCCGAGCCACCACAGCAGATGTTCTGGATGCCAGCGGAACCACTTCTGGCCACCTGGTGGTGCGGTTGATCATGGTAAGGACATCAGTGAAACCCTGAGATGGAGGCAGGGGACCCACCAGGTCTACATGGACATGATCAAACATGCGACTAGGGATGGGGAATAGTTCAAAAGGTGCTTTTGTGTGTTTATGAACCTTTGCAAACTGACGCGGGACACATGCTGCAGCCCACTCCTGCACAGCCTTACGCAATCCAGGCCAAACAAACTTGGAACTGACCAGTTTCCCTGAGGCACGCACACCTGGATTTGAGAGAGAACGCAAAGCGTCAAAAACGCGGCAGCGCCATGAAGCAGGAACCAGAGGGCGGGGACAGCCAGTAGAAATGTCACAGAGCAGATGAGGACCACCTTCCTGCACCTGTCTGTCCACCATCTTAAGGCCGGATGGTTCAGACTGCAGTATATGGATGTCCTCATCACTGCGCTAATCTGCTGCCAAAGCAGAGAAATCAATGCCCACATAAACTGGATAGACCAGGGCACGGGACAGGCAGTCAGCCACCAGGTTGGATTTGCCAGTCACATGCTGAATGTCTGTTGTAAATTTAGAGACAGCAGCAAGGTGGCACTGCTGACGTGCAGACCAGGGGTCAGAGATTTTAGACATGGCAAATATAAAAGGTCTGTGGTCAACGTAGGATGTAAATGGGTGGCCCTCGAGGAAAAACCCGGAAATGCCTTGTAGCCAGATAGAGAGCTAGGAGCTCTCTGTCAAAAACGCTGTATTTGCGCTCGTTGTCCCTCAGTGTACGGCTGAAAAATGCAAGTGGAACTAGAAGTGACAGGTTTGATCTGGGAGACATGAAAAACTGGATGAACAAGTAGATGGGAAGGAATCTTGTGTTTAACAGCAGATGGACTAATGACTTTCTTAATGGGGAATGGACCGAGGTATCAAGGGGCGAGTTTCTTGGGCTGCAACTTGAGTTCAGGTATGGCTTTGAAGAAAGCCATACCTGAACAAACAAATACAGTTCAGCAGCAGCAGCAAAAGTAATACTTCAGCAACAAAGCAGTACTTCATCAAACAGGCATTAAGTTTTATAACAGCATCTCACCTTTGACACTTGAGAGTAGGGCGCCGGTCACCTCTCTGGTAGAGCTGTATCTTAACGCGAGCCAGGCGATCGTGCACAAAATCCTGCAGCAGACTCGCACCAGCTGGTCAGCTCTCACTCCAATTATACACAGAGGAGCGCGTGAGGAACGAGGCGGGCCGAGCCTCACTCCCATGCACCCCCCGCCTTATCAGTCTGTCCGGTTTTCAAAACATGTTTTCAAAACCAGACAGACTGCAGCGGTTTCATGGGAGCTGTCCAGCAAGAGATACCAAACCTCCCATCCCTTATGAATGTTTAAATTTATGCAGCAAGTATAACATTATGTTGCTCTCATAACATTGCAGAGTATAACATTACGTCTGTATTCACAGGTAACTCGAGGACACCAAAAAGATTTTACCCATCAACTGTGGATGATATCCCAAAGAGAGGTTGGAGGTTGCCCCCAGGGCCGCACCGAACTGTTTCCAGACGGTAGATATGAATTGTGGACCTCTGTCTGAGATGGTCTCTGAGGGGATTCCATGGAGTCTGAAGACGTGAAGAATGAGTTGGCGGATTCTGTAGAAGATGGGAGCTTGTGGAGAGCAATGAGATGACAGGCCTTAGAGAAATGATCAATAACTGTTAATATGACTGTTTTACCTTTAGATGGAGGAAGCCGGTTATGAAATCCAGGGCTCTGTGGGACGTGGGTCGAGTGGGTGTGGAGAGAGGTTGAAGGAGACCACCAGGACGCAGATGAGACGGTTTATTTTGGTGGCAGGCTGACACGTACTCAACGACGTCTTTGTTTAGAGATGGCCACCAGAAGTACCTTCACAGAAGGGTGATGGTGCAGCTTGTTCAAGGGTGACAGGAGAACTTAGAGGAATGAGCCCAGTGGATAGTCTGTGCTCGGATGGAGGATGGCACATACAGACGGCCTGGAGGTCCCCCACCTGGGTCGGGTTCTCTCTGGAGGGCGGTCCTGATAGAGTTTTCTATGTCCCAGGTGAGGGAGCCGACAAAACAGGTGGGTGAGAGTATGGTGGTTTCTTCAGAGGGGTTTTCATCGGACTGGTGGATTCTGGAAAGGGCATCAGGTTTCTTGTTCTTATTGCCGGGATGGTAGGAGATGTTTAGATTGAAGGGGGAGAAGAAGAGGGGCCAGCAGAACTGTTTGGGGTTAAATGGGGATAAATGAAGACAAATATATTGACCAAGTAACGTAGGACATTGTTCACAAGGTTTTGGAAGACAGTGGCTGCATTGGATAATTCACAGGGCATGACCAGGTACTCAAAATGTCTGATAGGTGTTTTGAATGTCATCTTCCATTCGTCCCCCTCTCAGATTCGGACTAGGTGGTAGGCATTTCTGAGGTCCATTTTGGAGTAGACGGAAGCTTGGCTAACGGGTTCTAGAGCAGAAGAGAGTAGTGGAAGTGAATATTTGTTTTTGACAATTATCTGATTTAAACCTCTATAATCTATGTAAGGACGGAGGTGAGCCATCTTTCTTGGAGACAAAAAATAATCCAGCTCCGAGAGGGGAAGAGGAGGGCCAGATGATGCCGGAGTCCAGAGAATCTTTGATATATTTATCCATGGCCTATCTCTCTTTACTGGATAGGTTGTACAGGCGACCTGAAGGGAGTGGAGCACCAGGCATAAGGTCAATGGCACAATTGTACCGTCTGTGAGAAGGGAAAGAGAGAGCCAGATCCTTACTAAAGACTTGAATTAGGTCATGGTATTCAGTGGGAACGTTGGACTGCTCAGGGCTGGACACAGGAGTGGGTTCGGTTCCCTTTTAATCAGAATAGCGGATCTTAAGCAGGATTTAAGAGAAAACGCGCTCCAAGAGTCAATCCAACGATGAGACCAGCTGATGTGAGGATTATGTGCAACTATCCACGGGTAAACAAGAACCACAGGATTTTCACTATTTGGATATACGAAGAACTGAATTTCTTTGCGGTGGTTGCCGGAGACAATGAACAAAACTGGTTGTGTCCAATGGGTTATAGGTGTCATTTGACTACTGTCTAGAGCCATCACAGGGATGGGATGGGTTAATTCAAAGATTGAGATTTCACTCTGACTAGATCTGGATGAATTAGGTTCTGTTCTGAGCCGGAGTCGATGAGTGCTGTACATGGAGAGGGGTTCTTTCTTCTTTTTACTTAGAGAGTTGCAGAAACTGAAAGTGTGTTGGTTTATTGAAGCTCCGCCAGGACCCTTACCTTCACTGACGGGGAGAATCTTTTTGGACGAACAGAACAGAGAGAAATGAAATGTTGAAAGGCACAGTAGACGCACATATTTTAGCTGTACGTTTTTGTCTCTCATGGGGGCTAAGACTAGCTCTACCAATTTGCATGGGTTCCGGGGAACCGTCTCTAGGGGAGGAAAGCTGTTTGGGAACTGGAGGATCTGCTTCCGGTTTGCCGCACATGAAAGTTAAGGATTTAGCTTTAAATCTTTCACTGGCTCGTCTATCTATTTTGATTGCCAAAGCAATCAGATCATCCAAGCTGTCTGGCTCATCTCGAGTTGCTAGATCATGTTTCATTTTGTCATTTAGAGCGTGATAAAACATTCCCCTAAGGGCAGGATCATTCCACCCCGATTCAACGGCCAGGATTCTAAAGTCAATAGCGAACTCGGCTACTGGGCAAGTCCCTTGTTTAATGAACCAGAGTCTTCGGGCCGACTCTTCCTCATTTTTAAGGGGCGAGAAGGTGAGGTTAAATAGCTCTAGGAAGACACTCACTGTTGTGTTTTCCACGGTGGAAGCGTTGAAAAAGGCCTCTGCCCATCTAAGGGCCTTTCCAGTCCAATAATATAACTTTCTGTGGAACAGAAGAAAATGTCCAAGGAGAGCGGGAGAAAGTAAATACACATTGTAACAGACAACCTTTTGTTTTTTCTATTTCTCCAGAGAACGGTTCCGGCGGTGGTCACATCCCGTAAGTTGGAAGTTGAGGGGTTGTTTTGGCAGGACAGATCTGTAAATAGTTTTTCTATTTTACTTCGTAAGGCGATTGTCTGTTTGAATAAATTACTGATCGAGTGGAGAGAGAAGTTTGCTGAATAACAGTTTCTTGGATAGCATTTTGGTGTTGGTCAAGTAAGGCTCCTTCTTTGTTTAAGTTGGACTGAATTTGTGCTTCTTAGTCAGGTTGGCCAGATTGTTCTGTCATGTTTGCAGGGTTTACTAGACTCACAAGGAGTAACCAATTCAGGATACAGGCGGTAGGTCTGGATATGATAATAGGATGTTTATTTACAGGAACCAAAATATGAACAGTCTCCAGTAGATCGCCAGGAACGGAACCCAGGTGGGGAAGGAGCACTGCAGCAGAAAGCAGACATGTCAGGCAGTGAAGACGGGACAGTGGTTAAGAGGTTTTGATGGCTTGTACTCAGGATGAAGAGGGCTTTGAATCTTGGAGGAAGGTAAGTAGAATCCAATACCAGACGTAGGTCTTGACTGATGAAGGCTTTGGCTGTGTGTGTTTGCATGCGGGCAGACGGACGAAGGACAGACAGATCAGCGGAGGTGACGGTGCAGAGGCTGACCAGGAGGAGATCCAGAGTAACAGGTAGTGATGGGTAGAGCAGCACCGATGCGTCGGCGCATGTATCAAGCTCATAAGAATGAAACCTTGCATCGGTGCGTGTATCGCCTTAAGAAATAGTCACGTGACCGATACAGCTGCTGTGTCGTCAGTCACTGAAGCGCTGAACTGT
The DNA here is from genome assembly GCA_028564705.1 of Apricaphanius iberus. Classification (NCBI taxonomy): domain Eukaryota; kingdom Metazoa; phylum Chordata; class Actinopteri; order Cyprinodontiformes; family Aphaniidae; genus Apricaphanius; species Apricaphanius iberus. The sequence goes on along the minus strand of JAPXFQ010002328.1, from coordinate 691,350 downwards.
GTTGAAAAGCAGGAGCGTCTCCAGCTTTCAACTGATGATTTCAGATGATTCTCTGCCAAAACTTTATTTTTATAACCAGAATAATTCCCAGAAAGCCAACATCATGGAGCCAGAAAGAAAACCCAAGGTTATTAGGAGTATTTGATTTTATTTCCTCTCTTAATCCTGTTCCTCTCATTTTCTGCTCAATTTTATCCAAATTCAGTCCATTTCAAAATAATTTAGTTAAAATTATTCCTATTTTCTGCAGAATAAATGCCGCATTTTTTCTACTGAACTGGCATTCCTTAATAAAATCACGTCTTTTGTGCTGAGACATACAGAGCCAAACATGAACATAAGGAGGTCACAAATGCAACTAGGATAAATGCAGATATACTGATGTTATAAAACGTCTTTGTGGTTACTTTATTCAAAGTGAATTCATATTTTATTTTTTATTTTTTTTAATAATCAGCTACCAGGAAGCATGAGTTGGACCAGCCATTTCATTATTAAGAACTCATAACCTCTCAGCATCGTAGAAAGTGAGGGATTCAGGGAACCGTTTCATTTTCTTGAACCATCAAATATTTTGCCAACCAGAAAGTTATTGTGCATCTATCCCTTGTGAGGATCTGTTTCTAAAGCTAGAGAAACTGCTTAAGAAAAAAAAAAAAAAAAACATTGCAAAGAGCTTGGAATATCCATCCATCAATCCATCATCTTCTGCTTATCCGGGGTCGGGTCGCGGGGGCAGTAGCCTAAGCAGAGAGGCCCAGACTTCCCTCTCCCCAGCTACTTGGGCCAGCTCCTCGGGAGGAATCCCGAGGCGTTCCCAGGCCAGCTGGGAGACATAATCCCTCCAGTGGGTCCTGGGTCTACCCCTGGGTCTCCTCCCGGTGGGACATGCCAAGAACACCTCACCAGGGAGGCGTCCAGGAGGCATCCTGACCAGATGCCCGAGCCACCTCAACTGGCTCCTCTCGATGTGGAGGAGCAGCGGCTCTACTCTGAGCCCCCTCCGGATGACCGAGCTTCTCACCCTATCTCTAAGGGAGAGCCCAGCCACCCTACGGAGGAAACTCATTTCAGCCGCCTGTATCCGCGATCTCGTTCTTTCGGTCACCACCCAGCGTTCGTGACCATAGATGAGGGTAGGAACGTAGATCGACCGGTAAATTGAGAGCTTTGCCTTTCGGCTCAGCTCTCTCTTCACCACGACAGACCGGTACAGCGCCCGCATAACTGCAGACGCCTTACCAATCCGTCCATCGATCTCCCGCTCCATTTTTCCCTCATTCGTGAACAAGACCCCCAGATACCTAAACTCCCCCACTTGAGGAAGGACCTCATCCCCGACCCAGAGAAGGCACTCTACCCTTTTCCCGCTCAAGACCATGGTCTCGGATTTGGAGGTGCTGATCCTCATCCCAGCCGCTTCACACTGGGCTGCGAACCGCTCCAACGAAAGCTGTAGATCACGTTCAGATGAAGCCAACAAGACCACATCATCTGCAAAAAGCAGAGATCCGATCCTAAGGTCACCAAAACGGATCGCCTCAACACCTTGGCTGCGCCTAGAAATCCTGTCCATAAACATTATGAACAGGACCGGTGACAAAGGGCAACCTTGGCGGAGTCCAGTCTCACCGGAAATGAGTCCAACTTACTGCCGGCAATGCGAACCAGACTCTGACACCGTTCATATAGGGACCTAACAGCCCGTATCAAAGGGCCTGGTTCCCCATACTCCCGGAGTACCCTCCACAGGACACCCCGAGGGACACGGTCGAACGCCTTCTCCAAGTCCACAAAGCACATGTTGGGCTAACTCCCACGCACCCTCCAGGACCCTGCCGAGGGTGTAGAGCTGGTCCAGTGTTCCACGGCCAGGACGAAAACCGCATTGTTTCTCCTGAATCAGAGGTTCGACAATCCGTCGGACCCTCCTCTCCAGAACCCCTGAATAGACCTTACCAGGGAGGCTCAGAAGTGTGATCCCCCTATAGTTGGAACACACTCTGTGGTCCCCTTTTTAAAGAGGGGGACCACCACCCCGGTCTGCCAATCCAAGGGAACTGCCCCCCGATGTCCACGCAATATTGCAGAACCGCGTCAACCAACACAGCCCTACAACATCCAGAGCCTTGAGGAACTCCGGCCGCATCTCATCCACCCCCGGTGCCTTGCCACCAAGGAGCTTTTTAACAACCTCAGTGACTTCAGCAACAGAGATGGGAGAGCCCGTCCCAGAGTCCTCAGAATCTGCTTCCAAACAGGACCCGACCCAAAACGTCCCACGTTGAGGTCAGCAGCTCACCACCCCCACTGTAAACAGTGTTGTTAGCAGACCGCTTCCCCCCCCTGAGATGCCGGATGGTGGACCAGGATCGCTTCGAAGCCATACGGAAGTCGTTCTGCATGGTCTCTCCAAACTCCTCCCACGCCCGAGTTTTTGCCTCAGCGACCATCCGATCCGCACTCCGCTTGGCCTGCCGGTACCTATCAGCTGCTTCCGGAGTCCCACAGGCCAAAAAGGCCCGATAGGACTCCTTCTTCAGCTTGACAGCATCCCTCACCGCTGGTGTCCACTATCGGGTTTGAGGGTTGCCGCCGCGACAGGCACCGACTACCTTACGGCCACAACGGTAAGCCGCTTCGACAATGGAGGCATGGAACATGGCCCATTCAGACTCCCCCGGGGAGTCCCCCGCATGTCCCCCGCATCCCCCGGGACGTGTTTGAAGTTCTGCCGGAGTTGAAACCCCTTCTGACAGGAGACTCCGCCAGACGTTCCCAGCAGACCCTCACAACACTTTTGGGCCTGCCAGGTCTGTCTCGAGGAGACGGGTTCCAGAGCCAGAGCCATGCGTCGAGGCAAGGCCGATGATGTCCAGTCGGAACCTCTCAACCTCGCACACCAGCTCCGGCTCCTTCCCCACCAGAGAGGTTGACGTTCCACGTCCCAAGAGCCAGCTTCTGCAGCCGAGGATCGGACCGCCAAGGTCCCTGCCTTCTGCCACCGCCCATCTTGCATTGCAGCCAACCCCTATGGCCCCTCCCACAGGTGGTGAGCTCATGTGAAGGGGGGCCCATGTTTCCTCTTCGGGCTAAGCCCGGCCGGGCCCCATAGGTAAAGGCCCGCACACCAGGCGCTCGCCAACGTGCCCCACCTCCAGGCCTGGCTCCAGAGTGTGGCCCCGGTGACCCGCGTCCGGGCGAGGGAACACTTGGTCCAATGCTGTCATTCATCATAAGGGTTTTTCGGCTGCACTTTGTCTGATCCCTCACCTAGGACCAGTTTGCCATGGGTGACCCTACCAGGGGCATAAAGCCCCATACAACATAGCTCCTAGGATCATTGGGACACTCAAACCCCTCCACCGCGGTAAGGTGGCAGCCCAAGGAGGGGCTTGGAATAACGAATTTTTAAAATAAAAAATATATTTAAAAAGTACCACATGTACAATTCATAATCAACATCACCTTCAGTTTTGCTTTTTAAAGAGATGTGACAAAGATTCACATGATGTCTCATTATATACGTTTAACATAACATATATTAAACTTTGATTAACATATTAAATTGTACAGTGTACAGTATGGAATACAATTACATAAATGTTATTGAATCCGTAGATTACTTGATTTTCCGAATTAGGTTGCCTGCAATAGCATTAAGATTCAGCCGGTGTCAGTAGACCAACACTGTAGCAATTCCATATCGATACAGTATCAATACATTTGGGGTAATGTATTGAAACGGTACACGAGGCATCATCAACCCATCACTAGTAACAGGTAAGTGGTTTCCAGGAATCCTTTCCGTAGGAACGGGGATTGGTGGAGGAGACCCAGGAGGATGAAGGAAAAACTGGATCAGGACGTGTGAGTAATTCATGTAGTAAGGATTCAAACACAGTAAAAAGTCTATACTTTTAAAGATAAAATTGGAAGACGTTGGTTTGGACATAGGTTTATCTAACTTTAGTATATTTTAGTTTCTACAACCCAACCCAAAGAATAGAATAGAAAAATCCTTTAGCTGTCCCACAAGGGAAATTTGGTTGTAACAGCAGCAAAAAACATGTACAAACAGAACATGACACAGAACTGAACACACACAATTTTTACAGAAGAGAAATATTTACATCACGTACTATAGTTTCAAAAGCAGCGTTTTATAGTTAAAGTAATAAAAAATATTTTGAATTTACAATAGTATGGATTGTACATTGAGCTGTGCAATTAACCCTTTAACACCTAAGCCTCAAAATCTCCGCCTGGCATATATATATTTTTTTAAACAAGTTTTTTTTTTTAAACCAGTGTAAAAGCAGTTTGAAGTGAAGAAAAACACAAAATCGGAATTAGATTTCTTTGTTTCAGTGAAAAGAAAACACTGCAGATGAACATGAAGTACAGATTTTCTTTAGAAATTAATAATTTCAACAGTAAAGAATATATTTACAAGTTATCTTTTCCTTCTCTCTTGTGCAAACAAAATGGCCAATATATACCTCAAAATGTCCACCTGGGATTTTTCTTCTTTTTTAACTATAAAATGTGTCGAAAATGTCACAAAAGGAAATGCTTTGGCTAAATAGTTTCTGAACACTTTGAACTTTCAGTATCTGGCATTATTTTACAATATACTCAGGGTTTTTCCTGGCTCAAATTGAGGCAGAGGTGGTACCATCCTGACCTTGCACCAACACATGCGTGAATTCTCTGCATTCAACTGGCTCACTTTTTTTAAAGGCAACATATTTTGATATGATAAATATGACAATAATCATGTTAAAGCATTCTTTTACTAAAACAATATACATACAAACATAAGGTGCCAACTTTACACTGAAAGTGCATTAAGTTGTAGAGATTTATCCACAAATCTGGCAGCAAGACATTAACTATTATTATTAGCTTTAAATATTTAATTATTAACTATTCATAGCCTATTATAATTCTGTTCCATGTTTCATCCCAATAAGCACTGAAGGTATGAACAGGTGTTGAAAATCGTACCTTTATTCAATTAATAACAATTGAAAGCCAAAGGATTACGTCTTTTGTTTCTCAAATGGCAGACATTACAAATCCACATATAGCAGAAGGATGGCAAATTCATACATATCCGCCCCAGAAGAATATGCGTAACAATAAAATGCGTTACCTTTGTAACCTATGCTGTTGTTGCCCGTTCTGTGCAGAGAAACTTCTACTGAATTTACAGATCAGAGTCCTGCAATAACGGGTTCCTGCAGCTAATTTGCTGTTTCAGGTGACCAAATCAAATCTCTGTCTGGGAGCGCTGGATGCTGAAATACTGAGAATAATCTGCATTCAGCGCAAAGATGGAGAGATTTTCAGACTCTCTCCACACAATGGAAGGTGGGAGTCAGCCAAAAATAACATATTAATATTTTTCATCCATCCACGTAAAAAAAAAAAAAACTTCCACCAGACCCATAACATTTAGATTATTTTCCATCTTGAAACGGTACCTGCAACATTGCAGAATATTTCTGGAGCAGAAAGGAGTCTGTAAACATCTTAAAAGTAACATCTGCGCAGAAAGAAAACATGACAGTGGCAGAGAGGAGTATTTATTGTTGAAATACACATTTTGTTTATCTACTCTTCACATTTAATAAATTTATTTTCTCTTTCTGTTTACCAGTGAATTAGACGAGAGGAAAGCTCTCTATATTATCTTTATAATCTGTTTAGATCCATAAATATGATCGCATTTGTAATCTGCAGTACTTTATTTAGAAAAATTAACTTCTCTGCAGTTGTTAAAAAAAGGCTCAGGTTTGGTGGAGAAAAACTCGTCATAAAAAGTGTCCTGTCCTGCATTCTGACCATTATTCTGTACCTCGCCAGTCACTGGCTGCAATTTTCTCATCTTGTCACAACCATGACTACGTTTTAACTGCTTGTTACAATAATTTGTCTGCGCTGTTTCACCGCGAGGTTGTTTTTTAAAGTAGCGGCTGATTTTCCCAGGTCATATCTGTAACGATAAAATCCATTAATATTACTCTGAGACGGCGGATGTTTTTAAAAAATAAACTTGATATGCTTGAATGCAAAAAAACAAAACATTTAACTGGTTTAAGATCGGGGGGAAATCAGGACACAGATAGCACCATCTAGCGGAAAACCCCATTTTTACACTGTATGAAAAACAATCGGATCTTATTTTTCTGTGCTGGTTGTGCTACCATGCGCCCCCATGCGCACAACTCTGCAACTGCAGTAAAAATAACGTCCATATAAGTGGGGGCAGAGCGATATCAGGCTGAAGCGGCACAAAATTAGCTGGAGGCGGCCACCACGCAAATTTGAACGCAGGAAAAACCCTGTACTCTATACTAAACCAGTGTAAAAACAGTTTGAAATGATGAAAAATCAAAAATCGGAATTAGATTTTAGAGTTTTAGGGAAAACAAATGAGTGCAGATTAACATGAAGTACAGGTTTTTCATCATGAATTAACAATTTTAACAGAATAGATCAGGGATTCCCAAATCCAGCCCTCAAGGGCAACTGTCCTTCATTTTTTTAGTTCTTTCCATGGTTCAGCACACCAGAATCAATGATGGCTTGTTAGCAGAACCTCTGCAAAACTTCCATGATGAGGAGAAGTTGGACGATTTGAATAAGCTGTGTTGGAGCAGAGACATACCCAAAACTGGCAGAGCACCAGCCTTGGAGACCCCTGGTATAGAATCTGATCTGGTTCTGCTGTGATGATGTAGTGAATGGCTGAGATCCCTTGGAGCATGAACAGAACCCCCATGATCCCTACAGCCTCTTCTGTTAGGCCCTGAAGCTAATCTTCCTCTCCCAACTCCTCCACAGCAGACCAGATGCTCCTCATCACAAAAGATTCTAAAAGTAATGCAAAAAGAAAGAAGAAAATCAGCTGGTTTCAAACCCACACTAAATTAAACAGAAAATGCATGGTAAACTATGGAGACATGCATGCAGATTGGTAAACCCTAGTAAAACATGACATCTGTATAGTGCACAAAAGCTCAGATTTATACATAAAAAGTACAATTGCATGCAAGTTTTGCAAATCTTTAAACATTATAAACTGTTCTATAGGAGCAAAATATACACACCTTTAGTATCAAGGCATCCAATTATGTGTACAAGGTATAAAAAACTGACATTTTCTACGTACTAGCTAGCTTCATTCATCCAGAAATTCAAATCAAAACAACATTCAATCAGTCAAACGTTCCCTTTTTTCACAAGAAATTGCAGCTTCTCCTTCAAACTCAAAATCAAACAGGTAACTCTTTGGTGGTTTTGTAATCCAGGAAGGTTGTGTTTCAGACATGATCTCCAGCGCTCCGATCAGTTTCGGCTCTTTTTTTTTTCTCTCTCTGCCTTGTTTGTGTGTGCGGGAGGGGGAGAACAAACAAGCAGATTTGCGGGCTTCCTGCATCCGCACAAGGTAAATTACCGTAATAACACTAGGCAGAATTAAAAAGGCAATGTTTTTTCTTTCTAAACATGTTTAATTTTTTTTCTGATAGCACAAACCGTTAGGGAATTACGGTTATTCAAAGTGCGCATTCAGTGAAGTGTCATCGACGACACGTTCTGTGTTAAAGGGTTAAAAGGTAGGCATGCAATTTTTCAATTAGTTCAATTCAATTCAGTTTATTTATATAGCGCCATTTCACAACAGATGTCATCTCAAGGCACTTTACAAAAAGAGTTATTACAATACAATGTTTAGTGTAGAAATTACAGAACCACAGAAGATTGCGTCGTGGAATTCTCAGCAATCCCTCATACTGAGCAAGCATGCAGCGACAGTGGGAAGGAAAAACTCCCTTTTAACAGGAAGAAACCTCCGGCAGAACCAGGCTCAGCACAAGCGGTTATCTGCCGCGACCGTCTGTGGCTTGGAGAATACATAACAGAGACACAGAAAGAGCAATAGAACTGATGCAGAAGTTTGTTGCAGGACGTGGAGAATTTTCCGTCACTGCAATGCCATCTTAGTCAGGGTCGTCAAGCAGGGCTAATCCGGAGCACCTACTATAATAGAAAACAGGTTAGTGCTTGAATTGACAGCACATCATGCAGTTGGGGAGAAGTAGGAGAGAAAGTAGGAACAGACCCTAATAATGTCCTCCAACAGCCTAGCCTAAAGCAGCATAGCTACTAACATTAACCTGTCTCCTAGCTACTAGGAGACCTGGCTACCAACACTCTGTCTGAGTCCTCCTGACCCGTGGACGGTGTAGGGCCGGTAACGGCCCCCGTCATGCCGGGGTCTTCTCGGAGTCGGGTTGTTTGAGAATGCAGCCCAAAGTGGGTGGTAAACTCCATCTAAGGCTAAATACCGGCACGAGACCGATAGTCGACAACTATCTTAAGGAAAAATAGACAGAACTGAGAGGACAGAGTTGAAGAGGGCGAGAAACGTTTAAGAGATAAACGGGTGGGGTCCGCACAGTCTGCCCGGGGGATTCAACCCGGCAGGTAATGGGCGGCCGCACTGTGCGGGAGGATCCCCTTGAGGGACCTCTCTCCGGCGCTGGCTGGCCCCTGTGGGGCGCATTTCTTCCGCGGCGGTAAGCCGCGACCGGCTCCGGATCTTTACCTGGCTTACATTAATCTATCTCTACCTAGCTACTCTACCTCTTCCTATCTCTTCCTAACTTTTGACACTCTGCCTGACTACTAACATTAACCTGTCTCTTCCTATCTACCTGTCTGACCTGACTCTAACTACCTATAAACATATCTCTAACTGTAAGCTTTGTCAAATAGGAAAGTTTTTAGCCTAGTTTTAAAGATAGACAAATTGTCTGCTTCACGAACCAACCCTGGGAGCCGGTTCCATAGGAGGGGAGCCAATTAGTTATTGTATACAGTCTGTTAAAAAGTAATGTGCAAATTATAACAGTGTTGTTTAGTGCAATTTGACAGCACTGATGTAAGCATGTGTGTTTGTTGGGAGCAGTTTAGATTGTGGAGTCTAACAGCTGCAAGGTGGAAGGACCTGCAGAAACGCTCCTTCATACATCTAGGATGTAGCCGTCTGTCACTGAAGGAGCTCTGCAGTTCAGCAACATTTCCATGCATGGGGTGGGAGACTGTCCAGCAGAGATGTTATTTTGGCTAGAGTCGTTCTGTCTCCCAGCACCTGCAATTGATCCAGAGCTGGCCTTCCTGATGAGTCTATCCAACCTGTTCCACCGGATGTTGTGTGATCTGGGCGTCTGCATGTTTCATCATTAGCAGAGCTCAAGCTTACTTTATAAAATGTGATTTCTAACAAAAACAAAGAATGTACGTACGTCTGTAACCTCACGTTACTCTGTAACAGAGATTTACCGGATAGAGTGTGCCTAAGCGTTGCTATGGTAACTTTCCCCTTGCCTCTCATAGCTTAGTATTAATTCAGGCAACGTTATCAAGCTCAAAACTGATACTACAGTGGACAAAAGTCCGTAATACTTTCTGGACATGCTTATATCTATTTTTATGAGAAAAGGATTAACTACATTTTAACTTGGCTTGAGTAGCCTACTGCATTTCCAAGCAAAATTTGTAGCTTTTGGAATACATCTGCATAGCAAGTCTAAAATAACTTTATTATAGTATATTAGCACTTACAAAAGTATACAACTAAATACATAAGGAAACACGCTTAACTTACCATCATTCCAGGGGTTGAAGCCGAGGGAAAAGCCCTCTAAAGAGCCGCCAAGACTGACTTCTCCGGCTGGCAGCGGCCATGTTGCTTTAGTTGTGCCTGAGTTGACTGGGAACGTGGTTTGAAATGGCTGACCTGACATGCACAATCATTCTGCTTATGGATCCTTCTCCTTCCTGGCTATTGACAAATAGTAGAGGAGCTGGACCAAGAAGGGCCAGCCTCCTCTTTTGCATGATGAAGCAGAAATGCATATGGTAAAAAGTAAAAAAGACGACGAGGGAATAAAAAAAAGGGAATGCATGTATAAGGAAAAGGAAAAACAAAATATATATTTTTCTTGACAGAAATGCATGCAAAAAGAAATGTATATATGTATGTATGTATATATATATATCTATATATATATAGATATATATAGATATATATTGATAGATATATATACATATATAGACAAAAATGCACGTAACAAGGAAAATTAAAACCAAGATATATTTATATTGTTTTGACAGAAATGCATGTAAAAGGAAAAACTAAGATATTGTTTTTTGCGACGGTAATGCATGTATAAGGAAAAGAAAAAAACACCTATTTTTTTGACAAAAATGCACTTAAGAAAAATTAAAAACAAAATATTTTTTTTTTCTTGACAGAAATGCATGTTAAAGGAATAGGAAAAAGCAATATATATATTTATATATATTTCTTGACAAAATGCACGTAATAAGGAAAAGGAAAAACAAAATACATACATTTCTTTGCAAAAATGCATGTTAAAGGAAAAGGAAAAGCAATATGTATATATTTCTTATTTTATTTTTAATTGTGTCAGTGTAGGTCCTCCATAGATATGCATCTAAAAGCTACAGGACACTCACCCTGTAGCTTTTGGTCTGGAATTGCAGATCCTTGGACTAGAGTCACACAGATGGTAAACAAATGGTAAAGTCAGTGAAGCGACGGATATGCACAAAGACATGGAAAACAAAATGCTGCAGTGTAGTACATTTTGTAAGTACTGTCTCTTTGCTTCCTTAAGGGGGAGTACCCAGGCTACCAAAAACTCAGCTTCTCCTGATTTGTGTTTACATGCAGAGAAATGTAATTTTCTAATCACATTATCTGGGTACCTTAGTCTGATTTCTCCAACTCCATTTCCTTTTGATTCAAGTTGGACTTAGCTGTATACATGCATTTTAAAAGTCATATTTCAGTCAGAGAAAGGCAATAATTGGACTTTCTCTTCCTGCACGCAAACTCGCTGACTTACTGACTTAGTGTTGGGATTAAAGACTCAAATTTCAGTCTTCCCTCAGACATCCATCAATAACTGCTATATTGCAGAATCTTTTCCAGCTGTTTGAAAATAAATGTTAGCCCCTTAATATCATAAGGCAAGATTGTCTGTAGTTTTCATCGCTACGTTATGAATTTCTGATTCACTTTTTTTTTAAACAAACAGCATTGTCTTTTTAATTGGGTGAGAAGTTCAGCGTGTGCCTTTGTTCTTCTCAGTATACACAGCCAATTAAGAACTTACATGAAATGGTGACGAAATTTGATCAAGAGTAGACAGACAAACAAACATCATTACACAGACAGATACAGTCACATTGTTGTACTGCAGCCCAAGCCAGCCCGTCGGACAGCTACTTCAGCGCCCCAATATCTTCCGGAACTGCCTCCATTTTTCAGTAGAACAAGTAGCCACCCAATCCAATCAGCAGGAACCCAATCACCATAAATCCAAATCTTCAAATGTCTTGCGAATCTTCCTGAGACAGTACCAATAAAGCTGCAGTCCGGAGTATTTCAGAGACAGAATTTGTTTAATCCAACATACCAAAGCCCCTCCAAAAACAAGCCCACCACCACCTGCCACAACCCTAGCTCCCTCTACCTCCACCTCTACAAATGGGCATGAATATAACCTATTATTGTGTAATCTGTTAATAAAAACTTGTATTGATTTGTTTTAGTAAATATACCACTGTCTTTCCTGTTCAACAGAATTTTTTACATAGTGTTGGTTATTGAAGCCTTTTAAGATTCAAAGGTATGTCCATTGTTGAAATGCATCTCTGATTTAGTCCTACCAAGGTTATTATCGTTAACAAAAACAAATGAAAACTAGAGGTAAAAAATGATGTTGGGTTGGGTTTTCTAATGCAAAGGGACTGTTATTGTGTTTACAGAACTTTGAACGTTACTCTAACATATATCTTTTATACTTGCCTGATTTGTATAGTTGCTATTGGCCCATGTCAATACATTTTAAAAAACCATAATCATTTTCTGATATTTGTTATAGATTTCTTTTTTTTTTTTTGATTGCCCTGGTTCGCAACTCGTTTAATGAAAAAACTCAAACTGAAACTAATACAAATTAAACTGTCGGCAACTGTGGCTCAGTGGTAGAGTAGTTGGCTTCCAATCGGAGGATTATGGTTCGATTCCGGTCACATGTCAGTGTGCCCCTGGGCAAGGCACTTAACCCCAAAAATTCTACATTGTCCTACTGAGCCATGTTGGCCATCGGTGTATGAATGTGAGTATGAATGGGTAAATGTGGCTTCAATGTAAAGCGCTTTGAGTGGTCAGTATGACTAGAAAAGCGCCATATAAGTTCAGTCCATTTACTAAACTAAAACTAAGCATTTTTTTAAACCAAACTATCTAACAAATGGTAAAAACTAATTAAAACCAAAAATAGAATTAAAAATCTTAAGTCAAAACTAAATAAAAACTAAAACTAATGAAGATTTTAAAACCATTAAAACCCTGGTATTTTATTCCTTCTCTGGTCTCAAAGGTATTTTTATACAAGTTTAGGCACCAGACTTTTCTTTGTTTTTCTTTCTGTATTTGATATAGCTGGGTAGTCACTGGCCTGGGTAGTCAAAGTGATTGTCACATAGGACCTAAAAGTTGTGTGGGCAACCCCTGAATTGTTGTAATTCAGCTACGCTGGGGGATCTTATTGCATGAACAGCCTATTTAAGGTAATGCCGGAGCACATCAATAAGATTGAGGTCAGGACTTTCACTAAGCGAGTCCAAAGTCTTCATTTAAAATTTTTTCAGCTAATCGGAGGTGGACTTGCTGTTGTGTATCGAATTATTGTCCTGCTCCAGCGATGTTGGTTTCAGCTTGTGTCACTAACAGATGGCCACATTTTCTCCTTCAGGATTTTTTGGTCAGCAGCAGAATTAATGATTCCATTAATCAGAACAAGTCTTCCTGGTCCTGAAGCAGCAACACAGGCCCAGACTATCACACTCTCACCACCGTTGTTTTACTGTTGGGATGTTGTTATTTTTTTTGAAAAACGGCACTTCTTTTACGGCAGATGAAATGAGACCCATACCTTCCCAAAAGTTTGATTTATGTCTCTTCATTCCACAGAGGATTTTCTCAGAAGTCTTGGAGATCTTCAATATGTTTTCTGGCTAAACTGAAATGAGCCTTAATATGGTTGTTACTTAATCTCTCTCTTAAGGTGACCTTTGACCTCATATCAGGAAAGTAAGGCCTGAAGTTCTTTGGGTGTTATATTGGAGTTTTTTGTGACCTCTTGAATGAGTCGTCACTGCGCTCTTGGGGTGATTTTCATTGGATGGTGTATGCATCAGATCTGATTGGAGTCCTGCGCCTGCACCATATAACATGATTGACTGGTGGCTGTCATTGCAATACATGATTAGCTGGATGTTAGCACATTGACATATTGTATAATAAAAAAGCTTTAATTCAATTAAATTAAATTCACTTATATTTATATAGCGCCAGTTCACAACAAATGTCATCTCAAGGCACTTTACAACAAAAGTCATCTCAATACAATTATAGAAACATTCCAATCAGTTAAGTTTTAAGTAAGGAATCCCAGCAGATTGCGTTGAGTCATCGGCGTGAGGTTGTGCCCGGAACATGCAGACTCCAACCACAACAATTCCTCAGCAAACTCTCATACTGAGCAAGCATGTAGCGACAGTGGAGAGGAAAAACTCCCCTTTAACAGGAAGAAACCTCTGGCAGAACCCTGGCTCAGTAGCGGTCATCTGCCACAAACGTCTGGGGGTCTGAGAAGACAGAAAAGAGACAGCATAGAGGATGCTCGGTGACTTGGAGCATCATCTGGACCAACGCTCCCCATCCAGCATGGGGCATTATAGCTGAGCAGGGTACCAGACCGGGTAGAGCTTCTATGGGGAGAAAAAGACAGAGAGAAAACTGGGTTAACAATTGCATTAACATTAGCAAAAATATATCTGGAGAGTAGTAGAAAAGAAAAGTAGAAGGTGTGTTTGGGTCAGTTGAGTCTGAAAAAGGATACATTTTTTTCCTAATTCTTAAGTCTATTAGCAATGTGCGTTGTGAGGGAGATGGAGTTGAGGAGGGCTGCCGGACCGGGCTGCATCCTCCCCTCGCCGGATCGGGATGAACACTTCATCTCCCTCTACTCCTTGCCTAGAAATCCAGGAGGAAAGAAGGAGGTAAATGGGTAAGTATTGTAGTGCTTATGCATCTCTCCTTGCTCATAGGACTGTGCCCTCTCCAGAATCTATGTATTAGAGAGATACTTTTATTGGGAAGTGATATAACTGGAGTAGATAAAGGCCCGCTCTTCCGAAGACTCTGGCATTATCTTTGTCCCTTAAAACCTGGTGTAAATCTTTTTCTGTCCTGATTCATGATTCAACCTTTGTTCAATTCTCTAATCATTTTATTCTGGTAAATTAATACATTGCTGTTAGAAATCGGAGAGGGATTATAAGGTCTAGTGTCTATATAAGTAACTATAAGCTTTATCAAAAAGGAAGGTTTTAAGCCTAGTCTTAAAAACAGAGTATCTGCCTCACGAACTAAAACTGAGAGCTGGTTCCACAGGAGAGGAGCCTGATAACTAAAAGATCTGCCTCCTATTCTACTTTTAGAAATCCTAGGAACTACCAGTAGACCTGCATTCTGAGAACAAAGTGCTCTGTTAGGAACATATGGAACAATCAGATTTCTGATGTACGATGGAGCTTGATTATTAAGGGCTTTATACGTAATGAGGAGGATCCTAAACTCTATTCTGGATTTAACAGGCATACAATTGAAAGAAGCCAAAACAGGAGAAATGTGATCTCTCTTTTTAATATTCATCAGAACTCTTGCTGCAGCATTTTGGATCAACTGAAGTCTTTTGATTGCATTTTGTGGACTTCCTGATAATAAGGAATTACAGTAGTCCAGCCTCGAAGTCACAAATGCATGGACTAGTTTCTCTGCATCACTCCTGGACAGGATGTTTCTAATTTTAGCAATATTCCGGAGGTGAAAGAAAGAAATCCTAGAAACCTGTTTAATATGAGATATAACCTTTATTGAACAAATAGCAAGTATACAACATAAGAACAAATCAAGTATACAGAAAAATTCAACAGATACAAACAGTACATGCAAGAATTTACATAAAAGATTTTTTGATAGCCTTTTTGTTGATAGTCTGATATTGATTTTTTGCATAATCAAACATTTATCATCTTTTTGGATATTCTAAATAAAATATAAATAAACAGGATAAAGCATTTTTTCATTGATGGGAAACCTGTTTAAAAATTAATAACAATCTACACAGAATGTAATATTTGCATCTTGTGGACACATTTGAGTACTGCAGTCCATACAGAAACATAAAGCCGTCTCTTACCCCTCTCCTCTGTGAATTTCATGGAGAGCTGCCAGTTAGAGATCTGCTAGAACATGCACAGTGATGAGTGAACACAACTTATACACAGTAAGTAGATAAAACATTTCACCACAGTATCGAGTTGGTGGTAAAACTGACTTGGTAACCTTGCTGGCTCATATGCGATTTGCCCTGAAACCAGCAAATATACTATACATTACAGGCCATTCAAGCTAGAGACCACAACCACTGTATTGAAAGAATGAGTGAATGAGGCCTTGTAAAGAAAAATCAACTCAAGGTATTGTAAAGCAATGTTCAAGCACTGCCTTGAATGTTTCCCTGCTTTAGGTGACCTGATTCCAATTATTTCAGTGAAGACTCTTATTCAGCCATCAATAGAAATCTTATGTGTTAAAGCAGGGAAGCATTTAAAACATACAAGGAATTGTGACTTGCAGACCAGGGTTAAAAAACACTGCTGTAAAGTACAAACTGGCCAACAATATATATTTGAGTTATCCACTATCCAGCTTAATCCATATTAATTGTATTTATTGTAAACAGTGTTGGGTGTAACATGTTACAAAGTAATTAGTTACTGTTATGACATTACAATTACTTTCAAAAATATGATGTCGTTACTTAAATGACTGATAATCTATTCTGCACAGAGCCTAAACAAGCATTTCCTGCATGACGTCATCAGCGTATCCCAAATCACGTACAAGACGTAGTTGCAAGATGGAGGATCAGAGTGACGGCAGCAGAGCTTAACAACTTCCCTAGATGCGTGGAAATATGGCCACTGCTTTCAATCTGTTGCACGAGGGACAATAATTTCAGTGTTAAGTGTAATCTTTGCCCTGGTCAAAATCATCTCTCCACTGCTGCAAATTCCACATCAAACCTTCCAAAGCGTCTGGAAAGACAACATGGTAGTATCAAACTAGTTGCGAAAACTCCCGTAGCGCAAGTGAAGATGGCATAGCACTGACACCCAAGCAATGGCTGCTCGATTTCCACGAACCCAAGGTTACACTAACAACAAAGGCAGAATTAAACGGACTTGTGGCCTCTTTCATTGTGGAGGACAGATAGTGTAGGGTAACTTGATGTTTGACTTCAAAACTAGAATTTACATGACCCTGCAGGTATTATGTTTTAGAACAATGCAAAAATAGTGTAACTACTAATGTAACTAAGTTACTTTCCAAAAAAGTAACAAAATAATGTAAGGGACTACTTTTTGAGAAGTAATGAGTAATATGTAATGGATTACTTTTTTTTCAGTAACTACTAGGCCTGGGCTGTATACCGGAATCATGATCATTTTAATTATTTTCATATCATTCACCTGTGTCTGGGTAAAACAATATGATGTAGTCCATATGGCAGTAAAATGGGCTATTTAAAGAACATTTTTATATTCTTCATTCTTATAAGATAATGTGGATATCAACGGTCTTATATGGCAAAAAAATACCGTTAAATACCGTAATATCTTTATGTTTTTTTAAAATACCGTGATATGAAAATTTTGCCATACCGCCCACCCCTAGTAACTACACCAACACTGATTACAATCCTATTCAGTATCATGCAGTCAGATTCAAATTTGTTTGAATCATTTCCTCATCCTGAGGAACTAAAGGGTTGCAGTGGATAGGGACAGCTCATTTTTGACAAAAAACAAAAAAACATTCTTCAGCAGAATTAGATTACGGTTGGATAGACATCCTAAAAGGAACTGGAAGGAATTTAAAACTAAAATTCAACTGAACAAAAATCTGCCAATATTTTGGTGGTCCAATAAATCAAAAATTTTTTGTTAACCCATAAGCAACTACATAACAACTATATGGCAAATTAAAATTAAAATTTTCTTCTGGTGAAGCTTTATATGTGATTATTATCTGAAAAAGGAAACAGTGTCTGTGGGATTGTGGCATGTGACAACATATTCCTTCACATCTCCTTGGAAACACTAAAGTTCAGCTTTCCAAGAATAAAACCAGATTCAATGTTAATATTGAGTTCTTCCATCAAGCAAGAAAGACTGCTTATTTACTGTGATCTAATATCCGGAATATTCCTGTGCAATCTGAAAGTGTTTTATATGTAATATCAGTTGCTGAGAACTTCACATCAAGCATTGCTGTAATTCTTGTGATGGCAGACAAGATTTTAATTCTTTAAAAAAAAGATGCAGTGAAGGCAAAGCCACAAGTTTCATAGTTTGGTCTAGGCTCTGTTCAGAAATATAAAATTCAGATGAAGCAGGCAGTGAAGAAGAAGGGGGCGAATCTCAATTAACCAAAAAAGGGTGGGTTTAGGTAACACTGCGCCCTGGTGCTGCTGCTACTCTACGCCTACAGTGTAGGTCCATTATTGTCACTTTGGTTTATTTCAAATGCTAATGTTTGGAAATGGCAATTAAAGAGCAATAAAGGCTATGAGATGTATGACCTACTCTTTTTTAATACATTATTATTTTTGCTAATATGAGACTGAATAAGGTTGTCCTAAAAGGTTTAGATTGGGCTATTAGATGATTTTCAGCAAATATAGTTTATATTACAGTTTCATATATATTTAACTCAGAAACAGCAATACCAGAGGAATTAGAGCCGTGCACTAGAGCCCTAGGCCCGAGGGTCCCGACAGCCCGAGGGCCAGGCTTCGGGCAGACGACCTCGGACACAGGCCGGGTTCGGACACTTTTATTTTTCAATTTCAATTTTTTTTTTTTTTAAACCTGCTAATTAAAGAACTGTGTTGTGTTTAAATGGAAACACTTAAACACAGCAACAGCTGCTCTGCCCTGCACCAGCACCTCCATTCTGTACGCCTAGCTCATTTACACATCCGATTCGCGCAACTTCCCGACTCCCACCACAAACCAGGAGGACATAAAGAAAAAGATTGAAAATGGCGAATTGAAGAGCATGAACAACACCAAGGGAGAAGCTCTGTTCTACAGTAAGTTAAATCTAATTACAACCCTTCAAGTTGAGCCAACCGGGTTTGTTCAGTGTGTTGTATGCAAAGCTGTTCTGTCATATGACAGCAAAAAAACAGGTTCATCACATCTCCAGACATTTTGAACAGTCATGTGGTGGATCCAGCAGAGCCCCTATTTTAACCTGATATTTTATGTCCACTTTAATCTGTCAAAAACTATTATTCGCAAAAAATTAGAATGCTGTTTTTTCTAACTGGAGAGCTTTATGCATTTTCAGAGCGGCATATTCAATTTACGAATGCACCCAATGAATATAGAGTTCTATCACGCTGAAAAATTGTTATGGGAGGTTTAAAAAAAAGGGATGCCTGTATGCGGGTTCGGGCCTGAGAATTCTGAAAACCTTTCAGACCGGGCTGGGCTGGCGCTCCAGCCCTTCGGGCTGGGCTCGGGCCCAGATTATAGGCCCATGCAGGGCACTAAGGGGAATGAATCGAGGGTCCCTTTAACCGAGTGTTTTCCGTATTTGATCAATCAATTGTATTTGATCAAACCATAAACTTCCCAAGGATTTCATCTCCATCTGACTGTTACATACCTTTCTGTCATTCTGCATTTGGACAATCTGCTTTTACTATGAAGGCTGCTGGTCAGTGGAATATTGTACTGGATACAAGTAAGGCCTGTAGCTCTGGCAGCTTCAAGAATCAACTAAAACATCTGCTCAAAGATTCCCAGAATTCTAAGTGTCTTTTTAAAACATTTTGGTTTATGCTTATGCATGTATGTGTGTTTATATTGGTGTGTGTATTGGTGTATTGCGTGTGCTTTGGATTTTCTTTACTTTATTTTGATACCTGTAGTGTTTTTTTTATGTTGTGATGCGTCTTGCTTACGGACTGTAGATGCGAAATAGCTTACAGTTAAATCTAATACAATGGAACAAATGACAACATTTATGATTGATATTGTACATGGTCCCTACTCAAATAAACGTGGAAAAAATTTCATTAACTGAATGTAGCCATTTATTTGGACAGATTCCACATCTGACCACTTGGTGGAAATGCGCAGATTTTTTCAACTTTCCTCACAGAGTACAGGTAACTAAATTGATAAAAACAAAAAGATTCCAATGAGAGCATCTGAGCATCATCTCAGATCTGGACACCATATTTACTAACCGGAAGCTGACAGCGTATTTAAGAGTTACTGAGACTTTGGAGCTCGTCACTCCTGATCCCGGTGTCATGCCAACCACCTCCATAGTAATATCTATACCCCATGGAAGTAATTCGTCCGTCGCAAAAATCCAAGACCTGATGACAGCCCCTGCAGCAATCCCACCATTTGATTAAGCACAAATGGTTACACTTTTCATTTTGATGCATAGCAGGAGGAAGTTGTTCATTCAGGTCGCAGCAGGTGAACTATTAGCATTTTAAGGGTAATTGTTTAATTTTATTTGTCACATTTAGTTCACTGTTCAAATCGTTCGGATTGAATATGACTGGACAAAAAAAAAATGTCTAACATGATCTCTTTGGTAATACAAAGGTACTTTGTCTTGTCGAATGTTCCTGTTTGTTGGACACTTCATGTGCGTTTAGTGTGACGTGAAAATCTATTTGACCCCTGAACAGATTTCTTCCGTTCTTGTTTTTTTTCAGTAATTCAGTGATTCAGATTAGCAAACAAATTTTGATACCAAAGATAACCTAAATGAATTCATACAGCAGTTTTGAAATGATATATTTATCTTATGAAGGAATAATCAGTTGTTTGTTGATGGGGAGCCAAATGGCAACAAGGCAGATGGAGATGGAGCTTTATGATAAAATCTAGCAACTTCAAGAACATGAGAAATACGCACAGGCTGTTGGCTCCAGAGGGGGTCTCGATGACCCACGTCAGGGCGAGAGAAAAGTAGATCCAAAGTTTCTACTTGTCATAAGGGTATTCAAGCTGCACTTTGTCTGATTCCTTACCTAGGACCAGTTTGCCATAGGTGACTCTACAAGGGGCAAAAGCCCCCAACAACTTAGCACCTAGGATCATTGGGACACTCATACCCACCACCAAAGATGGCAGCCCAGGGAGGGCTGCCCTCATTCTTGTTCATGAATGAGGGAAAGATGAAGTTTGAGATTGATAGGTGGATAGGTAAGGCGTCAGCCGTAATAAGGGTACTGTACTAGTCTTTCATAGTGAAGAGAGAGCTGAGCTGAAAGGCAAAGCCCTCAATTTACCGCTCGAACCATGCTCCTACCCTCATCTATGGTCAGTAACTCTGGATAGTAACCAAAAGAACGAGATAATGGATACAAGTGGGTTTCCTCTGTAGGGTATCTAGCTTCTTTCTTAGAGACAGGGTGAGAAGCTTGGTCATCCTGGAGGTGCTCAGATGAGCCACTGCTCCTCCACATCGAGAGGAGCCAGTTGAGGTGGCTTGGGCATATGGTCAAGATACCTCCTGGACCTCTCCCTGGTTAGGTATTCCAGGCACGTCCAATCGAGAGCAGACCCAGAGCAAGACCGAGGAAACTCTGGAGGGACTATGTCTCTCGGCAGGCCGGGGGAGAGGGAAGCCTGCAAAAGAAGACAGAGTCAGATCATAACACTCTTTTTGGACTTAAGGATTTCCTGGCAAAGGGCAGGACTTATTCTTTCACCGCTTCTCCAATTTCTCCAGGTCCTGAAAGCACCAGGTTTGACTGTAAAAATATTTTTTGTCAACAAAATGCTGTTGATTTTTTAACTGGACACGCCTTTTTTTAAAAATTGGCCTTTTGTCTTGTACGTCTGCAGAATTATAAAAATGCTTTTAGTAAACGTGACACTCTTTTTCTTCCAATTGTCTTACGGCCTTTCAGGCTTTCCATATAAAGGAAGCTGGTTAACCACATGAGTTGCTTTGTGATGCACTGGTAACCTATCTAGGATGTAGGCAGCTGTAGATAGGCATGTATGGGAGGATGGTAGCCTACATGTGCTAGGGCAGCTTTGCTCTACAAAAAAATTTTTTTTGAATACACTTCAGAAAAAAACCACAAGCATTATTTTCTTTACTTTCAAACATGAAATCATAGCAATTAGATAAATAGACATTAACGTATATTTTGTTGCATTTGTGAACTGTCTCAATAAGCAGAGAGACAATTACGTTTTTTAAAAATTATTAAAATATTTTTTTATCATGAGGAACTAGTGGAGTTGCAAGCTTACTATTTTGATTCTGGGTGGTGAATGTTCAGGTGAGTCTTAGCAGAGAGAGGAGGGGCTGAGTGTATGTGAAATTTTCTTTATTTTAGTATGAATTATGTATAAACATTGATTATTTTTTAAGTGTTGTAATGAACTTGCAACAGTCAACATATGCCACATCATCTCCGTCTGCTACTCTTAACCAGAAAATAGCTTCTAGCTTCTCTTTAGGGGTACCAGCCAGGTGGACCCATAGAACAGAAATTGTTTTATTTTTGCTCTAGATTTCCTCTGTAAGACGCAGATTAACTGATTACACTGTGATACCTGTCAAAATTTCACAATTCTTGTTGATGTGGTTGCATGCATCATATCAAGAAGAGTGTTCCAGGCGGGTTTTTTTGTTGCTGAATGCATGTGATAAAAGGTCATTTTTAAATATTCAAAAGTCACCCGTTCATAGCTTCATGAATCCACTGAGCGTCACATCAGCATCTGTATGGTAATTACAGCCCGTTTTCATGTCTTTTCTCATGCCTCATGTTTTTGTGATGATTCCACTCAGATGCTTTGGGCTTCTAGCTTTCTTTGTCCTGTGTCATATGTATGGGTGAAGCAGCTTCCGGGCCTTCCCCAGCTGTTGTCTGGATGTTAAATGCTCTCTGGGGTAAAGCCAGTAAACCCCACCATTCTTTCCCATCAAGCATTTCCAGCCAGCTGCTATTCTGTTGCAACAGATCTCTGACAGCCATAAAGAATTTTCTTTTGTGTTCAGTAATATTTTGAGAGTAAATATTTAAACAGGATACGTTTTAGCAGCAGAATAATAACCTCAGAAACCACTTTAATAATTATCCCTTAGAGCGTGGATGTATCATCTTCTTAGTAGGCACTGTTACTCTTTAGTTGTTTTAGTTTTCTGAAGTATAAAATTATGACAATTTCCAGCTGTCAGTAGACAGCTAGTAAATCATAAAAGAGATCCCCTTTGGAGATTACTTTCTGCTTGACAGCAGGTAAATATTTGTCCTTTAAAGATCATACAGGGACATATGGAGGGTGAAGGTCAGTCATTTTTAAAGACAGGGGGTCTGCATGCATACAGAGTTATAGTAAAATAAATGCTCTTCACTCAGTAAAATGACTCAATGTGATGCCACGTTACCTGTAAATTCTACAGTTGACATCTAGGTGCAGTAAATGTATGTTTGCTTGTAATTACAAATGTCTATGAGTCACCAAGGCAAAAAATATATTTAAAAAAATAATTAGTGAGGTAATATTAAATATGTGATCAATTTATATGGATTTTTTACAATATGTACTTGGGATATGTATGCCACAACCTTTCACCAAAAAACTAAATGTGTCCAGTTGTCAACCAGAAGGGTTCTAATCAAATATATTCGATAATAATATAATAATAAATTGTCCTGTAGTGATGCCCCTAGCCCATTTTCTGCAGGTAAGATTCTAAGACCAACTCAACAACACAGATAAGACTGCCAGTGGAGCTCAGTGAGAAGATATATCCCTTTATGAGCAGAGTTCAGCCCTTACTTCCTTATCACTGTCAAATGGACCCTTGTTTTAGTTTTTGCTAGACGAAAGTGGTCGGTGTGTGTGTGTGTGTGTGTCCTAGAAAGTGCGGATGTGGACTTGAAGGAACAGTCTGTCAAGGACATTTAGCTTCCTAGTTTCTCATTTTACACAGTTCCTGACTGATGCACACAGTGACTGTCTGTGAAAAAGCCGCTACAGCTGGCTCAGATACGATAACTGAGGAGATGCTGCAGAGGGGTCCTGTTGTAGAAACTGTGTATCAGCTGCTGTGGCCTTGGTTGCCCAATTGCTGCTGATTTATAATTTACTAAAAACTACTCTTCTAAGGCTGTTCGTGCTGGAAAACCTTCAACATGGATGAAATAAAACTATTCTATAAAGCAGAGTGGGTAGAAAATTCCTCCACAGTGATGGAAACAACTCATTGCCAGTCATCACAAACACACTGTTCCTACCTCCAGTAAAGTGATAAATAATATGCAGTCACTTTATATGAAAACTGTTTACAATATGCAACTAAATCCAATAAAGGATTGCATTTTGGCAATAACAGGAAGCAAGTCAGAGGGTTATACTGTATGTACTAAGCCTATATATATGCCATGACCTTTCACCAAAAACAAAAGGTGTTCAGTCATTTACACAAATGATTGTCAGTCAGAAAGGATCTAATAAGATGTATTAGATTATAATATGATGATAAATAGTCATATAGTGATCCCCCGTGTCCATCTGACCTGAGTCTCATCTGACCACATGACATTCAACCAATCCCCTTCTGGATCATTCATGGCAAACTTTAGATGGACCTAGACATGAGCTGGTTTAACTTTAAGTGCTGCAGTATTTTCATTTGTGACAACGTACTGTGTTACTAGTAGTACTTGGTACTTTGGTCCCAGCTCTCTGCAGGTCATTCACTTGGTCCCCCTATGTGGTTCTGGGATTTTCTTTATAGCCATGCTAATTTTTCCCTACAGGGTGAGATCTTGCATGGAGCCCATAGATAAAGGGAGATCATCAGCGGTCTTGTATGTCTTCCCTTTTCTAATAATTGCTCCCACTGTTAGTTTCTACACACCAAGCGGCTTACCTATTGCAGATTCAGTCTTCACAGCCTGGTGCAGGTCTTATTTCTGGTGTCTTTTGACAGCTCTTTGGTCTTAGCCTTAGTGGAGTTTGGAGTGTGACTGTCTGGTTTTGCGGACAAGTTCAAACAGGTGTCAGACAGGAGCAGTTTCTGATCACGTTCCACTGGCAGGACACTTAAAACTCATTAGAAGCTATATGCATCCCCTCTGGTCAAGGAATGACTTTGCACTCCCAAAATGAGTGAGAGAGTAATTCCTGGGGGGAAGATTTTTTGGGTTTCCCTCCTGGACCTGTTGACCCTGCAACCTGATCTCAGAAATGGATGGATGGATGGATGGATGGATGGATGGATGGAACTAGTTAATAAAAATTCTGATGACTAGAAATATTAGTTTTCTATCAGATTTTTGTTGCAATAACAAAATATTGTTATAATGATTTAAGCTGATCTCTAATAGCCATTACTATGTGTGATTAGTGTGTAATTTTAAATTTGACCTAGTACATACCCATTTGATGTTAGTTTTAATTGATAACATAGTCCATCATACCCTTGGGTTCATGAATTTATTGTCATACTATCTTAGAGCAAGTCCCTCCACTGTCCTACAGCCCAAATCCTGAATTAACTTTTACTACAAACTCTTTTTTAAGCAGCTCTTTATGTTCTGGCTTTTATTTGAAAGGATACATGAAATATGCTGTAAGACAAAAAACAGGCGAAAATACGAAAACAGGCCAGTAGGAGAAAGCAGTTAGAGCAATACTCTTTACATGCAGAGAGGTGAGCATTGCAATAGAGCATAGCGACAGTCATCAGGTAAATCTCCAATTAAGTTTGGTTATGTGTTAGTTTGTGACCCAGTTAGACCATCTTTTGACCTGTATAAGGTGTTTTATGGAAAAATGTTATATTGTACACGATTAGAATTGGTGTTTTGGATATTCTGAAATGCAATTTTCACTCCAGTAGCTGAATTCTGTCGGTAAATGGATCACATTGCATATACAGAACCTAATGCCTCGTTTTTTCTGAATGGTGCAAGTCGGTGCAGTTCAGTACACTAGTGTTTGGTCAGCCCATACACTAACACACTATCACTTTAAGAAAACCAAATTCCATTTTTGGCCTGATATAATGGGTGCCTGATATAGGGTGGTGAGTCGGCTCCGGTGGTGGGGGAGGACATCGGACAGACCTGGCAGGCCCAAACATGTTGTGAGGGTCTGCTGGGAACGTCTGGCAGAGTCTCCTGTCAGAAGGAGTTTCAACTCTCACCTCCGGCAGAACTTCGAACATGTCCCGGGGGAGGCGGGGGACATTGAGTCCGAGTGGGCCATGTTCCGTGCCTCCATTGTCGAAGCGGCTGACCGTAGTTGTGGCCACAAGGTAGTTGGTGCCTGCTGTGGCGGCAACCCTCGAGCCCGCTGGTGGACACAAGCGGTGATGGATGCTGTCAAGCTGAAGAAGTAGTCCTATCTGGCTTTTTTGGCCTGTGGGACTCCGGAAGCAGCTGATAGGTACCAGCAGGCTAAGCGGAGTGCGGCTCGGATGGTCGCTGAGGCAAAAACTCGGGCGTGGTAGGAGTTTGGAGAGACCATGGAGAATGACTTTCGTGTGGCTTCGAATCGATTCTGGTCCACTATCCGGCGTATCAGGGGGGGGAAGCGGTCTGCCACCAACACTGTTTACAGTAAGGGTGGTGTGCTGCTGACCTCGACACGGGATGTTTTGGGTCGGTGGATGGAATACTTCGAAGACCTCCTCAATCCCACCGACACTGTTTGGAAGCAGAGTCTGGGGACTTTGGGAAGGGCTCTCCAATCTCAGGTGCTGCAGTCGCCGAGGTTGTTAAAAAGCTCCTCGGTGGCAAGGCACCAGTGTTGGATGAGATTCGACCGGAGTTCCTCAAGGCTCTGCTGTAGGGTTGTGTTGGTTAGTGCGGCTCTGCAGTATTGCGTTGACATTGGGGGCAGTTCCCTTGGATTGGCAGACAGGGGTGGTTGTCCCCCTCTTTAAAAAGGGGGACCACAGAGTGTGTTCCAACTAGAGGGGGATCACACTTCTGAGCCTCCCTGGTAAGGTCTATTCAGGGGTTCTGGACCGGTGTCAGAGTTTGGTTTGCATTACCGACAGTAAGTCGGACTCGTTCCAGGTGAGAGTTGGACTTCGCCATGGTTGCCTTCTGTCACCGATCCTGTTCATAACATTTATGGACAGGATTTCTAGGCGCAGCCAAAGTGTTGAGGGGATCCGTTTTGGTGACCTCAGGATTGGGTCTCTGCTTTTCGCAGATGATGTGGTTTTGTTGGCTTCATCTGAACGGAATCTACAGCTCTTGCTGGAGCGGTTCGCGGCTGAGTGTGAAGCAGCTGGGATAGTGATCAGCACCTCCAAATCCGAGACCATGGTCTTGGCCCGGAAAAGGTTTGGGTGCCTTCTTCGGGTTGGGGATGGAGTCCTTCCTCAAGTGGAGGAGTTCAAGTATCTGGGGGTCTTGTTCAAATGAGGGAAAAATGGAGCGGGAGATCGATAGACGGATCGATAGACGGATTGGTAAGGCGTCTTCAGTTATGCGGGCGCTGTACCGGTCTGTCGTGGTGAAGAGAGAGCTTCGCCGAAAGGCGAAGCTCTCGATTTACCGGTCGATCTACGTTCTTAACCTCATCTATGGTCATGAAGTCTGGGTGGTGACCGAAAGAACGAGATCGCGGATACAGGCTGAAATGAGTTTCCTCCGTAGGGTGGGCTCTCCCTCAGAGATAGGCTGAGAAGCTCGGCCGCCGCTCCTCCACATCAAGAGGAGCCAGTTGAGGTGGCTCGGGCATCTGGTCAGGATGCCTCCTGGACGCCCCCCTGGTGAGGTGTTCCGGGCACGTCCCACCAGGAGGAGACCCAGGGGAAGACCCAGGACCCGCTGGAGGGATTATGTCTCCCAGCTGACCTGGGAACGCATCAGGATTCCTCCCGAGGAGCTGGCCCAAGTGGCCGGGGAGAGGCAAGTCTGGGTCTCCCTGCTTAAGCTACTTGCTCTGCGACCCGACTCCGGATAAGCGGAAGAAGATGGATAGATGGATGGATGGATGGCCTGATATAATATTTTAAGTTTAGAAAACAGAGAAATTGAAGTTTTATTCATTTGATGCAATAACCTAAGTTAGTCCAACAAACCAAGGAAGTTGTAAGCTTCAACTGAATTTTTTGAGTCATCAGTAGAAAAAATTAAGTCTGTAAACTGTGCTTCAATACAACCCGAGAAAGTTCATCAAACATAAAAGCTTTTGTTGTGAAATGTGGAAATACAACTTCCATTAGTTGTCTTCACGGTGTAAAAAAGACATCCTTTTTTGGCGTTAATTACTATTTTTAGTTTTGAAAACATGAGAAACTATGGTTCACAGATTAGGGGCAGTAATTTAAGCCAGGCCGAAAAATTTAGGTAGTTGTATGCTGTAACATTAATATTAGTGAGTTTTTGGTACTTGTAGCTCTCTGTTTTAGGTCATTGCAAAAGCCCAGTTGTTTTAACTTTCATGCTTTTGTTGTGAGACGAGGGACAAACATCTTTTATAATTGGCTTTTGAGTCAAAGACTGTGCATACTTGGATAAGGAGACCTGCAGAGGTAGATTTTGATATTTAGTTACATTAAAATGGTTTTGCAAACTCTTGTGAACATAAATTGTTGAATATAAGGGTTAAAAACACTGAAAACTACATTTAGACAGTAGATCACAAGCTTTATTTAGGTGGTAGGACCAATTCCACCCTGTGGCTGTCTGCTATGCATTTAACCCCAAGTTGCAATATTGCTGCATTAATGTGTTCCCCTTTAGTGAGCATAAAGTGCTTTGAGAGGTCAGTATGAAGAATGAGTAGTTGAGAAAATTTTAAAAAACAAGGCAACCAACTGCAAAAAGCATTTCTGAGTTAACTCAACAAACAGGCTTCTGTTGAGTCAATCTGCCTAAAGAGGATAAATCAAAGTTGAAGTACCTAGTTAGGTAAACTTAAAACTACTGTTTAGACTTATTCAGCCAGTTAAGTTGACTCAGTTTGGGAAAACAAGTTGACTCAGCTTGATCAAATATATTTTCACAAAATAACGTGTCAACTAAAAAACATGTGTAGACCCGACTAACTAACCTGAATTTACGCCCTAAACGTACTGTAACCATTTTCTTATGGATCTACAGCTAAGGAGGCCCAGGAAATGGTGTGGTATAGATCGATTGCGAACCGCTTTTACAACAGAAACAGTTGAAATAGTGAATTGTTTCGTACCACCCAGTGGAAATAAGACATGGGGCTTTTACGTGTATTTTAAGTGTTTTTTTACATTTTCGGCATTACTTTGGGGGTTTAAGGTTATTAATTGAGAAAAATGTATGTGTTTAGTCATTTAATCTTAAAACCAGACTTGATGAAAAATCTCAAGTAAAGATATTCAAATCACGTATGTCTATCAATTGTATATATTTGATTTAATCCTTCCTATCAAATAAAGTTTCTAATTAATTTTCATTTTAGTTGCTTTACGTTGATAAGTTAAGAACTCTATTATTTTGTAGAATATCTGGGTTGTTATAAATGTTAATCTGCATGGGAGAATTGAAGTTATTCCCACCAGGCTGTCAGAGATGTATTCATATTAGGGATTATAAATGCAATATCTGAGGATGTCTGATTGATTTAAAAAATCCAATATATGTTTCTATGTCCAATATCAATGTATACTTTAATCTACTTTATTTGCCAGGTAATATTTGTAAAGTTTGGTCACCCTATGCGTCCTGGACTTTTACCCTTTTCAAAGATTTTTTTAAGATTGTTTGTTTAGTTGTCAGTTAAAATACCAAACTATAATCTAAGCATTTTAATCAGGTCTGGGTTGTTTAAACAGAATCATGAAAAATATATAGCTCATTCTAGAGAGAACCATCATTTTGATTGCAGTGAGAGAGGAAGAATTTTCAGGCAGTTACGGCCGTATTCTCTTGCTTTGAGTAATGCAAGCTAATTTAACTGTGTCAGCTCATTTAGCCTGTTAGAAATATTACATTTCAAGAGCCTGATGTTGCTAAATATGTATTGGGATAGTTGCGCTGGGTATTAAAGGAGACAGGAAGAACATTTCATATATGCCACCTACTAGTTTTTGGAAGAGAGAGATTTGTATTTTTGAGGAATAGCAACATAATCAGCATTTCAACATTTTGGAGGTTTTATCTGTTTCAAATCCTATAATATTTTTACTTTGAAAAATTGCAGCCACCAGACTTTAATATCTCCTGGTTAATAGCCTCTAAGATTTTGGTGTAGCTCTGATCTAATAATGTGTTGGTACTGGTTGAGCTTTGATGTTGGGATAGCTACTGGCTTCTGTTAATATCCCATGACTACTCTCTGAAAACACATCAACTTTGCTCTACAGGCTTACCAAACCTTACACACTTTTTTAGTGTGGCAAGACAAAACATATTTTAGAGAATGTGAGAATCCTTAGGTTATTCCATTCAAATAGATGTTACTGTGATATGTACTGCCCGAAATAGAACTGAAAGCTTAGAATCTTGACTTAGTAAAGTTCATCTGTATAGTGGAAGAAACTCCAGAACTTTACTTGAATGAAAAAGTCTAATTTCTAATCCAAACCAAACCATAGTCATTTATATGGGAAAGAAAAACAATCCATAACTTGAGAGCTGAAGCTCTGGAAGCTCTGTTAACATGTAATCGGTTAGTGTAAGAAGTATTTTAAGATCAACCACCAGATGTCACTATACACTAACCAAAACCATTTAGAAAATGCCCGTGGGCCTATAAAAGTTTGATGCTTTAAGAAGAATTGACTACACATTACACCTTAAATAAAAACAGAATCAACAGCTCTGTGTTATACTAAGTTAAATAATTGAGAGTACACCTGTTTTTGCGTGTGTTTTTTTCTGTTAGAATATAGTTTTATACATAAATTGACAGGAATGAGGGTGTTGCGTGGCAGAGGTTACAGTCCTCATTGCAGATGTCTAGGGTTTGATTCCCGACTTTGGAACCTGTGCGGCATTTCTTCCCCTTCTCTCCCCCATTTCCCATCTATCAAATAGAAGTCACTAGTGCCAACAATCTTTTAATCAACAATAAAATGGCAGGAGTGGATGTTGTTACATAGAACTGAAGCGTGTATATGTGAAAGCCAGGCTGACTCGTGGCTCTCTGTTCTGGTTGCTAGGTTCCCAGATGTCTGAGGAGGCAATGAGGATGTCGTCCTGGCCTTGAAGCCCACCAGTATGTCAGGTAAGACCCTGGTTCCCTCACAGCAGCACATTTAATAAGAAACAAATAATAACATTACAGTGTTTCCCCATTAAATGTTTCCAGCCGTGGTGCTTGTCAACCGACCGGGGGGATGAGGTGTGTGTGGGGGGAGATTGGGGTTGTGTCCAATTTAAATAAATAAAGGTACACCTATAAATACTGGTACTGCTACGTCCAATCACGTAATCATAGATGGAATCGTGAGCACTTAATGTCTGAAACATGTAAATCAAAAAACAGTTTTTCTGCTGCTACCTTTCTTCTTAAAACTCAACACTCTGTATACACTATATAACGCTCTGTATAAAACCTATATTTTTGATGAAAATACTTTCAAAAAAGAAATTATAGACATTTTGTACTGTACTGGCCATGATCTTTGATTTTCTTTTCCCGCCACATTGTGTTGTCAGTCTGACCTGACATTTTAATATTAACAGTAAAACTAAAAAGTTCCACTTGCTTTGATTATATGTATGCACATACAAGCGGATAGCCACAAGTTACCTGACTTTCATTTCATACTTATTAATATAAAATGAATTAGAAAAATATTTTAATGTATATTTAATTAAAAGTGTAATAATTATTTTATATATCACAATACATTTTTTTTGTAGTTGATTTTAAAAATTTAATAATTACATTGGCTTACAGCACATATGCACATGTCATCGGAGCTAATTTATAAATTATCTGAATTATCTGAGAAAATATTTATTTTTCTTTTTGTCTTTTCACTTAGACTCCGGCTCAAATGTTTCCACTGTGAAAGTAACTTTAGGCATTTCGGTTCGCATTTACCAAAAGCTGTCATGTCCAAAACACACAAACGCAATTCACAGTGGGGAGAACAAGTATTTGATACACAGCTGAATTTTGAATTTTTCCCACCTAAAAAGCATGGAGAGGTCTGTAATTTGTATCAAATGTATTCTTCAACTGTTAGGGACAGAATTTAAAAACAAAAATGCAGAAAATCACAGTGGATCATTTTTAAATAATTTATTTCCATTTCATTGCACAACATAGGTATTTGATCACCTGTCAACCAGTAGGAATTTAGGCTCCCACAGACCTGTTAGTTCTTCTTTAATAAGCCCTCCGCTCATTAACTGTATAAACTGCACTTGTTTGAACTCCTTATCTGTATAAAAGACACTTGTACATACACTCAAACAAACGCCAACCTCTCCACAATGGCCAAGACCAGGGAGCTTTGCAAGGACATGAGGGATAAAATTGTAGATCTGCACAAGGCTGGAATGGGCTACAGGAATATAGACAAGCAGCTTGGTGAGAAGCAAACAACTGTCAACCTCCCTCGGTCTGCATCTCTCCTTGTGGGATACCAATGATCATGAGTATAGTGAGGGAGGAGCCCAGAACTACACGGCAGGACCTGGTCAATGACCTGAATAGAGCTGGGAACACAGTCTCAAAAAAAGCATCATAACACACTCCGCCGTTATGGATTAAAATCCTGCAGTGCACGCAAGGTCCCCCTGCTCAATGTCCAGCACATGTCAAGGCCCGTCTGAAGTTTGCAAATGACCATCTGGATGATCCAGAGGAGGAATAGTAGAATTTTATGTGGTGTGATAAGACAAAAGTGGAGCTTTTTGATCTAAACTCCACTCGCCGTGTTCGGAGTAAGAAGAAGGATGAGTACAACCCCAAGAAAATCTTATCAACTGTAAAGCATGGAGGTGAAAACATTATTCTTTGGGCATGCTTTTCTGCAAAGGGGACAGGACGACTATATCGTATTGATGGGAGAATGGATGAGGTCATGTATCCTGAGATCTTGGCCGTCAATCTCCTTCCCTCAGTAAAAGCATTTAAGATGGGTCGTGGCTGGGTCTTCCAGCATGACAATGACCTGAATCCAGTAGAAATTATTTGGAGAGAGCTGAAAGTCTCTTTCCCAGCGACAGCTCTGAAACCTAAACGCTCTGGAAAAGATCTGTATGGAAGAGTGGGCCAAAATTCCTGCTGCAGTGTGTGCAAACCTGGTGAAGAACTACAGAAAACGTCTGATCTCTGTAATTGCAAACAAAAGTTTCGGTACCAAATATTGAGTTCTGTTTGTCTGATGTATCAAATACTTATGTCATGCAATGAAAAGGAAGTAAATTATTTAAAAATCATTCACTGTGATTTTCTGAGATTCTGTCCCTTTTCAGGACCCCAAGTCCTGCATGTTTCAGACGTGTCCCTGCTCCAGTACACCTGAGGTAAATGAATGCAATAACTCATCATCATGCCAACAAGTGCTGCAGAAAGTTGCTGCTGACCTGTTAATCTAGGTAGGAAACACTGAAAACATGCAGGACAGTGGGGACCATGGTAAGGAACACTGCTTTACAGAATCTAGTCCAACAAGCTGATCTGCTTTGATTTATACCTGGATGGAGTCAAAATACGAACCCATTAAAATCTGCTAGACAAAAGCAGGAGCTGATTTCCTCTCTCAAAGGAACAAAAAACCCAGAAAAACTTTTCCCTTGCTGCCTTCAGTGCTCCACAGCACACCTAATCTTCTGGTGCTGTGACCTACAATGAAAGTTTTGCATTGCACCTTTAAGTTTCCTAAAGAGGTGTTAAATTTGCTGTTTATTTTTCATAGTGACTAAACTATGAATTGTAAAATGTAAATATTTCAGTCATAAAAATCCGTCTGGTTCAGTTTCAGGTTATTTCCCTGTTGTCTCCTTTTGGAACAAGTCACAAGTGGAGCTCAAGTTCAGCTTAAACTCAATTTATGATATTCTAACTCTGTACAAGTGTCATTTTATACACAATATAACATATATGTTGTTAAATAATAAATTGATCATTACTACGTATTACAGAAGTGACAGCTGGACTATATATCTATAACAAAGTTTACAGAATATTTATTTTACTTTACTGTTAATCTGAATGCTTAAATCAAACTCAACTTGAAAAACCTACTAAACATTAAAGTTCAATCATCACAGAAAACTCTGAAAACTACTGAAGCAGAATCCCCTTGGAGAACTACAAAAAACAGCCTTTCCATGTTGAAGCTGGCTGTTTACAGGACATATGGGCTACAACAGCGTGCTAACAGCTTGTTCATTTAAATTCAACAAGCAGTACAGTATGTGCCGCTAGGTGCATTTAGTCAGTAGAGATAATGTACAAAGTAAATTGGTTGTCACGTGTGGACTTAGCCGTCACACTAAACACCTCTGATCTGGCACATATGTTATCGAATTAAACAGACACAAGTTCACGTGTATCACACGTGAAATAAACCCAATCCCCTCGCTTTGTGTTAAAATCAACAACAACCCAGCCATTGAGCTCATGTATGCGATGCTGCTGCTTTCAGCATGCATTTAGCTGTGATTTTACATAGGGATGCACCAATATCGATACTGGTAACGGATATCGGCCCGGATACCTTCTAATGTACATTTATTGTTAAACTTAACGGATAACATGAACCAATACTCAAAATGTGACAAAATCTGCAATAAATTCACAAAAACATTTCGTCTTGAAATTTTTTTTTTGTGGTAATTTTATATTTTACATCTTTTATTTTGTCTTAGTTCTGTTTAGTTAGTAAAGTCTGGTGCCTTTAGTCTCTTCAAGAAAGTTATAATTTGGAAGTTATATAGTTTATTGATTCAACAATAGTATCGGATCGGTATCAGGTATTGACAGATACACAAATACAGGCATCGGTATCGGGACTGAAAAAGTCGGATTGGTACACCCCTAGTTATACCGCATCCATAATGTTCTGATTGAATCTGAAAGCAGAGCAGCTGCTCTCTGTCTCTTTCTAGTCTGTTTTACTGAGCTCTTGTCTCTTTTTTGGTAAAGTGCATCTTCTCATCTGTTTTAGAGCCTGCAGAGAAATGCTCCCCTCGCTGGAAGGATGAGGCTGTTCAAAATGGTAAAAGTTTCCTCCCTGTTCTCTCTTTCAGTTTGTGTGCACTTTTTAGCATTTCTGCAAAAATGTTGAACTTTGGCATTAATGTAAAGAATGCCTCCAGTTTTCATCCTACCTGTTTGCTCTATAAAAAAGTTTTCATCAGCAGTCTAGTGAGAGCTAGAGGGTGTTTAGCTTGAAGCCAAGCCTATGTTCTTCATCATTACACAACATATATTTCCATTCATTAGGTGATCATGTCACCAGGCTGTTTAATTGAACTTTGTATGTTGGAATAGCAGGAATTAAGAGAAATTAAGAGCAATTTGTTATTAGTAGCGATCAGATTTTTAGTTCAGTTCAGTTTAATTTGAAATGACCTATGTTGTGAATTGGCGCAATATAAACAAAGCACTTTACGAGAAAAATCATTTCAATACGGCTGTACAAGCATTCCAATCAGTTCCAGCAGATTGAGTCATTGATGTGATGTTGTGGCTGGAACATGCAGACTTCAACCACAGCAATCCCTCATACTGAGCAAGCATGTAGCAACAGTGGAGAGGAAAAACTCCCCTTTAACGGGAATAAAACTCCAGCAGAACCTGGCTCAGTAAAAGCTGTCATCTGCCACAACCGTCTGGGGGTCTGACAGAGAAGAGACACAAAATGAACAAAATGAACTGATGTTAGAGTACTTTCTATATCAAAGAAAGTATAAAGTTGATAACAGGAAATGGAGGATGTTCAGTCACTGGGAGCATCATCTGAATCGATGCTCCCCATCTAACAGGGCTGAGCGGGATACCAAACCATGTGTAGCTTTTATGGAGAGAAAAGCAATGAGAAAAAGCAAAGATAACATTTGAAATAACAGCAAAAAATACAACTGAATACAACAATACAATACAACTTCTACTACTAGTAGTAGAAGAGAAAAGTAAAGGAGTAGGGAAAAGTGGTCTGTCTGTCCTCCAACAGTCTAAGCCTATAGCTGCATTCCTGGGTCTTCCTCTGGGCCTCCTCCTGGTGGGATGTGCCAGGAACACCTCACCAGGAGGCATCCTGACCAGATGCCCGAGCCACCTCAACTGGCTCCTTTCGATGTGGAGAAGCAGCAGCTCTACTCTCAGCCCTCTCCGGATGACCGAGCATTTCACCCTATCTCTAAGTGAGAACCCAGCCACCCTTTGGAGGAAACTCAGCCACCTGTATTCGTGATCTCGTTCTTTCTGTCACCACCAGAGTTTGTGACCATAGATGAGGGTAGGAACGTAGATCAACCGATAAATCGAGAATTTTGCCTTTCAGCTCAGCTCTCTCTTCACCACGACAGACCAGTACAGTGCCCGCATAACTGCAGACGCCTTACCAATCCGTCTATCGATCTCCCCCTCCATATTTTCCTCATTCGTGAGAAAGACCCCCAGATACTTGAACTCCTCCACTTGAGCAAGGACCCTATCCCTGACCTGATGAAGGCAACTTACCCTTTTCCAGCTCAAGACCATGGTCTCGGACTTGGAGGTGCTGAACGTCACCCCAGCCGCTTCACACTCGGCTGCAAACTGCTCCAGGGAAAGCTGTAGATCACATTAAGATGAAGCCAACAGGACCACATCATCTGCGAAAACCAGAGACCCGATCCTTAGGCCACCAAAATGGATCCGCTCAACACCTTGGCTGCTCTAGAAATATTATCCATAAATGTTATGAACAAGATCAGTGACAAAGGGCAACCTTGGCGGAGTCCAACTATCACCTGAAACTAGCCCGACTTACTGCCGGAAATTCGAACCAAACCTGATACCAGTTATACAGGGACCTAACAGCCCACATCCAAGGGCCCGGTACCCCATACTCCTGGAGTACCCCACCCGAGGGACTCCCCGAGGGACACGGTCTCCAAGTCCACAAAACACATGTAGACCAGTTGGGCGAACTCCCACGCATCCTTCGGTGGCGGAGAGCTCTGGTTCTGGGACCAGAGGTAGGAGTGCCGACAGCGGATGCTGAAAATCTGCCACAGGGGTAAGAGGCAGGAGGAGTTCAGGCATCAGTGGAAACTATTGCTTGGGGATCTGAGGCAGCAGGAGTTCAGGTGGCGGCGGAAACTGGCTCAAGAACTAGAGACAGAGGCTCCTAGTCCTTCAGCAGCTCCCGGAGCTCTGTAGAAAGGGGCGGCTTATCCGGGAGCACCCCGAGGAGCACAGGCTCTGGAAACCAGGCAACCCTGAGTGTGGCTGTCCTGGTCTTTAAAGCTGTAGTTGCAACAGGACTGGTAGAAGTGCACTCTGAGCTGGCAGGATCTGGTTCAGCTGGAGCACACATTGGGGCAGAACCCACGCAAAAAAGAGGTGCTGGTGTAGCCGGAAAAACAGTCCGGCTGGTGGCTGAAGGTCTCATCTCCCTGTCTGCCCTGTAAACAGCCAGTGCTCCCTCCTCGACGTCACTCGGGTGGGCCAGAGGCAGGATAGGGCAAAACTGCGGCAGGAACGACAGTAAGGGTTGCCGGGCCGCGGACATCGGCTTGGTTGTTACTTTCTGGTCGGTTCATTCTGTCTAGGTGTGCCGCTGGATAAATGACTTGGAATCAGTCTACATGCTTGGATTCAATTTTTTAAGTGCTGTGAGGTTACATTTGAGGTAAATTGCCATTATATGAATAACCAGAATTGAATTACATTTTTTAAGTAAGTAAATGGGGGCTCTTTTTGGAAATCCTATGCAATAATCACAGTGATACATTAAAAAGTATTCTCAGAATTTAAGTTAAACAAGAGAATCAAGACTTTAGTTTGATGTCGTTTTTCATATGTATATGTTATGCTTTCTGAGAACATGATGTTTATATTTTTATGCACATAAACCCATATCAGATCATTGGGGCGGGGAGTGGTTGGTTAGGGTTACAGTATTCCTTCTAGATCCCCATCAGACAGCAGATGGTGCAGATAATTTTTCTGTGAAAACTCTGTTGCATTAGACTTTTTACAGAAACTTGAAATCCTGAAACTGCTTGAATTGTGTTGTAATTCATTAAGCTGTTAGTGAATTTGAGCTGTAGAAAGACAAATTTTGAACTAATTAGGCTAGTTAACTACTTAAGGAGAAGTAGAAAAAGAGTTTGAGTCTTGATTTTACTGGCTGCAGTCCTCACTTGATTCTTAGTTCTTTAGAGCTGAAGGCATGATATCAAGTACTTTAGCTATTATTTTTTTATGGAATTTAACCTATAGTTGTTCTAAAAAAGAAACAAAATTAGTCACAGTTTTATTAGAGAGTTGGTATGTTTAAAAACTTTGACAATCTTACTGTTCAGTCGTAATACATTGCTTGTATGTATACTACATAATGACTTTATGATTGGTAAGTGACACACTTTTAGTTTTTCATCACTCTAAGTTTGACCAGTAGAACACCTCAGCTTATTGCTGTTGCTTGAAATCACTGTGATAGAGCTGCATAATGAGTTGGCATCGCTTGACTTTAAAAGCTTGATCTTATGTGGGTTTGAATAATTTACTCAGTGTCGGTTGTTTTGTTAAAGGAATAAATGAATAACACAAAAAGTTAATGTTACAGTAGGGTGATTTTTATTTGTTGTGACACACAGTCATCTTCTTCAGTGAACCAGAGCAGTTCTGAAACAGATCTCATCCAAGCTAATAGAGGAAGGTAATAAAACAAAAAGAGTTGTCAGAAAGAGATTCATGCATCGGGAAGTTGCGGATAATCCGCTCCGACTTCACCCTTCAACCTGGGAGGCTTCTGTTGTTCCCCTGAGCTTACCCTGAACTTCACTGGGAAAGGTTCAACTAATGTGGCCTCCTCAGGTAACACGGAGTAGCTGGGGACAACTGGCACGGGGTGTTGTGTTAATTGAGGGCCCCTGGGTGGAAGAGATGTCTCACATCCAAATATTGTTCATGACCGGCTTTGAACCCCTGAGTCGCAAAGTGATCAATCAGGGAGGGAATATATTTGTGTAAAAGCCCTTTGCTGAGCCACTGTGGCTCGGCACCACTGACTGGGAAACTATGATCCCGTCTTCGAGAGAGCAAAAAAATGATTAAAAAACAGAGTCATGAACGAGGAAGTCTAATGTCAGCTGAAACAGAAAGGCAGCGGCGCTTTCCTCAACTGTTTGGCAGGAATACTTGGAGTCAGTCGCAGGACCGTTATCCAGGTGTTTACTATGCCAGGATAACATGCATTCGTCATATGGAAACATCTTTCCAGCACTTTTTCATTAGAGCATGTTGGGGAAGAGGAAGTGGTGCAGATATCACTGAGTCTGGCAGGTAAGTCCGTAATGTTAAAATGTATGTTTAAATTTAATTTGAAGCTTCAAAATACGCAGTTAATTTTTTTTATCTATAAATGTTATAATAAAAAATTAACAAAAATCAGGAGCCCCCTTTAAATGGGAATTTATGTGATTCTGTAATATATCAAAAACTGAATTTATTAAAATATATTTAATCTCTATATTATATTTCTACAAAAATAAAAAATACATTTATTTACATACAAATGCTATAAATATGTTGCTTTTATCCATACCAGTTAGTATAACAGCTTTTTACCATTTGTTAACACTAATCATTAGTGTTTTTCTTCAACTTTTTACACAATATATTATACATATCAGCAGTCTGACAAACATTTAGCTAATTATTTCCATTTATATAAAAAATAAAGACATTAGTAGATCTAAAAACCACCGTAAGGTGCAGCCAGATCAGACAACAGATTGTTTCAGTATTGACTTGCCCTAAACTCTGTCTGATGGATGCTTAACCGTTTGTCGACAGTTGTTAAGGAAACTGCAAACAAGATTAGGCCTAGTCAAGGACATCACCTCATCAAAAAGTTAAACTGGTATCAAGCCCTCTATGCAAGCAGATTTGCCTCATAGGACCCGTCTCTGAAAAGCTGCTGCATCCAAATGTGACACTCTGACACTTAGCCCAGCCTTAACCCCACGCTAAGCCCTTCTAATTCATTGCTCAAATTAAACATTATTTTGCCCTGACTGTAATTAGCCTATGTTTAATATGTTTAGATTATTTAAAGATATATTTAAGTGTCCGCAAGGCTGACATTGCTGGAAGATTAAAAAAGTAATGATATACAGTACTTACAAGATATTTGTGTCTCATGTCTGAATTATACACAAGTCCTTTTAAGAATATCTTTGTGTTAAATTAGCTTGATTTGCACTTAATTTTGAAATTATTTATAGAATCCTTCCTGTTTTTGTT
Source organism: Apricaphanius iberus (assembly GCA_028564705.1). Lineage (NCBI taxonomy): Eukaryota > Metazoa > Chordata > Actinopteri > Cyprinodontiformes > Aphaniidae > Apricaphanius > Apricaphanius iberus. Next base: position 651,678 of record JAPXFQ010002328.1, on the reverse strand, counting down.
TATTTTTTCATTTTAGACAAATTTCTGTATGATGTTAGACCGTGTAACATAGTATGTCTGACACAATTCTAACACATACATGTGGAAAAAACTGCAGTAATGCTAATATAAAACAGTAGTGGGCAATATAAAAGGTATAAGGTAGAAATTATATAAATTTAGGCAAAAGTAGAGATTTTGACCCCTCTGCCATAGTGCAGTTATGCATTTTGATGATGTCATCAACCTGTACCTACATCCTTTGCACCAGATATGCAAGGATAATGATGTTCAGTGTTTGTCCTCACCCCAGATATTGAAAGTTTAAAGTAAATTGTTTTACATTTAATGGAAAAAAACCTGTAGAAAAAAACAATTCAAATATAAAGTTTATTTTTTTTGTGCGATATTAAATGTATAAAAAAATAAGAAGGAAAGCAGACAATTTTTAACTTTATTTTAATAATATTTAGCTGTTATTTTCATCTTTATTTATGTCATGAGAATTTCTGTTTCATTACTTTGGGAGGAAAAACGTTTTTTTTGGGAGGGAAAGCTTTGGTATTCTAAACCTTTTTTGAAGTTGTTCTGCTGCAATGTGTCTGGAAAGTGAGAATGTTTATAAGAAGTCATTTTGACATATATAAAGAAAAAAGAAAAGAATATACCAGAATACATATAGTTATCGTACTTGCTTTAGAATGTATCACAATATAGATTTATGACCATATTGCCCAGCCCTAAAAAGATGTTTTCAGAATGTTCAGAATGTTTTAAGTAAAATAAGAAACTGAAATGTGTTCATTTAAATGACTTTTTTATGTAATATAAAAGTGTAAGAGTCGGTCAAATAAAAAGCACAACAAAACGCTTTGGAAAGGGATGGACGCATTTTCTACAAGTTTTCTGGAGAAAATATAGCCTACTGGAAGATTTTTCTGAGGAATTTCTTTCTCAGATGATCTTTGTGGACAATATGGGATGCTTCTGTAAAGTTACACAGTCAGAAGATAACAGCAGAAATTTTGGTTATTTATAAATGGAGGTTCATTTTTCAAGGTCATATTTGCATCCATGTTATTGATTTGTTTATAAATGTCATAGCTTAAAGTTCAGCTATAATATTTAGTCTATATACAAAATATTTAATTTCAAAGTAGATGGCAAATATTTAATTTGAAACTGAATATTTAATTTGTGAACTAAATAGTTTACAAATTAAATAGTTTAAAGCAGAGATGTTTATAAATGAATAAATGACAAGGATTCAAAAATGATAGGCTTATGATAGGCTAAATAACCCAGATTTTTGCTGTTAATTTTTTACTGTTACTTCACAAATGGACACCTCATGGGACTTGCGGTCTGTGGTTAGATGTGGTGAGATGCTAGGGTAATTTAACCCAGATAATGTTCTTAGATTTTATACTGATATAAAGTCAAAGAAAAACAAAGTGCTGGCCAGATATGTGTCTGTCTTTAAAATAAAGGCTTTAGGTTGTTGAGCAGATAAAACAAATGCTGTAACAGTTAGTATGCTCATCTGTAAATGGACGGTTTCCTGTGTTCCAAAGAGGAACACACAGTTCTGTCAACTCCCACTTGGACTACTATAACTCTGTTTTCCCAGTTATTAGTTTGGCTTCAGACGTTTGGAAAGCTGCAGCTATGCTCGCCTCATGGTGGCCTGCAGCTGCTCTGCTTTTGTTTGCGTTAATTATAAAGTCTCCTCCTTTAGCTTCCAAACCTTAAATAGCCTTATATTTTCAAAGGTTTCATCAGACTTTCTAAGATGTTTTGTAATATCTCTAATGCCTCACTGGAGAATCAATCATAAAAACACTGCTTTGCTAAATATGCTCTGATAACTGAATAAGAGATTTTCCATCACATCACCTACTTTGTAAACTCTACCTGCTGTAGAGTAAGGTAGATCTCTAGTTTAAACCCTTTCTCTGTCATAATTTTAAGCTATGATGTGAAGATAACTTGGGCTTGTGTTGCCTTAATAAAGTAAATGATTGAATATATTTACAATACAAGAGCCTGTGTAATATTCTAACTGACAATAATTTGTTGTATCATGTATTACACATAATGGATACATTTATTTACAACCATGTATACATTGGTTAATAATTCTACTAATGTAATAGGGCTTCAGAATACATTGCCATATTACTGTTGTTCAGTTTTATGATACTGGTCTGCATAATGATTAACTCACATTTTCTTCATTCTTCTTTTTATGCTCCATCAGCACTCACTCTGAGTTTTTTAATATTGGTCACTAAGATCTGCAGTAGATCAGTTGAGAACATAAAATCATAATATCCAAATGGCCAAACAGACATTTTCAAGAACTTTAACACATATATGTATTCACGTAGTTCTTTGTGATTTTGACGTTTAAAATTATAATGATGACTGCGATTCAATAAAGCCTGTTGTGCTACAGGGTTTCAATAGTACCTGGTCAGGGATTTTTATGCTAATGCACAGGTACTAGCATGAAAGAAAGAGCAACATCATTGATGATACCCAAAGTGCTACCTTCTATAACAGTTCAATATAATACTGGCGTCACAGTGCCAGTAGTTGGAAATCATTTAGAACAACATGATCATGGAACGGTGTTGGTCAGTTTAGCAGCTTTATTTGTTGTTCAAAATAAAAATTTTTGAAGTACAAAAAGAAGCCTTCTGCTGCACCAAGATTGCTCTGAATCTTCTTTACTTCTTATCTGCACTAACAACTGATGATGTATTTTCATTTTGTAACATTTGTGTGTCATTTTAGCTGGCAACGCCGGAGACATGTCCTTGGTAATATTTACTATTGACGTTTTTGTCCCCATCACTTTTAAAAACCTGATGCAGAATTTCCTACCGGTGCAGATCTAAAATCCACTAGTACTCACAGCACAATTTCTGTGTAATTAGTAACCGAAACTGACTGGTATTCCAGTCCAGAAAGAAACATGCTGTATTTTTATGCAGCTTTTTTTTTTTTTTTGCTGTGGTTGACGTTATGTTGAATAAAGACTCGCATTCAAAAGTATCAACAGATAACAAACATATCTACATTGATGGCGCAGGCTTCCCCCAGTGGGCAAGGTGGGCATGCACTGTGCGATTTTTGGCCCATTTTAAGTAAATCCCAGAAAGGGTCATGGAAAGTTATAAGTCAGGGGAGTTAAATTCATCATCAACAGATGGAAGAAATATTGCCCATGAGTAAATCTGTCCCTTCAGGCTGTCCTCACAAACGGAGGGACCGTGGAAGTAGAATAGAGGAAACCTGACTTCGCTGAAGGAGTTGCAAGGTTCAGCATCTAAGATTGTAGAGACTAGAGACAGCGACAGTTGCCAGAGTCTTCACCAAAGCTTTTTAAGAGAGTAGCGATGAAAAAGTCACTGTTGAAAAATCAGAGATAAAGGCTCGACTAGAGTTTGCCTAAAGGACTGAGGGAAACCCAATAGATCTTAAAAGACCAAAATTGAGCTTTTTGGACATCAGACACTATATTTGGTGGACACCAAATACCACACCTCACCACAATACACCACCCCCACTGTGAAGCATGGTAGGGGCAGCATCGTGCTCTGGGGATTCTCTTTGTTAAGGTTGAAGGTAATATAGTGCAGAAAAATATAGAGATATCCTGAAGGAAAATTAGTTTCCACCTGCCAGAGAAGTCTCAGTTCAGAGAATATATATTTTTCAGCAAGAACCTATAAAGCTACATTGAAGACAACAAGCTGGATGTTCTGGAGCGGCTCAGTCCGCGAGCCAGACCAGACCTCAATCAATGGCAGGATTTAAATAGTTCTGTTCACAGAGGATCCTCATGTTACCTTCCAGAGCTGGAAAAGTTTAGCAGGAAGACTGGAGGAAAGCTGCAGCATTCAAATGTTCAGTCTGACTAAGACATGTCCAAACTGACTCCATGCTGGGATTTCATCCAAATATGCATCTACTAAATAAAGACTTAAAGTCGGGGAATACAGTCACTTATTTTAGACTTCATATTTTTAGTTTTACTCTTTTATAGAAATCAGCTTTCACTTTGACTCCAAAGAATGAATGAACTTGACTGCTAGAAGAAAAAACTTTTACTCTTGTTCATTATTGTGGTTTCTAGTCAGTCAAATAATTAAAGGGTTCACTGAGCTTGCTGCAGTAATCTACAAAAATTATACCTGCATGTTTTCACACATTACTGTATGAACTTACTTAATGCTCAAGGCAGTTTGTACCATAACATGAACGTCAGGCTAATCTCAGGCTTAATTATGCAGCATATGTGTAAACTGCCAAGCAACAACGCATCCCAATTACGCCAGTCCTTTAGTACTCCGCAGCTAATGAGATTAAAAAGCCACCACTCTGCTCTGCTACTTGTTGCTTCAACACAAGTCAACGTATTTAAGACACTTTAAGCGCCATATTATATTTGGATCCATAATCACTTTGTCAAGCTTTTTGTCTCAAAGTCTAAGGCTGCATTACTGGATTATCAGCTGCTGTGCTCATCATGATCTAGGTGGGAATTAAATTGTCTTAGAGTGTAACAGGTTTGCTTATTTATTTATTAGCTTATTTTTGTTTATTAGTTTATTTGCCTGTTTATTATTTATACATTTACAATGAATTATACTATACTAAAAAATAACAGTATCTTATGAGTGTTGTCCAGCATCTGACTCCAAGTTTAATATTGTGTGGCTGTGTTGGTCAGTTTCCCTTTAATTTTTAATTTCAGCCACGAATAACAAATATTGATTCCTTTTATCATTGGTCTTAATTATCTAAAAGACTCCTGAAAAGGCAGGATGCTTATCTCTTCAAGCTTCTTTTAATGTTTCTATCTTATTCTGCTGTCTAAGGAACAGATGAAACAATAAACACAGTGTGGCAAAAAGTATTTAGCTGTCACTTATTGTGCAAGTTGTCCCACTTCTGCTTGAAAGAATGGGCCAAAATACCAGCTACAGTGTGTGTAAACCTGGTGAAGACCCAAAGGAAACATTTGACCTCTGACATTGTCTCAGTGAGAAAAACTAAGGCAAGGTCATTATAAAAAATCTCGCTTTTTCGTTTTTACAAAAACATTTAAAGTCAAAGTGAAAGCTGATTATTGAAGGATATATGACATGATATTTCAACTTTTTACATAAAACAGTCAAATTATTGCTGTTTGCTGCTGCTGAAGTTATTTACATATTGAACATGACAAAGTCATCCATAACATTTATTGTTAGCAAATGAAACACTCTAAATTAAGCAGGCTGGCATTTGCTGGTTCTTCGGGCCACCTAGCCTGGATTCAGCCAGTTGCTTAGTAGCTTCTTAATTGTAGATTTATAACCGTGTTGCCTTAATGTGGTCTGAAAGTTCAAAACCTAATTTACCTTGTTTAATTAGGGCAGTATGGGGTGCCCTACCAAACCTGATTTCCTATGCAAATTCATAATTGTGTAATTGCCACCAAGAAACGGGCCAGTTTGGGCAAAGCGTCGACTAAGATGCAGTTCAATTCAGTTTATTTGTATGGCGCCAATTTACAACATATGCTATCTCAAGGAACTTTACAACAAGTCATTTCATTTCAAACAAAAGTCGCTTTCGGACTGTAGGAACCTTTCATAGTTCCTATAACCTTTCCAGGAACTACGGCCCTCACTTCCTGTAACCATTTTAGCTCTTACTCTGAGGCCCGATCTTTTCATGTTTCCAACAGATATCATATGACTTGGGTGTTTGCTGAATTCACAAGCATCACCCCGTGCTACATTTCACTTCTTTAGGCCCTGCCATAAAAAAAAAACTAAAATTAGAAAAAATTGGTAACTAGAAAAAAACTTAAATTAAACCAAACTTTTTTTAAGAGACGTTTTCTTCACATTGGTCTTTATTAAGGTGCCTGAGTCTAAAAAGGTTCCTGTGATTCTAAGAATGCAGTTTGTAGAACTTCTCTGTCCGAAAGCGGCTCTACTTACATTCCAATACGTCATTCAGTTCATTATTCCAATCAGTTTAAAAGTTATCTATCAAAGGAAACCTAGCAGATTGCATTGAGTCATCAACCTGCAGCGTTCACTCCTCCTGGACCAGCATGAAGCAACAGTAGACATTCTGATGACCTGATAACCCTTTGAATTTACATGTCCCCACTCCTCACCCACGTTAATGTTGGCAGTATTTAACTGTCAGTTGTAGAACTATTAACCCTACTGTCATAAAGCCATCTTAGTAAACTGACCAATCATTTAATATTGATGCATGGAAAAACAGTCAATTGTAGATCATTATCGTTTTGTATTTGGCCGATTATCAGGGATCCTGGGCCATTTTCAGATCCAACAAAGTTTCACCTGCTATATAGAGGCAACGATGTTGTTGCAGAACCCCTTTAACAAGAGTGATACAATTACAAAAAAAAAACATAGTCAGGATGTGGAAACTGAAAGGGATCCTATATTTTCCCTTCCCTGACAAGGTTTTTCTTTCTTTTGTTTTACAGAAGGAAACCTAACTAGTATTAGTGATAAATAAATTGCAATAGCCCATTTTTTAACCAGCTGATCAGCAGAATGCAGCAATGGGTTAAGGAGGGCCATCATGGTTAAAGCAGAGAAAACGTCAGGAGTAAAAACGGTTCCTATTTAAAGCTCTGTTAGACAGCCAATACCTTGTTATTTCTCCCATTCAAGAGGAGGAGTTCTGAGAAAGCCAATCACATAATTGTTGCAGTGAGAAATGGTCCAGTAGTAACTGTTTTCTAGTGCAAAGAAAACACTTCACCAGAAAGGTCTGTGAGGAATTGTATCAAATGTTCTGCTTCTGTGGTCATAAAACAGCATAAAGGGAACCACTTCATGCCACATATACTGATGAACCAGAGGAATAATTTCAGCCAGCTCACTTTACTGCTGCTGCCAGCTTCGGATACAGCAGCTCATATTATCTCCTAGTAAAGCCTAGTTCATACTTTTCCATCTACATCGGTGCAGAGACACGCAGCGCCATTATCTGTCGACGCAAGGGATCTCCAACAGGCATGCTATGATGGAGAGGGTAAAGGCCAATTTCTTTAACTATATGAAGAACCAGAAACTGAGCATCTGTGATTAGTCAGCCCAACATCAACCTGAGATAATTTCACCAGAACAGTGCTGTGTAGTCAAGTTAATTACAGGATCTTAAAAAGCCTTAAAAACACAGAATTTATCATTTGGAAATAATACTTCAATTTTGATATCTGGGTCTTAGAATTTAGGTTGTATTTAACTTCTACATATTTCATTTTTCCCTCAAAAGTTGAATTTCTCCATCATATTTTTTTTTTGATTAAATAGCATAGCACAAAGAGTGGTGGAACCAATAGTTGAGAAAGCAACAAAGCCTCAGGAAGGTCAAAATATTTAGAACATGTGCTGTCTACAGTAAATAAAGATTAATATTTAAAAAATTAAAAAGTAACCAATGTTCAAGGACGACTTAAGATTGTTAGGAAACTTTCTTGTGGCCTACTGAAATATATCTTTGATTTTTCCACACCTCTACTTGGCTTGTTGTCATCTTTTACACATTCCACATTTCACCTGAGAAATAAATGAACACACGTTCTAGGATGTTGGGTTTCTCTGCCGGTAGGGCTGTGAAATAGTTATTAAGGTTCCATACACTTAAAAAGGTCTTTAAACGATTAGAATTTAACTTGAAGAAACGTGTAGGAACGCTGAATTAATAGTCAGTGCAGCTTTTGGGATGTAGAAGGTTTATATGTCATGGCCAGTTTATCTTCAATATGTGTGGGTGCAAACTTGCTTTGAATGTAGTTGGTATTGTTGGCTTTCATTTTTCCTGAGATATTTTTAGTAAGATCATCGAGTTATAAAATAGATCAACAGATTATTTAGGATTCTGCTTCCTGCCGTATTATCTAAGGTAATGAATCTCACTAAAAAGGATTCATTGCATTAAGGCTTATCCCCTCATTATTGAACAGAAAGCCTAATCAATATGGCTGAGTGTAGCCTGTATTCAAGCTAAGCATATTATCTAAAATGCCCATGCCGTCCAGTTCAGATAATGCTCATACACTGTTAATTAGAAATAAAACAATAATTTGATTCCCTCCAAAATGTATAAGTACCAGTCTGACAGTCAGACAGATGTCTCCATGCAACGACTAATGAGAATGAAGCAAGAAAGATAATTAAAAAAAACTGACAACTCTCACAAAATGAACCTGCTAGTCATTTCAGGGAGTTCGGGGGTTTTGTTTGAATAAAAGTTGCAGGTCAGAATAACAGACACAAACTTTGGAATGTTCTCGAATAAAATGAAAAACTATCAAGTTTTGTTGCTCATGCTTCAGTTAGGATAGTGGTTTGAGTGGAGATCTTTCCTTCTTTTTTTTTCCATCTGAGTCCTCACCACCTCATGTCTTGTGTTTGTCTGGAGCTGCTTTTCACTCTGGATCTTCTGGCACAGTGCTTACTGTAGGTGCGGCACACAAAGATCCTAATCTGTGACATTGCCACTGGAAGTGGCGCATCAAGGATTTGTGGAGTGTGAGATTAGTGCCCTACGTCGTCATAAATCTCTGCTTCCCTATTCGGCCGGGTGGTGGCGGGTGGGGCAGTTGCTAGGTGTAGTCTGCGGTCTGTGGATTTGCTCGATCAAAGGTTTGTTCTTATTTGATGCAACTTGGTAAGGTTTGTTTTGGATGTTGGGAATGAATATTTCATTTCTTTAGCCTGACTGATTGTTCCTGCTCAGATTTTTCTTCTTTTTGTAACTTTTGAGGAGATTTGTTGCGGGGGGGGGGTGTTTCTTCTGCTTTGGCTCTTCGTGATGAACTACTGTGTACCGGACATGTATGAGATGCCTCACTCTGGCGCCGGGGGCTACACTGTCCAGGGTGGTGGGGAGCATTGCATGTATCCAGGAGAGGGACCCGGATATGGACACTATGAACCGCAGCCCTTGCATCACCCACCCTGCATGGAGCAGGCTTGGCCCCCGAGCCAGCACTACTCCTGTTCCTACGCTACTGGTCCTTCCTCCTTTAAGAATGAGTTCTGCAACATGGAGGTCCCTCTCAGCCACTTCCACCACCAGCCAGAGTATTTTCCTGAGATTAAACATGATTATTCACATTTGCAGTGGATGCAAGGGGTCCACAGGAAAGGTATGGCATCTGGACTGTAATTGTTGGCACCACTTTATGTAGATATCCATTCTTCACATTGATTAAACTAGCCTGTAGGAGCTAGTTTAATTCGATTTATGTGATTATTAGTGATGACTCTTCTTTGATTGATGAATCAATGCTGTGCAGCTTCTTTAAATTAAGTCTGATGAGCATGAAGCCACAACTCCTGGCATCCCGCGGTGGAGGGTCTGTGACTGAGGCGAGCCTGGGTTCTGTATTGATTTATGCTGAAGCAACAGAAGGCTGATGTTCGATTACATTTTTTTTGTCTTTTATTAAAACCCCAAATACATATTGATCAGTTTGTGCACCTCCAATTCTAAGGACCTGCCTGTGCTCCAAACACTGATCTCATTAGGGCCACCACCAAAGACTGAGTGATATGTTAACTAAGTTAGCTGGAAGATTACTTGGAAGGAAAAAACTAATCTGGGGCCTGGGTTTCTACCCAGCCACATACTTAACGTGATATTTAACTAACACATGTTAGAAACTCATTGAAATGAGCAATAGGGTGTGTCTGTCTTCATATGTGATTTTAAATAGATTTATCTTGATTATGTTCCATTTTTTCCTATCTGAAAAAATAACAGTCAAGATTATACTCCCTTTATAAAATTCGACATTTCTGGATTTCTAAAAAATGAATTACTCATGGGAACTAAATTTATATTAAACATTTGTTTAACAAAACAAGAGTTGTTCTTTAGCATCAGTTATTTTTGTGCTCAGCAGCAATGCTAAACCTCAGCAGCAATGCTAAACCTGAAAAAGAGCTGCTGTGTAAGTCATTGTTGGATATTTTCTGTTTGAAATCTAATCATAATGGTATGAAAAGGTATATTTCTGTTCTTGGTCTCTCTCTGCAGGTTACATACCGAGTTACCTGGACAAGGATGAGTTGTGCGTAGTGTGCGGGGACAAAGCCACGGGCTACCACTATCGCTGCATCACATGCGAAGGTTGCAAGGTAGCGTGTTCAGGGTGTCCTGTGCTTTTGTTACGCAGCGACTCGTTCCGCTGTTCCAGCACTGATCACGCAGCCGGTTCCTCTGCAGGGGTTCTTCAGGAGGACGATTCAGAAAAACCTCAACCCAACCTACGCCTGCAAGTACGAGGGGAAGTGTGTCATCGACAAGGTGACCAGAAACCAGTGCCAAGAATGTCGCTTCAAGAAGTGCATAGCGGTAGGAATGGCTACCGACTGTGAGTACATTAACTGAACTCATGAACTCCTATTTTTTCACTTAGTGTGTGTTTTTGTGTGCGCTCTAAAAGTTTATTTTTTTTATCCTTTTGAAACTCCGGTTGTCTGATAATCTGTACAGTAAAACCCTAAACACACTAAAATGTCACACCAGACCATAATCTTACATGGTTTGTTTATTTAATCTAAACCATTTTTACCTTTATTAGAGTTGAGTAGAGTGGATCCTTTAAAAAAACTAAACCACTGTGCCGTTATTAAAAATAAAAAGGGCGGAGTCAAATCTGAGAAATGCGCAACTGAGCAGGATTATTTTAAAATATTTACAGAATTGCCATGTGTTTGTTAAATAAAAAAACAACATATTTAGAAAAAGTGAAGAACATAAACTTTGCAAAGAGAGCTATGCAAACCAGAGCAGCAAAAATGTGATTTGCACTGAGAAAAATAGTGCAAATTACAGCTGAGACATAAACATTCACTGAATTTACCACTAGCAATTTATGGTTTATCTTAGTATTTTTAATGCATTTCCATAAAAATGAAATTGTTGAAATATTCAGCATGATAGCTTTGACTAAAGAGCTTTGATGAAACTCTATTTAAATGATTACATCTATAATATTTACATAGGCCATTGGAATCTAGTTATTTCTCGGTGAGGATTGTCTACTTCCAGGTTTCTAATTTATGACATATTTTAATGTATATGAAATTGACTAACTTGATAAAAACTCCTAAAATCTATTCATATCAGATTTTTTCTGCAGCACTAATTCACAACTAATGTCATCTCATGGCTCTTTACAATTCTATCAAATAGACTCAATGCCCCAAAGTTAATTCTACTTCTAAAATATATATAAACAATAATAAAAAATATATATTTTTCTGCATTACGTTCTATTTCTAGGTATAGCTGCTCAGAGTGCTGTTTTTTTTAGATTAAAGACTTATTAATTGCAAAACCTAATTTATGTAGCCCACCTAATTCTTATTCATGATAGTCATTCTTTTCAGATGGAACAAAAAGGTTAAAAACTCCAAACTTGATTCATCTCAAACAATGTTGTGATCTATTTCTAACTTTTTTACATTCCTTGACCATGAAAACATACATTTATCAGCAGGATTCACTCTGATATAATTATTAGTTCAGTAGTTATTAATGAAAATCACTTTTTCAGTGATTTTCAGATCACCCGAAATTCCCATCACTTGTTCCTGGTCCCGTTGCAGACATTTCCTAAAAACATGTTATCAGAACTCACCCATAACTTTTTGAGTTATGCTGCTAACTTATAGACACAGAAACCCTGGTGAAAACAAAATCTCCTTGATGAAGGTCATGATAAAATGTTTGCTGCTTGCAAATTCATACAGTAAAGAAAAGTGCTTAAGCTTTTATTTTATCCTCTGTTGCTGAGTCATCCCCTCTCCTCTTTCTCTTCCTATCCCTGCACATCACTCCCGCTCTTTCCCTCTCTGCCTTGCCTGCCTCTCCTCTTTCGCTCCAGTGGTGCTGGATGACAGCAAGAGGCTGGCCAAGCGGAAGCTGATCGAGGAGAACCGGGAACGCCGGCGGAGGGAGGAGCAGCAGAAGACGGCGTGGGACCGACTGGAGCCCACACAGGAGGAGTGGGAGCTCATCCGCTTGGTGACCGACGCCCACACGTCCACGAACGCCCAGGGCAACCACTGGAAGCAGAAGAGGAAATTCCTGGTGAGACGTCTTCCTCCGCCCTGCCTGCCCCCCATCCCTGCACACCACAACCATCATTGCATTGATTTACTCTGCCCCCACCCCCACCCCCGCCCCTCTCCCAACCCCTGCACCCTGTCACAGCCCTGTTCCTCCACAGCCACTGTTCCCTATGTTAATATATCCATGTGTTGTTTTTGTATCACCTTATAGTGGAGATGGGGAGAGTTAGCGGGACGAAGGAGAAAAGTGTTCCTGAACGCAGCAGCATTTATTTAAAATGGAAAATCTTACTTTTGTTATGTTTTCTGCTTCCGAGCAACAATCTCTAACTGCTGCTACTAATCACTTTATTTACTTTAAACTGCTCCTTTGGTTTTTCTCTCTTCAGCAGCTTCTGATTTTATGCTTCAAAGCTGTTTTTGTTTTTTTCTTTTTAACAAATTTGTTTTTTTTCTGTTTTATCTAATGGTTTTTTTCATATTAAGTCTGTCACCTGTGAATTAAGTCTTGAGTTTCTATGGCAGGATTTGAACAAAATTTTTAGAGCATCTTTATATTTACAATTCTTTCATTGAGCCACTGAATATTTTATGTAAAATGAATGGCATTCAAAATCTCCCCACTAGTTTTCAGGATGGTGAATCTGTTGTCTTTAAATCCGACCACTGAAACTCAGGCTGACTTTCTTCATTTCTATGCCTGTTTTCTGTCTGCTCAGCTGTCATCTGTCCTCAGTTTAACTTGTTTTCTTCTTAGTTGACTTGACACGGGTTCTTCATTGAGACTTCACGATTCCTGTTGATTATCCAACAGGTCGAGGAAGCAATGCTTCTTAATGAAATAACTTGTAATTTATTCTATACTTCTGACCAGAGCGCAGCAGGGGTGAAGGATACTAAGGTAGGAATCTGCACGGATGACTGGTCTCCGAACAAGTTCCCCAAAATTAACACATGAATCTCATAGTTATTTTAATATTTAAAAATTGATCATAAAACATGTAAACTGAAAAACTTGTTTCCATTTTCTGTCCTCCAGCCAGAGGATTGTGGTCAAGCCTCCATGGTCAATAACGCTGAGGAAAACAAAGTGGATATTGAAGCCTTCAGTCAGTTTACAAAAATTATCACCCCTGCCATAACCCGAGTGGTGGACTTTGCCAAAAAACTGCCTATGTTCTGTGAGGTAGGTGTTAGGACCATATACTCTGCTTCCAACTATTACGGGAAGTTAAAGTTTGCCAGAAAACTTGGTAAAAAATACTGAGAGCACTAAGCAAACGCCGACATCATCAAATTTGTGGCAAAACTCTGATTTGTGATTTACATCACAAATGTACACCTGATTTGTAATTTTAAGCACCAAAAGCTGTATTATTTATGCTTTCAAAACATACATTAATTCTGAAAATTTTTCAATAAGACGAATGTATCAACACTTTGCTTAATTTTTAAAAATCAAAAGAAAAAAGAAAACAAAAAAAAGGAATGTATCAGAAGAGAGAAAGTTTGGAACATACATTTAGGAGTATAATTAGTTGAATTATAAAGAATTATTCAATTGTATTAAATATTAAAAATGTGAACATTTTGGTCCGGTTAAATATTTTTTTCTTTAGAAATTTATAAAGTATAATTTAATATATGAATTAAAAAGAAACAATTAAAGTAATACTACACAAAAATAAAATTAAAAATATCGTTATTAGGAAAAAATAATATCTTGAAACCTTCAATTAATTTCAGATAATCAAAATATTAAGAAGTATTATTGCTTGTCATTTGAATTTTTATTATGCTAAAGCTTCAGTCTTTGGCTTTTAAATCATTTATATGCTTATTTTAGCCACTTAAGTAGTTAACACCATCGTTAAGGCTCTTAGCATCCTACCGCCTTTAGCATTGTTAGCATTGAGCAGTTTTTCTATGCTAGTGACATTAGGTCAATCTACAGTTTTCTGCTTGATAAGTATAATTTCAGTTAATTTTGTCTGTCGTAACGTCCCTAGCTGCCTTGTGAAGACCAGATAATCCTGCTGAAGGGTTGCTGCATGGAGATCATGTCGCTGCGAGCGGCCGTGCGCTACGACCCAGAGAGCGAAACCCTTACGCTCAACGGGGAAATGGCGGTAACTCGAGGTCAGCTTAAAAATGGTGGACTTGGCGTCGTGTCGGACGCCATCTTTGACCTCGGTGTGTCGTTGGCTTCCTTCAACTTGGATGACTCTGAGGTGGCTCTCCTGCAGGCTGTTATCCTTCTTTCATCTGGTAAGCTGGATGAAAAACTACCCAACCCATTCCCCTGTTTCTTGTCTTATGTTTTTATTCCTGACCAACATGGATGTTTCTTTTATCAGTGCTGAGTTTTTTTTCAACTTGATCACGTTAAAGGAACAGATTATATTAGAAGTTGGTTTAGTTAGAGAGCCTAAATAACTGTCTGTAGTAGATTTCTAGAGCAAAAGGAGTTACTTTACAGGATCTAGCCATAAACCCTTATGATCCTAGCTCTCCTTCTGTAGAATTGCTTTGTTGCTGGCACAGATTGAGTGAATACTTAGCTTTGACATGAAATCCATATTAAACAATCAATTAATTACCATAATCAATGTGAGGAGCTTTGTCCAGCTAGCTTGGGTCTGGCTCTGCTGCCATGACTCTGTGTGCAGCACTGCTCCTCACTGAAGATCAATACTGCTCATGCAGAAAGGACGCGGGGCCAACTGCTCACTCACTGTAAGCGTTTGGAGTTTTAATATTGGATACATCGTAGTTTATCTCATATTATATAAATTACCATTATTATGTATTATGATTATAATTTAATATCACCTAGAATTTCCCATATTAATGCAGCACTAAGTATTTAAAAACCCAACAATAGCAGTAAATTGCTGCATTATACTATCAATTTCTCATGTGAGTTAAGGACCTCATAATTTTTTTTCTAAATTCAGTCCAAATAATTTGTAAACGGTAAATCAGTTCAGTTAATTTCAGTAAAGTTTAGTTTTAGTCTTGAAAGCTGTAATAAACAAATCTATTTATCTTCCTGAGCTGGTTAGCGTGTGAGAACCGGACAAAGAAACAGAGAAGCAGAATAAAACCAAATAAGAACAAAACAATAGCATAATATACAACAAAAACAATAGAACAAAATAAGTTCAGCTCAACGATGCAGAACATCGTCCTTATCAAGCTATCACAATGAGCAAAAATATCTGTTACTGTATTATCACCTTGACTCCTTTGAATGTGGGGAACCACATATTTAGGGGGACATATGCAAAAATATATATTTTTTAATCCTTTTGGGTTGTCATTTGGGTCTCTTCTGCCTCTATAAACACTTCAAACATGAATAAAAACCATCCATCCCTTTTTTTGCAAGTTTTTCCTGTCAAAAATATTTTGCTTCTACCAAAAAGTGCCTTGCCTGATATTTCAATAGCCAAAATTTGCAATTAACCATCCCTCACCTGTCAAACCCCACCTACCGATTCCAATTCCATCCCATGCTCATATGTGGCAAACAAACAGCTGCTAATTTGAAAAAAAAGTGACAGAGTCCTCTAAACCGCTTATTCTGAAAGGGACTGAAATTGTTTACAATTGAGCTGGTGAGATCACTTTGTGTGAGAGTGAGTTTCTGTAGAGAACGTCATTAACATGTTTTGTACAGACCATAGACTTAATATAACTTGATTAAAACGAGGTATAATATATCCCCTTTTAGAGTAAAGTCCGTTTTTTTGTAAACTGGACCAAATTCTTAGCATACATTACATTCAGTTACTCACCCAGACAAGTTTTGATACACCCTCCCATTTCACCTGGGAAATAATAGTGATTCATAACAAAACATTGGTGAAATGAAGGAGTTTTATGGCAGATAATACCTTATTTAGAGACTGCACGTCGATGACCCCGTTACCTCCCATTATATGGATATAAACTGATTCCAAATGGGTCAAAATTTTTCCTGAAGGACTCCAAGTGGCTCCAAACATGTCTGGGTGAGTAAATGAACGTAATGCATGTTAATGTAAGGTTCAGGTTGCCAATAAAGCTGCTTTCCCTTTAACATCAAGCTTAGGGCTCTCTGTTGCCTCCTAGCTACCATAGTAACTATTGTTCTGTCTTCAGATCGTCCAGGCCTGACCAGCGTTGAGCGAATCGAGCGCTGCCAAGAAGAGTTCCTGCTGGCCTTTGAACATTACATCAACTACCGGAAGCACAAAGTGGCCCACTTCTGGCCCAAGCTGCTAATGAAGGTGACGGACCTGCGGATGATCGGCGCCTGCCACGCCAGCCGCTTCCTCCATATGAAAGTGGAGTGTCCCACTGAGCTGTTCCCTCCACTCTTCCTGGAGGTCTTTGAGGACTGACGAATGGATTTGGGTGTATGAATGGCTTGGATGTGTGTACATGTGTCGTCCAAAGCCTGGGTGCCCTGGTGGTTTCAGGGGTTGGCCCAGCTCCTTGAACTCTCGGATAGCACTACTGAGTGTCACTTCATTCCATAGTTTAGGACTAGCTCCCTGGTCTAGTCTTGGATGAAACCATTCCTCACATTGCGGGTACATGTGAATAGCCTTTTTTTTCTCCTGGTTTGTTGTTATTTTTGTGCATGTAACCTCTCACCTCCAATTTGACTCTAGTTTTTTTCTTGATAATTGTGCAGTTGGCATAACAGTGATCTTATCAACAGTTGTTTGTATGTTAGATGCTACAGAGATGTTGTATTTTCTTCCTTTATGTTCTAAAGAACTCAGTGAAAGTTCACCTAATACATTAGGACAGGTCTGTTAGTTTAATTGCCCCAATTTATTGCTTTATACATTCAATTTGTCCTGAGAAACTAATGCCACTGTCTCTTGATTCCCTCGAAACGGTAGCTGCTCACGTCAAATAAAGCTGCGTTCAGAAACTGTCAGAAAAAGCTGAATTTTCAAAGCAGGACGACTCCCGTATAGGTGTTGTTCCGCTTCTAAACGTTAAAACGTTTGGGTCTTGAAAACCAACATACTGCACACTGCCAGGCAGCTTGCTGAAAAATAGCTGCTATACCTATCTCAATCTTACAAGAAAAGCTGTATTTTTCAGTATAAAAGAGTCCCCCCTGTCACTCTAAATAAAAGAAGTATTCTTGAGGAACATGCATCATGTCTGTCCATCAGCTAGCATTAACTGGTTATAGTCCTAGTTTTACTCCATAAAGAGTAGAACAAAAAGTTATGTTTTGTACAATCAGCTTGTTAACTAAAATGTGCTCTAGATTTTATTTAGATTAAAAACAAATAACAATTAGATACCATTATTATAACTGTCACAATCAATATGCCAAATTATTTTTGCTACAATGTTTAAATAAAAATACTTTTATTATATTGTTTTCTTGTTTGAAGGCCCTGAAACCTTACTCTAGCTTATCATACTGTGATAATATTATAGCTTATCCTCAGATAAAGCTCCATGCAATAGGAAAACCAAAAATACTTGCTTTAATGTCAGGTCACTCAGAACAGAACATATGAAGCATAATTTATTTTAAATCTGATTTGATTTTTGCAGAGCTATATTTTTCTAACCACATGCTAGTAAAACATTGTTGACTAGCTGTTCCAGCTAGGAAACCTTATCCAAGGTGCTAAGATAGTTAGTTGTCTGTTTCAGGGAAGATGCTGATTCATAACTTCTTAACAAATCCCTTATATAAAAAGGCCAAAATTGATATTTTAAATTGTGCTGATCCTCAAAGTTGAAGATTCAGACTTGTTTGACAGCTGGAGGAACGCAGCTGCAGCATTAAACCGCTCTCCATCCGCACAGACTGGTCAGGACTAATGAAAATACACAAATTTACTGATAGCTTGAAACTACAGTCAGTGCTAATTTTAATGATACTGATTTTGTGCCTAAATTAAGTCTCTGACCCACCCCACACACACATAATCATTGTGATTCGACAGTGAATTATAGTAATAGCTAATAGCTTCTATAAACTATGAGTAACTATAAGTTAATGTTTTAGTGAATATCAGAGCCATGCTGACTGATGCTCTTACACACAATCCTTCCATTTTCTTTATTTTTCAGCTCTCTGTAATCACGACACTGTACGTTAACGCAGTGAAGTCATGGTGCTATGATGGTGAAATGAACTGAGATCTTCTTTACATGTTTGAATTGTAGCTCGGCATGCTCTTGCAGTGGCATGCGTATGCACTAACATCCTCCTATTCTCATACACAATACGATGCAAAGCTACAACGATCAGCCATAACATTAAGACTGTATTAGTATCTTTTTTCTGCCTAACAGCTCCAACCTCTTGGTAATGAATCTGCGCCAAACCAGCTCGCTTGAATTGGATTCAATTCAGTTTAGATAGATAGATAGATAGATAGATAGATAGATAGATAGATAGATAGATAGATAGATAGATAGAGAACCAATTCATAACAGATGTCATCTCAAGGCACTTTACAAGAAAAGTATTTTCAGTTCAATTGTGCAAACATTCCTATCATTTTAAATGTTTCTGTTTAAAGAATCCCATCAGATTGCATTGAGTTATCGACTGGCAGCATTCACTCCTCCTAATGAACATGTAGCGTCGGTATACAGTCGCCTGCATTCTGACGGTGACTTCACAGCAATCCCTCATACTGAGCAAGCATGCAGTCAAGCATGCAGTGACAGTGGAGAGGAAAACCTCCCCTTTAACAGGAAGAAACTTCAAGGAGATCCTGGCTCAGTCAATCTGCCATTTGCAATGATTGACTGTATTATTATTATTATTATTATTATTATTGTCTGGATTTGATCATGAATGTGTAGGTCGGTGATACCTGTCAAAGTCTTAACATCGGAAGTTTTCCAGCATAAACCTTGTTGGAAGCATCTCTTGGTTCTGTATTTTCCTCATTTGATATAAAGCACACAAAGCCAGCCATCCACATAACAAACCAAATATAATTCAATTCAATTCAATTCAGTTTATTTATATAGCGCCATTTCACAACAGATGTCATCTCAAGGCACTTTACAAAAAGAGTTATTACAATACAATGTTTAGTGTAGAAATTACAGAACCACAGAAGATTACGTCGTGGAATTCTCAGCAATCCCTCATACTGAGCAAGCATGCAGCGACAGTGGGAAGGAAAAACTCCCTTTTAACAGGAAGAAACCTCCGGCAGAACCAGGCTCAGCACAAGCGGTTATCTGCCGCGACCGTCTGTGGCTTGGAGAATACAAGAATACAATATAATTAATTATAACCAACTTCCACATTACACTTTTGGTAACGAGCACAGAGGAGCATGACTAGGGTAATTAGTCTGAGCCCCAATGGCACATTGTAAACAAATTAGTCTGACCTAGATCAGCATTACCCTCCTGAGCAGCTTTACAGGCTATCCCCAGGGTCTTGAAACGTATTAGAAGTTGAAAAATTGATTTAGGAAATATTAAAGGGATATTCCACCTCTAAGTAAAAATTTGTCTGTTGCCTTATTCCCCAGAGTTAGATAAGTGAGAGAGAAAAATAATTTTGTAACCAGCCTATTGTAACCTGCTGATTTTGCAGTCCGTTTTGCTTTAGCTTGGCATAAACCAATGTAACAACATGGGAACTACCAGCGTGCTAATAGTTCCCATTCTTTCATTTTGCTGCCTGTTTTCAGGTGTTTCTGTACCACATTACTTTACATGCTATCACTACAGATGTGCCATCACCAACATAACGTTTCCCAGTTCCTTATAGTGAAGCACAATGAAGCGATGTAGTACTACCGAAAATGGGGAATTGTAAATTAGCCGGTTCTTGGCTAGGAATTGATCATTTTAAACATTGGCTTAAAACTGACCGAAAACATTCAGGGGTCTTACCACCGTGAACACTGCAGGGATAAGTCACTAGTTTTTGTTCTAAAGCTTCTACTTTGACAGTAGGAATGACTTCATCTCCTGCTGCACCTGGGAGTACACCAATCCCCAACGTGACCACCAATGCAGTAGGCTGAGGTGATTTGGTGTTCACACACAGCAGTTAACCACCACTTGCTTATCTCTCTTGACGGACTAAATTGAACTTTCTAGGCTATTCTTTCTGATTTGCCCATTTCAAAAATAACTTCATAATAATTTAGTAATTTATTAGTGTATTTCAATAACGACAATAACGAATAATTTTGTTTTAGAATTTCTATAAAACTCCTAAAAAGGTATTAAATTGATTTTTAAATCCCTCTTTATACCCTGCTAGAGTTGTAGGAGGTCTTTGTGTTTTGATTGCAAATGACCAGGAAAGAGACTTACCACTGAAAAAGACTAGAGGTTGGAGACAGTACTTTTAGACTGAGGGTTAGTGGTAGGGGGAATACTAAACACATTTAGAAGATAGCTGAGTGTATGGCTCATGCTCTTTGAGAACATGCATTCTTTATCAGGATTACCTTATTAAGTATTTGGGTAAGTCACAAACTTCCTTCTGTTTTGGGGTGAACATAATTTCAGTTCTCAGTCTAAAACCGAAATGGATTTCACTCCCACTATTCACCTGTTTGTCTGTCTGTAATGGAAATATTTCATGAACTGACAGTTCTGAAAGTTCAGGGATGCTAGATTACATAATATAAACTTAAAAGCACATTTTATATAGAAGTCAGTAGACTCTCCTAATATAAAAAGGTTAGGGTCAAGTTAAGACACGACTACTTTGGCTGGACATGCTTGTTAACTGAAAAATCCTGCTCTCTTCTTTTATTTAAATAATTCCATGACACTGTCTTAGACGACCCCTGGACAATAAGAAAATCCTGCATCCAAGGATCTAACAGCAGAACTGAAACAGAATATTAGTTTTCCACTCCAACATGGTAGTGGCCATAATGTTATGGCTGATTGAATTGCATGCACAGAAAACACACAGGTCACTGTCACTATGCCAGCTGGTGGGATATGAAAGCTGAATGAATTTTAACTTGTCCAAATAAGATATGATCAACAGTCATCTGGTGAAGTAGCTGGTGAGATTATGGAAACACTGCTCTCCTTCATTTCATTTGTTTTAGTCAGCATGTTTTTTGTTCATGTTCAAAGATGATTAAGATTATGAGTTTGCTTGTCTCTCTGGCTTTTACCAAGCTTCATTCAGCTCCTGAAAGCAGCTTGTTGGATTGTTTTTATTTTTCTCTCATTTCTGTGAAGTGATGCCTTTTGTTAATCAAAGCAATAGACTTATTACAGCGTTTGAAAAACCCGGACCTCACACAAACACACCTCGCAAAATGTACAGATTTAAACAAAATGCACAGACAATCAGTGGGAGGAGGACGCGAAGGTGCCCAAACTCAGGTAGCCCAACCTGAAATGCAGAGTCAGGCCATGCTGAGCCAAGGGGGGTTTGGGAAGGTAGCACCGACTACGTTTAGGTGCACAGAACAAAGTTAAGGTCTTCAGTAAGTAAGTAATAGTAATCGTTAGTAAGAACCATTATTTCACCGTCCTCACAATGTCTTTGTAGGGAGAGGATCCATGTTTTGATTCGTTGGGGTACAAAATTCCATAGGTCTGGTCTCTTTTTACAGATATGCTCTGTAACTAACTGATGGCCCTTTTCAACCCAAAGTGTCCAGTATTGAAACTCAGGGAACAAAATAAGGCTGCAGGTCTCCTCTTACTATGTTTATAATTAGCCAAGAATTCCCTAAAATAAGCAAACAGGTCTAGCATCTTCTGTTGATGGATTACCAGTTCCAAAGTGGATTCAAAATGGTCTTATGATAAAGAATAATAAGAAATATAAGAAAAGGAATCCATCCCGTACTGCCTGATTATGATGCGATAGGTTTAGCATTTGTTGCCGAGGAGTGTTCAAACACTAAAGGAACATGTTCTCACACAGATATTTACCAGCTCTACACACTACTACATACTACACTACACTTTTAGATGAGCTAAAAAATAAATCAAACCAACATCTTTTAATTCAGTTCAGTCCATTTTAAATTTATTTTATGTGTGTAGTAAATTCACAACACGTAATCTCAAGGCACTTTACTATAAAGTAATTTCATTTAAATTAAATCATATATACATTCCAGATATTCCTTCAGTTCATTAGTCAAATCAGTTTAAAAGTTTTTGATTGAAGGAATCGAATCATCGACTTGCATTCACTTCTAAGTGAACATGTAGCGACAGTAGAAAGTTGGCTGGACGGAGGGAGGAGGATATTAAATTCTATTCCAGATTTAACAGGATGCCAATGAAGAGAAGCTAAAACAGGATAAATGTGATCTCTCTTTTTAATATTCATACGAACTGTTGCTATAGAATTTTGAATCAGCTGAAGGCTTTTAATTGGATATCGCTGTAACTTCTGACTGTGAAGAATTGTTGTAGTTCACCCTTAAAGTTACAAATGAATGGGCTACATTTTCAGCATCACTCCTGGACAGGATGTTTCTAATTTTAGCAATACCACAGACATTAAAGAAGGATAGAGATTCATAGAAACCTGTTGAATATTAGATTTGAAAGTCATGACTTGGTCAAAGATATCACAGAGCTTACTTATGTCATTCCTAAAGTCCAATATGATGCCATCTAGATAAAGTCATTGATTATGCAGTGTACTTTTCAGACCTTCTGTCATTTCACTA
This sequence comes from Apricaphanius iberus, assembly GCA_028564705.1. NCBI lineage: Eukaryota > Metazoa > Chordata > Actinopteri > Cyprinodontiformes > Aphaniidae > Apricaphanius > Apricaphanius iberus. The sequence continues at coordinate 628,889 of JAPXFQ010002328.1, read as the reverse complement.
TTTAAAATAAGAAATGTTAGTCATCCAGGTTTTGATGTCTTCCTAGTGCTGCTCTTTTGATCCCTGAAACATGTTCAAGCCTTTCTAAGAGAATATTGTGATCAACTGTGTCAAATGCAGCAGAGCTGAGCAGACAAGTCCGTTATTTGAGGCCATGAGACTATCATAAATAACTTCCATCAGTACTCTTACAGTGTAATGATAAACTCTAAAACATGACTGAAACTCTTTAAACAGATCATTACTGTTTAGATCACATGTGTTGAACTCAAGGCCCGCAGGCTTCAGCTTCACCATTACTATTTATGTGACCCTCTAGAGGAACCTTTAAGATAACTTCGGTGTTATTGTTATTTTATCAACACAATCAAATCTGTTTTTATTTGCATAGTACAAAATCACTTAATTTACTTCAATCTTGATTAAATTACTTAATTTCCCACTGGGCTCAATAAAATATTTTTGAATTTGATTTGAATTTGGATTACATCAATGTGAAAGGACTTTCAATAATATTGAATTTAAAGAAGTACACAATGAGTGCTGAGACTGCTATTTATTTATATTTCAACTGTTAATAGATAATTTTATCAATAGATTCTGCAACAACCAGCCCTTTTTATGACTTTTAAGATGATTTGACACTCCTGCTTTAGATTCTCAAACAACTGATTATCTAAAATCCTTGAGATAGTCACTAAAGGAAGATTAGATATGGGTCTATAATTTATGAAATTATCTTGATTAAGAGAATGCTTTTCAAGTAAAGGTTTAATTACAGCAGCCTTAAAACCTAGAGGTATGTATTTATTTAGTTAGGAAAAATTCATAATATCCGAGATGGGGGCAGCAGTTAAAGGGAACACTTTCTTAAATAATTTAGTTTGGACTGGGTTCAGCAAGCAAGTTTGAAGTTTAGGTAAAGCTATATTTTTTATTATCCCGATGAATGATTTTATTTTTCATAGAATTAATTTCATTTATGAAAAATTCCATAAAGTCATCACCTCTGAGAGCTGGAGGTTAGTTGGTTCAACAGAGCAAAGACTATGTAAGTTTGCCAATTGGACTAAAAAGAAATCTAGGCTTATTTTTAGTCACCTCTATTATCCATCCATCTTCCGCTTATCCGGGTTGCGGGGGAAGCAGCTTAAGCAGAGAGACCCAGACTCGCCTCTCACCAGCCACTTGGGCCAGCTCCTTGGGAGGAACCCCTAGGTGTTACCAGGCCAGTAGAGAAACATAGTCCCTCCAGCGTGTCCTGGGCCTCCTCAGGGGTCCTAGGGTCCCTTCTCCTTGAGCCGGAGAAGGGACCCTACCCTGTTCCGGCTCAAGACCATGGTTTCGGATTTGGAGGTGCTGATCCTTATCCCAGCCGCTTCATATTCAACTGTGAACTGCTCCAGCAAAAGTTGTAGATCGCGTTCTGATGAAGCCAACAGGACTACATCATCGGCAAGTAGCAGAGACCTGATCCTGAGGCCACTGAAACGGATCCCCTTAACACCTTGGCTGTACCTTAAAATCCTGTCTATAGAAGTTATGAATAGAATCAGTGACAAAAGGCAACCTTGGCGGAGTCCAACTCTCAGTGGAAACCTCTTTTGATTATGAAAAATGTGCTGTTCTAGCTTGTCAAAGCATCTTTTTATACAGCAATAGACTATTTTTCCAGATAAATAGGAACCCTTTAGGTGTGTAGACATTTTATCTCCAATTGCCCAGCAATCTGCTTTAAAGTACATAGTACTGCATTAAACCAGGGGGCCTACCTCCTCTGGCTAATTATCTTCTTTTTTAAGCAGGCTACATACTACATAAGAAATTATGAATTAAACTGATTCTTCACAGCATTGTCAGATATAGCTCTGCTATATTGAGTTTTTCTTTCAGGTTTGGGGTACACAGTTAATATAAATTCAATTCCGTTTATATAGCGCCGTTTCACAACAGATGTCATCTCAAGGCACGTTACAAGAAGAGTTATTACAATACAATGATTAAATAAGAAGTTGTCCAAAAACAATTAGGACAGGACTATGTCAAAATACTCCACCCCCACATTATTTATCACCCAGTGTCCTACCTAATTCCAGTTCTGGGCATTGCTCTCCCTCTGCCAACTTTGGGAGGACCTACACTGAAGCTCAAGCCTCCTTCCTGCTTGAGGAGTGAACGGGCCATTCTTGTCACCTGACGGGGCAGGGTTTACCCAGCTGGACATAGCGCGTGGAAGGATCACATTATTCCAGCCAGATCCTCCCCAACCCTTAAGGCGCCCCAGTCAGCCAGGAGGAGGCAGTATACAGCCCTGAACTGGTGCATGCTCACATTAGCTACTCAAAGGACCACAGGGAGAACATGCAAACTCCACACAGAAAGGCCCTTTCGCCAACCCCACACAGGGTGTGGGTGCCGATGATATGGAGGAACAAATACACCCTCAGCACCCACAGCTTTCCCAGGACCCTTTAGCTGTGAGGTGAGCTGCGCTACCAGCTGCGCCATCATGCTCCCTGACTATGTCGGAGTACTGTTATTTCTTCACACTCCATGCCGTCTGTCCAAAGTAGTTAATCTGAGTAGGTGGGTCAGTGTAGTTGAGTAAAGGCCATTGAGTCAAAGATGGCATTAAAGGCTGAATTTAGGCTATCACTTTCAGTGCCAGCATGAATGTTAACTTTCCCCAGTATAGTAACCTTATCAGTATTTAATACTAAATCAGATTAAAAAAATTTGAGATCTGATCTAAAATGTAAGGCCCTGGTGGACAATGCGAAACCACAAACAAAAGTGGTTTTAGTGCTTGGCAACTTGGATAAGCAAAATTAAGGTTTAGATGTTCAAAAGAACTGTTGCTATTACTTGGTATTAATTATTAATTATTATATCTAAATGGTAAAAAAATGGTTGCTACTCGTCATCTAGAATTTAGAGGAATGTGAAAGTGTAAATAATTGCAAGGAGTTGACTCATTTATACTGACATAATCCTCTTGCTGCAGCAAGGTTTCTGTGAAAAAAAAAACAAAAACAATTTGATCATTTTGATAAAAATAAAAAAACTCAGAATGGTTAACATGCAAATAAATGTGAAGGAACATGATTTATACTCTAATGACTTATCACTTTAAATCAGAAGAGAGACTACACACTTTGTAGAAACGTTCCTTTAGTGTTCAAATGCATAAAGAAGGGAAATTGTTATAAGTTCATATTAGTAGTAGTATTTAACTTTGCTAACAGATTCTGAACTTTAGTATGATTCCGAGATCGGTCTTCCAAGGTAAATGATTGAAGGATTTATTATGGTTTAGACACACACTGTCTCAATTTCTGTTCAGCTGTGAAACTGTCTTTACTTATCGTAAATCTTAGAAAAGTTTATTTGAACCATTCAGTTAACCTTTTAGTTGGATGGGTCTTTTTTGTTTGTTTGTTTAAAGTATATTAAGAATGATCAAAGGGTCCACAATCAAAAAACAGCTCCATTGATCTTTTTCAAATATCACACTCCTGCTCTGCTGTCTAGTCCTAAAAGCTCCATAAAGAAACAAAAATGTGAAAGTCAAGCTTTATGATTCCAAGTGAAGAGCAAGACTAACTTCATGTTCTATTTGTGACTACAGAGCTTCAGATGGTCAAACAAACTAAAACTTACATTGACATTTGAATACAAACTCAAAGCTGGTACTAGAAAACCTGAGCTGTTTGAATTTTCCATACATTTTTAATTGTTGGTGCACATAAATGTTGTCGGTGCTGACTGTTCATTGAAAATTGAAATGGTGCCCATTCACTGTTCTCTCTCCCACAACTTGTTCCTCTTATGGTTACTCGGTTACAAACCAATAACATGACTTGCACCGCAAAATGCTTTTTTTTTTTTTACAGAGTGGAAATAGAATGTGTTTTTTCAGAATGCTGATTTCTTTTTTACATATGTTAGCCTAAAATGAATATGGAATTGTTTTTGCATAGTATTAAAGTAATTGGTCTCATGCTAATCAAACATCTTGGCATACAGTATAAACTGAGCAAAGCAGCTAAAATCATAAAATGTTAGTGCACCGTTAGTTGTTCCGTAAAATCCATATTACAGTACTGTAGCTGGACTTCACTGTCAGTAAGAAGCCACTTGCACACATCTTAGGAGCAACCTCTGGATCCAGGCTTACCCAGCAACAAAGTCATCCACTGTCAGCACAGACTTCCCTCCTTCTATATTTGAATGTTGTTCCTTGTGTAACCCTTTCTACACTGACTGGAAATCCAACACAGAGGGAAGGGGGGTGTGAATGAATCAGTTTTACTGGAGTTGCCCTCTGGTTATCAGCTGCCTGGAGGTCTTCTATGAGGACAGAAGACCTGGAGAAGGTTTTTAAATGCACTCAAAGGATGATGGTTGCAACTAATGTGAAATGGCTTTTAAGAATAAACATGGCTTCAAGAGTTTTGTCTTTGTGTATTTTTTCGTCTTAAATAGACCAAGATTTTCCATATTTGCTTCAAATTACATTTAAATGTCCTTAATCATTACATTTTTGTACTTATTGTTGACATTTTTAGGATGCAAGATCTTCATTTACTCACCCAGTCAATTTTGCAACCATTTGAAGTCCTTTGGAGAAGCTTATAACCATTCACGATCAGCACATATCCATATAATGGGAGTTAATGGGGGCAACTACATGCAGCCTTTAAATAAGGCAATATCTGCCACAAAACTCCTTAATTTAATCAATTGTTTGAATATATAGTGCTCAGAATGAGTACACCCCATTACATTTATCAGAAAACATTTAGTTTCCTTTCAGAACCAACATGTTCTATGAGATACTATACTACAAAATACTCCCACAAATGTGGGTCATTGATTGCAAACAAGATTAGTTAATTTGCACAAACAAAAAGTGATTTACCTAACAAATCCATTCAAGCCCATTTTGCAAATATTAGTACACCCCAATTATAGTCATAGGAGAAAAGCCACACTTAGGACTACAAAATTCTCATTAACAGGCATTCAACCACAAGTGAGTCTAATGATTCATTTAAGAGGTGTCCAGCAGACAGGTGACAATAAAAGGACATTACTTAACAAAGCCCTTCCCATTTCACAGATGATTTTAGGCCGGACTCTCTGGTATGGCTGGTTCGACTGGTTCTACCAGACCAAATCCTACCTCAAGAACAGGAACTTCTTTGTATCGATTAGCCGATTAGCTTCATCACAAGAAGCAGAAATCACATGCAGGGTCCTGTCTAAATCATCAATAAATGCATAGAGCAAATTAGCAGCTGGATGCCCTATAATTTCCTGCAACTGAACAAAAGCAAAACTGAAGTAGCCTACTTATCTTCGGACCCAAAAAAGATTGATTAAATATCAATATACAACGTCAGTTGATCCAACTAGAAACTACCGACCAAGCCAGAAATGTAGGTGTAATAATGGACTCAGACCTGAAGCTCCAGGGTCACATAAAGGCAACAACATCAGCTTTCTATCACCTGAGGAACATTTCTAGAATTAAAAGACTGATGAGTCATCAGTGATGACGCAAGGAGACCAAGAAAAACTCAGCCATGCATTTTTCTCTAGCTGCCTTGATTAATGTAACAGTATCTTCACAGGTCTGCCTAAAAAATCAATCAGACAGCTGCAGCTGATCCAGAACGCTGCTGCTCATGTTCTCACTTAAACCAAAAAAGTAGAACACATCACCCCAGTTCTTAAGTCTTTACATTGGCTCCCTGTAGCTCAGAGAATAGACTTCAAAGTGCTTTTATCAGTGTATGAATCATTTAATTGGTTAGCACCAGCGTACATTAGAGATCTACTATCGCGATACAAACCTTCCAGATCACTCAGGTCCTCCAGCTCAAGTTTACTGATCGTCCCTGGAACCAGAACCAAGCACGGGGAAACAGCTTTCAGCTTCTATGCTCCTCACATCTGGAACAAACCGCTGGACGAATGCAAAACTGCAAAGACACTGAACTCTTTTAAATCTAAAATAAAAACATACCTATTTAGACATGCTTATGTGTAACTGATACTATTATTGCCAATACTAATATTCCTGGATTGTTATTGTTAATGAAATACTACTGTTTGTTTGATAAATTTTTGTTTATGCTTTCTCTTATTGATTCTATGCTTTAATTTTCACATTTCTGTAATCATGTAGAGCACATTGAATTTCCTTGTGCCGAAAGTGTGCTATACAAATACAATTGCCTAGCCTTGCCTTGCTTGAGATAAGGCAAGAACTGTCTCAGCGCCAATTGAACAGTCTGCAGCTCCATGGTATTTATGTGATTGCGGGCCTCATAGACCCTGGATGGACCTGCACTGCCACAGTATGGGGTGACCGTGGCTCAGTGGAGTAGTTGGCTTGCAATTGGAGGGTCGTAGGTTTGATTCCATCTTCCTCCACATGTTGATGTGCCCCTGGGCAAGGCTCTTAACCCCAAAATTTGTACATCGTCCTACTGAACCATTTTGGTTATCGGTGAGTGAATGTGGTTAGTATGAATAGAAAAGTAATATTGAAAGATATATAAGTTCAGTCCATTTACCAAAGCACCCCACATTCCCTCTCTTCTTAGAACCCCCAACCTAAGGCATCAGAGCTGAGGTTGCCACTAGCATACCTGGACTAATTCAGATCCCAATTCAGATCCCTGAGGGTCCAGCACTGGCCATTTCTTTGGTATAAGAAAGTAGGCCGAACAAAACCCCTCTGCTTGCAAATGTGGCAGCGGCACAAGGGATGGGTACCAATATCCAATATATTTCTGACATAAACGGTAGTAACTTGTAACTGCTGTAAATAGTCCATACTATCTTTGTATCTCTGCAATGAGAAAATTCCCGCTGCCTGGTCCTGACGCCTGTTCACACCCTGGGAGGGTTAGCAACCATGCCCCTGCCCGGGTTCTGCAGGTTGGAACCTGTCAGCCTGGGCTGACACGCAGTTCCCTGCCACAACCCAGCTCTCGTGCTCATACTTTGGTGAGGCGGCTACCCAAAACAGAATCAGACAGTCCTTTGAGCCATGACTCCTCTGTTGCACAGCTGGGGATCCCATAGCGCTGCTTGGTCCACTCCAAGCCTTTATGGCCTGGCTGGACGACTGTCTGCTCTCTAGCACCCTTTTGGCTTCTGGTCCAAACAGTTGGTCCGGTACCACTGGCAGTCCATGCAGGCTCTGCCTACAATCATCCTAGACAGGTGCCTGTGCCAACCAGACCTAGTGTCAAGTGACCACCAGAGTGGCCAACAGATGACAAAGTTCCCTGGACATCACCCTGCAGGGCTGCATTGTTTGTGTCTCCTAGTGGCATCTAAAACTGGGAACAGCAGAAGAAAGAGAATTGCCAATCCGAGCCATACGGTCTGCAATGTTGTACTGAGCGTACAACATTGCAAACTGTATGGCTCGGATTGGCAGATACCTTTGAAAGCACAAGAGGCTATTAATCACCTGGCACTGGGCACTTGGACAACGAACCTTCTTCAAAGGCTTGTCTGGGGAGAGAACCAGCAAAATAATACATTGTGTTCTGATTCTGGTGAAAGAATTGATGAAGCAGTCGTCAAGAGGTGTAATGGTTGAAGTACCCCTGCATGGATTTATGCATACAGCATGAATGTGAGTGCTTTCACTTTGAACAGAGCTCAGCGTTTGATTGAGGAAACTAACTGCAGGACTGTTCAGGTCTTTTGGACGTGTTATTTTTTCCTCTCATTTTTATGGTCATCTTGCTTGGCTCGTTCCAAAACGAGATCCCGTCATCACGCTGTGTCACTAGATCTGCCACCTTCTGTCTGTGTGTGCTGTCTTATTCCCATTAGTAATCATACCAAGGTGTCAACCACAGATTTCAGAATGACGTTGTCTTCACATGTAGCAGCAGTCTTATGAAAGACTTGTGTAGCTCATATTTCATAATGTGTGCTCTTTGTAACATAAGCAATGATGCTGGCTTTAAACCAGGTATGTTTAGCCGGTTCTGTGTAGATCAGAACCTGCTGCTGATGTTCTGTTGTGTTCAGTCCTACAGACTGGCACCACTTAATACTCCTCAGAATGAAGCTTACATCAGCTGGTGTTACAGTCAGAGAAAGCGCCCGTGTATCCTAAATGTGAGGTAAGTAGGTCAAAAAAAATGGGTGTGCTTGTTTAGCCTTAGTCATGTTGCTATCTGAGATTTATAATAAATACTGCAGCATGTGTCGAACATCAGCCACAGTGCTGTGATTCTGCAGTTCTCCCCACATGTTGCCATCCTCTAAGCCAGGGCGGTGCCCTACCAATTAAATGCCCCATTTCCACTAGTGACAGGACGGTATGGAACGGGGCGCTTTTACCTGTGTCCATTCCGAGTAGACCCCAGCTGACCCCTTTTTTTTGGACTACATCTTAGATGTGTCTCTGCTGCAACACAGCAGATTCTCTAAATTCCTCCTCAGCATGGTAAAGTTCTGCAGAGGCCTGCTAATGAGCCATTATTTGATTCTGGTGTGTTGAAGAAGAACTAAAGAAAGACCTAAAACCTGCAGGCCCTCGAGGCCTGAGTTTGGGGATCCCTGCCCTAATAGCGCTTTCGCATTTGGATCACTCCGGCCGGCCTGGGTCAGCTCCGCTCGACTTCGCACGGGTCGGGTTGTGTTTATACAGCTGTCGTCAGACCGAGGCCGTGGGTATAGACATGGGCGGGTTCAGCAGAGAAAGTGGTGCGACATGTCGGTGATGTCATCTGTAACCACCAGGAAGTAGAAAGAAAGTGACGGCAGAGTTCAGGTCTTCACCTCGCTGTAGCTCCAAGGAAGATTTTTCTGTCCCGACACCCTGAATTAGTTGGCCAATCAGTTGTCACCGGTCGCTACGCCGGTAGGAGTGACATCACTGTAAAGGATGTATCAGTCCATAGGTGGGCGTGTTGGGTCACTTCGGCCCGCTTCGGACTAACTCATGAGGTAGCCCAAAAAAAGGTTCGACTTGGGCCGGTCTGGGGTAAGTATAAAACGCTCTGTAATGGGGCCCAACCAACCCGTACCAGACCAAGCTGACCCAAGTGTAAAAGGGCTATATGCTCTGTCTACAGAACCGAGTTTATCAGCCACCAAGTTAGTGTAAGGTAAGACATATATGAATATTTACATTAACAATACTGAGAAATTAGAGTAATATGAAAAACTATGGGAGGAGCATTTCTTTTTTTTTTCTTCAAATTTTCATTAAAATTTTTTATTAAGAATCAGATTAATCAACATCAGGTAAACATGAGAACATCATTACTGAACATTTGAAACGTTTGTCCTGTTTAGACCTCAGATCTTTATCTTGGTGCTCTTGATTGCTGAGATGAGAGCGAACACCATGACTAAGGCCTTCAGAGACGATTTTAGCAGCTTCTGACTACACTAAGGTATTTAAAGAGGTCTAAGAAGAATCTAACATCAGCTGATCAACTATGGAAAACTGTCTACAACTGGAGGACCATCCTCTGCTAACCTGACTAGGTTCACCAAAAACGTTCATCCTGAAAGCGAACCGCAAGATCCTGAAGGAAGTTCTAAAACCCTAAAATATCTTTATAGGACCTACAGGTTCTTGCTTCTGTTGAACGTTTAGGTCTGTCAAATTGGGACGGACCAAAACGCAACGATAGTTATGTCAAAAATCGAATGCCTGGCAAAATATGATATAAATTCATGTTTAAATCGTGGTCGAACAAATCCCTGATCCGCTATAACAATAGGGCATCTATTGGCAGTGGAGATTTGGAGGCTGCCAAAATCGGGACCCCTCTATATTTAACCCAGAAATGATCCTACATATAAAAATCACCAGTAGCTCAGAAAACTTGTGGAATTATGTAGAAAATTTTATAGCTCTATATGACAATTTCTGTGTTGAAAAAGAAGGGTGCAGATTTCAGCAGACTCATTTATCTTCCTAAACAATTAATGACCCACCATCTCAAAGGATTAGACATGTTAGGTATGTTTTTATATGCATAATTACACAAGAGGCAGCAGTTCTTATTGGTAGTAAAGTGGAAGTACTTTAGAAAAATACAAACCTGACCATAAAGGTGTTAAAACCCAACCACCCACAGGTCCCGGTTGGCTCTTACAAGGATGCAGCTCTGACGCCCTCTACTGAAGGATTATAAAACTACCCTGGTGCCACAGTGACAAACCAAAATGCACATTTATGTAATAGAGCACTACACAAACACATCACCTCACTTATAAAATTTATTTTTATAGACAGTCATCTATACAGTCATGTATAATAATACATATTTAGATTCTACATAATTCCTTTAGAAATCGGTTTACTGCAACATTCGCCACAAACTGACTGAAGCAGTGGGAATTTAAAGCCAGCCTAAATGATATGAACACCAGCAGCTCAGTTCACTAATACTACAGTTAGATTCAGGCCAACATGAAGCTCAGTCATGCCGTGTGGAGCTGCTGGTGTTTGCAATGACTTCACAGTAGCAGAGGAGACAGAGGACCCAGAAAATCAGTGTGCTATCCCACAGACATAAGAACAACAGAACATACACGACGACACCACAATTTAATGGGTCAAATAAGAAGTTATTCAGTTTAAACAACATTCTCACTTCTATGATGGCCCCCCTGGAAAGTTTCACCGTCTCCAGCTTCCACAACATTCAGAGTTGTGTAAGCCACAGGAAATCACTGCTACGCTGCTCATATCAAACAAAGCAGCCACATATTGCACTATGAATGCAGATACCTCAGTCACAACACAGAAAAAGTGCTTCTAAGCGCTGTAAAAGCTGCTACACAAAAACAACACGTGGACGTGACGCAGTGCGGTTGCGTCACCATACAGTACAGTAGTTGGAGCCACAGCTGCTGGAGGAAAGTCTCCGCAGTCTGTGCCAGAGTTCAGGAATGGACTTTGAAGGCCAGCAGCTGCTCAGAGTGCATGTTGTTGAGGGAGCGCAGGTCGGGCAGCTTCAGCAGCAGCTTGGTGAAGATGGCCGACTCATTGGGGTGGTTCCTGGTGATGAGGCTGCGCAGGGCACGGATCAGCGTCTCCTGCAGCGCCTCTACGGAGTTCACGTTCTCGATGCCGGAGCGATCTGCAAGAAGTGGAGCGGAAACGTTCAGACTGAATACAAACAACATGACTAGTCATACAACCTAATGTTCATTTAGGCAGAGGTCAGACTGACAGTCAGCTGCAGGGTGGAAAGTCTCCAGCTACTCGGTGGTCCCTAAAGCCTGCAGTGATGAAAGCAGGAAGTGATCTCCAGGGATCCAAACATCTCATGGCTCAGATAAAATTGTCAGTTTCATTTGCTTCCCTTCCCTAAGCTGCAATGGCGCCACCATGTGGGCACGGCCTCAGAAACCATTTCCTCTCTCCATGCTAAGCGTAGAACTCCATCCAGAAAAATCTCTCCTGTTAAAAGTCCGTTTTCCTCTCCACTGCTACATGACGATCCAGGATGAGTAAATGCTGATGTTTGTGTGGTTTTGTTTTACAATCTGCTGGGTTTCCTAAAGTAAAAAAAAAGTCATTTGAAAGTATGGATGGTTGGATTGAAATTACTTTTCTCAGGAAATGCCTTGAGAGGACCTGCTGTGAATGAATGCAATATAAACTGAATTTTTCAAAAGAATGCTTCTAATGTGTGTGTGTGTGTGTGTGTGTTGAAACTCAACAGTCCATCCTCTGCCAAATCTTTGGTGTTCTAAATGTAGTTGTTCTTATATACCTATATACCTAACCTCACTGGAAAAATATGTTGTTATAAACAGTCATGTATAAGAATACATATTTAGCAGCGCAGATGCTGCCGCAGCAGAATCAGATTTTTATTATCGTTTTATTGTTAAGCCCCCAAATCGGCCCGGAAGACAATCAAGAAGCACTTCTGAGGCGTTCATAAGTGTAAGGGGAAGATAAACATGGTAATATTAAGGTGTTTGGGGGCAGATTAAAGCTCATTACAAGCGGCATTTGTACTGCCCCGACCACTCCCACTCTACGGATCTCCTCTGATCAAGACTGGATGTCTAAATACTGCTGAACGCCTCAAACTGCCTCCAAACTTCTCAGGGTGAGTGAAAAAAACAAACATTGCTAAAAATAAGGTCCATATTGGGAAAAAAATTACATTTCCCTTTAAGTTAGATCTAATTCTGGCCATGTAGGGCGCGGCTTATCTTAAACACACCCGCAATCCAACTCTGAATGGCCTAAAACTAGGAAGATCTGAAGTGGTTTAGTCAAAGTCTAGGCATAAATTCCAAAGCGACATCAACTTATACAGGCTTTTCATGATGGAAAAGGCTTCAATCTCAGCGAAGCAGTGAGTCACATTGATGTAGAACAGTGTCTTGACAGCAGCTGTTACTGGTTACGTTTCCCCTCTGTCTTAATAAATGAAATCATGTATTTATGGGAGTTTTCTTCGTTATTGATGTTTGAAAAGGCTCTTTTTTCTTGCCTTTTGCCACATTTTAAACTTTCATATCAACAAACAGATTGGTTGGTACCCACCAGCTGAGACGAGGACCACAGCAGTGAACAGGCTCATCTCCTCCTCACTCAGACCGAGGTTCATCAGCTTCTCACAGAAATCAAACATGGAGCTAAGGAGGTCTCCAGATCCCATGGTCCTCAGGACATCCACGCTGTACTTCTTTCCACCCAGGAAGGTGACGGAGCGCTCCTTCACGTCGAACAGTGATGCGAACCGGACCACAAGCACCTGCAGGAGAGGAGACGCTCTGACGGCTAGCTAGAGACCGCCGTTTGACCAGTAAAGGGGGTGGAGCATACCTCGAAGGTGCCGGCCTTCAGCAGGCTGACCTGGTCGTGCTGAGACAGGTCTCTGAAACCCGGGATCTTCTTAGCGAACTCCACCACCTCCCTGACGGCGGGGGTGAAGCTCTGAGAGAACTCCTCCCACACCTCATGGCCCGACTTCTGAGGATCCACATGAGGAGACCTGTTCATTGGACAGACCTGCCAACAGACAACCAATAGGGGCTCAGCATGACCGGGAGAGCTAATGATGCACACTCTCCTCCGCCGTGTCTCCACACATAAAGACATGTCTCTGTCTTGTGGTGAAGCGACTGCTGTGCTGCAACCATCTTACCACGTACATCCTGCTGCCTCCTCTCCACGCTGTCCTGCCGTAATCACCACCGGTGCAGAGGTCAGTGGGCGGAGCTCTCACGGCTCCGTGTATGTAGGCTGGACTATGGCCGGCTGCAGCAGCGCCCCCTGGACCTTTGAATGGACACTGGTTGTCCAGCTTGTTATGAGGATGTCCCAGGATGGACAGCAGGCTGCGTCCCGCCACGTTGTCAGAGTTGTTGCTGCAGGTCCAGGCGCCCCGCCCCTCGTCTGACAGCTGCTTCATGGTTGTTTTGTTAAAGTTAGCGTTGGGGGGCCCCTGGGGGGTCTCCGCTGCTTGGCTGCTGTTCTCCTGGTTGTACATGAACGTCTCCTGATGGGCTCTGGTCACGGAGCCGATCACCTCGTCTTCGCTGCTGTCCGATGCGCTGGGAGAGGCCGAGCTGGAGCCCGTATCCATGGCTACGACGGCCTCAGGGTCGGAGCTGGAGTCCGACCGACTGGAGCCGGATGGGGGTGAAGGAGGAGGAGCGGCGCCCGTCTCCTCGGCAGCCGGTGGGATGGCGTTGGCGAGGGGCAGCGGCTGAGTCAGCTCGCTCTGCAGGTGGCTGCTGTTCATCATCATGTTCATGGCGCTCTGCATCTCCAGCAGCATGCGCTGTTTCTCTCGCTTGGGAATCCTACCGAAGCGCACAGCTGAACAGTGGGAGAGGGTTACTTTAGCTCTGCTTCACTTTAGCACTTAGCATGGTACAAGAAATCTATAGAAACTGTTTTCAGTCTGAGAAACTGAGCCTTGGGAAAGTATTCACACCCCTAAAACATTTTGTTCAGTTGCACAACCACTGACTCCCATCATATGTGACAGACCAGCGTAGAGTCGGTGGAAGCACCTTCAGCTGCAGCTCCGCTGGTCTCCAGCTCTACCAGCTTGGAGCGTCTACAGACTCTGCTACCTTTAGGTCTGAACTTTAACTAGGCCACTCTTACATGGATATACTAGCCATTGCCTTGGTGTTCAGGCTGCTTCTCCTGCTGGAAATTGAACAACTCCTGCAGGTTTTCTTCCAGGATTGTCCTGATTTAGTTCCATCCACACTCAGACCGACGTCCATCTTGCCACTGAGGAAATGCATCTACCCAGCACAATGCTGCCACCACCAGGTTTCCCTTTGAAGTGCACTGTACTGTAATTCTGGCTGCATTCCCTGAGCTTCAGCATCCTCCTCACTGACATCTGGATCAGTAAATGAATGCTACATGAGTCAGTGTTAAATGTAACCAGTATCCTGCCTAATAACTGAGGTGAACTATACAGATACTGGAATGATGATCCTATTTCAGATTTTTATAAAAATGTATACAGAGGTTAATCTCCACCCAGGTGAACTTCTGAGGGTTTTATTTAGGTCTAAACAAGTAAAAGGGGCATGATACATATATGTGTGTAAACATGAATGTCACACCCGCTCTGACAATGATCTATTGCAGTGGGTACAACCTGAGAAAATGTGGAGCTCTCCAAGTATCATGACCAACCTACACATACAGTAGAGAAGGCTAACCCTATAACTATAGACAAATAGCAAAGGGGGCTGATTTACTCCTAATAAGGATTATTCGTTTGTAATTGTTGCCAGCCACAGTCAGACTGTGTGTGAATGGTATGTTTTTGAAATTATTTTCAAAAAACAGAACTTTCCTTCAAGTACCACTAGGGAGAGCTTGCGTACCACTGGTGGTACACGTACCAGTTTGTGAATTATGGATCTATTTCAACATAATAAATGAACTAAAGGTTGTGGTTATAACCTGACAGAATGAACAGTCAGGAAACGTTTATGGGGTGTGAATATTTTAGCTTTTTTACTTTTTGTGGATCTCATACAGTGTTCCATGATGTCAGGTTGCTGGTTTAGCTGATTATCCATCATCAGACACTTACAGTCTCTGGACATCCCCACCAGGAGGCATTTCTTAAAGCGACACTGCTGGCAGCGGTTCCTGTTGATCCTCATGATGGGGCACCTCTCACTCTTAAGGCACTTCTTATACTGGATGTTCTGCTGGATGCTCCTCCTGAAGAATCCCTGAAGAACCACACACACACACACACAATAAGTGATCCGTTACTAGAGTTCGGCAGGGATGTGTTCAAACTTATGAGGGGAGCTCTGGACTCAACACTTCTGAAGGAGGCTTATAAAGAGTTTTAAAAAGCTGCAGTGTGTTCTGCTCCTGTATGGAGAACATTTCCAGGTCCGATTCCTGAATCAACATCCTGCAGGACCGAGACTCCGCCTCCCTCCTGCTCCTTTATCTGGGGCTGTTCCTCGTGACTCCTCTCATTTTTATCTGCGACATTTCTGCAGACTCTGACTCTGTGTGTGTGTGTGTGTGTGTGTGTGCACGGTCCCTCTGAGCACACACACAGCAGTATGAAAGTTGGCTCACATGAGTATAGGAGAAGTGAGCTAGTTTAAATGCTCACAGCTGCACAGAAGGCTGACCCAGTTCAGCTGCAGCAGAGGGGGACTAAATAGGCTATGGGGGGGGTGTATAGCAGGGAGTCATCTTCACCTTGCAGCCCTCGCAGGCGTGGACACCGTAGTGAAAACCAGACGCCACGTCGCCACACACCTTGCACAGCAGCACCAGTCCGTTGATTTCTGATTGACACAAAAAACCATCTGTTTACTTGGTACTCTGCACAGAAATAATCTTAGAGTCATTTTACAAATGCGCAAACATCCCAATACAGTTTTTAATTTAAATTATGACAATTTATCAGATCATCTGCTTTATGAAAACAATGTTAACATTGGAGCATGAACACTGCAGGATTAGGGGAAAACTGTTAAAAACTACTCGGAAATAAATCCAGACAAAAATGTGGAAAAAGTACTTTTTGTGATCCACACACTATGTTCAGGTTCCTTTGAGTTAAATTCAAGCCTTTGACCTCTTATATAAACCTTATATAAAGTATTTTTAATGTATTGTTTCAAATTCATAAATTCTGTGCTTTCAAGGCTTAAACTCTTTAGGGAACCCTGCAAGTTAAACACAAGAAATAAAATAAAAAACTGAAATAAAGAGCTCTTAACTAGTTAAATCTTAAAAATACAAACTTCTTACATTTTAAATCTTTTTTAAATAAATTGTATAGCTTGAACTACAGAATTAGAGTCATTTATTGATGTAATAAGTAATATGGAGAAACATACTAAATAAACTTCACCTTAAAATGTTATACTTTTTTTATTGACAACTTTACAATAAAACCATAAAATTCTGAGCAAACACACATTTAAAAAAAGGGAAGTTTTAAACTTTTCTTCGTGTGATATTTTTTGAGCTTTTTCCCCATTTCAGGTCATGGTTTCTGCATGTTTTTATGGAATTTAATAATTTCTTCATCTTATTTTAAAGACGAGATCTAAACTCTGCAGCTTTTACAGAAGATCTAATCCAGAACAGAACGATGGGATGAACCTCCTAAGCATGGATGTTGATGTGCACAGCTTACTTGTGATCCCACATTTTCCGGAGGACGAGAAACGAGCGCCTCCCTGGGTCCCTGGACGGTTTTGGCAGCTGTTGACGAGGGCGGGGTCGACCAGCTGGCCGGGAGAAGAGCCCCGCTGAGGCGAGGACGACTGGCAGCTGCCGTTGGAAGAATCGCTGTGGCAGGAATCTGGGCTGGAGGCGGAGCTGGAAGAGCGGATGTAGGCGATCACGCTTCCTGGAGATGCAGAGCAGGAGGGGGAAGAAGACATGAGATTCCATTGGAACCACATCTGATCTGGTCAAAGGTTCTCACTTTCTAAAGCTGTTTGTGCAACAGCACACATTCCCCTATGATTCAATAATATTTTGGCAAATGACCCCCAGAATGAGGACAGGTGTCATTGACAGGAAGAAACTGGACATCTGCCTCAAAAATCTAGGTTGGAATCTAATCATTGATGAAACAGAAAAAAGAAAAACAGAGAAAAAAAATCATTTTGATGTCACACAACTAGACAATCATCACACCTCCTTCTAGGGGTGGGCGGAATACCGAAAATTTACCGACGGATATAAACGACTTACCGACATCATTTTGCCCTCGTCGGTAAATTCGGTAATAAAAAAAAAGAGAAAAGATTGTGTTTTATTATAGCGGTGCTCCTGCCCCTCTAAAAAGAGTGCTCTGCTCAAGTCACGTGACTACGTACAGTCATGTGACTTCCTCTCATCCAGAAGGGAACAGCGCTACCAACGACGCAGCTGTGTCGCTATATCTAGCGACTGTTAAAAAAAAAGCGACTAGCAACACTCTGAATGACTTTTTCTGGTGTTTTGGATACTTTGAGTCTTTAACGTGGAGCATGTATTCTTATTACTGCTTTCACTGAGCAGCAGAGAGGCAGTTAGCGCTCCGAGCCCACATCCTGCCAGTTGGAGCAGATACTAACCCAGCTGAGTCCAGAATGTTGATACACTACTTGAAGCCGCCGCTGGCTGATCGTGTGCTCTGTTGTAAATGCAAAATATTTTCTGTCTAAAATACAAGTGTACACTAAAAACAGATTTCACTCATGGCCCCAGTCAATTCATCTGGTCTGTGATCACTGCTCTAAATCTAAACCGAACTGTAAGAAATAGTGAAAGGAGTGGGAATCGAACCCTGAATTAAAAGGATGTTTGAAGCTGTGTAGTAGCAATAAGACGTCACATTTTCAAGCACATCATATAAATTAGGCCACTCCTGGACCTTGAATACAGAAAGGGACAGTGGGGGGGGGGGGGTTGTCATTATCGTTTACCTACCATTACCAAGGTGAACTGCTCAATATACCACGATATTGATTTTAGATCATATAGCCCAGGCCTACCTCATTCAAAGTACTCTACATGAAACACATTGTTTGAGCTAAAGAGCTGATCTTTGGCTCATTTAAAGAATCTGGAGGGGGAAAAAACGCTACACATATGTATGTAATAAGTATGTTAGAGACAGGCTGCCAGAAACATTAGGAAATAGATACATGACAGTTTTTTTTCTAGATTTGTATCCATGCACTGCTAGCATAGGATTCATTTATTAAACTCTGATTAATCAGGTTACAATCAGAGAAAAACTCCCCCAAAAAAGGAGAAAAACTCCCCAGAAAACTTGATAAACAGCATTTAAAGGACAAGTTACAGAACAGTGAGGCTCACTGGACAGGAATTACCACCATGAGTCTCTATGTTAGCATCAAGCTACACCGAGAGCTTCAAACCCTCCCTCATTCTCCTCCGCCGGATTACAAGTGGAAACTTGAATAAATTATGTTTTTTTCTAAATATGTCATTTATTTTGGTCTATAAATATTGTGAAACCGTGATTATGCGCCTCACAACATTTCACACCTACAGGTTTCTGTAGGTGGCGCTCTGCTCAGTATGCAACTGTCAAATCTGGACGTCTTCCTTCACACGTTCCCTCTCCATGAGGCGAAAGACAGACGCTGCCTTGTGTGGAACCGACCGGCTTAATATATAGAAGCCAGATCAGAACTCGGCGAGCAGACGAGCTCCTATTGTTGCCAGATCCCCCGCCATCACAGGCGGACCTGATTCCTTCCCCATGCCCATCTCTGTGCTTAGATAACAACAATTACATAATGTCAGCTTCACATGGGTGGTGTGTGTGTGTCTGTGGCAGGTAGGCTGGACCTTCGCTGCAACCAGTCTCACTGGAAAGCCTCAAAAGAGTTCAGTCAGTGCCCTGAGGCATTCACAGGGCTTTTTTTCATGGATTTTGAGTTGAGCCACAAGGCCCAACAGGATTAAGGACATCATCCATTTGTTTCAACAAATGTCTCTCATCAGCTGGTCAAGCCCACACAAAAGCCCACTGCAGTGAAAGACTGTGTGTCAGGAAATAAAATGTATGTCCATATTTATGAGACATATAAAGGAAAAATTTCAATGCCACAATTTGGGGCATTTTACAAAAGCCAATCCAAAAAAGTGGATCTTCCATTTTGTAAAAAGATGGTTCCTTAAATTTTTTGTCGGAAATCCAGTTTTATATACCACTAGTCTAGAAAAAAGATTGTTTTAATACCAAATTGTCTTTAAATGTGTCATTAACATCACTTTCTCTCTTCTAAATCAGAGTATTAGGAATTCAACTAAATTAAAACTTGGACTGGGTAGAAATTTATATATATAAACTGTTTTCCACCAGTATATCTGATTTAATAGCGCATTTTCAAAATGTTTTCAGTTGAAATACTTATTATTCACGATTAGCATGTCCCATTTTCCCTGAACGCAACGTACCCCCACGTGGAACTAGCATGCTTTTATCCTCGAAAACTGGGTCAGCGCGCGCCGCCTCACGTGTATCTGCAGCAGAGACCATAGACTGTAAAAAAGAGCAAATTGTGTAATGGCTACGTCACATCCCAGCTTGACCAATGAGCGAAGACGCATAAGAAACGTAAACATATGTGCACATGGCTAGGCTGACGGGTCCATGTGAGGACAGTGGGCTGCAGTTCTGCCAAAGCAAAGAGGAGCACCAACTACAGCAGCACCCACCCCCACCCGGCAGTCGCAACCCAGTTTAATATTACCACACCACATTAAGCTACGACGGTCAGCACTGATTCTGGATGTAAACACGGCCCCAATTAAAATACTGTTTCATAAATATCGATGTCTAAATTTGTGATAAAATAAGCCCGTTTGTTCCAGCCGAAGTTCCAGAAACTACAGCGACAAACTGCAGGCTCCTTACATTTAAATGACACTTACCAGCTTTGCTCGAGTCCATGCCCAGCGAGTTGCCCCACCGCTACCTCCGTGCAGAAGCCGTGTTTGGTTTAGTTCTCAGCAACTGGAGAGTCGCTGGTGGATAATGTTCGGGGGCAACAAACAAAAAAAGCACAAAACTGAAACCACGTAGGCTACAGTAAAGGCGACTGGAAGCCCTGAAGAGACAGTTCGTAGAGATAACCGAACTAAGTTAGAATCTGTTAGGGATCCGGGGGAAAATAGGTTTTAAAGCCTACTTTCAATGACACAAGACAAAAAAAACAACCAAACTCGGGCTTGTCTCAGCCGGAAGGTTCCGTCCCGCTTTCACTCTACTTCAGTACCCAGCATCCTCTGAAGCACAGAAAACGTTCATTACAAGCGCAGCTCCAGGTAAGAACGACTGAGGCGAGCGGTCTGTAACCACGTGACCCACTTCACTGGCTCCTCCCCCTCCACAGCCTGCAATAGTGTCAATGTAACCCACTGACATACTTTCACCAGAGGGAGCAAAGGTTCCTGGCAGGGAGGTTGGACATCAGGAGAAAACAGTAAAAAGCCGCTCAGTCCTGCAGGAGCTGATCCAGACTGCCCGGTGTCCAATTCCCTGTGAGCTACGGTTCTTCACTGGGTTCCCCGGGTTTCTTTAGTCTGCTTTCCTGCTTTCTATCTTATCTAGACAAATACTCAATTCAAGTTGCTCTGTGCAATTATACATCAAAGTAGATGAAAATTACCTTTAGTAAATGCATGCGCTGATGAAGACATCATTAATAGTATAATTAATTGTTATATTTTGCCTTATTATTTT
Source organism: Apricaphanius iberus (assembly GCA_028564705.1). Lineage (NCBI taxonomy): Eukaryota > Metazoa > Chordata > Actinopteri > Cyprinodontiformes > Aphaniidae > Apricaphanius > Apricaphanius iberus. The sequence goes on along the minus strand of JAPXFQ010002328.1, from coordinate 608,130 downwards.
TATTATTTCTCTTGATTTAGGCCTACTTTGGGCGATAAAAGCCATCAAAGGCAGATTTCTTATCAGCATTCTGGCTCTCCACCCAGGGTGACATGGGCCACAAGGAGCAATTATTGAAAAATAGAAATGTAATGCTTACGTTATGTCCAGGCAGTGTGGAACCCTAAAGGAATTATAAGAAGTTATGGCCCTACCTATGTGTGGCTAATGCAGCTAAAGTTAGTCTTATCTGTAGCTTGTGATTCTGTTTTGATTTTTCTCAACCCCTACCAGAGTCAAACTCCTTTCACATTTTCTGTTTGAAAAATGCCTCAAAATGAAGCGTTGCCTGGAGGACCCATGAATGGGCACTGTACTGTCACTGACACAATTGCATGCAGCGCAGCGCTTCTACAGCTGGACACACACACAGCCAGAAAGTTGCAGAGCAATAGAGGGCAACAATTATGAGTGTGAATATTTTTCTCCACCTCTTTCAGAAGACACTTCACAGTGGCAGGACACTGTCCTCTCAAACAAAGTCTGACACTTGAAATTAGAGCTGACCCAGTTGAAATGCCTGATTCAATATTTGTTTCGATGAATAGAGATTCTATTAAAGAAAAGTTGACATTCTGTAAAGCCTGTTCCTATTCTAACAATAAAAATAATAAAATAGCCATTTCAAAGGTATGTTTTGGCATTGGGATCACCTTAGATTTAAATAAAAAATTGATAGGCCAATCCAACATATGCACACTGAAATATGTGTGAACAGGTTTGTATCCTTCTCAGTATTTTTTAAAACTCTCTAGGCCTATATATCAACTACATTTCTCTGTGACTGTATTAATATTTATGTTTATGAGTATATATGATTAAATACATATTCAGTACAGTTCTAAGTATTTCATAAACTGCAGTTTTTGCACTTGTTCAATCCTAAAGTATTCCTAATGCTAATATAGGTTCAAAAATCTCTCTTTTTGGTTTAACAAAGAGAATAAATGCTTGATGTATCTCAAACCTTTTGTTAAAGAAAATCGTTTTTGGTGTATAAATATCAAGTTAAGTTTTAATTAGTCTAAGAATTTAATCTAATATCACTCTGTTTTTTAACTATAAGCTTTATAAGGAAGTTTTTACACCTAGTCTAAAAAGTAGACCGAGGCCTTACTCACTAAAACTGGGATCAGGTTCCACAGGAGAGGAGCCTGATAACTAAAAGATCTATCATTCAACTTTTAGGATTCCTAGGAACCACAGAGAGCAAAGTGCTCTGTTAGGAACATATGGAACAATCAGATCTCTGAATTATGTTGGAACTTGACTATTAAGGGCTTTAAATTCAATTCAATTCAATTCAGTTTATTTATATAGCGCCATTTCACAACAGATGTCATCTCAAGGCACTTTACAAAAAGAGTTATTCCAACCACAATTATTCCTCAGCAATCCCTCATACTGAGCAAGCATGTAGTGACAGTGGAGAGGAAAACCTCCCCTTTAACGGGAAGAAACCTCCGGCAGAACCTGGCTCAGTACAAGCGGTCATCTGCCACAAACGTCTGGGGGTCTGAGAAGACAGAGAAGAGACAGCATGGAGGATGCTCGGTGACTTTGAGCATCATCTGGACCGATGTTCCCCATCCAGCAGGGAGCGCTGTAGCTGAGCAGGCTACCAGACCATGTGGAGCTTCTATGGGGAGAAAAATACTGGGAGAAAACTGGGTTAACAATCACAATAACAGCGGAAAAAATATATCTGGAGAGTTGTAGAAGAGAAAAGTAGAAGAGAAAAGAAAAGTGGTCAGTCTGTCCTCCAACAGTCTAAACCTACAGCAGCATAACTACAAAAATAGCTCAGGATAACCTAAGCCACTCTACCTATAAGCTTAATCAAAAAGGAAAGTTTTAAGCCTAGTATTAAAAACAGACAGAGTATCTGCCTCATGGACTAAAACTGGGAGCTGGTTCCACAGGAGAGGAGCCTGATAACTAAAAGATCTGCCTCCCTTTCTACTTTTAGAAATCCTAGGAACTACCAGTAGACCTGCATTCTGAGAATGAAGTGCTCTGTTAGGAATATATTGAACAATCAGATCTCTGATGTACGATGGAGCTTGATTATTAAGGGCTTTATAAGTAAGGAGGAGGATCTTAAACTCTATTCTGGATTTAAAAGTGAGCCAGTGGAGAGAAGCCAAAACAGGAGAAATGTGATCTCTCTTTTTAATATTCATCACAACTATTGCTGTAGCATATTCGATCAACTGAAGGCTTTTAATTGAATTTTGTGGACTTCCTGATAATAAGGAATTACAGTTGTCCAGCCTTGAAGTAACAAAGGCATGGACTAGTTTCTCTGCATCACTCCTGGACAGGATGTTTGTAATTGTAGCAATATTCCGGAGGTGAAAGAAAGAAATCTTAGAAACCAGTTTAATATGGGATTTAAATGTCATGTCTTAGTCAAAAATAACACAGGGGTTCTTTACATTATTACCAGAGGCCAAATTAATGCCATCCAGATGAAGTGATTGATTTAACAGTTTCCTTTTTAAAGGTTCTTGTCCAAAGACAACAACTTCTGTCTTGTCTGAATTTAAAAGTAGAAAATTCAGTCATCCAGGTTTTTATGTCTTCCAGACATGTTTTAATCTACCTAACTGATTGGTTTCATCAGGTTTTATGGACAAATATAATTGTGTATCATCAGCATAACTGTGGAAATTCATTCCATGTTGTCTAATTATTTTACCAATAGGAAGCATATATATAGTAAAGAGAATTGGTCCAAGCACAGAACCCTGTGGTACTCCACAGGTAACCCTTGAGTGTGAACAAGATTTAAGATTGACATGAACAAACTGGAATCTGTCGGACAGATATGATTTAAACCAGCCTAGTGCTGTTCCCTTGATCCCTGCAACATATTCAAGTCTTTCTAAGAGAATATTATGATCGACTGTGTCAAAAGCAGCACCGAGATCTAACAAGACCAGAACAGTCACAAATCCATTATCTGAGGCCAGTAGAATATCATTAGTAACTTTTACCAGTGCTGTTTCAGTGCTATGTTGAGCTCTAAGACCTGATTGAAATTCCTCAAACAGGTTGTTGTTGTTTAGATGCTCACATAGTTGATTAGCAACTATTTTCTCAACAAATTTGGATAAGAAAGGAAGGTTAGATATAGGTCTGTAATTAGCCAACTCATCTTGATCTAGGGAGGGTTTCTTAAGTAAAGGTTTAGTTATAGCAACCTTAAATTCCTGAGGCACATATCCATTTATTAAAGATACATTCATCATGTATAGAATAGGGCCAGTAACCAGAGGGAACACTTCCTTAAATAATTTGGTTGGTATTGGGTCTAACATACAAGTTCAGGGTTTATATGAAGCTAACATTAGTAATAATTCCGAACGTTCGACATAATCAAAACGGTACAGACATAAACATGGTTCTACAGTTATCTCTGATACTGCCTCATTTACTGAAAGAGAGTTAATCATGTTTGGGAAAATGCCAATGATTTTATCTTTAATATAATTTATTTTACTTATGAAGAATCCAATAAAGTCATCACTACAGAGGAAGGGGGAATAGTTGGCTCAACAGAGCTATGACTCTGTGTAAGTTTGGCAACTTTACTAAGTAGAAACCTAGGATTGTTTTTATTTACCTCTATTGATGATGAGAAATATGCTGTTGTAGCTTGTAAAAGGGTGTTTTTATAAAGTAGTATACTATTTTTTCAGGTTAGAAAGGGGGTTACACTGTCTATTGCCAAACACAGTGAGGAAGTAATACTTTGAACCAGACCATCAATTTCTGAAGGGTTAGTGTTGGAATTACTGCCGTCCACTGTGGTATTCTGAGACGGATAGGGAGGCAAGAATGGAACAGATTCTTTAAAACTTGTTATAGCACTGTCTGATAAAGTTCTACTGTAATGAAATGTTCTTTCAGATTTTGGAACATTGGGTAAAGTAAATTCAAAGGTTATCAAAAAATGGTCAGATAGGACTGGAATATGTGGGAGGACTATTAGTTCATCATACTCAATGCCATATAAAGTGTGTTGAGCAGAGTGTGTGGGTCCCTTCACTTTCTGAGTAAAGCCGATTGAGTCTAAGATAATATTAAAGGCTGCAGGTAGGCTATCACCTTCAATGTCCATATGAATATTGAAATCCCCTATTATAATTACCTGATTAGTGTTTAAAACTACTGGGATGAACTGGCGACCTGTCCAGGTTGTACCTCGTCTCTCGCCCGTGACAGCTGGAGATAGGCAACAGCCCCCCCGCGACCCCTGGAGGACTAAGCGGTTCAGAAAATGGATGGATGGATAAAACGAAATCAGATTAAAAAAAACAGAGACCTGGTCCAAGATAGTAAGGGCCTGGTGGACGATACAAAACCACAAACAAAAGTGGTCTTAATGTTTTGCAGCTTGGATTACGAAAACTAAGGATTACATGTTCAAAAGAGCTGTAGCTATTAATTGGTCTAGGGCAAATTTGCAAATCTGAATGAAAGATGGTTGCAACTCCTCCTCCTCGCCCAGTATTCTAGGAATGTGAACATTTTGATAATTGGAAGGAGTTAACTCATTTATAATTACAAAATCCTCCTGCTTCAACCCGGTTTCTGGCAAAACAGATCAATTTTAAGAATGTATGTATGATTGAATTGAAATGGCTTTTTTTGTAAAGTGCTTTGAGATTAGATATGTTCTGAATTGGCACCATATAAATAAACTAAATTGAATTACTTTAGCTTGAATTATTTTATCCTTCCTTAACTTTTTTTAATTCTATTTTTTAAATATTTTTTTTGTGTGTGAATGTAAATGCCTAAATTACAGTCACTCCATTCCAATTCACAAAAGACTTTAGTTTGTATTTACTGTAACTTGACATGAACAGCACTGGTCTGCATGTCAAATCCAACCATTCCTCAAAGGGTCCTTGTTTAATCAGTGTAAGAACCTTTTGTTGTCTGCTTTTACTGTAGGAACTGACCTGATGAAGTGATTTCCAATGGTTTACAAGATTCAGTACAGCAACATCCCTTTATAACCTAGTCCCCCACAATGTGTTCACCTTCCAAATGTAAGCCTCTCTCTCTGTGTTACAGTAAAGTTTCTGGTGAGAGTTGTTCCATTTTTTATTCTAACAAACATCTCTCCAAGCTGTTTATACTGAGACGTTGCTTTGATTCTGGGCAGAGGCTTTTTGGGGGAAAAAAGAGAGGAATTTTCAGCTCACTCCAACGCATACATGTCATTCCTTCTGGGTCAGGATGACATGGAAAGACTTTCTCCTCGTTCTCCAAACAAGTCAGCAGCACTTGGCTGCATCCGCTTGGCTCTTCTCCAGAGTATTCTTAGGTAAGAACGAGCCATCTGGACTTCAATGAAACCTGTAAGGAGCTGTCAGTCCCATGTTTCACCCTGTTCTTCTTTAGGGTTTTGAAAAAGATCAGCGTAGCGGTCACCGTAGCCAGGATTAGAAAGACACAATAAACAGGGAGTAGCAGGGGAGATGGCCATTATTTTCATTCCATTTGTCTTTATTCCCAGTCGACCCATTCAGTCTGTACGTTAAGACTGCACTGTTCTAGCTGGGACCTGGAATGTCTTATGACCTAAAAGATTCATTTATTAGAGGTTAAAATACATAATTGGAAAAGTCACCTGTAAAAAGAGTCTACTGTAAGAGAAATAAATAAATCTGATTAGTAGTGAACTATCTCAACCAGCTTTGTACTTCTGTATATATTGTTGCCAATTCTTCTCAAAATAGGTGAGTTATGGCATATGGTGGAGAGTATCTGTGATTATGATTCCAGTTTGCCTTCTTATAATAAGAAGTGTTTTATTTACAAGTTACATTTATGTCGTTCAGGATTGGCAGGACAGATGACTGAACGAGGATGTGGTGAGTGACAGCTACTTAAATCTGGAACATCAGCCAATGGTTGGAGAGTAGCACAGGTGGTCAGGTGGTGGAGGTTGATTATAATCACACCTAGCTTACCAATCTGCACAATGTGGATTCTTTTTTCTCAGATCGATTTTTTATTAAAATGAATGGAAATTACTTCTGAATATCATTTTAAAAATTGAGTGATTTTATTTGACCATCAGTCAAATTGAGTAACAAAAAATTGTAGTGCGACCTCTACTGTGAACATACATTTAAAGTCCTGCCGCATATCTAAATCACTAACACTAAATCAGATCAGAAATTTGAGAGAGCATCTAAAACTAAAGAGTATGGGTCTGATGGATAATAAAAGAAACAAACAGAAGTGGTTCTAGAAAAACTTTAGATATTCAAAGGTTTGGGTAATAATACATTTAACAATTAGTTAGCTGTTCATGCACTATAAGTTTAACAGATGTAAAAATTGGAAAATAAAAGTGCAAAGATAAAAGAGAAACCAGTTTGGTAGGAGGTTCTGGAACAAACATTTTCTGGCAGGCTTCTGATAAAGGAATACTAAGCGCCCTGAACAGACCATGCTGTTATAAGGGGCCTTTTAGCATGTGGTGTGCATACTTTTCCTTTTGAGGGTAGAATGTGGTACAGGTAGATATGACAAGGAATGCAGAAAAAGTGTTTTTACTGTTCACATAGTAACAGTGGATATGCAGGCAGTTGTAATGTTTTCATAAACTTCATAAATAACCTCAGCTGTTCCCAGGCCATCAGTTATCTAAGGGGCAATGTTAACTATTCATAATTATAAACCACCATAAATGCTTATTGCACTTTCATAAACTAGACACCAAGAGGTACTTTTCCACGTTTCATACCTGGACTTTTTGTCACTTAAAAGCTCCAGATTTGCCTTATCCACCTGACCAACACTCACACTTATAATTGTTCAAACAAATTTACTGCCGTTATGGCAGCAAATAAGTGACATCACTGCCATTACTCCTGGACACACTATTGGTGTGTAGATGGTATGTAATGGTTGCTATAGAGACCTGAGCCACTTTGCTGTGCAAAGATAACTGGTCAACTAGCCCAACTACCAGTAGCTGAAAGAACCGGCTTTCTTTGACAAAATGACCAATTTTCCTACATATGGGGATAGATGTACTTTCAAGTCGATACAAAATATAGTGCATCACAGATGTGTCCTCCCAGGTACACAGAAAAGCCTGAGTGGTTGATGTAACCTGTTCTGGGCTTTTCGTTGCTCATGGCTGACTTTTTTTTGGAGTCTGACTTTTCAGCAGGATTTCCTTTTTCCATGTCAAATTTCACTTCTCTTTACAAAAAGAAGCCTGTAATTTATAGATACTAGAACTTTTCTCCCATCCTTAAAACATTTATGTTGCAGTTCCACACAAAGCATACATAGGCCTATACATTTTCCCCTAAACAAGCTACAGCATAATTGCAAACTGAAAGGTCTGAAAGTTAAGTACAGCTCACGGTTTCACAACTCTTTAATGCTTCAGTCATGGCGCATGTGGCATCGGTCGTTAAAAACTCAACGGTTCACCTAAAAACGGATTTTCTTTCAGCCCTGAACTGTTCTATTACGTTCTGTAAACCCTGCCTCTAACCAATCAGGTTGCAGATCTCAAGAAGTCAAAGACAACACAGGACTGTGACCATAAAAGGACTTTTTTTATTTTGATGAATGTACAGACGTGTGTGACATGGCCTAACGATAGCGGTGCAGCTGCAGGGTGTTGCGCCTCTTCCAGGCAGCGCGGCGAGAGCCTCCGATGGTCAGGTGGAACTTGTGACCCTTGCCCAGACCACGGCTCTTCTTTCCTGCAGAGGTCAGGCCGCGCATCTCCCTGTGCTTGTGCACAGCCTTTGTGATCCACTGGGTGTCTGGGTTGCGTCTGACAGCCTTGTGGAAGGGATCGATCAGAATCACCTCAAAGAACTTGTAGGTGGAGTCCTCGCCCACCCAGTAGGAGCTGAGCACCCGCAGGGCTCCGCAGTGACGACCAGCGCGCTCCTGAAGGGAGAAATAAGACCGTCAGTAACTGCTCCCCTTCAATACAGAAGACTTAGAGTGGCTGATGTGGATGAGATACAGCTGGGGGTCCGAGCTCAACGTTTTCACCTTTGTAGCCCAGACTGGCTCACAGTAAAACTGTCTACT